>OY288284.1:78157030-79369530 GCA_958450335.1 Hibiscus tridactylites | reverse complement strand
TTCACGAAACGAGCTTCAAAATCGGACTCAGAACGTCGAAAAACATAAAATAGGACTTTTTGGAAAAAAGTTGACTTTTTGGTCAAAGTCAACGCTGACGTCAGCTATTAAAGTCAACGCTGACGTCATGCTGACGTCACTGGTCCAAGGCTGACTCGACGAGTTGACTCACTGGGTTGACTCGGACGAGTTGACTCACTGAGTTGACTCGGACGAGTTGACTCACTGGGTTGACTCGGTCAACAGGTCGGGTCGGGTTGGTCAACGGGTCGGGTCAACGGGTCAACGGGTTTGACTGAGTTGACCGGTCCAGCCGGTTCAGACCGGTTCGGTCTACGCAGACCGACTCTTACCCTTAAAATTCGAAGATCGCCGGACGGTCACCGGAACATCACCGGAAATGTCTGTTTCACGTCGTTTCTGCCGGAAAAAGAATGCAAATCATCAGACCATTATTTTATTACACTTTAACGAGTCGAAATGATACCGGAAACCAACCAAACTTACCGGATTTGTCCTTAACCGTTCGAACACGTCGGAAAAAGACGTAACTCCGACGACGGGGCAAACAACGATGAACGGGCGAACGGTGACCTGGGTTTTGATCAGCCTGCGACGGGGAGTCCAACGGCAGTGGCGGCGTGGCCAACGGACGTCGAACAACGTCGGAAAATCGAAGGTAAAGGTCGACCAGTTTAGCCCTAGGTTTGTGAATCTTCAACGGTCGATTACCGGCGAAAGGGACGGCGATTGGGCGCGTGGGTTGAGGGGTTTTGCTCGGGGTTCGACGGTGAACGCTCTGGCACCGACGGTGAACGACACGGCGTGGCGGTGGGGGAGGGGGAAAAAATGACGTGGCCGATTGTGTGGGTAAGGTGGAGGGTCGGTGATGGGAACATGAAGAGTTGGATAAGGGGGTCGATTTTTCTGGAAACATTAGATTCAAAAAGGGTACTCTGAACGTTAGGTGGGGCAGTTGGGATATTTTGTGTATTATTATTATTATTTTAACTTTACAAGAACCGCTTAATAATAAGTAGGTGCAAGTTCATACCAGAAGTGGCCTTAGCTCAAATGGCTAAGACTTAAGCAACCCATCCATGAGTCACGGGTTCAACTCCCCTAGACCACAATTTCCCCTTTTTTTTCTCACTTCATTTTCTTATTTCTAAATTAAATTTCATTATTATTTTCTTCTCCTTTTTTTTTAACTAGGGGTGTTACAACATATATTAGGGCAAAGGGGCAGATTTACTTCAGTCTAATTATCTCATACAGCTGACATAAACAAGACTTTTCTTTTTGACCAAATCAGCAAACTCATCCGACAATACATGGCCAGAATGAAACCAAGAACATTTACTATGTTGCACATAAACTACAGCTACGTTCCTGAACCTTTCCCGGATTGATTGTCATTTCTGATCGATATCCCAGATGAAGGATCAAATTGCTCTCCTATGAAAACCGACTGTGTTTGTTGGTAGGAGGCATTTATGCTTGAGTCTAATATCTGGTGGGGAAGTACCATCTCTGATTTAGCATATGCTGCAGCCATGCTTAGCCGTTGCTTCTTCTTTGACCTCTCTCCCTTAGGACTCACTGCTGGGGAACCCACACGGCAACCAGAATCTGGGGTCAAAGGCTCATGATGAGATGAAAAAGACTCGTCAACCGAGTGGCTCTTGCCAGAAGCTCCTTCTTTGGCAGCCTTATCCTGCAAAGGAGATTCTGAGGTTGGGGGTGGAGTTGCTGGGCCAGTCTTCTTGTCAGATTCCAGGCCATTGTCACCTAACACTGGGATTGAAACACCTGAGTCAGGTGCATCTCCAAGGACTCCACTAAGACGCTGCTCTTCAATAATCTTCTTTAAATACTTTCCTTGAGCCTCTATCCGTAACTGTAGCTGTCTCTGCACCTGTTGTATATCAGAGGTACGAAATCTGTGTTTTGAGAAAACAAGTAAATGAAACACCTATAACTTATTAAAACATGTGTCTAACTACTGTGTTCACTTCACAGAAATATAGCAAATTGCTCCAGCTTCATAATGAATACAGAGAGAAATTTTATCTGAAAGTTCTTGACACTCAACAACATGCGACTCCAAAGAGCAAGTAGAGCCCAATAAAATTAATAATCAAAATACTACTAAATTTGCAATGAGAATACATGCCTCCAATTGTTCATGCAAGCGCTTTTGCACCTCCATCTGTAACTTCAGAGCTTCAGTAATTTGCATGCCACTGCAATCAGAAAAAAAAATCCTTCAACCCTGCGACTCAAGTTGATCAACCTAGAGCAAGCACATTTGGCCGGTTGGCCAAACAACTCATCTTTGTTCCCTCACATTCCCTTAGGTCATGAGTTCTAAACCCACTAGGAGCACCACATCCTTCCCCTAGAGTCTCTCCTCCCCCTCCCCTCTAGGTAGGATTAGGATTAGAATTTGTTAAAAAAAAAGGCTGATCAACCTATGTAAGGAGACGAGATACTTTCATCATTTAAAACACAATCCTTTCTCAGATGCACATTACTGAGTTTTTATACACTGTGAAACAAAAAAGGAAATTACATAAATATCCATATTGATTTGTAATAAAAGGAACAGTAACTAGTGGTGTGATAACATGCAACCCGCCCCCTACTTCTGAAACTCTTTGAAACAAACAAGAATCGAGGTACCCAAGCTGACAGACAATATCTCCGATCAAAAAAATATATATTCAACTAAATACCTGCACCACATATTTAGATGGGAATGCTTTGCACACCCAACTCCAACACCATAATTTAAATGAACATTAGCTTCGCGCATTTGATTAATCATTAATATAAAACAATTGAATAACTAAAAATATTTGATTTTGTTGAAGAATCCATAACTTTAACAACTAAATTTTTCTTTCACAATAATATCAGGTTGGAACAACATGCAACCAAAGGTCACCACACAAACCCAATTTCAATTATAATTTTACTTTGCCTGTTTACATGTTACCAAAACCCTATTTAATCAGGTTAAATGATGTCCGCTGCCCGGAGAATATCCTTTTTCCATAATAATATTATTTAGTTATTTTCATATGATTGTCAGTTCCAGCATGTTATCTTTATTCCAGCACACCTCAAGGTTTCCGTATGCATGTAAATAAAACCTTCCAATTTCCATCTTAAACTTCAAGAAGTATGTTAAAACAAATGATAACTATTCTGACAGTTGGTGAATGTATATGAAAATGGATATTTTCACAACAGGAAACAAAGTTCAAACCAAAAAGGCTACAGCTTCACTTACGATGAACCATCCAAATTTGAAAGCACATCCCCAGATTCTTTCTTCTCAGGCTTTTTACCTTAATTCACAAATGGAATAAACAACCAACCAATATCAAGATTGTACAAAACAACCCAAGTTATAATCAAGTATGAAGAGTAAACTTAACGGCAACAATAATTTAAGCAACATCAGTTTACATCTACATAAAATAATAATAATAATAATAAAAGAAATATATCATAAACCTACCATCAGAAGAAGAATCAGGGAGATATTTCGCAAGTCGATATTTCTAGATGGATCACAAAAGTAAAGGTCAACAAATGCCACAGATAATAAATGATCCATTAAAAAAAAACTCACTGCCTGGGGCAACTCTGAACCTATATACATAAATAAATACCACTCTTCATCATGTTGAGAAAAGAATTATACCTGTAAATGGCTTTTGACATGGTATATTGTCAAACCCGGCACACCCATAACCCTAAGAACTCCTTTTGGTGTAGCTCCTGAGAGGGTAAAAGGAAAGAAATTTGTTCACCATTATACACCATTTCCATATATAAACATGAAAATATTGTTGCAATTAAAATTTCTGCATAAAAAAGTCCAATTAAAAATTACAGCCACCATGGTACCTAATGGTTTCTCATGCAACTTAACAAAAAATGTTTTATGAAAGAGATATGCTCAAGTTATGAAACCCCTTTTAACCATTTATGTTTCCAGGAATTTAGCAAATTGGTTTTCCTTCTTTCTAAAATATTCTTCCAACTTCGATCTTGCACCAAAATAATGGAAGCATAATTTCCAACACTTTCCACCTTTTTTTTCTTTCAATTTAATGGCCAATATAGTCAATTACAAGCACATAAAATTCAGGAAAAGAATTAATTAATAGCAAGGGAGATCATTGACGAGACTCACTATCTGGCCCACCAAGCTGAGCTACAGCATCAACAAAACGGTCATGAAGCTCATGTGTCCAGCGTAACCGTTGCTTTGATGCAAGATTAGGGTTGTTGGTGAGGCTGTTTCCTCCACTTATGGGGTCCATCGAGCTAGCACCACAATCTAAATGTTGACCATGAATTAATCAGTTGCTGCAAACTAAACTTGAACCTGGAACACTCTTTGGTTGATACATTTACTGTTCATCTACAAACAAAGAGGAGTAAAAATATTCATACAGAGCATAACAAATGCAAAGTGCTAATAGATTCCATATTAAGAAAGAACCAGAAGATACATCATAGATGGAATTTTCACTGTCTCACAAAAAAGAAAGATGAATGGTGAGGAAAGCATGAATGAAGGATTATTAGCACCATTAGCAGACCAACCCCATAATGATTCCTCTGTCTATTTATTATTTTATAGTTTTCCTCAAGAGCACTCTAATGTCACTTTTCAAGGTTTCTAACGTAAATGCATTCAGAGCCATCAAACAATCTGTCACCTTTCGCAGTTAAAACGGAAATATTTCCATGATATCACCTTAATAGTAGTTGCTAGGAAAACCTTTATTATCATTATAATTCATATGATAATGAACAAAATCAAAGAAATATTCCCATGACTGGAATCAAATGTAAACCTAGAGGCACAACTAGAGCAAGCTGTGAAAAAGTCAACATTCTAATAGGTAAGAACATATACTCTAGAAATAAATAACAGAGTAAGGAAGAACCATAGTCTCCTTGCAATCATAAACAATGCTAAACGATTTTCATAACTACCGAATTTTCCTATTATACACCAACATTGCATGTAATTCTCCATTTTTGCTTGTCATAATGCAACGGAGAACACTACATCATAAACCCTAATCTTAAACAAACCACAGCCATAATATATGTAAACACCATCAAAAAGTTTTTGAAGCAAGTTCTCAAAGAAATCTACGAAATAAAGATATCAAACAGAAACGAAAGCTAAAAGTATTATCCCATTGTAAGTAAATATTAGGCACATACATTGACTGCTTCAGTCTTTCACATCTGTGTATCATTTCTCCTTCTAAAATTGATGTGGGGGAAACCGCAGCTGGATTGTTGGAGGAAATTAATTTTATCTTGCTCCTCATTTGTTCGGTTGTTCCCTAATTAGGAAAGAAATATTCTGCTGTGATTGTTTTCCTAGTTTTTAGTTCATGATTCTATGTCTTATAAAAGCCCTCTAATGTACATATTAATTGAATAGGAAATACAATTTCTTCATTATCTCCCCTGTCCCATGTCCATACGAGTGAAATGGGCATTAGAAATAAAATAAAAAACTAATTAAGAAAAAAGAGGCATAAACAAAAACTGGAGTGCGTAAGTTTGTACAAGCAGAAAATTAAAGTGGCGTCCTGTTTGTTATTACATACTTCAAATATGAATATGCTTAGCATACAATACAATTCAAAAAGGGTGAAGAAAAGCGAGGATTTTTTCCTTAGGTCAGAAAAGAGAAGATGTTTTATCGAAGTCCTAAAATGTTTGGTGCAAATCCTCTATCATTTAAAACCCTAAATTATGAACAAATTACAGGATAAACAAACATAATTCCTACTTCTATTCCATTCATCCAGCTCCAAAATCGACAAAAAAGAAAAGTGAAAACGAAAGCTGGAGATGAAGATGAAGAAACTAAAGTTTGCAGAGAGGCAAAAGGTGAAAGCATACCAGAAGCAGATCTATCAGCATCCCACCGTAACTTCAATTTCACGGTGACTTTAACTATAATTTAAATATTTAGTGTTCTCCAGAAAAAACAGAATTACCGATTTATGGACCCCAAAATCAAAGCCAACGAAAAAGTCCAAAGACGAAGACCAGACGCTTAATTCTGCTTTTATTTTCTTAAAGAAAAAAATAAACGGGTTTAGTTTGTTGATGATTATGAAATTGAAGATTGGCTTGTAGCGCCGGCCTTTCACGGAATCTACTAAGTTATATTCCGTCTAACTTCAATGATTCAGGTAATTTCTGTCTTTTCTCCTCTTGATAGTTACGTTAATTAGTTATTATCTACTCTCTTTTTTAAAGAAAAAATCGCCTTTCAATTTCCGCCCCGTCTTAAAAAAAGGTTTATGAGAAATAGGATTACATACATAAAAAATAATAGGGTAAAGTAGGCATTAAACTTTACTTTTTATTACAAAATGGTCACGAGCCGTTAATTGTTGTTAACTAGGTGACTTGGTAGTTACAAAAATTTGTATAACATCATATTTAATTTTCAATATTTTCACGTTTAGTCAATTTAGACATCAATAATGGGGTTAAATTAGGACTAAACTGATTGAATATGTAAATATGAATGATTAAATGTATTATTATTTAAATTTTCGTAACTGTCACGTCATTTGCTTAATGATAGTTAACGGCTCAGTCACTATTTTATAAAAAAACTAAAATTTAATCGTCATCGTGTAACTTTTGAAAGTTCGGTGGCTATTTTGTATTTTTAAAATAATTTAGTGATCATTTGTGTATTTTACCTTAAAAATAAACGGTTCAGAGATCGGGTTACTGCAACTATAACTCATTCGACTTTGCACAAATTAATCGAATTTGGTCAGCATATTTTTCAATGTGGTATTTTGGCACCTAGAGCATAAATCACACCATAATTGGATCATCAAAAGAATCTTAAAGATTCACACTGTTACTGTTGATGTATTCTTAAACTTGTAAATATTGTCAAAATTAAAAAAAATCGGTAAGACATTAAAGAAAAGAAGACTAAAGCCATGACATAGATTGATTTGGTTTCTCATGCACGTCTTTAAACATGCCATTATTGCATAGATAATCATACTTAATCGACTTCCAAGTGAAGATAGATGGTAAAGAATAAGGATTATGACTAATGATATTTGCAGGTTATGTAAAAGGATATCTTCTTTGAATGTTGCTGCTATGTAATGTAAACATGATGTAACGAATTGGGAAGAGGAATTACATTGGGTAATAAGTTGTTTGAAAGATAAAATTTTTACCTTAAAAATAAACAGTTCAGAGATCGAGTTACTGCAACTTTGACTCATTCGACTTTGCACAAATTAATCGTATTTGGTCAGCATATTTTTCAATGTGGTATTTTGGCACCTAGAGCATAAATCACACCATAATTGGATCATCAAAAGAATCTTAAAGATTCACACCGTTACTGTTGATGTATTCTTAAACTTGATTGATTAAAATATTGTCAAAATTAAAAAAAATCGGTAAGACATTAAAGAAAAGAAGACTAAAGCCATGACATAGATTGATTTGGTTTCTCATGCACGTCTTTAAACATGCCATTATTGCATAGATAATCATACTTAATCGACTTCCAACCGAAGATAGATGGTAAAGAATAAGAATTATAACTAATGATATTTGCAGGTTATGTAAAAGGATATCTTCTTTGAATGTTGCTGCTATGTAATGTAAACATGATGTAACGAATTGGGAAAAGGAATTACATTGGGTAATAAGTTGTTTGAAAGGTAAATTTTTTACTGTTTTTATTCTTAAGATTGTTTAGTTTTTTTTTTAATAAATCACACACGCCGTGCATGATTGGTGCTTGAACCCGAGTCACCTGTATAAATTACATTATTCTTCACCACTAGAACAACAAGGGGTGAGCTGCATAGTATTTTTTATTTATATATTTGAGAAGAGAACTCGCCAATTGTACATGAGAGTAGTTAGAGATACTAGCATTATACTGTATAGAATATAAGACATTGTGAAAATTAAGGCTCGTGATAGAATTATAGATTGAAATGATAGTGTAAATAAACAACTTTGTATAGCATGGAAGATCATTACTTAACCTTCCTATAGATTCGATGTTGATTTGTAGCTTTTACTACTTCTTTAGATAACAAAAACACATGTTATCCAAAAAAAAATATTAATATAATTTGACTAAAAAAATTTAAACACAAACTTGATCGGATTTTAGATTTCTAAACTGCATACATGCAATTAAGGGCGTTCATTGTCAGATATCGGATTGAATTCGATCCGGTTTTTTTGATATCCGATTTTTTGGATCGACAATATAGTGATACGTATCCGATCCGAAAAATAAGATATTCGGATATCGAATATTCGGATCGAATATTCAGATATCCGATTATTCGAAAATATAATTTCATTTAAATATTTTTTGAATTTGAAGGTCCTATTTATGAAAATTTCGACATTTCGGATATAACATAAATTACTAAATATAACATGATTAGTATCTATGAAATTTTCGATTTTTAAATTTTTTGGATATAACAAGCATCAAATTGTTAAATATAACAAGATTAATATTCATGAAATTTTAAATTTTCTGATTTTCGAAATCCAAAACTTGAAATATTATCATCCATATCCGATCCGAAAACTTTAAAATCAGATCGAATCAACATATAATTGGATCGAATAAGTCAAATCGGATATTTTTGAACACCCTTACATATCACCTCCAACAATGTTCCTTTTTCGCACTATATTTTAGTAAATTAACATGTTTTGCAGCCTTAAACTTCTCTGTAAAACCAAAATTTCAAATATCCGACAATTCTCCATTGAAACATAACTTTTGATCCATGTGACAGTACAAGTTGAGATTGAAAACTAAGAACACACATTGATTTCCGATAAAATCAGCTCAAGTAAATATGTTTTAAGAGAATCATTGTGAGTGTATTTCAGTCCATTAGGGACTAACTGGTTTAGACATTCATGTTGTCCACAATATGGACGTACAAGTCCAACCCTAATTAACTTATTATTAGAACCTTCTTGTAATCTTGGTTAGTTACCAAGTTTTTAGTTTATAGTTAGGTTAGTTAGGTGAGTTGTATCACCTTATATAAAGACAAATAATATAGTTTGTAATTTAATTTTATCTTTCATCAAATAATAAAGAATATTAAAACTTTTCAGTCTTTTCTCTCTCTTCTCTTATTCTTTCCTTTCTTCTTTCGATTCCCGAAATTCCCAAATAGAAAACCCTAGGATTTCTACATGGTATCAGTCGATTCAATGTCCGCCGATGATTCTTCCGCTGATAGTCGTTCTTTCCGTAACGACGATCCCTCCGGTGAGTATTACATTCACCCGAATGAGAATCCGGCCCTTGTTCTCACCTCTTCTCTTCTTGACGGCGGCAACTATCATAGTTGGTCCCGATCTATGAAAATGTCCTTGATCTCCAAGAACAAATGGAGTTTTGTCGATGGCACGATTAAAGAGCCAACTCGTTCTGCGCCGAAGTACAAGGCCTGGCTCAAGTGTAACAACTTGGTGCTTTCTTGGTTACAGAGAGCCCTAGTTCCGGAGATTGCCCAGAGTGTTCTCTGGTTTGATACGGCGTACGATTTATGGAAGGATCTTTTTGATCGCTTCAATCAAGGAGACCTGGTTCGTGTTTCCGATCTAATTCAAGAGTTCTATTCTTTACAACAAGGTAATGCCTCTGTTACCTCTTATTACACGCAATTGAAAGTTGTCTGGGATGAGATTGCTAATTTTAGGCCTTTGAAATCTTGTAGTTGTGATGCTTTGAAGTATAGAAATCAGGATTTCCTTCTTAGGTTTCTTCGAGGTCTAAATGACAATTTTGCGATTCCTAAATCCCAGTGTCTGATGATGAAACCTGTTCCGAAAATAAGTGATGTTTTTGCTTTAGTTTTGCAACATGAGAGGACTTTAGGTTCTGTTCCTATTCTTGAGTCGAATGTGTTGCTTGCTGATAGATACACTGGGAAGTCTGTTGATAATAGACCTGATAATAGGAAGAAATTTTTGAATAATAATTCTTCCAAGAAACCTCTTTGTACTTTCTGTGGATTGTTTGGACACACTGTAGAGAAGTGTTATCGCAAACATGGCTTTCCGCCAGGGTATAAGAACAGAGTTCAGCCTAATAGGGTTAATCAAGTAGGGAACCATTTTAGTATTGTTGATGGTTCTGGTTCTGCTTCTTTTGAGAACACAAAGAATGTTCAAGAACCTGGTTCTGGTCCTTCTTCTTCCCCTGTTACTTTTACCAAACAACAATATGACAGTCTGATGAGTTTGTTGCAAGAAAGGACTACTCAGAATTCTTCTGTTAATGCTCTTTCTGCTGCTTTTGATGTTGCTCCTGGTAATGAAGGTAATGAAGGTAATGATGGTAAGCTTCTGAATTCTTTTTGTTGTTCTTCTTTCTCAGTTAATTCTTCTTGGATACTGGATTCTGGGGCTACAGACCATATATGTCATAATTTAAGCTTTTTTGAGTCATATCTTTCAGTAGACAATAAGTTTGTGAGATTGCCTAATAATGTTTTAGTTAAAGTTAGTTGTATAGGCAATGTTAGGCTTAATGAGTTTTTAGTTTTGAAAAATGTTTTCTTCATTTCAAACTTTACCTTCAACATTATTTCTGTCTCACAACTAACTAAATCTTCTGTTTTTTGTTCTTTTTCATCTGATTTTTGTTCTTTACAGGAAATGTCTACATGAAAGATGATTGGTTTAGCTAGGTGCATTAATGGTCTGTATCAGCTTGACAGTCTTGCTTTTGCTTCAAGTAATATCGTTTCCCATTCTTTTAATGTTTCTTCTTTTGAGTCTTCTGTTTGTATGAATACCTCTGAGTGTTTTAAGCTGTGGCACTCAAGATTGGGTCATCCTTCTGTAAAAAGAATGAAGTTCTATGATATAAATAAAAAATTTTCTTTGCCTTCTGATTTTAGCTGTGAAGTGTGTCATCTTGCAAAACAGAAAAGGCTTCCTTTTCCCACTAGTGTTACTTGTTCAGAATTTAATTTTGATTTAATACATGCTGATGTGTGGGGTCCTTTCCCAGTTAAGAGTCTTTATGGTCATACATACTTCTTAACTCTTGTGGATGATAGAAGTAGGTTTGTTTGGATTTTTCCAATGAAGTGTAAGTCTGATGTAAGGAGTTTAATTGTTCAGTTTTATAACTTTGTTGAAACTCAGTTTTCAAAGAAGTTAAAGTGTATTAGGTCAGATAATGCAAAAGAGTTTGATTTAATAGATTTTTTCAATCAAAAAAGTATTGTTCATCAAAATTCATGCACTTATACCCCTCAACAGAATAGTATAGTTGAGAGGAAACATCAACATGTTTTAACAGTAGCAAGATCTTTAAGGATACAAGCAGGTCTACCTTTGTTTTTCTGGCTTGACTGTGTCTTACATGCTGCTTATCTGATTAATATTACTCCTACACCATTGTTGAATAATAAGACTCCTTATGATCTTTTATATTCTGTTTCCCCTAAAGTTGATCATTTAAGGGTTTTTGGTTGTAATGCTTATGCTTCATTATTGCCTAAACCTAAAACTAAAATGGACCCTAGATCTGTTAAATGCATTTTCATAGGATACCCTAAAAACATTAAAGGTTTCAGGTTGTACAATATAGATACAAAATCAGTTTTTGTATCTAGAGATGTAGTTTTTGAAGAATCAAATTTCCATTTTAAATCAGATAATAAGATTAGTAAATTAGTTCTTCCAACTTATGAAAATGATGTTTCTGTTGAAGAGGAAGACTTTGTTACTGATGGTGTCTTAGAAAATGGAAATTTTATTGCTTCACCAGCAGATAAGAATAATTCTGTTCCAACAGATAAGAATGTTTCTGTGCAGTCTGCTTCTATTCCTTCTCAGGTTATTCATTCTCAAACTAGTCTACCTAGTCAACCTCCTTGCAGGCCCAAAAGAAATGCTTATTTGCCCTCTAAATTTAGAGATTTTCAAGTAAGTATACCAGGATCCAGAACTTCTCCTCATAATATTAATAATGTTGTTTCATATGCTGCCTTGTCCAACTCTTATAATTCTTACATAAATCAAATTGATATTCTTGCTGAACCTAAGACTTATAGTCAGGCTGTAAAGCATGAGTGTTGGAAGGATGCTATGAATGCTGAGATTAGAGCCTTAGAGTTAAATAAAACATGGGAATTAGTTCCTCTTCCCCCTGGTAAAAGAACAATAGGCTGTAAGTGGGTTTTTAAAACCAAACTTAAATCTGATGGGACGTTGGAGAGATACAAAGCTAGGCTCGTAGCCAAAGGGTACACACAGCAGTCTGGGGTTGATTTTTTAGATACTTTTAGCCCTGTTGCTAGGTTAACAACCATAAGAACCCTTTTAGCTGTTGCTGCTTCTAAACAATGGCATTTACATCAGTTAGATATAAACAATGCATTCTTGCATGGTTTTCTAGATGAAGAAATATACATGGATTTACCTCTTGGATATAAAACTGACAAACCTGGTTTAGTATGCAAATTAACCAAAAGCCTTTATGGTCTTAAGCAAGCCAGCAGGCAGTGGAATGAGAGGCTTGTTTCTGCTCTTATACAGCAAGGTTTTAAACAAGCCTATGCTGATACATCCTTGTTTACTAAAGGTTCAGGTTCCAATTTTGTTGCTCTTGCGGTATATGTTGATGATATTTTGTTAGCAAGTCCAAATGAAAATGAAATTTCTTCTGTTAAAATTTTTTTGCATGAGTGTTTTAAAATTAAAGACTTAGGCCCTTTAAAGTACTTCTTAGGATTAGAAGTAGCTCGATCAGCAAAAGGTATTTTTTTGTCTCAACGAAAATATGCATTAGATCTTCTAAAAGAAACTGATTTTCTGGATTGTAAGGCTGCTTCTACTCCTTTACATACTAAGACTTCTTTGTCTAAATCTGTTGGAACTCCTTTACAAGATGTTACATCCTATAGGAGACTTATTGGTAAATTGCTATACTTAACAAATACAAGGCCTGATATTTCTTTTGCTGTTCATCATCTTTCACAATTTCTTTCTGCTCCTACTGATATTCATTTGCAAGCTGTTCACAGAATCCTTAGGTACATTAAGAAATCTCCTGGGCAAGGTATTTTATTTCCTGCTAATACTGATTTAAAGCTTAATGCCTTCTATGATTCTGACTGGGCATCATGCCCTGATACAAGGAAGTCTGTTACTGGATTTTGTGTTTTCCTTGGATCAGCACTTGTATCCTGGCGTTCTAAGAAACAGCAAACGATTTCACGTTCTTCAAGTGAAGCAGAGTATCGTGCTCTTGCTGCTGTTTCTTGTGAAATACAGTGGCTTGTCTATTTGTTGTCTGACTTACAACTTAATGATATTCCTCCTGCAAATTTATACTGTGATAACTTGTCTGCTATTCGTATTGCAGAAAATCCAGTACAACACGAACGAACTAAGCATATAGAGATTGATTGTCATCTTATCCGTGAGAAGCTTCATCAAGGGTTGATCATGTTGTTTCCTGTATCCACTCACAACCAGTTAGCAGATTGTTTTACGAAAGCCTTGCCAACATCCTCGTTTGTTCAAGCTACATCCAAGTTGGGCATATGTGATATATATGCTCCAACTTGAGGGGGGCTATTAGAACCTTCTTGTAATCTTGGTTAGTTACCAAGTTTTTAGTTTATAGTTAGGTTAGTTAGGTGAGTTGTATCACCTTATATAAAGACAAATAATATAGTTTGTAATTTAATTTTATCTTTCATCAAATAATAAAGAATATTAAAACTTTTCAGTCTTTTCTCTCTCTTCTCTTATTCTTTCCTTTCTTCTTTCGATTCCCGAAATTCCCAAATAGAAAACCCTAGGATTTCTACACTTATACATTTACTAAATAGTAAGTTAGTTCCAGCTTATAAACATCTTCTAAACTTCCATACATTTTTCATGTGAAATATAGTTTTTTAAGCACTACATTTTTTTCAACAATATTTATAAGTTATTCACTTTAAGCATTAATTTTTCATTCATCATTCAACCAGTTTAAACATATTATATAAACTCTAAATTTATCAACAATTAATATTACTCAAAATCACTAATTATCTATTATTTTCCAACAGAGTAAAATCCAAGGGGATCCACCTCCAATAAAATGATCAACAAGCATTTTACAAGCTCTCTCAAACATGTCCTATATTTCCGTTCTGCATCCCGACGAACATGCAAGTGTTTCTCTGATAATGGAAGAGTTTGGATTCTTTAGAAAAAGCGTCTTGCTATCATAGTCTATCAGATACCTGATCAATTTATTTGTTATAATGTTTTACATATTTGGGCAAACTACATAAATGACCATTATACTATTGGTAAAGTTGCGATTTGACCACCTTATTTTTTTCCTAAGCAATTAAACCATCGTACTATTAAATTAGATGCAATGTGACCATCAGCCGTTAAAACTTAACGCAGGAGTGATGTGGTGGTTAGTAAAAATTGTATAAATTTATTTTCATTCTCCAATCAAGTGGTAACACGTAGGGTTCGAACCAAGTACTCCCTAAGTGGTGCATCATGCGTTTACAACTAGGCCAGTGGATTTTTATGATATATAATACAAAACGTAATATATATCTTAATATGCTGCTCATGCCATGAAAAAGGAAATAAATATGAATTAAGGGGACTCAAACATGACACTTTTGAGATGCATAAAAACATCTAAACCACTGAAAAAAATCTAATTTAAATTATGTTCGTGAGTTTAGATTCATCAAATAAATTTTTAATATAAATTTAAAATAAAAATTTAATATCAATTCATTTAAATTATGTTCGTAAGTTTAAATTCGTTAAATAAATTTTGAAAATTTTAATATAATCATAAAGTTATATCAATTCATTTAAATTATGTTCATGGGTTTAGATTCGTTAAATAAAATTTTAATATAATTTTAAATTTTTTGTTTTTTAATATAATAATTATATTAAAATTATTAATAATTTAATTATTAGAGTTATTTCAGTTGCTTAAATGTTTTTATGCATCTCAAATGTGTCATGTTCGAGTCCCTTAATTCATATTTATTTCCTTTTTCCTGGCATGAGCAACATTTTAAGATATATATTACGTTTTCTATTATGTTTCACAAAGATCCATTTATTTTTATTAAATTAAAATTATGACTAAATTGATAGGATGTATAAGTAACGATGACCAAATGTGTAATTATACAAATTTTTACTAAATGCTACGTCACTCTTTCCGTTAGGTTTTAACAGTTGGTGTCACACTGCATCAAATTTATTAGTACGATGGTTTAATTGCTTAAAAAAAGTAAGGTGACCATTTATGTAGTTTACCCTTTTTTTTTCATTCCTGTTTCTAACATTTTCCTCTTTTCATCTTCATTTTGGCATGTTTGTGAACTCCATAAGTTTATTCATTATATTTGAAGTTTATTGGCACTCAATTTCTGTATTCAGGGAGGGGGGACTCTTTACTGTAGACCAGTTACGGGAATGATTCAGTTTCTTTCATGTCACTTTCAGTATATATCAGCCAAATTACCAAAATCCAATATGCTGAAAAGAAACAAAGGGTTATGTCAATGTAACTGTAGTTTAATTGAGTGGCTGCCTTGCCTTGGTTTGGATCAACTGTACTTGTCGGACTATGCATATGCATGTGTTGGTGACTGTGGGTTTTGCTATTTGTTGTTTGTGTAATGGAAGCATGTGATTTTGAGCTACTGCATTTCTGTGTTTTATGTAGCAGATCTTGAAATCTTTCTAGAAACTCTCTTTCAATCAAATGTTGCAGTGTTGCAAAGGGAAAAATTGATCACAAGGAAAAGAAACATGAAGTTTATGAAAATTGGGACAAAGCCAGACACCTTCTACACAGAAGAGGCTACCGGAACTGTGATTTCAGACATACCAAGTGATCTTACAATAAGAATTAACAACGTTTGCTTTCTTCTACATAAGGTATACTTTATTGAGTTCATAATATATAGTATCATGTATTCTTTCCTTATTTGAATGGTTTCCGGCATTTGCATCATGTTTAGGCTTGTAGATTCCGCATTTTAGAGAGGAAAACTAGAGATTTTGGGCTTGGTAGATAACTTGGCCTCTTAATTAATGGTTCTAGTCTTAGCTGCAGGTTCCGCTTGTCCCGAAGTGCGGTCTTCTACAAAGGCTTTATTCAGATTCTGGTGATTCCAACATTGTTACTATAGACCTTCACGATGTTCCGGGGGGGGGGGGGGGGGGGGGGGGGAGATGCTTTCGAACTCTGTGCTAAATTTTGCTATGGGATAACAATCAATCTCAGCGCCCATAACTTTGTGCCTGCATTTTGTACTCCTAAGTTCCTTAGAATGATTGAATCCATTGAGAAGGGAAATTTTGTTCTAAAACTAGAAGCGTTCTTCAACTCATGCATTCTTGAAGGCTGGAAGGACACTCGTCACGCTTCAGATGACGAGTAAGTTACTCGAGTGGTCAGTGTGAGAAATGACTCATGTTTCAGAGATGGTGATGAATGGTGGTGGAACCTTAATGGAGATAGTGAACGACAGAGAAGAGAGAAAAGAAGAAAGTGATTTTATTAGAAATAGAATTTATCGATTTTATTTCTCATAGCAAGAGGTGGGTTTATATAACCCAAACTTATAACAAAATACTAACAAACTTAACAAATAATAGGCTGAAACAGCTGGCCCAATTAAACACAATACTAACAAACTTAACAAAATACTAATTATTTTATTTTCTAACATTCACCCTGCTTTACTCTCTTTAACATTCTTCATTCATTCTTTCTTTCTTCTTTTGAAAAAAAACAACCGTCTTCAAATATATCTTTACTTGAACATCTGCTTAACAATGTACATCTGTTTTTTTTCCAGTGTACTGATAGAAAGAAGCTTTCTTCAGTTTTCTTCCTTTCCTTCATTCTTCGATGGTCCATCATACAATTTTTTTTCTTCATTTTCTTCATCCACACAACAACCTTTGAACTGTCGCGGGACTGAATATCACAACTCTAAAACCAACTTTAACCAGCCTTCATCATCACTCAATGTTTCACAAAATGTAAACTGTTTCCAGCAGTAGTCAATACAACAACTTCAACAATAACCAACTTGCAAAGTTTTAAGAAAAATTAATTTCCACATTTCTCAAATTCATATGCAGCAATCAAACCTCCAACATTCAAATGCTCAACTCTTGGACAATAAACAAGAGTGATAACTAGATATACTATAAACCAGCTTCTAGTAACAAGAGTGTGGACGGAAATATCACATGGTTCAAGACAAAACTTAGAAAGTGTAAAGAGAGGAAGCACGACCCATGACCCAAATATTTCAGGAACCAAATGCAGAACCAAGTGTCGAACCAAACATCACTCTATGTAGATAAAATACACTGCCAGTAGCTCAATTGGTGTGATGCATCTAAGGCAAGGCACAATCAATCGAAAGAAGTATTCATCATTCACAGTGACATTTTGTCGAACATGAAACATGCTAACTATCTCATTATTTTCAACCAAAAAAATACTCAATCGAATATACCAACAATAATTGATCCACACAGGAATTCGACCACAATGCCACATCAACGCTCATTCCCCAATTCCAAAGAAAGAACAATAGAACAGAATAGTGTGAGTCCAAATATACGTAGCTTCAGAAAATGAACAAACCTCAATTTCGAACAGAGGACAATCAACAGAGAACATCGAACAAAATTAACTGGAGTGTAGAGCAGATTTGCACAAAATCCAATAGCTCGAAAAACAAAAAAAAATATCAAAGAAGACACTCAGATAGTAAGAACCTCAAGAACCAAACAAGCAATGAAATCTCTCAAGTCAAATAACTACTGTGAACCCTCAAGAACCTCAAGATGCAATGACATATCTGAAGTCAAATATCTCAAGGATAAGATGCGATCAAAGAATTGCAAACATACTTAACAATAAAAATGATGTGGCGATCAGAACCTGACAGTGAGAGACACGTACACGCGTGAAAAGATGAACGGCAAGTGACAAGGAGAGATGAACATCAAGTTGATTTCGCGACGATGATAGAATCGGATCTGAATAAAACTCCGACAAGCAGAACTGCGATTTTCACATCTGACAATCGATGAGCATCAGGCGATAATGGATCGAGGCCAAACTCTGAGATCTGAAACGACAATAGGAATTTGGTGAAGCAATCTGCGGTGCAAATGAAACTCCAACTAAGAACACCGATCGTCGATTAAAGAAGCAGCGTCAAGATCGCCAGTAAGAAATTGATACGACTCTAAAACAAAACAGGAAGCAACAACATATCTAAATCGGCAACAGCGGAACGGATCAAATAACGTCAGGATAGTTGGTGGCGAATGATACCATGTGAGAAAGGACTCATGTTTCAGAGATGGTGATGAATGGTGGTGGAACATTAATGGAGATAGTGAACGACAGAGAAGAGGGAAAAGGGGAAAGTGATTTTATTAGAAATAGAGTTTATCGGTTTTATTTCTCATAGCAAGAGGTGAGTTTATATAACCCAAACTTATAACAACATACTAACAAACTTAACAAATAATAGGCTGAAACAGCTGGCCCAACTAAACACAATACTAACAAATTTAACAAAATACTAATTATTTTATTTTCTAACAGTCAGAGAACCTTGGAATCATTAGAAGGTGCATTGATTCTATTGTAGAGAAAATCCTCACACCCACAGCTAAGGTTTTTGGAACCTATTTTACTGCTTGTATATTTTGTGAAGAAAACATACATTGGGTTAATTGAGATGACTTCATGCAGGTTTCATGGTCCTACACGTATACTAGACCAGGGTACAATAAAAACCAACACCAGTCTGTCCTGAAAGATTGGTGGATGGAAGACATATCGGATCTAGACATAGACCTCTTTCGATGCATAATCACTGCTGTAAGATCAACATATATTCCACCACCACAGCTCATTGGTGAAGCTTTGCATGTGTATGCCTGTCGTTGGCTACTGGATACTACAAAGTCTAGACTTCCTCATAGTTCAGGCTCTCAGACTGAAGAACCCAAGGAAAAAAGTAGACGAATTCTTGAATCCATTGTGAGCATGATTCCTGCCGGTCGAGGCTCGATTTCAGTAGGCTTCTTGTTAAAGCTTCTTAGCATTGCAAATTATCTAGGAGCGTCCCCGGTAACAAAGACTGAACTGATAAGGAATGTCGGTCTCCAATTCGAAGAGGCAACACTAAATGATATATTATTTCCTTCACAGTTGTCCACTGATCATAACTATTATGATACTGACTTGGTTGCAGCAGTATTGGGAAGTTATTTGGTGCTATGGAGAAGACAATCCCCTGCAGCTGCAGAAAATGGCCACTTGCTTAGTTCGATTAGAAAGATCGGGAAGCTTATCAATTCGTATATTCAATTTGTCTCAAGAGATGCGAACATGCCACTATCCAAACTAATTTCTCTAGCTGAAGCATTGCCAGATGTTACCAGGGAAGATCATGATGGCCTTTATAAGGCCATTAACATTTATCTCAAGGTGACACCAATTCACTAATCAACTCCCAGCTGCTCATTTATATATTTATGGATACTGATATACATGTACATATACATACATACGTTTGATTTAAGCAGGATCACCCTGATGTAAGTAAAGCAGACAAGAAGAGGCTATGCAGAATGCTAGACTGCCAGAAACTGTCCCAGAAGTACGTGCCCATGCGGTGAACAACGAGAGACTACCATTGAGAACGGTGGTCCAAGTCTTGTTTTTCGAACAAGAGAGAGGTTTCTGGGTCACAACTCATAAACCAGAGTTAACCACAAGAGCGAGACATGCACTACCCGAAGTCGAAGCTGAAGCAAAACAAGAAACAAAAAAAGTAACAGTAAGCTGCAGCATGAGGGGATAATGAGCAAGATACCTGAAACAAGTGAAAGAGATTTTCAGAAGATATTGGAGGCAAAGATGGTGAGAAGAGAGGGGAAGCCAATTCAAGCAGCAAGTTGATGGATCCTAAGCAGGTATTTCAAAGGAGAAGTAGTAGATGAAGAATTGACTGAGAGACAAATATATAGTTGAATATTAATTAGTGTGTTTTATTGCCGAGCAAAAAAAAAAAATAGTATGTTTTACTATTGTGCTTTTATGCGAACTTTTGCATATAAGGTACGTTTGATTCATTGAATATTGTTTTTCGGAAAATGAATTCTGGAAAATGAACTACAACTTTTAAAAAATTAATTGCAGAAATCATTTTCTGATGTTTGAATGATGTTGTGCAATTCATTTTACACTGTTTGGTAGGGTGTCTTGAAAATTTTATGAACAATTCACAAACAATCATCGATAATGCTAAAAACAAGTTCTAACCAAAAATATGGTTTAAGGTTTAGGTTAATGTTTAGGGTTTATGATAGCATTTAAGGTTCAAGGTTTATATTAGTATTTAGGGTTTAGGGTAGCATTTAGTGATTAATATTTAAGGTTTATGGTTTATGGTTTAGATTAATATTTATAGTTTATAGTCTAGGGTTTATGGTAGCATTTAGGGTTTATGTTAGTGTTTAAGGTTTATGATTTAGTTGGTGGTTAGGGTTTATGGTTAAGGATTTAGGGTTTATGGCAACATTTAGGCTTTAAGATTTAGTGAAACAAACATGGTTTATGGTTTAGGTTAGTGTTTAGGGTTTAAGATTTAGGGTATTATTTAGGTTTTATGGTTTAGTGTTTATGTTAGCATTTAGGGTATAGGGTTTATAGTAGCATTTAGGGTTTAATGTTAGTGTTTAGGGTTTAATATTTAGGGTTTAGGTTAGGGTATATGGTTTATGGTTTAAGGTAGTGTTTATGGTTTATGGTAGCATTTAGTGTTTAAGGTTTAGGTTAGTGTTTAGGGTTTATGATTTATTATAGCATTTAGGGTTTAGTATTTATGGTAGGATTTAGGGTTTAGCATTTAGGGTTTGAGGTTTAGTGTTTATGATTTAGGGTTTATGTTAGTTTTTAGTGTTTAATGTTTAGGGTTTAGGTTAGAATTTAGGGGTTATAGGTTAGTATTTATGGTTTAGGGTTTAGGGTCACATTTAAGGTTTAGGATTTAGTGTTTAGGGTATCATTTAGGGTTTAAGGATGAGGGTTTAAGGTTTATGTTTTATGAGTTAGGTTGGTGTTTAGGGTTTATGGGTTAGTGTTTAATTTTTAAGGTTTATGGTTTAGGATTTAAGAGTTTAGAGTTTAGATTAGTGTTTAGCGTTTAGAGTTTAGAGTTTTAGAGAATATAGTTTGTTTTACGGAAAAAATATGATAAAATTAACTGCAAGAAAATGTAAAGGAAAAACAATCAAATATATTTCAAACTCTTTTGACCATGTGAAATTACATGAACTAAACGGTGTAAATCACGAAAATTGAATTTCAGAATTCAAATTATATGAAACAAACCGACGCATAATATAAATTGCAGCAAGTAGTGCACCATTTGTAATTGCTTAGGAGAGAAAGTTCTTTTCAGCTGTAAAGAACAATAAATTGTAAGCTTATCATCCGTACTACTGTTTTCTATTTATTATCAGTTGATAGAATGCAAAGTTTGTATTTGATTTGATACATCATGGGAGAATTGCACAAATACATTGAACCATTGTTCATGAATCTTGATAGTTTTGGGCCAAAGATGGCATACCTTTGACTACGATTTAGTATAATCTAGTGATTACGCGGCTTTTTTTTTAGTATAATGGCCGGTTATTTATTATTAGATAGATGTGAAAACTCACACATCACTTATTACAAAAAGAAGATAAAATAAAAGAAAAGCAAGGAAGCCAAAACGGCTTGGAAATTAAAAGACCAAAATCAAGACAAAAAAAAAAACTAAACCGACCCATCCTCCATCTGAAAATTGAAAAAACACTCTGTAGAAACGCGATGGAAGAGAAATTGGGGAAACGTTCTTCTGGAACCGATCAATCTGAAAATCCCCACAAAAACTACCCCGAGAGACAAGTCAAGGCGGATCCTGAAACCGGCAATCGGAATCGGCGACATGCAAAACTCTTTCCGGGGCTTCCTCCAACCAGAGCTGGTCATGGGCTAATCTTCTTCCTTCCGACGCCATTTCGTGTGCTACTCGATTTTGGAGACGGCCGCATGAGAGAAAAACAAAAGAATCCAAGTTTTGAGCTGCCATGCAGATATCTCTGGTAATCATCCTGATTTCAGACAAATCAGGTTCGTGAGCCACGACTTTCCTTATTACCGTTCTTGAATCACTCTCTAACTCGATTTTCCTAAAACCACTTTCCTGTGCAAATCGTAGGCCTTGAAAAACCGCTAACGCTTCAGCTTGGAAAGCACTCTTGACTCTAGCATTAAATCTGACGCACGAGCCAACAATAAATCCCCCTTCATCTCGGATAACAACCCCTGAAGAAGACTGATTGGTTGAAGTGGTAAAGCTTGCATCCACATTCACCTTTACGAAACCCGCAACAGGACATTTCCAGTGGTCGTTCACATTCGGAGGAGGATGTTGTAACAAAGAGGTAAGGGAGCTGGTCTCCTCACAGTAACTTACTATAAAAGTAGATATTTCATCAATACCTTGTGATATGCCCTCATGTAGATATTTGTTTCTAGAAAACCAGATAGCCCAAATAGTTGTAACAATGAGTTTGATTTTGCTCTTATCATTATGCTTAAATAACCAAAAGAGCCACTCATAAAAAGATTCGTAGTTTAGCTGAATAGGCCATGAGATACCTAAATTATTTCAAACTTGTACCGCGAAATAACAACCCCTGATTACATGGGTTGTATCCTCAGCCGCCAATGAACAACGCGGGCATAGGGAGGACGCAGAAACCCTCTTAATAGAAAGGTTAAGAAGAGTAGGTACATAATTATGAATGAAACGCCAAACCTGTATTTTGATCTTTGCTGGACAATCAATACTCCATAGGTAGTTGAAAATTCTATCGCTAGATGGACTTGTAGTGGGACTTAGAAGAAGTTTATAGCCACTGCGTACCGAATAAACACCCGAGCCCTCTCCGAACCAAACCATCACATCCTCCTGACCCGAGGATGAAATTGGGATCAACAGTATACGATTAGCCTTTTCTGTCGTGAAACTAGACCTGATCAAGGGTTCATTCCAGCAGCCGTTAGAAAGCTGGATGAGATCAGCAACACGTCTTAGACTTGGTAGCTGCGGATGTGAAACAAATATTTTAGTTTTGATATAACTAAAAACCTAAGGACTAAATTGAAAAAGTCAAAACGAATTTTAAGTCCTCAAAATATCCCTATATAAGTTTAAGATTATGCCCAAGTTAAAAACATGTTTTTCAAATATTTTTTCTAAGTGTTTCAAGCCAAAAACAGTGATTTTCAAGACCCTGTTTCGAAACGGCCCTCAGGCGTTTCGAAACGTTTTCATCACTGTCGACCACCATTCCGAAACGTGTATCGAAACACTTGACCCCGTTTCGAAACGGTATCACTCGTTTCGAATCTGTTCTTCATATTTGATTTAAAAAGAGTACAACGGTTAAATATTTTGCTGATTTTTTAAAGATAAAAAGGGGTATTTCGAAACGGATCAAGGCTGTTCCGAAATGACCCTTGACAGTAGCAAATCCGTTTCGAAACGGATCCAAATCGTTTCGAAACAGGTATTAGGTTTAATTTGAAAATATGACCGTTATATCGTTTTTAACTGAATTTCTGAAAACCGTTAAGGTGTTTCGAAACGGGCTAAGACCGTTCCGAAACGACCCTTGACAGTGGCAAAAGCGTTCCGAAACGGCCATAAGGCGTTTCGAAACGGGCTCTTAAATGCACCCAACGGCTCTTTCTATTTTAGTCCGTTCTGAAACAGGTACCCCGTGTTTCGAAACGGGTTGGTGCAGACTGCATTTATGGTGGCAAGAGAGGGTTCCAACGGCTCCATTTATGTTCCCAACCACTCAAACGGCTAGAAATCAATGAGAAGGTATAAAAGAGACATCCAAAAGCATCAGCAACAACTATTGATCCAAAAGCAAACATCCAAACATCAAATCCAAGCAATTGTGCAAAAATCCCACTTTGTCTAAAACCCCAATTGTAATTTTCATTCATATCTTGTTCAATTGGGTTGAGTGCTTGTATTTGGACTATTATTTGTATTGAGAGATATCTAATTAGCCATTAAATTTCTTTGTTCACTTGTGTGAGGGTTGAGTTGATTTTTGGGTAGAAAAATCAACCGAAATTGTAAAGGGTTGCCTCCTTGTCCTAGAAAAGGGGAAGATCAATTTAGTGGAATTGTTGCAAATCCTTAGCGAGGCTAAGGTAGTGGGTGTAGAGTTCATTTGGAACTTGAACCACTCTAAATCCCTTGTCCATCAATTTTTAATTTGCAAATTTCCACCATAAACCTTTAAATTTCCAATTCACCCCCTCTTGGTCAATTTCGATCTTGCGATCCACTCAACAATTGGTATCAGAGCTTAAATCTTTGAGGATTAACAACCACAAGAGGAGATCCTTGGAAGAGTGTGATCATCAACATATCAAGAGATGGCTTCAACCTCCGGTTCCGGCATGTACGAGTCACAATCGACCACAAAGCCTCCTTTCTTCAATGGTGACAACTATTCTTTTTGGAAGAATAAAATGCGTCTATTCATCAAGTCTAGTGACTATCTTGTGTGGGATGTCATTGAGGATGGACCATACATTCCATTGAAGCAAGACGGTGAAGGCAAGATGGTGTTGAAGAAGAAAGCCGAAATGAGTGAAGAGGAGAGGAAAACGATTCAAGTCAATGATAAAGCTCTCCACATGCTATTTTGTGCTTTCGGTCCGGACATCTACTCAAAGGTCTCATCAATTGAAAGTGCCAAGGAAGTGTGGGACACTCTTGAGACCACCTATGAAGGCACCAATGATGTTAAAGAAACTAAGATTGGAATTCTCAATCTTAGTTATGAAAATTTCAAGATGGACCCCGATGAGACGGTGTCAAAGATGTTTGATTGATTCTCCACGATTGTCAATGGTCTAAAGGGCTATGGAGAGATCATACCGGAAGACAAGCTTGTCCGGAAGCTACTCTATTCACTTCCCGAGTCTTGGGATGGGAAGAGAACCGCTATCATCGAAGCAAAGAACTTGAAGACATTGAAGCTTGATGAGCTTGTGGGTTCTCTCCTTACTCATGAGATCATGAAGCAAGGAAGGGAAGATGAGAAGAAGAAAGAAGAGAAAAGGGTAGAGAAGCTTGAGGTTGAGAAGAAGAAGAAGATGGGAATAGCTCTCAAGGCTAAAGTTTCACAACATGATGAGAGCTCATCTTGTGAGGAGGATGAACTTGAAGAATTGGCTATGATAGCCAAACGATTCTCACGCTTTATGAGGTCCAACCGGGGAAGAAAAATCCAAAGGAAGATGGACTTCAAAAGCAAGAACAAGGAAGATGGAAAGGATCCAATCATTTGCTTTGAGTGCAAACAATCCGGCCACATACGTTCGGAGTGCCCTCAACTCAAGAAGAAGGGCTTTGAGAAGAGGAAAAAGCTCAAAGCCAAACTTGCTACTTGGAGTGATGAGGAGTCATCGGAGGATGACGAACAAGAAGTGGCTAACCTTTGTCTCATGGCACTTGAGGAAGATTCCTCCATGGTAACCTCTAACTCATCTACTTTAGATTTTTCATATGAAGAATTAAATGATGCATATGATGAGTTACAAGAGGTATATGATGAATTAGTTGAGAAGTATAAGGAGTCGGTCATTAGGAATAAAAAGATTATTCAAGAACTAAATGAGAAAAATGACTCACTTACTCAAGCTAATTCTAAATTTGAGAAAAAGATTTTGGGGTTAAAAGATGAACTTAAATTCTTTCAAGATGAAAATATTGATCTTAATAATCTTTTATCTCAATGTAATTGTGAACACCAAAAGGTGTTGAGTGAGCTAAATGAGCTCAAGAAGTCTTTAAAAAATGTTGGTTGTGCTAAGCATGAAGTAGGAGAATCATCTAGAACACACCAACCTAAGAAAAAGACTAACTACTACAAACAAGGTAGCTATCCTAGACATAGTAGAACTAAAAGAATTAGAAGTGTATGGGTTCCTAAGGAACTTGTTAAATCTAATAATATTATTGCTATGTCATCTTGGATTCCTAAGGGAACCAAGGTTTTGGGAGCTAACACTCATGGACCCAAAATGATTTGGGTACCAAAAACCAAAGTTTAATATCTTTGTTTGTAGGGGGAGCATTGCTACAAGGCCAAGGCACAAAGTCAAAACTCATGGTACCTTGATAGTGGACGCTCGAGACACATGACCGGAGACAAGAGTCGATTCATGGATTTAAAGCCAAAAAGTGGAGGAGTAGTAACATTTGGTGACAACTCCAAAGGCCACATTAAAGGTATTGGCTCCATAGGTAATCACTCTACCATTCTTATTGAAAATGTCTTATATGTCGATGGTCTTAAACACAATTTATTGAGCATAAGTCAATTGTGTGATAAAGGATTTAATGTTTTATTTGATAAAAATGGATGCAAAATTGTAGACATTAAATCTAATAATATTATGCTCATAGGTCATCGCATAGGAAACATATACATGGTGCATTTAGATGACATACATACATCTCATGCATGCTTAGTTGCTCAAAATGAAAATGATGCATGGTTGTGGCATAGGAAGCTAGGACATGCTAGCATTAGTGTTTTAGAAAAACTAGTCTCTCTAAATCTAGTTAGAGGTTTACCCAAAATAAAGTTCTCAAATGATAAAATTTGTGATGCATGCTCAAAGGGTAAACAACATAAGTCTTCCTTTAAATCCATTAATGATGTTTCTACTAGTAGATGCTTACAATTAATTCACATGGATTTATTTGGGCCAATTAGGACTATGAGCTTGGGTGGTAAATCTTATGCTTTTGTGCTAGTTGATGATTTTTCTAGATTTACTTGGGTTCTCTTTTTAAGTACTAAAGATGAGGCTTTGGAAAAATTCATCACATTTTCAAAATTAACCCAAAATGATCTTGAACTTAGAATTTCACATATTAGAAGTGATCATGGAACCGAGTTTCAAAATTTAGGGTTTGAAGAATTTTTGAATGAAAGTGGTATTAGCCATAATTTTTCGGCTCCTCGAACTCCTCAACAAAATGGGGTAGTTGAGAGGAAAAATAGAACTTTACAAGAAATGGCTAGAACTATGCTTTGTGAAAACAATTTACCTAAATATTTTTGGGCAGAAGCCACAAACACCGCTTGTTATATTGTAAATCGAGTAATGATTAGGCCAATTTTAAAGAAAACACCTTATGAGATTTTAAAATCTAAAAAACCTAACATTAGCTATTTTCACCCTTTTGGGTGCAAGTGTTTTGTTTTAAATAATGGAAAAGACAACTTAGGTAAATTTGATGCAAAAAGTGATGAAGCCATTTTTATAGGTTACTCTTTAACCTCTAAAGCCTATCGAGTATTTAACAAAAGAACTTTAGTAGTAGAAGAATCTATTCATGTTGTATTCGATGATAACCTCCTTCCTAGGAAGGATTCTTATGATGATGATGATGTAGGGATCATAAATGCCTTTGATGGAGGTCAAACTTCAAAGGAGGATGAGATTCCAACAAAGGAAGAGGACTCACAAGATCCACCTCTTGAAGCCTTGAAGGACTTGGCCATTGAGGAAAAGGAAGTGTGCTACCCAAGGGAGTTGAACTATGTCAAAGATGGTGAAATCTTGGGTGATCCATCCAAGGGGGTAACCACTCGTTCTTCTCTTAGATTAATGAACCATGTTGCATTTATCTCTTGCATAGAGCCTAAAAACATAAAAGAAGCTTTGAAAGATAACTTTTGGATTATGGCTATGCAAGAAGAGTTAAATCAATTTGAGAGAAGTAATGTATGGACATTAGTTGATAGGCCTAGTAATCAATCTACAATAGGAACTAAATGGGTCTTTAGGAACAAACTAGATGAGAGTGGTAACATTGTGAGAAATAAAGCTAGACTTGTAGCACAAGGTTACACTCAAGAAGAGAGAATAGATTTTGATGAAACCTATGCACCCGTAGCTAGAATGGAAGCCATTAGGATGTTGCTTGCATATGCATGTTATCATAATTTCAAGCTTTTTCAAATGGATGTTAAAAGCGCATTTTTAAATGGTTTTATAAATGAAGAAGTGTATGTGGAACAACCACCGGGTTTTGAAGATTCAAAATTTCCAAATCATGTTTTCAAACTTACCAAAGCTCTTTATGGTTTAAAACAAGCTCCTAGAGCTTGGTATGAAAGGCTTTCAAATTTTTTGATTGAAAAAGGATTTGAAAAAGGTAAGGTGGACACTACACTCTTTATAAAAATGTATAAAAATGACATCTTAGTAGTTCAAATTTATGTTGATGATATTATTTTTGGTTCTACTAATGAATGTCATTGTCAAGAGTTTGCTAAGTTAATGCAAGGTGAAATTGAGATGAGCATGATGGGGGAGCTCTCATTCTTTTTGGGACTCCAAATCAAGCAAAAGAAGGATGACACCTTCATCAACCAAGCAAAATACATAAAGGATATGCTCAAGAAGTTTGGCTTAGAGAATTCAAAGCTTCAAGCCACTCCTATGAGCTCATCTACAAAACTTGACGAAGATGAAGGAGGTAAGTGTGTTGACTCTAAGCTTTATCGCTCTATGATTGGATCTTTGCTTTACCTTACCGCAAGTAGGCCGGATATCTTGTTTAGTGTTTGCTTGTGTGCTAGGTTTCAAGCTAGTCCTAGAGAGTCTCACCTTATAGCCGTTAAGAGAATCTTTAGATACCTTAGAGACACTCCTTGTTTAGGCCTTTGGTATCCTAGAGACTCTACCTTCAACCTTCATGCTTACTCGGATGCGGATTATGGGGGTTGCAAAATTGATAGGAAAAGTACTTCGGGAACTTGCCAATTCTTAGGTAGTATGCTCATATCTTGGTTCTCTAAGAAACAAAATAGTGTAGCCTTATCTACCACCGAAGCCGAGTACATATCCTTAGGGAGTTGTTGTGCTCAAGTCCTTTGGATGAAGCAACAACACTTAGATTATGGAATTAAAGTTGGAACCATACCCCTAAAATGTGACAACACTAGCGCAATATGTTTAACTAAAAATCCCATCCAACACAACCAAACATATAGAAATAAGGCATCATTTCATTAGAGATCATGTCCTTGAGGAAGATGTGGTTATAGAGTATGTAGACACCTTGAATCAATTAGCGGACATTTTTACAAAACCCTTAGACAAAGAGCGTTTTTGGTCCCTTAGGAGAGAGTTAGGTCTAGCTAGCCTATCTTGACCTTTTAGGACCTCTTTTGTGCTTAAATATGCTTGATCTTGTGAAATGCCATGTTTATGTGTTTAAACTCCTAATTTCATCCATGCCTATAGTTAGGGGGAGTATGTTTATGTTTAAATATGTTTTTCCTGCTCATTCATGACATTTATGCATGTTAGGCCTCTTAAAATTTCATTTTTCTGCACTTTTAGAGCCTCATCTGCACTTCCAGGCCCAGGTGTATCGAAACGGGTGACTCTATTTCGATACGGATACCTTAAATCCAGCTCTGAGAGAAGGGCGTTTCGAAACGCCTCCAAAGCGTTCCGAAACGTTTTTGCTACTGCCAAGGGGTGTATCGAAATGTGTTTCGATACGGGTCAAAAGGGTTTCGATACAGTCAACACCGTATCGAAACGGTCAGCCTATGGTCTTAAAACGGTCAAAACCCTAGCCGCCCCGTTCCGAAACGGTCTTGACCGTTCCGAAACGGCATCGCGGACTGCTTTATTTAGGGCTTTTAATGATACAAATCACTTTTTATCAAAACTCTTAAAACCCTAAACCGCCTCCCTCTCTATAAATACCCTCTCAAACTCATTGTTTTTCACAAAATTGTGAGGGGTTTTCCTCTAAGTCACAAGTCTAAGCAAGTTTCATCAACCTTGTGCAATGATTTTAATCAAATCATCCAAAATCCCTGTAACCCCCTCGTCCCGGTCTGGCCGGATGACCGGTCCGAGTGGGCCACACGGGGAAAACCGAAGCGAAACCCGTTAAGGTTCCCCCTCGGTTAGCAACCCTATTTTTTTCTTTTATTTTAATCTTGTAACATTCGAACCCCAAACCACATTCAAACAACCCAATTTTAATCTTGACTAAAGGCATCTTAGTACCTATGTGTTTTTCTCTTTAAAAATGCCAACAAAGTTCAAACAGTGCATTTTTAAGTAAAGGTTTCGAAACCTCCTCAAATGGTTTCGAAACCTAGACTGGCAGTAAGGTCTGGAACCCAGATTTCTGCAAAGGTTTCGAAACCTTACCCATGGTTTCGAAACCCTCTTCCATGGTTTCGAAACCTTCCTCAAAGGTTTCGAAACTTAGGCTGGCAGTGAGGTCTAGAATCCCAGATTTTGCAAAGGTTTCGAAACCTTCTCCATGGTTTCGAAACCATTGTGCAGGGGAGCACTTACTGCTCAACTCTAAAGACTTTCCATGGAAGAAAAACATCAAGAGCATACATAGCCCAACATAAGAGCTTAAAAAGGGCTAAAGGCACACAACACCAACAAACCAAGTCTAGAGGCATACGTCCTAGATTAAACAAACACAAACATACTCAAACATACTCAAGGCATGAATATGAACAATCATACATACATGGTAAATTACACCTTAAGAGCCTTTCATACAAGCATGCTTGAAGACATTGATAGACAGAAGCACCATTCATCACATAAAGGTTTACATGCCATCAAGCAATATTTATAGGTCAAACAAGGCATCCAAGAATCAAACCAATATCGACATACATCAAAACTCAAATCATCAATTCCTATCCCATTGCTTAACTATTACATTCTATTACTTAAAATTCATACATTGAGCTCACCAAAAGCAACACTTGGAGACCTTTCCTTGCCTTTGCCACCCACAAGCTATTTATCTGCATTGTCGAACAAAAGAGAGCGTAAGCGTAAAAGCTTAGTGAGGGTAAGCTCATAAAACAAACCTTCGACAATGCAGGGTCCAAGCACGAGCAATTTCCATAATGAAATGCATGTTCTTACCTCCGATCCGCATAAGCCAAAATGATCATGATGCATGAACATATAATCAACATTATGCCATGCTCAACAACCTATAAGCTCAATGTACCACGATACATAATTCAAAGCATTAACCACATCATATATCAATTCATAGATGGCATCACTTTTCGCATCATAAAAGCATATATGCATAATCTCATATTGGTATACACATACAACCTCATATTGGCACCTAGCTATGACTCGAATACGCGGATAACCCGTTGGAACGCATTTCCAACAACAACATTACCTCGGTGGGATTCCACTCATCACCGGTCCTTGCATGGGCGGGGTTCCACTCATCACCACATGCCCTACGGATGGGATTCCACTCATCATCACGTAGAAATATATAAAAGCTTCCGGTGGAATATTACATCACCGTACTCCTCCTTGGTGCCTTAACGCCACCAAGGCCACGTACGTTTTGACTCAATTTGTGTCCATAAGGACTTACCCTAGGCCCGATGGGTATAGGTGCCACTCAAGGGGAGACCTTGAGTCCATAAGGACTTACCCTAAGCCCGATGGGCATAGGTGCCACTTAAGGGGAGACCTTGAGTCCATAAGGACTTACCCTAAGCCCGATGGGCATAGGTGCCACTCAAGGGGAGACCTTGAGTCCATAAGGACTTACCCTAAGCCCGATGGGCATAGGTGCCACTCAAGGGGAGACCTTGAGTCCATAAGGATTTACCAGCTTGATCAGGGCTGTACCAACAGAGACTTCACAACATAACCCAATAGTATACCCCAGATAGTAATCAGTGTCCAGATCTCAGATATGAGTAACAGAGTACATGTGACATGCATTCTATTCGGAATATCAGAAACAAAGATTTGTACTTTTGACAGATAATTGGGCATACCTATTGAGCAAAGCAGACATTCTCATCATTCAACATACAAACATATTGTAACATCTCAAGTCAAACTAATATGTCATACTTTCAAGTTTATCAGACAATCAGGCAATTCCATCACAGATCAAGCAATCATATTACAAGTATACAAATTGAGCAAACATACATCATGTCAGCAGAGAATGTCATTATATAAACAATTCATCATTTCATCTCATTTCTAACATAGTAATGCAATCTCAACAACAATTAAGATATTAAACAACATAGTATTGGTTATGTTTAAATCATTATGCAATTCATTCAACAGAATATAGCACACACATGGAACACACCTCAAAGCTGGTCGGAGAAGGGTCTAACGGGCACCTGCCTCAGTACGCTCAGATACGGGGTCGGATCCTAGATCAAGAAAGAGTACTGGTCATAATGTGAAATAAGAGTTAAACTTATTCTTATACATAGGGTTTGAATTCATACTGATATTCACTGAAGCGTGAGGATGAGCGGGTCGAGAGGAGCTAGGCTGAGCTGGTGAGTGGTCACACGAGTCTCGGGTACCTTTACACAATTAAAACACTAGTTTAGACACGTATTCGATTTACTGATATCTGAATGGAATAATTAAGTACATATGCATGATTTGGGTTAAGGTCAGATTCGGGGGTCTTAGAGTCGGAATTTCGCAAAACGGGCTTCAAAAACGGACTCAGGACGTCGAAAAACATAAGATAGGGTCTTTTCAAAAAATTTGACTTTTTGGTTAAAGTCAACGCTGACGTCAACAAGTCAACGCTGACGTCAGTAGGTCAAAGTCAACGGGGTCAGGTCAACCGATGACGTCATGATGACGTCAGCAACCAACAGGGTCAACTGTGTTGACTCGGTGAGTTAACTCACTGAGTCAACTCGGGCGAGTTGACTCACTGAGTTGACTCAACGAGTTGACTCGGACACGGGTCGGTTCGGGTCAGAGATAGGTCGGGCCGGACTCGGGCGATGGGCTCGGGTTTGGGTGATGGGCCGACCGGTCCAGCCAGTTCAGGCCGGCTCACTTACCCCAACGGAAACAACGCCGGACGACCACCGGAAACTCGCCGGAGAGCTCGCAACGGCTCGGTTTCACCTGAAAAAAATGGCAGAAACGATTATTGATCTAACCCAACCCACACAAGCCTGAAATATCATCGGATTTAAACAGAAATCGCCGCGAAGAACCGAAAGGGTCGTCGGAACTTACGTAGCTCCGATGGAAGCCTCGCCGGCGTCGGTTGGACGAAAGGTTGGCTGGGTTTTGCTTGGCTCGACGTGGGGAACACGGTGGTGGCAACAACACACCGAACGGACGACTGACGGAGGCTGAAACGGCAAGCAACAGTTGACGGAAAATGGGATAGGGTTCGTCGAACCTCCTGCCCTCGAATCACGACGATGGCGGCGGGGGAAAGGCGAGTGACTATCGGGGATGGGCTCAGGGAATCACGGCGCACACGCCGACGGCGGCGGTGTTGCGCACGGACCGACGGTGGAGGGGGAAGCAACGGCGGCCGGTCGGGGTAGGTAGGAGCGTTGGTGAGGGGATATTTCTCGAAGCTTGAAAGAGGCATTCAATTTTGGTAGGTGAAGAGACGCGTCTTCAATTAAGTGCATAAGTAAAACAGAATTTCGTTAATCTTAAGGACAAAAAGGGGGAGGTAACAATCAGAAATGAGCCTTGACTCAGATGGTTAACGCGTTGGATGGTGGGGGCTGAGGTCTCGGGTTCGAGCCTCCACACCCTCACCTTCAATTCCCCATTTTTATTCTTTTTTTTTATACTTTACCGGATGTTACAATTATCACATCATATGTCCACATACATGTTTCTACATTATATTTGTTACCAACATACATATAATCAATGCATTAAGTCATACTTTCACATACGTGTATATCACAATATACATAATCATCATGAGGCATAACAACAGTTAAAGAGTGTATCCAAGGTCTTTAACTAAAGCTTAGGATTAGGCTACCACCCTAATCTTAACTCTAGGTGGGTCTACCAAGCCCAACCTAGTTCACATGCTTGAACCAACCACTTAAAACCAATTTAAAAAAATATTTAACCACTCACCTCTACCTCCTAGCTCAACTACCAAGCAAGCATCACCTTCAAGTTTCCGGATTTCTTCCCGAAGCTTCTCCAACGCAAGCTCTCGCTTCTAAACAACCTCAATACAATTCAAATAATCCTCAAATCAGCCCAACATCAAAATATCAACCCGGAATACAAATTCAAATATCAAACCTAACATTTCAAGTCATGACCAAACCCCATACTTAGCAATTTCGGACAACCCCAATACCTCTTCCAAAAACCATGTCTCCAACATCCATTGCACCCACCAAAGATCCCAAATCAATCCCTAACCATTGTGCTACCATTGGGCTATCAATTCCCACCTAAAACAACCCCCAAAACTCACCCAAAATCTTCAAAAACTCCATTTTCGTACTCATATTTTACCCACCAGAAAATCATGTTTTTAAACACCCAAATGACCTCTAAAACATCCCAAATCACCCTCCTAACATATCCTAACCATCAGCCCTTGGTTTCCAACCTAAAACCCACCAAAAACCCAAATTTTAATACCTTAAAATTTGTCTTATGAACATACTACGAATTTTCATCCAAATTCAACCAAATTAATATATGTTACACCTTTCAACATGATTAACTAAAGCCCTAACTCAATTTATCAAACCCAATTGGAGAAACCCCTTAAAAATTCAAACTTTAATATAAACCCTAATTTCTAAAACCCCGTATTTTTAAAATCCAAGACCATGGATAGATAGAGAATAAAAAGGAGGTTGATAAAACATATTTACCTCTTAAATTGGTGTTAAAATCGAGTACTAGAATCAATGGAATAGTAACTTTGATATTTGAGAGGTTTTGACAATGGAGGTTTTCCCCTTTTAATGTTGGAAAAGGGTTTTATGAAGAAGATGACAACTTTATGTATAAAGTGGTCTTGCTTTTTGAAAGTCTTTGGTCTAATAGCAACTTAGGTCCTTCCCTTTTCTACAGAGGCTCAATTAGGCCACATTTTAAGTTGGATTTATTTTAATTTAATTTTATTGACTCGAACTATAAACCCGGATAACTCCTAACCCCAAAACACGGGTGTTACAATCCCAAACTAAGGTAATTTTTCTTTTTTTCTTTTTCTTTCAATTTATGTTCGAATCTTAGGTTAGAAAATTTTATTTTTGTATAAATTATATGTTTTTATTTGTGGGTTTTCCATATCTTGTAAAATTTTTTCCAAATCTCAAAATTTTTGATTCGAATATAAAATTTTTCAGTCGTATTTTTCTTTACTGTTTATTTTATTTTATTTTAATTTTGTTTTCAAAAACCTAAGTGGGATTTATTATTGGATTGATTTTTTACTATCAATGCATACACTTAATTTTAAAACACTTGCTAAATGTTTTTAGATGGCGGATCAAGCTAACAAAAAGCGCAAGGCCGTTCAAACCGGTGATTCGAGCGTTCGTCCGAATCTTCCTCTGCTTTTTCAGAAAACTCTCAAAACTTCGGAGATGCGTGCTCGATTCTCTTATGTCAAGGATTTCGAAATTCGTAAGGAACGTGTCATTGATCTTGATTTCCTCAATTTCGAGCGATTCCTATTCCGTTATCTCGACCGTTTGAGTGAGTGGAATCTCATCTATTTCTTGAGCATTCCGGATGTTCGCTACAAACACATGGTACTCCTTTTTTACTCTAATGCTCGTTTTATTTATGATGAGACCAAAACCGAGATTATAGGAATTGAATCATCCTTATTGGGCAAAAAGTTTGTTGTTAATGTTGCTCTTTTGGAGTCCACTCTTAAACTTAAGGATGAGGGTCTTGAGGATGAACGCCACTTTGGCACTTTCACCGGTAAGGCACTTCATTTGGATGTGCACGATCGAGTTCTTCACTTGATGGTTTCTTGGTTCATTCGACCCTCCGGAGGTAAATACTCTCACATCCGTCAAACCGATCATTTTTGGCTAGAGTGTTTCCGTAAGGGTGAGCGCCCAAATGTGCCTAAGATAATTTTTGCCGAGATAGTCAATAATATCAAGCTTATTGACACAAATGAGTTGAAGTCTTTTACATATGGCATAGTCTTGAGCTACATCTTTCATGATCTTGGCATCGATTGTACCTACGACTCTTCGGAACCTCGCAAGACCAAGATTGGTGAGTCATCCCTTCGCAAGTCCGGGTTTACTTATGCGAATGATGTTTGGGAAAGAATTGATAGAGAAGCCGTTCCTCCTCCCATTGCTCCTCCACCGCAAGCTCAAGTTGCAAACAATGACGCCCTCACGGCTTTCCTTACCGAGCGATTCAATGCTTTGGACACTCGGTTCAATGCTTTGGATACTCGCATTGCTTCGGGTTTTGAATCTATGGACACTCGTTTGAAGAATGTCGAGGATCGTCTTCATACTCTTGAGACTTCTCATTCCAACTTGGATCTATCATTCTATACGCTCTATGGGCAATGGACGAAGTTTCACCGTTCTCATGCCAAGAGCGATGATGATACTTCAGATGATGATGACGAGGCCTAGAAACTCCATATCATATCATATCATATCATATTATCTATGCATTTTAGGATTAAGATTGCATCTTTATGTTTTCTCATGTTTTAGGAACCTATGCTTATGGCTTTTTTATTTGGGATTTTATGTTGAACTTAATGTTTGATTTATGTTTTGGATATTTTGATATTATGAATTAATATTATGGTTGCTTATTATTGCTTATTGGTACTAATCCTTTATCTTCTCTATGAGCTTTTATTGTTCTTTTTGATCTAACAAAAAGGGGGAGAAGAAATTTAAGAGCCACACTAAAATTCGTTTTAAATTTTAAAAGGTTTTTAAAGGTTTACAACTTGGATTTCAAATCAAAAATTTCTTTTAACTTTAAAAACCTTTCTTAAATTAAGGGGGAGTTAGAATATTTTCAAAACTTTCAAAATTCTCAAAAATTCTAACTTTGGTTTTGTTATATCAAAAAGGGAGAGATTGTGAAACAAATATTTTAATTTTGATATAACTAAAAACCTAAGGACTAAATTGAAAAAGTCAAAACGAATTTTAAGTCCTCAAAATATCCCTATATAAGTTTAAGATTATGCCCAAGTTAAAAACATGTTTTGCAAATATTTTTTCTAAGTGTTTCAAGCCAAAAACAGTGATTTTCAAGACCCTGTTTCAAAACGACCCTCAGGCGTTTCGAAACATTTTCATCACTGTCGACCACCGTTCCGAAACGTGTATCGAAACACTTGACCCCGTTTCGAAACGGTATCACTCGTTTCGAAACTGTTCTTCATATTTGATTTAAAAAGAGTACAACGGTTAAATATTTTGCTGATTTTTTAAAGATAAAAAGGGGTGTTTCGAAACGGATCAAGGCCGTTCCGAAACGACCCTTGACAGTAGCAAATCCGTTTCGAAACGGATCCAAATCGTTTCAAAACAGGTATTAGGTTTAATTTGAAAATATGACCGTTATATCGTTTTTAACTGAATTTCTGAAAACCGTTAAGGTGTTTCGAAACGGGCTAAGACCGTTCCGAAACGACCCTTGACAGTGGCAAAAGCGTTTCGAAACGGCCATAAGGCGTTTCGAAACGGGCTCTTAAATGCACCCCAACGGCTCTTTCTATTTTAGTCCGTTCTAAAACAGGTACCCCGTGTTTCGAAACGGGTTGGTGCAGACTGCATTTATGGTGGCAAGAGAGGGTTCCAACGGCTCCATTTATGTTCCCAACCACTCAAACGGCTAGAAATCAATGAGAAGGTATAAAAGAGACATCCAAAAGCATCAACAACAACTATTGATCCAAAAGCAAACATCCAAATATCAAATCCAAGCAATTGTGCAAAAATCCCACTTTGTCTAAAACCCCAATTGTAATTTTCATTCATATCTTATTCAATTGGGTTGAGTGCTTGTATTTGGGCTATTATTTGTATTGAGAGATATCTAATTAGCCATTAAATTTCTTTGTTCACTTGTGTGAGGGTTGAGTTGATTTTTGGGTAGAAAAATCAACCGAAATTATAAAGGGTTGCCTCATTGTCCTAGAAAAGGGGAAGATCAATTTAGTGGAATTGTTGCAAATCCTTAGTGAGGCTAAGGTAGTGGATGTAGAGTTCATTTGGAACTTGAACCACTCTAAATCCCTTGTCCATCAATTTTTAATTTGCAAATTTCCACCACAAACCTTTAAATTTCCAATTCACCCCTCTTGGTCAATTTCGATCTTGCGATCCACTCAACAGCGGAGAATTCACCAGTTCAGAAGGAAAGGATGGAAGCCAAAAGTCATTCCAGACCGACATTGATTGCCCATTGCCAACTCTCCATCCCATGCCTAATTCAAGAAGTTTCCTAGAGCTCCATATACTCTACCAGATTAGCGAAGGAGATGATCCCAAAGAAGCATTAAGAAAAGAGGACGTAGGGTAGTACTTGGCTCGGATTAAACGTGCGGCTAAAGATCCAGGTTTGGTGATTAAACGCCACCCTTGTTTCGCTAATAGAGCGATATTAAACTTAGCCAAATTTCTAAAACCCATCCCACCAGAGGCGTATCTACCATAGGTCAAGGTAGGTCACTTGACCTACCATAAAAAAATGGATAAATTACTTTAGATGTCACTTAATTATTAATAAAGTTACAATTAAGTTATTCAATTATTAAAAGTTACAATTGAGTCACTTAATTCAAGTTTTAGTTACGCTCAGATCACTCCTCCGTTAAAATACAAATGAACATCTAACAAGGTTTGGTATAATGATAGTTTCAGTCCTCAAAACTTATATATTCTACCAATTTAATCCTAATTCAAATTAATTCAAAAAATTTAACCATTAATACTTACAAAAGACATCAATTTAGTCATTTTCTTCTCCAAATCACATGTATACATTCGTTAACACTAGAGTACTTCATTTAAAACTATTAATTAATCTAGTACACAAATTTATAAATGTAAATATATTTATAATTGTTTTTAATGCTAGATCTATAATTAGTATCTACATTATAATTAAATTCATTGAAATCTATTTAAAATTATTTATGAAAACGTTCTACTTTAGTTATTGTTACCCCGTAATTTTCTACAAAAATTAAAATTTTTATATTATTATATAGTTTTCTTAGTAATTTCATATATTTTTAAATGACTTCATTATTTCTTTTTTATTTTAAAACAAATTAATAATTAAACTTTTTAAGTTACTTAATTTTCATTATTTAACAGATTTCTTAAATTCTTAGCAAGTTTGTGTATTTTCATTAAAAAATGAAGTTATAAAGATTTGGTGATAGAGATTAGTGATTATTCATATAAAAGTGCAGGAAGTCATTTTAGATGGTTTAAGTTACTTACAAGTAATATAAATTGTTTTGTGTTCAGAGAATTAGTTGTAAAAATGATGTTTTAGAATGATTTGTTTAGGGAGAAAATTTGTATAGACTAATGTGAATTGCTCTATACATGTTTTATTAAAGAGAGTTTGTAACTAAATCATAGTGGACCCCTTACATATGTATTTATGTGTGATTGAATGGTTCTTTGTCATGTCAATTATGAACATTTTAAGTAATTTTTGATGACTTATTCAATCTATTCTTATCTTACTTACATATGATTGTATTTATTATCGGTGGGTGAACTACCAAGCTTAAATTTCTAGATCCGCCCCTGCATCCCACCATCACCTTTTAGCTTACAAAGATCCGACCACTGGCACCAATGAATACCTCGTTTAGAGACAACGTTACGCCACCAAAACCGTGCCAGTATTGCTTCCAAATCGCGACAAAGAGTAAGAGGAAGTAAAAAACAGGACATAGCAAACAAAGGAAGGGCTTGCAATACTGCTTTGATAAATACCTCCTTGCCTCCAGCCGAAAGTGAGATGTGATTCCAACTTAAGGATCGAGCTTCTGTCGAGTCTATAAGACGTTTAAAGGCTTGTTTCTTGTTTCTACCCACCATAGCCGGTAGACCAAGGTAGGTTTCGGGTGAAGTAATTTCCGACACTCCAAGTGTGCAACAAAACAAATTCCTAACAGCAGGATCTACATTTCTGCTGAAAAAAACATTGGATTTGTTATAATTGATTAACTGCCCCGAACAAGAAGCATAACTAGATAATATACTCCGAACATTTTGAGCCCCATTACACGGCTTTTTCTATTCAGATAATAAAAAATTTATATATCCATCAAATATTTAAAGTTGCTTTAAAAAGTATTCAAATCCTTTCAAAACAAAGCTCAGATTAATCGTTTAGTTTTAAGTGTAACAACTGTGGTATTATTAATTTGAAGCAACTAATAACTTACGATTGGATTGCAGTGGAGTTTGAACTTTGAGACCAATTAGCCCAATATATAAGTGCTCAACTTAGTAATTTACGGACCAAAAAAATCATTATCTGAATCAAAAGAGACATGACAATAGCAAGATATCAACCATCCAATCCCGGTCTCATTTACCTCTAGCTACTCATCTTGTTCACGGTCACCATCACTCCCTCCATGGATGAAAATGAAGAAGTGAACAAGTACAAGACCAGTCTTGTGGTAAAGGGGTATGCTCAAAAACAGAGAGTAGATACTAAAGTCTTTGCATCAATGGCGCGTATGAAGACGATTTGTTTGGTCATTGTTCTTGCAGCTCAAAAGCAATGGACCATTCATCAACTAGACGTTAAGTCATTTTTACATGATGAGCTAAATGAAAATGTGTATGTAGAGCAGCCTTGTGGATATGTAAAAAGAGGAGCTGAGCAGAAAGTTTATAAGTTAAGAAACACTTTATGGGCTCAAACAGGCACCACATGCATGGTACAGACGCATAAAAGCTTATTTTATGAAGGAAGATTTTGAGAAGTGTGACTGCGAGCATACTTTGTTTATTAAGACAAAGGCAGAAGGCAAAATGTCAATTGTAAGTCTATATGTTGATGATTTTATTTTTACTGAAAATAATGAGTTAATGATTGCAGACTTTCAAAATTCCATGAAATATGAGTTTGATATGACTGATCTTGAAAAAATAAAATATTTTCTTGGTCTTGAAGTATCGCAAAAGCCGAATGAGATTTTCATAAATCAAAAGAAGTATGCAGCAGAACTTCTACGAAGGTTTCGGATGGACAACATGTAACACCCCGTTTTTCTTAATAAAAAAAAATGAACAGGAAATGAATGTGAGGGTGTGAGGGCTCGAACCCACGACCTCACCTATCACCATTCAGAGTGCGTGCCATTGAGCTAAAGGCTCACTTCTGATATTGCTTCCCTTTTATGTTTTTTTTTAGGTTATCGCATGGTCATTTAAACATGCATTTAATAAAAAACGTGTCTGTTCACCTACCTTTTTATTTTTGGCCCATCTTTTCGAATTCCAGACCATCTCTCTCTCTCTCATTGAACCATCCTCTCCAGTTCCGGCGAACCCTCGTCCGGCCTCACCGCCGTTTCGTTCACTCCACCGCCACCGGCGGTGTGTGCACCGTCCGCCCGTGAACCAACCGCCACCAACCACGCGCGACGACGACCGTTAAATCGCGACAAAAGCCTGGATAAAGATCGGAGAAGTTCGGCCGCCGTCGTTTCTCTCATTTTTGGCCGATTCCGGTGCCAACTCGTTTCACCGTGGGCACAGTCGAGCTCCTCGCGTCCCGATCTACAAAACCCATGCGAGCCACCTCCGTTTTGCCGCCGTTTTGCCCCTCGTCGGAGCAGCGCAAATTTCCGGCGAGATTTGGATTTTGGGGTAAGATCCGGCTATTTTCCGACGAGTTTTGGCATTTTGGTTCGTGTAATGTGGTAAATTTTTGGAACTCCGTCTTTTTGCAGGTACATCGGACGATTTCGGCATACTCCGGCGACCATTCCGACCACCAAAAAATTTTGGGTAAGTAAACCGGCTTAACCTGGTCTGAACCGGCTAGACCGGTCGGCCCATTATCCAAACCCGAACCGGTTTGGCCCAAAGCCCAAACCCAGTCAACCCGAGCCCATCGTCCGACCCGTCTCTGACCCGCCCGTCCGACCCGTTGACCCGGTTTGAGTCAACCCGTCTACCGAGTCAACTTAGTCCGAGTCAGCACGTCGAGTCAGCCGAGTCAACTCAGTGAGTTAACCTGGCGAGTCAACTCAGTTGACCCATGTTGACTGCTGACGTCATGCTGACGTCAGCATTTACTTTGACCCCGTTGACTGCTGACGTCAGCGTTGACCTGCTGACGTCAGCGTTGACTTTGACCGTTGACCAAAAAGTCAAAATTTCCGAAAACTCCTATTTTATGTTTTTCAACGTTCTGAGTCCGTTTTTGAAGCCCGTTTTGCAAAATTCCAACCTGAAAGCCTCCGAATCTGACCTTGAATCTGAGATTTGCTTATATATATTTAATTTTGGTTATGAGCTCTCTGAATAAGGACTGAAATGTGAATCTATGTCGTTGAAGGTATCAAGGTACCCTTGAATTTGAGATGTTGGGGGCCGTCGAATCTTGGGATCGAGTGCGGTCGAATGAGGTGTCATGAATCAACTGTTATAGCTCGGAACTAAGGTAATACACTACTACCTCTGGTATGCTTTATGATCATGTTGATATTCGGTTAATGCATGCATGTTTGTGATGAAGTGTATTCGTGAACTCTGTTTAAGTCGAATCAGATACGAAAAATAATAATGAGAATTAGTCAGATCAAAATATTGGATAAGAATATTAATAGGCTAGGAGCATCGAAAGTGCTAATAGTAATAAATAGTACAGTTAAATCTGAAACTATATCAATGGTGTCTAAGAACCAATGCTCAGAATGCGGAGTATGAGATGTTGGTATGAAATTACGAAATTGCCCTTGGGTTATAAAAATGACTAAACTACCCTTCTAATAAAGAAATGACTCGAAATATGCATTCTGTCTAACTAAGCAATTTTACCCCACCTAAGATGTATACTTTTTTTGAAAGACTCTGACACTTTTGTACAAATTCGTGTGATTCAAAACTTGGATTTTCCCCTAAACTCTGTATATCACATAAAGGTGAATCATCTGAGATTATCGTTGTAATCCTACGTCGATCCTTGCGACAGTAACGAGCGAATTAATTGGAATGACGTTTATTCCTTCAAGTTTTGAAATGAATGAATCGTCTGTAACGGTCAGAGGGATTAAGACGACTTAATCTCTACCGAGTACGTAAATGATGGAAGTACCAAATGGTAATTCAGAAAAAAGAATGGTGGCTTTATCCAAAATTTCCAAAATGCCCAGAATACTCCTTTCAGTTAAATAGGTGGCTATACACCCAATGAAATCCTGAAATTTTCTAATAAGACTTAAATGGCTAACGTGCCCCTAAGTGTTAAGTTCTGATACACGCAAATTATTTACACTTGGATGTTAGTAAGTATTTTAAAGTTGGGATATGTCGCATTAAACACTTTAGAGATTGATAAACTGTTAGAGCCCCTGAGAACTATTATCGTCGTTCTGTTATGATTGTGTTATTTGAAAAATTGTCATGATAGTTAAATAACTAATGTTATGTTAACCTAAATGATTAGAGCATCCCTGAAATTATCTGATAACTTAAAATACCTTGATATAGAAATACTTGAATGTCCGGTTAGAAAGCTAATGAGCAAACAAGATACCTGAGTTCTGTGAATCATTACTTATTCAATGTTGGTATAATCCTAAATGCCCATGAACGTCGAAATGACCATAATACTCTTATGAGTTTTAATGATTAAATCGTTCACGATATTTTTGAATTTAAAGAGCATGATGTATGAACTCCTATAATATCTGTTTCGAGCCAAAAGTTCAATGTGCCTCATTCTGTAAATATCAGGTATCTCTGAGAAATAAAATTTGTTCCGTCTAGTGTGTTCCACGCGTGCTGCATCCTGTTGTGTATATATATATATATATATATATATATACATATATATATATATATATATATATATATATATATATATATATATATATATATATATATATATATATATATATATATATATATATATATATATATATGGATTATGATTATGTGATGATTGCCTGATCATGATATATGATGCACTTTGAGTTGAAAAACATGTTTATCTGATAGGGTGTGAAATCTAAAAGTATGAATGATTCTGTTTGAGAAGCATGATTATATCTGTTGAAAAAGTCTTGTATGCGCAATATGATTGAGATTATATTCTGGTCTGTTCTGAACTTATGATATCTGAATCTCTGTATAATGGATATGTTATATGCTCTGTTGATTGAAATCTAATGATAATGTGTTATAATCTGAACTGTTCTGCTTGGGGATACTCTCGGGTTATGATTGAAGTGTCTGTCACAGCCCTGATCCAGCTGTTCTGTTAAGCTCCTACGCCCAATGGGCCTAGGGTAAGACTTTCTGGGTAGGCTCCTACGCCTTCGGGCCTAGGATAAGTCCTTCGGTATGCAGTTCATGGGGAATTGCATTCTGGTGTAAGGTTGGAGGGTAGTAAATTTCTGTATGAACTCGAACATTTGCATTTAACTGTTATGTGTTCATATGAGGCAAATGATATGTACCTATGCATGTTTGATCTGCAATTTATGGAACACACTAGGCTTCTTGAATTCAACTTCATCAATCTGTCACCATGTTGATTCTTTGAACAATAAGATATCTCTTAATACTCAGTAATATAGGAAGAACAAACCTTGTTGTCCTCAAGTATAGTGCATTACTAAAATAGTGTATCGTAAATGAAAATAACTACTGTTTGGAACATCATAATAATGTTATGCTTCACCATATATCTGCATGTGCTAATAGCATCTTCTGGTAGTTTTGTATTACTGAGCTTTCCCAAGCTCATGTTGTTTTTACCATCTCAGGTTAAAAGATCAGTCAAGTTGCACCTATCATCGTCAGTATGAGAGTTCTTCGGCTTGGCATGGAGTGTGGTATCTGTGTAACTAGGGGCATGTGTGTCGTGTTTTGTATTCGGTTAAATGAGTCTGAAACTTATTTTCGCAACTTGTGTTATAATTGTTCTATCGTTTTGAATGATTTCTGAAATTTTATTTTAATTCAGAAATTTGATTTAAGATCTTTAAGGTTTAATGGTACGTTTATTTGAATTTTGTCATGGGTCGCTCCGGTGACCCTAATGTAACTTCCTAGGATCCGTATTAATGCATAGGCGGTTCTAGGGGGTTACACAACAACAATTCTGTGCATAATTCTATTGTTCATGGTGTTAAGCTTACGAAGGATGAAGGTGGAGTTCAAGTGGACAAAACTCATTACAAACAGATTGCGAATAGTCTAATGTATCTCACAGCAATTCGTCCAGACATAATGTTTGTGGTAAGTTTAATTAGCAGGTATAGAAAAATCTCACTGAGCTGCATTTGCAGGCTGCAAAACGTGTGTTAGGGTACTTAAAAGGAACAATTGGGTTTGGCATTTTCTATAGGAAGAGAGGAGAAGATGAATTGGTAGTTTATTTTGATAGTGATTATGCTGGTGTCTTGGACGATAGAAAGAGTACTTCAGGTTATGTATTCTTACTAAGTTCAGGGACAATATCATGGTCATAAAAAAGTAACTAATTGTAAGCTTATCCACTACTGAAGCAGAGTTTATTGCTGCGGCTTCTTGTGCCCGTCAAGTTGTATGGTTGAAGAGGGTGCTAGGAAAGGTGGGGCAGAATCAAGATAAGTCAACAATCATTCACTACGATAATAGCTCATCTACCTTAACTTCTTTGTTTCTATTGTGTGAGTATTGAGTCAAATTTTGGGTAGAAAATTTGACCGAAATTGTAACGGTTACCTCCTTAGCCTAGAAAAGGGGAAGAACAATTAGTGAAATTGTTGAAAATCCTTAGTGAAGCTAAGGTAGTGGATGTAGAGTTCGATTGGAACTTGAACCACTCTAAAATTCCTTGTCTACCATTTTTATTTGTCAATTCTACTTCGAAAAACTTTAAAACCCCAATTCACCCCCTCTTTGTTTATATCGATCATTTGATCCACTCAAAATGCTGATATAGTGAAATTAGTGCACTGCAATACACAAAAACAATTGGTAGATATTGTGACTAAGGCTCATAAGTTGGATGTCTTCTTGAAGCTGCGTGGATTGCTGGGAGTTTGTGCTGATATTGATATAAATTAAATGAATGAAACATTTAGTTTAAGGGAGGATATGTTATGAAGTTTGTTAGTTTGTTGTAGGTTTAGATAATAATCTCTTACATATTCGGGATATTTTTAAGTGTTTGATCTAGTAAGTTATTAGCCTTTTTAGTTCCGTAAGTTAACTTTCTGTTCCGTATTTATTGTTCTTCTATTATGCAAAAGTTGTATTTAAGCCAGCTCTTTTATTTCAATAATACATCAATTTCTTCTCTGTTTTCTTTTACTTTGAATTCATCTCTAACACTTTGAGCCCAATTAGCCCAATATATAAGTGCTCAACTTAGCAATTTACAGACAAAAAAAAAAACCATTATCTGAATCACAAGAGACATGGCAATGGCAAGATATCAACCATCCTATTCCGGTCTCATTTACTTTTGGCTACTCATCTTGTTCATGGTCACCATCACTCCCTCCATGGGGGTTCTCAATGGCACGGAGCTTCTCAAAGAGGTGTGCAACCAGACATCCAACAGCGCATTCTGTGTTACGACTCTAACTGCAGATCCAAATGCAGGTGGCTCGCAAGCCCTTGCCGGTGACCTCGCTAATGCTGCTTTACGGTTAGCTCAAACCAAGGCCACCCACGCACAATCCCTCATAGCCCTTCTCCTTCAAAACTCCACCAACCCTTTGGACCGTGACAGCCTCCAAATATGTCAAAGTAGCAACAACAAGGCCTTGTCTCAGCTGTCATCGGCTAACAATGACTTCAATTCGGACTCACTAGACTTCATGGTGGAACTGATGAACGGTACTGTTGATGTTACAAAAGCTTGCCTGAACGAGATCCAAAGCAGAGGCGACCACTTTTCACTTCTGGCCACCGATAATGCTGACTTGATCAAACTTTGCGAAATCTGTATAGTATCCACTAGATATTTTACTATTGAAGATTTGTACTAAATAACTTTTAGCTTTGTTAATAATTTGATTTATAATGACCTTTCGCTGCTCCAAAGCCTAATCTTACATATTCATATGAAAAGTAAATGAATGCGAATGCATGGTTTTATAATTTAGAGAATAAACTATATGGTTAATGAACCTTAATAATTAGAAAAAAATACACGAGGTACTGCCAAACTTGATGGGACCAAAAGCAGATGCATGCATTCACGAGCTAACAGTTTAGTTTTGGGGTTTAAAAAGAAGCAAAATATAGGGATTTTGTTTTGTTTGTGTTTTTTTAGTATGATGGGTGTTAGTTATGGTGCTGGGATTTGGTCTACCTATTAATTCTAAACTCTAATTCTCTATCCCCTTCCCCACGTATTTATAAGTTGTCAGAGACATGCCAAAATCAGCCTATCTAAGTGCATACGACTTGACCCATGCCACTCAAAGAGAGCCTGCTATTGCTAGAATGTTTTTCATTCGCTAAAAGATGCAAGCTTCATTCCAACATTAAATATCCTTTAGCTTCAGACCCCCTCTGACTTCAAGGTACAAATTTGAGTCCAGCTTACTTTTGTACCAGTTGCATTGGAATCCTGACCTTTTAAAAAAAATGAGCATAAAATTGGATGATCTTCCTGATCACAGATTTGGGAAGAAGTAACTATCTGCACCAAAAATTATTTAGGTCGAATAAGGCAACTTTGATGAGTTGAAGCGTTCCTGCATAACTCAACAATTTGCTAAACCAATGTCTAAGTCTAGCTTTAATCTTATGCAACAGAACCTGAAAAATCATTTTTTGTTAACTTCTTAGCTACCAAAAGAACTCTTAAATACCCGACAAGTAATTGCCTAACCTTAACCCCAAAAACACATTGAATGGCCTCTAGCTAACCGGCTGAGATTCCAGAAGTAAAAACCTCAGTTTTAGCAGCATTGAGCCACAAACCAAACATTTCACAAAATTTTCCTAGGACACACTAGATTCCAGTGATCGAGTCTAATGTTCCTTTACCGAATATCAAAAGGTCATTAACAAAATCAAGGTGGGTAAGTCCTATATTCCTGCACTTGGGATGAAACTGAAAGATCCGTTTTGGTGCAGTCATGTTCAAGATTTTCGATTGAACATTCATAATAGGAAAAAAAAGGTAAGGAGAGAGGTGGTCCTGCCTTACGCCCCTAGCACCCTTAAAAAACCTACCAGGTTATCATTGAAGAAAATTGATAGTCTATATGTTGTCAAGCATGCTTGGATCTAGTCTATAAATTTTCTTGGCAACCAAAAGCTTCTAATACAACTAGTATAAAATCCCAATTTAATGTGTAATACCCTCGATGTACCCTAGAAAAAAATAAGCTGAGTCGATTAATTAATTAAATTAATTGATTACAAATTAAATATAATTACATGATTTAGTGGCTAATTGGATGAAATTGAAAAGATAAGAGCTAAATTAAGATGACTTAACTAGGGTTTAGCTTAAACAAAAAGATTGCATGCAAAGGTTTTAAATAGACCAAGCCTACCCCTTGTAAATAGATAACTCTAGAAGAGAGTTTAGGGGTAAAATTGAGACTTCCCAACCCCTAATCATCACATGGACGGCCACTTGAGTGAGAGAGAAGGGAGATTAGACACATTCCACTATAAAAAAAAACTCTCTTCTCCTTCTTCCTTTCTTCTTGCCATGAGTTTAGAGTAAAAAGAGAGAGAATCATTGTTGGTTTCGCTGGCCATGGAAGGGTATTGAAGCTCAATTTAAGATTCGAATCAAGAGGAATTAGAAATTTGCAATGTAAGTAGCCTCTTTGTCACCATTTTGTTAACCGGTTAAGTTAGTGCATTTGCATGAGTCCTATATTAAATTTATGGATGAAGATGATAGTATCATACATGCATGTGTTGTCATGATCTTAGAATTAAAATTTGATGAAAGATAGTACTTGAAAACTGATTTTTAGCTTGAATTAGAAAACTGATTAACCTAAAGATAGATTTGAAGATAATGTTAAGGCTTTGGACTATTCTGAAAAATTGAAAGAATTAGGGTTTGAATTGGAAAATTTCCATTAAGAATGAATTGAAGACTAGGGTCTTAATTACAAGATTTAGGCTTTGGATTGGCTAAAATGAGATTAAAATGAAGCTAGATTGAGGGAATTATCAAATTGGTCAGTAAATTATGAAAACTGAATTTTGAGACTATTTTGTAATAATTAGAAAATGTTAGGATTAAAATTATTTAAATTATGATTATGGAAATTGAGTTAAAAATTAGAGGATTATGTTAGAAAATTTTTAGTAGCTTGAATTTAACTTAAAATGGCTCAATTTGATAAATTAAGCAAATTAGTGAAATCTGTCCAAGAATAACCCTGTTCCGACATCAATTTTGAAAATCACTATAAATCATATATAAGGAATTTGAAGCTGAAATTTTGATAGATTAAACTTTCACATGTCTATTTTAATTGAGAGAAAACGGAGTTCAATTTAGAGCTATGTGCTAAAATCTGAAAGTGAATTAAGTTAGGCACTCCAAAACTGTTTTGAATTCGGAACATCTGTAAAGAAGTAATAAACTGTATCTAGGAGTGATAAAAATGTGAGGCCAATTTAGTTAAATAGGATATTGAATTAAATTTTTAAGCATGTATGATTAGTGAATTAGCATTTGCATATTGGTTGTCTAATGCATGATTTAGATACTAATATGTCTTTTATATGTATATGTATGATCAACAAGACCAATGGATTGACTTAAATTTTAGCTTGGAACAAAATTGTGAGTATAGTTACCTTAGGGTTGAGACTAGTGTCCTAACCACCAATTGTTTTTATTTAAATTTTAGTTATGTTACAAGCATGAAAATGACTTAAATTAAAGATGGAAATTTAGTAAGGGAAGGAGGCTAAATAATTAAACATAAAGGAATATCGAATGGATTGTTTAATATTGTAAATTATGTGTATTATTGGACTGCTTTGTGTGATGTTATGAATGATTGAATGAGGCATGAAATTTCTTGTTGCTGTTGAATTTGGAATGCACTTAAAGATCGATACATGTTTGTCTACCATGCGCTTAAAGATCGATACATGTCTGTTTACCATGCACTTAAAGGTTGATACATGTTTGTTTACCATGGCTGATTTTTACATGTATAAATTGAATCTGGTTGCTCTTGATTTAGACGATTGAATGATATGAAAATTCATGTGATAGCTTGCTGGAAATTATCATGCCATTGTTTGATTAAATAACCTTTTGTTGTATCATGATTTATCTCTTATGACATGAATTATGCTAATTTAAAAGCTACAAGACATTGATTTACTAGGTAGCTTAGGTAGAAGGGCATGCCTTAAGGTCTAGAGCTCTCTTGATTCGAGTATTAACATACCTTCTTGTATTGGTGATTGTACACCTTCTTGATTAGCACCTTGTGCGCCTTGTGAAATGCTAGTATATGTACTAGTGGAGTGGTGTCTTAACACCTACTTGTGATACTATTTAGTATCTTCTTAATTAGGTACAAATGTACCAACTTGTGACTCGATTACCTAGACCAATCTAATAATCAAGTCAACTTAATTACAAGATTAAACATAAAATAACTTGTCTTGCATGAATTGTTCTTATGATAATTATTATTGTGACTTATTTTGCAAGCATTGATTATTGTTATATGACTCGTATGATTGTATATGATTGAATATGCCATGAGACTAGCTATGTCTTCTTAATAAAAGCTTATGTAAAAAATCTTGGTGCAACCTTGAACAAGATCGAACTTGATTTAAAATTGAATAATAAATGCTACCTCACTAAGTACAATTTTGTACTTATCACCTCTTGTTTCCTTCTTCCCAACCTAGCAGATTGAACCTGGTTCGATAGCTAATACTTCCTTAATCGAGAGCAAGGACTACAAGCATAGTAATCATGTATGACTTGATCTCTTCTTGTTCGACTTCTGGATGATGGCATAGAGTTAGTTTTTGTATTAGCTATGTCATGCATATGTTGTTTAGATGATTTGGTTAATGATGCTTGCTAGTTGAATTTGGCTTGTAATGAATTGAAGGCATGTATGTAAATACAAACTTGGTACGTAATGTTTTGAGGCTTGGCTTGTAATTATGTTAGTTGTTTTATGATCGATAGTATGATCTTGTTTGAAATTTTGAATTAAATATATGGTGGATTGAAATGTTAAATGAGTACGTTTGATCAATTGGTCTTAGCATATCTTTCGAATAAATGCTTGCCTTGAAATCAATCGAATGAAATTATTTCTTTGTCTCTATGTATGGGGTGGATGTTTCGAATAGGTTAATAAGAGTTAGGATACATTGTTTACTTGTATGGTTCATTTAGTTAAGACTCAAATTGTATATCATCAAGACTTTTATATATAGGTTGAATAAAAGGCAAAATTAGTAAAATTTTAATATGGTAATCAAGTTATAGGTTTGAATAAACTTTAATCTCTTCTATCTTGGAAGTGTTGTGGTTGATCGTTGCTTGCTAGCCAAGCAACTCATTCTTTAAGAATGAGTTGCAATTTTTTTTAAAATTTTTCATGTTTTTTTCGACGCCTTCCGACCGGTTTACTACTAACCCGGGAGGTTAGTGTCACACAATGAGTCAAAAATTTTCTCGATATCAACTTTGAGTACACTTCTGGGCAGATGACTTCGTAGCATAGCCCTTCACCAATTCTTATGCCAATAGGGTATTGTCCACAATACTGCTTCTTCGACCAAAAGTTACTTGTTTAAAATATCGTATCAGGTAAGAAAAAATCAAGTTTGTCCATCAAAATCCTTGTAATAGTCTTGACTCTTGTATACCACAAAAAATGGATCTAAAGTCTTTGACCATACTGAAATTCAATTACTTTGACACAAGGACAAGAGATGTTGCATTGAAAGCATGAGTTAAAAGCTTTCTCGAGATCAACCTTGAACACATTTAGGGGAGAGTGACTTTAATATAATATTTAAGTATAATATGTACATATTTTTCATATATAAATTTCTATGTTTTAGTATTCTAATCTATCTACAAGTCTATATTTTTGCAAGTGTTTGATTTTTACAGGAATTTGGATGTCTATTTGACAATAAATGCATTAAAAAGGAATTTTAGCCAATTTTTGACATCAATGGGAGTTCTAACGCAAAAGCAGCTACACTTGGAAGTTAAAGTGTGCCCACACCTTGACAGAATTGCAAGAAAGAAGAATCCTAGTCAAACTACACTTTTACTACTATCTTATATTTTGATTAGGATAAAGTTTTATCTTATTATAATTTGTAAATAGGGTCTTAAGGAGAAGAAAGAAATCATTCATTTTTAGACATTCTCTTTTCTTTTGCCGCCGACTTCACATTGTATTCATCAATTTATAAGCTTGCATTTGTTTCTTCTATTTATTCATCGATAACTACTGCAACCAATCAAAGGCCTCCTCATTCGTAATCATAGATGATTTTTTATGGGAGCGGTAAGTAACCTAGAAAAAAGTTTGTAGGTATATATATTCATAATTGTGGTAAGTTAATAATTAATATGCTTTTCACGGTTATGCATTTGGGTCTCTATCTCGATAAAATTGTTTAATTAATTTTATTTTTTTATATGCATTTCTTTAAGGATTTTAATTTTGATAATATGGGGGTAATCATGTATTTTTAGAAGTTGGAGAGATTGAGTCATTGGATTAATACACTGAGACTTACTTTGACTAGAATATATCTCCATGTTAAATTCTTTTTTGCTTTAAATTTTTTCTTTATTTAATCTTTTAATTTAATTGAAACACAAAACTCTCTTTTTACTTTAATTGCTTATTGTATAAATTATTGAATAAAGTACCCCAGTGACCACCAAACTATGGGGACATACCTATTTTGACCACTGAATTATCGAACTCGTCAATTAGGCAACTAAACTTATTAAATTGACCTATTTTGACCACCACCGTTAAAAAATTAACGAATGGGTAACGAAGGGTGACCTGACTGTTGATATTGACAGAACGACGGTCAATTTTGTAGTTAGAAGGACGACGGAACCCTAGACGAAAGGACGGAGAAGAAAGAGGGGAACGGGGAACGGTGGTGAAATTCCAGAGAAAGAAATAAAAGAGAAAATAAAGTTTTCTTTATTTTTTTATTGAAATGTAGGCCAAAAGTTAAATCTGGGCCAGTACCACAACTGTGGTTTATATAGCCCAATACAGCTCACAAAACTGATATAACGGATCAGTTTATTTACAGCTGCAAGTGGGCCATGCCGTTATAAAAAACAGTTAAGCCTTTAACCGATTCAACAATCTTCATCTCTGCTCCAATATTCACTCTACTTCTTCAACCTTTTGCAGCTGCTTGAGACACCAAATACACAACTGATTTCGGAGTTCTAGAAACCGAGAAACGGGCAAAGGTTTAGTGAGAATATCAGCAGTCTGAAACTGTGCTGGAATGTAATTAACTTCAAGATGTCTTGTCATAACTCTCTCCCTAACGAAATGAAGATCCAATTCAACATGTTTTGTCTTGGCATGTAGAACTGGATTGGCTGCCATTGCAACCGTACTTGTATTATCACACCACATCTTTAACGGTTCTTCATAAACAACTCCCATGTCACCAAGAATAGCTTTAACCCAAAGAACCTCTAAAGCGGCATCAGCCAAACTCCTGTACTCTGCTTCTGCAGTCGACCGAGATACTGAGCGCTGCTTTTTAGAACTCCACGCAACTAAATGAGAGCCGCGAAACACACAATAACCAGAGATTGAACGTCGATCATCTACATCACCAGCCCAATCAGCGTCGGAAAACACTTGCAAATCAGTCGAGTCATCTTTAGAAGTAAACAACATCCCATAATTAGAAGTTCCACTCAAATAACGGAGAATCCTCTTAACTGCAGACCAGTGAATATCCTTCGGTGCTTGCATATATTGAGCCACCTTGTTCACAGCAAACGACACATCTGGACGCGTGTGACAGATATAAAGAAGTGCACCAACAGTACTTCGATACACCTGAGCATCAGTATCAGCAGTTCCATCTTCTTTACTGAGTTTAGGTGAAGATACCATAGGAGTATCAACAGCTTTAGGTGCAGCCATATTATTCTTAGTCAACAACTCTTCAATAAACTTCCGTTGACTTAAGAATAACCCTTCTTCAGTATGAACAACTTCTATTCCAAGAAAATAATGAACCAATCCTAGATCTTTTAAAGAAAATCTATCATGTAAAGCACAAATCACAGCATCAACCTGACTAGAATCTGAACCAATTAACAAGATATCATCTACATAGACAGCAATGTATGTCACATGTGCATCAAGTTTTGAAACAAACAATGAAGGATCTGCATAAGAAGCTATAAAACCAAGACTGAGAAGAAAGTCTTTCAACTTACTAAACCAGTTCCGAGGAGCTTGTCGTAACCCGTAAAGTGCCTTTTTCAGCTTACAAACTAGAGGAGAACCATCATTGGCATATTGTTCAAAGCCTTCTGGTTGCCTCATATATACACCCTCATGTAAATCGCCTTTCAAGAAGGCATTATTTACATCAACTTATCGTATCTGCCACTTTTTAGAAACTGCCAAAGAGAAGAGGATGTTAACTGTAAAGAACCTGACAACCAGACTGAAAGTTTCACCAAAGTCACAACCTGGAACTTGAGAGAACCCTTTCGCTACAAGTCGTGCTTTGTAACGACTTATCGTACCATCTGAATTGTGTTTAACTCGGAAAATCCACTTACACCCTATGGCCTTTCGATCTGACGGTAACTTTACCAAACCCCAAGTGTTATTGTTAATAAGAGCATTGTACTCAGAGTAAACAGCCTCACGCCACTGTGAACTTCCAAGAGCAAGTTGCACATTTCGAGGAACTTCTGGACAAGTAACAGTATACACTTTAGGTTTGTGTATGCCCATCTTACTGCGTGTAACCATAGGATGTTGATTGACAGTACTGACTTTATGAATAGTGGCAGCAGGTTGACCTTCACCTAGTTCAGTACAGCAACCAGAAGTAGGAACAGTAGATGCTGCCAAGTCAGCATTTAATTCAGTGAACAAAGAACTTCTTCTAGTTTCATCAACCTCTTGTCCACTAGTATCACAATGGTGGCCTATTGACTCGAATGGCACACCATGTTGTTCAGAAGGCAAAGGACTTCCTGGAATGTCAGTGACCACTTGATCAATTTGTGATGTATCAACAGAAGCATCACATTGTACAGTAGGCAAAGGAGTTCCTGAAGTCTCATCAGCCATTCTACCAGTAGGAGGTGAGCTTTGTTGTCTACCTGTGTTAGCAGGTGTATTTTGCACAGTAGTTAACCCAGCACCAGTAGCAACTTGTCCACTAGTACCACAATGGTGGCCTGTTGACTCGAATGGCACACCATGTTGTTCAGAAGGCAAAGGACTTCCTGGAATGTCAGTGACCACTTGATCAATTTGTGATGTATCAACAGAAGCATCACATTGTACAGTAGGCAAAGGAGTTCCTGAAGTCTCACCAGCCATTCTACCAGCAGGAGGTGAGCTTTGTTGTCTACTTGTGTTAGAAGGTGTAGTTTGCACAGTAGTTAACCCAGCACCAGTAGCAACATGTTGAGTATGAGCAGACTTTTGTGCATTAACCAAAGAAGAGCAGTCATGAGATAAAGGAAATGATGGAGACATAAACGTCTTGTCTTTGACACTAGAAGGCTTGAAAGTGACTCCCAAGGCAAATGGAAAGACATATTCATTAAACTTAACATGCCGAGATATAAAAATCCTTCCACTAGCATCCATACATTGGTAACCATGATATTTTGGCGAGTAACCCAAGAAAACACAAGCTCGTGACCGAAAGTCAAACTTATGTGTGTTATATGCAGTGATACAGGGAAAACACTCAGATCCAAAGACTCTTAGAAACTTATAGTCTGGACATCAACCATACAATTTTTGATGTGGTGAAACACCTCCCAAAACCTTTGTTGGCAGCCTGTTAATAAGGTATACAACACTCAACACAACAAAAGACCAATATTGAAAAGGGACACTAGCCTGAGCTAACAAGGTTAAGGCTGTATCAATAATGTGACGGTGCTTCCTTTCTACGACACCATTTTGCTGTGAAGTATGTGGACAAGTTATCCTATGTTGTATACCCATGGAGACAAGTTCAGGTACTAAGGCTCTAAACTCACCACCTCCATCTGTTTGTAGAGCTTTAATTGAAGTGGAAAACTGATTACTAACAAGAGCAACAAAAGCCTTAAAAGCAGCAACAACCTCAGCTTTATTCCTTAGTAAAAACAACCAACAATTTCGACTATACAAGTCAACAAACGAAACATAATATTGCCACCCTAAAGATTTAAGAGGTGCTGGTCCCCAAACATCAGCTTCTACAAGCTCAAATGGCTTGTTGTAAACAGTAGTAGATGACTCAAAAGGTAACTGGTGACTCTTCCCTAATTGACATGCAGTACACAAGTTCAATCTATCTACAGAAACATGTTTATTCAGAACAGAAACAACAACTTTAGAGGTTGGATGGCCAATCCTCTGATGCCAAAGCCAGAAGTTAGAGTGCTGACCAGCCTTATTTGCAGAAACAGAATTACCAGACGCTGAAGCCTCTGAGTTATCCACAGGAGCAGATGATGTAGTGTTGTGACACAACATTTGAGAAGACTGAAGATGTGAACCAAGCTGAAAACAGTACAGACCATCTTCAAGCTGCCCTTGCATCAGAACTGCCTTGGAAACACTGTCCTTTACAAAACACTTAGTTGCATGAAATTCAAAAAACACAGAATTATCATGAGCAAAGCGTGAAACAGACATAAGATTACGTGTGATTTGTGGCACACAGAGCAAATGTGTAAGAGTAAGGGACCTTGCATCAGTAGAGATAACAGACTTATCAATATGTGAAATTTTTAAAACAGATCCATCACCTAGGTAAACTCTGCCATTACCTGAGTAGGGCTGAACCTTCTGTCCAATTGGTTGTTCAAAGGTGACATGATGAGTGGCTCCGGAGTCTGGATACCACTTATCAACAGTTGAGATAACACCTCTAGCAATCAAGGAGTTAATATGAGCAGTATCTGCATTTCCTTCAATTACTTTATCAGCAGAGCCTGCATTAGGACTTATAAAGGGATCATAGCACTCATCAGGGGATTGATCTACATAACGACAAACATTAGCTTGAGTATTAACAGGACGATCATCATCAGATTGCCTTGACTGCTGTGGCTGTGTGCTCTTAAAATCCTTGTTATACCTATGCCAGCACCTATCTGCCAGGTGCCCCAATTTCCCACAGATTTGACACTGAAAACGTGGTCTACTAAACGACCTGTTGCTAGACTGATTAGATACTCGTTGATCCTGAGGCCTTGACTCAACAGAAGACCTGGACACATTCCTGTCATTATGCAACAACTCACGAGACCTATCACCACTATAACGAGTCACGTTAATACCCACTGGTACACGCAGAGGATCTAATAACCTAGATTCAGCATCCTTAAGCATTGAAGTAATAGATTCAAAAGTATGTGGCTCACGACTGACTGTAACAGCAGCAATAAACGACTCATACTCTGCTGGCAAACCGTTAAGAACAGTAGCTATCTGTTCAATTTCAGACACCAGACTACCACTAGTAGCTAAAAGATCACAAATCTCCTTTATAGAGGTAGTATACTCACTAATCGTGGAGGTTCCTTTCTTTATCGCACACAGTCGACAATGTAAGTTCATGATCTTTGTTGTGGACAACGTCGAATATAGCTTGACTACTGCACTCCATATGCCTGCTGTAGTCTCTGCTCCGACCAGTTGCGGTAGAACTGTAGGCCCGATAGTGGAGAGGAGCCACGAGGCAAGCGAGCTATCTTGCTTGCGATACCGTCAGTAGGCTGGATTAACAACAAGCTCACCATTGGAATTTGTGATAACCTTAGAAGGTATCGGATGCGTCTCATCCAAATAATGCTCGAGTTCACGACCTCTTATCATTAATATAACCTGTTGCTTCCAAAGCAAAAAGTTATAATCATCCAATTTCACATTTACTTGTTTGTTAGCAAAAAAGGATGTTTCCTGATCATTGGAGGACTGAAAATTCACAGCCGGCTCTACCGGAGTGCTCGAAACATCCACAGGAGAGGGCATACTTACAAAGATTACGGAAATCACAACTCTCTGAGCTTAACGAAGAGAAATACTACCTCAACGAATGATACGACAACCGAATTTTGAAGAAGAAGCACAAATCTGCTCGGAACAAGAAGTACCTCAACCACGCGGCAGAGAAGAAATTAACCACTACGAACAACATCAGTAGCGGAAACGGAGGAGAAAGGCTCTGATACCATGTTGATATTGACAGAACGTCGGTCAATTTTGTAGTTAGAAGGACGACGGAACCCTAGACGAAAGGACAGAGAAGAAAGAGGGGAACGAGGAATGGTGAACGGTGGTGAAATTCCAGAGAAAGAAATAAAAGAGAAAATAAAGTTTTCTTTATTTTTTTATTGAAATGTAGGCCAAAAGTTAAATCTGGGCCAGTACCACAGCTGTGGTTTATATAGCCCAATACAGCTCACAAAACTGATATAACAGATCAATTTGTTTACAGCTGCAAGTGGGCCACGCCGTTACAAAAAACAGTTAAGCCTTTAACCGATTCAACAATCTTCATCTCTGCTCCAATACTGACCGTTAATAGAAATTTGTAAAATTGCACATTTAATCTCTGTTATTTATCTATTATATCAATTTGATCAAAATTTAATTTAATTAAAATTAATCAACTAGATGGTGACATCACTAATTGGTCGTAAATAATATGAGGAACTAAAATTGAAGCAAAATTCAATTAAGAGAATTCGATGCCGTACCCAAACACATGGAAGACAACTACTCTAACCATTGAGCTAATTTTATTTTATTAATATAAAATATTAACGTAATTTATTAAATTAAAATAAATTCGCATCAGACTTAAAATAATAAAATTGGTTGATATTATGGAGATATTAAGTAACATAGATATCATTAAAGAGAAGTGGAAAGTTGAAATGATAGTATAAACGATGAAGTACAAGATATCAATTTTTTTTTTATAAATTAGAATCTTTAAAAGAGGTATATGGGATCACACGGATGTTGGTCTCTATTTTGACTCTTGTATTGGGAATAACAATAGATGTACTAGCAGTTGGAAAACCATCCAAATTCATGATGAATTTTTTACTGCAGAAGTAGAATAGATGGGGTGGGTGCGGATATCCCTTCACCCAATTCTATACTCACTTAAATTTTTATATCCACCACTTATTCGCTATTCACGGCGGGTACAATTTTTAAATCCACACATACCTACGTGGGTACAATCTCAAATTCATTCTCACACCCACCACTCAACTAGACATCCACCACCCAACTCGTATTCGTCTACAAGCAACCATTAATATCGAATTATGTAAAAATAAATCAGATATTTTTGTAAAGAAGAGTACAAATTTGCATATTTTATTGATTGACCAAGTATATATATATATACATATACATTTACACCAGTATAAATTTAACTACAGCTAACGAACTAACGATCGCTAACTTAACTAAAGCACATTTTTCACCGGTATAAATTCTACTTAACTAAAGCTAACTAATTAACTATAGCTAACTTAACTAAAGCATATTTACACTTGTATAAATTCCCCTTAACCACATATATTACAAAATTACAACTTGATTAATTCAAGTTCAATCTTAAACAATAAATTCAAGCTCACCAAACTCATATCTAGTCATACCCCAATTGGAACAGTTGCAGTGCGAAATTCGCGAAATTATACATATCTGTCATCTCTATGCAGAAGTAAGTTTTTTTAATGCACTAGTTCTGTATGTATGCCAAATTGTGTAATTTGCATTCATATGGGATTAAGCATCTGGAGTATACTTTTGAAGTAATTAGCATTAGGTAGTATTACACTATGAAGCATGAGAACGACAACTCTATGTCGTTTTAACTACTCGGTACGTTTTTGGGACAAGTATAGATTGAGTACGGCTGAGGTATGTATCAGAGATGTCCCTTGGAGTACAGCTGAAAAAATTGGTGACGATTAATATTTTTTTAGGATGTTTTGGGAACGCCGTAAAACCTTTACGCGCGTCCACAAGATCATATTACTTTCAGATCCACTTTCTTACTTTACTCTCCAAGCAACAATTGAGGAAAATACAGTGCAGAGATCAAAAACAGGAGTGGAAAATTTTGGGGAAATCCTCTCAGTTTTATTCTTGCCTTCTCTTTTTGTCCAAACTCTATTTTTTCTATTGATTTTGAGAAAAAGAATGAAAAAACAATGGAGAGAATAAAGAAATTAAAAAAAAAATAATCACGAAAGGTGGAGAGAGACAGGGAATAGGGAGACTGCTTTAAACATTTTGGTCTCCAATCTCGTAAAATTGAAAGATTCTTTGGGATAGTTTAAGGTTAAATTACCACTTAACCCATCTATTTGTTAATTATCATAAAAATTACACGAAGACAAGTTGGGCCAGTGAGAAAATAAATAAGATTAAGCCCAAAATCAACCCAACAAGCATATTATCATGCATTTTAAAATATAATAAATATTTTATACACGGGCGGTGGAAACTGAAAGTTTCCACAAGCGCCTTGGTTTTAGGGTATAGGGAGTTAGTTTAGGGTATATGGTTTAGGGGTTTAGGTGTAGGGGTTAGAATGTAGGGATAGTTGTTTCAATTTAAAGTTTATTATTATAATCTAGGGTTTATAGGTTAGAGTTTAGTTTTTAGGGTAATATAGTGAGGATATAGGTTTTAACCTATAAACCCTAAATTATAACTTTAAACCTTAAATTGTAACAACTATCCCTAAATTCTAAACCCCTACACCTAAACCTCTAAACCCTATAGCCTAAACTAACTCCCTATACCCTAAAACTAAGGCACTTGTGGAAACTTTCAGTTTCTACCGACAATGTATAGAATATCAATCCTTTAAAATATTCATAACTTGAACCAGCAATTCAAATTGTAAAATAAAAAATTCGAATCCGCAATTCAACCACTAAAATATTCACAACCCAAATCTAAAATTGAAATGTTGTTGTTTAATATTGTTCTAGATTTGGTTTATTGTTTGAGATTTGTAACTTTAATATTATGATTTTTTCTTATAAATTTTATTTTCTAATTTACTATGAATTTTAATGTATTATTATTATATATAAATTTATTTTATATTTGTCATATCTTGTCGTATTCGTACCCTGTAAATTTAAAAAATTCCGTTTTTCGTCTTCGTGACCGTATCAGTGCAACATAAGTATTAACTCGAGCCAAAAAAAAATGTATTACATGCTGGCTGCTGCAACTTAAGATTGACAATTTCTAGTGCTAAATTCTGAACGATTCTGACCGTAGGGTCTTAATTTCATTTTGCTTGAGATGATTGTGTCCACCTCATTAAAATGAAAATGGCATTTCCCTTGTTTTGGAACAAATGTGGTAGAAAATTGTGCTATTGAGGCTAACTGAGATCAAGTTGTGAGAAGCTCAAGCTCAACTTCAAATTTGAGGCTCGAAACTCAACTTAAACTTGATCAAGTTTCACTTTTAAGGCTTGATCTAGACTCAAATTTAAAATCAGACTTCTTGAGCTTGCTCAGTTAGGCTCAATTAACCTTGTTTATGTGGTAAAATAATGAATTCAATTTTCATGGTCACTTCAACCTCAATTTTTATGCTCAACCTTGAGTTTTGAGTTCGAAATGAGATTTTCCAATACTAATTGAAAGCAAAAGATATATATTAAAAAATAAGATGAAGTAGTAGAAGCTTGATAAGGCTTGTTACTCGGGTCAAGCACTAGAAAACTTGACTTCAACTCGTTTGGTGTATAATAATGATGACACTGATGACCATACTGTACTTATTATGATAATCATTTACTATGCTGTGTTGTGCTTTGCAGATTTAATCTAAGTACATCTAGAATGATTCTTTGGTGTATAATAATGATGACACTGATGACCATACTGTACTTATTATGATAATCATTTACTATGCTGTATTGTGCTTTGCAGATTTAATCTAAGTACATCTAGAATGTGTATGGTGGGTGATAGACTAGATACTGATATGTTATTTGGAAAAAATGCTGGCTGCAAAACTCTGCTAGTCCTTTCAAGTTTGTTGCAACTCCTGTGCCAAACAAAAACACCACCAAGGTTTCTTATATTTTTTTATGTTTGCAATGCCTAAAATTTCAGGAGTAACAACCAAGTCCATTCTTGATGACCCCTCAAACAAGATTCAACCAGATTATTAAACCTCCAAGGTCTCCGATATTCTCAATTTATTGGGAGAATGATCTGATTGTTCCATTTTTCATGTCTGTTTGGCAATATTGTTTACAAATTTATACTCAAATATTGTCAGCAACTTACAGTACTACGAAAAATGACAAAACTAGACAGTTGCAATCAGATACATATGATAGAGAGAAGTATCTCTATGCAAGAAAGCAAGCAAGTTTTCAGCCAAATACCGGGCAACCTTCAACTTGTATTCCAGGAGCAGAGGGACAACTTGCCAGGGGGCAGTGATCATTTAACTGAGCACCCCACCATTTAGGTCCATTAATACCCCACATTTTGATGACACTTTTGTTGTGACACTTGCTGCTGCATTTGTTTGATTTTGTTTAGATATTTTGTTGTAATTTATATATGCTTGTTGACTGAAATGGCTACTGCCATTAGATTTGTGGTGAAGCTTATTTCAAGCTAAAATATCAGGAAACATGTTGCTGAAATTAAGGAGTAGTTGTTGACTAACTTTTGTATTGATGTATAAATATTAAAAATGAATGAATCAGACGTGTTCTTCCTTTCCTGATTTTTTTTCTCTACTACTTTGCTCTTTCAAACTTCCAACAAGTGGCATCAGAGCTAAAAATCTGATCTTGGAAGGGCCTGTGAGTGTAAGAGAGAAAAATACAGTGAGCTTATCCTCCATAAAAGACCAAACCTTCTGCTCTATCTTTTGCTATGTCTTCTAGCAGCTTTGGAGTTGGTACTCCTCCATTGTTTGATGGCCAAAATTATCAGTTGTGGGCTGTCAAAATGAAGGCATATTTACGAGGCTCAGATCTTTGGGATGTTGTTGAGACTGGAAATGATCCTCCACCATTAAGAAATAATCCCACCGTGGCACAAATGAAGCACCATGCAGAAGAGTGTGCCAAGAAATTTAAAGCTTTGTCTATTATACATGCTGCAGTCACTGAAACAATTTTCACTCGCATAATGACGTGTGAAACTGGAAAAGAAGCATGGGATAGATTAAGGGATGAATTTCAAGGAAGTGAGAAGACAAAACAGATGCAGGTTCTTAATCTAAGAAGAGAATATGAGATGCTTAGAATGAAAGAATCTGAGTCGGTTAAAGAATATGCAGATCGACTTATGAAGATAGTGAACCAGATCAGATTGTTTGGTGAAGATCTCCCAGAGAAGAGAGTTGTTGAGAAGGTGCTTGTAAGTTTGCCAGAAAAGTTTGAATCTAAAATTTCCTCCTTGGAAGATTCAAAGGATATATCTCAACTGTCTCTAGCTGAATTAGTCAATTCTCTACAAGTTGTGGAGCAAAGAAAAGCTTATAGACTTGAAGAACCAAGTGAGGTTGCTTTTTTGGCAAAACAAAGAGGGAAGGCTGAAGCAGCTTTTGGAGGAAAGAAGCCAACAGGAGAAAGAAGAGACAAAGTGAAAAAGGGTGATCAAGAAAATAAAAGCAAGGGCAGAAAAGGCAAGTTCCAGACTTGCTCACATTGCAACAAGAAAGGCCATTCAGAAAACTATTGTTGGTTCAGGCCTGGTGTCCAATGTAGATCGTGTAAACAGTTTGGCCATGTTGAAAAAGTATGCAAGGCCAAAACTGAGCAACAACCACAACAAGTTCAAGTTGCTGAAAACCTCAAATTGGAGGAGGAAATTGCATTCATGGCACTTCAGCATGAAGAGTGTTGTGTTGCAGCAAACAAGCTTGAAGCCTGGCTAATTGATAGTGGATGTACTCATCACATGACTCCTCACGTAGATTTGTTTAAAGTGCTGGACAAAAGCTACAAATCAAGGGTGAAAATAGGTGATGGAAGCTTTGTCGATGTAAAAGGCAAAGGAGATGCAGCTGTTGAGACTTCTTCAGGTACAAAAATTATTTCAGATGTTTTATTTGTGCCTGAAATTAGTCAAAGTCTTCTTAGTGTTGGCCAATTGCTTGAGAAAAATTACAACTTGCATTTTCATGATCGAGTATGTGATGTGTTTGATAAAAATGGTGTGAAGATGTTGACTGTTAAGATGATTGAAAGAAGTTTCCCAATAAAATGGAAGCAAACTGAAGTGCAAGCTTTCACTTCTATTGCCGACCAATCGAATTTATGGCATAGAAGGTTGGGTCACTTCAATTATTCATCTTTGAAATATATGTCCAGCAAAGGCTTAGTAAAAGATATGCCTGATGTGTGTGAGAACACTGCGGTGTGTGAAGTGTGTCAAAAAGGGAAGCAAACTAAGCTTTCATTCCCTGTAAATCAAGCTTGGAGAGCTTCAGAAAAGCTTCAGCTTGTGCACACTGACTTGTGTGGTCCAATGCGCATATCTTCACTAAATGGGAGCAGATATTTTCTGATATTCATTGATGATTTTAGCAGATGGTGTTGGGTTTTCTTCTTAAAACAAAAAAGTGAAGTTTTTGATGTTTTTCAAAGGTTCAAAGCTAATTCTGAAAATCAGAGTGGAAAGAAAATCAAGACTCTAAGGTCTGATAATGGCAGCGAATATACATCGCGTCAATTTGCAAGCTATCTCCAACAACTTGGCATTCATCACCAGTTGACTGTTGTCTACACGCCACAACAGAACGGAGTTAGCGAGAGGAAGAATAGGACTGTTTTGAACATGGCAAGATGTTTGCTATTTGAGAAGAAGATTCCAAAGGTTTTTTGGGCAGAAGCTGTCAACACTTCTGTATATTTATTAAACAGGCTCCCTACTAAAGCCTTAGAAGGAAAGACACCTTTTGAAGCTTGGTTTGATGCTACACCTTCAATTGGTCATCTTAGAGTTTTCGGTTGTGTATGCTACATACATGTTCCAGAAGTAAAAAGGGACAAACTAGATGAAAGGGCAACTGTTGGTGTTTTTGTAGGATACAGTTCCAACTCAAAAGGATATAGAGTATATGATGTGAAGACAAAAAAGATCCTTGTTAGCAGAAATTTGAAGTTTGATGAGGATTCTATTTGGGATTGGAACAAGTCCATGGTTGAACACTCCAAACAGATTGTGAATGTTACCTCTTCACAAGAGCAAGGTGCAACTACTTTTGAAGTTGACATCGATTCAGATGAAGAGATTGGAGTTAGAGGCACAAGGACATGGGATGATATTATTAGTAGATGCAATGTTGCCATTTTAGAACCTGCAAGTTATCTGGAGGCTGCAAAGTTTATTTAATGGAAAGAAGCTATGAAGGAAGAAATAAGGATGATATCCAAGAATGACACTTGGAAATTGGTGGACAAACCAAAGAACAAGAAGGTGATTGGAGTGAAATGGGTATATAGAGTCAAATTAAATTCAGATGGCTCTATTAATAAGCATAAGGCCAGACTTGTAGTGAAAGGGTATTCCCAAGAGTTTGGTGTTGATTTTACGGAGACATTTGCACCTGTGGCCAGATTTGATACTATCAGATTGCTCATTGCTTTGGCTGCTCATAAGTCTTGGAAAATATACCAACTAGATGTAAAATCAGCCTTCTTGAATGGATATTTGCAGGAGGAGATTTTCATCGAACAACCTGAAGGGTTTGTGGAAAAAGGTTGTGATGACAAAGTGTATCTTCTCAAAAAGGCCTTGTATGGCTTAAAACAGGCTCCTAGAGCCTGGTACAGCAGAATTGACGAATATTTAACAAGGCTAGGATTTGTTAAAAGCTGCACGGAAGCAACCCTTTATGTGAAAGAAACAAAAGGAGATATAATTGTTGTTTCTTTGTACGTTGATGATTTATTGGTTACCGGCAGCAATCAATTATTGATTTGTCAGTTTAAGGAGGAGATGAAGAAAGGTTTTGAGATGAATGATTTGGGGAAAATGTCATATTTTCTTGGTATGGAAATTCTGCAGCTTCAACAAGGAATTTTCATATGCCAAAGGAAGTATGCAATTGAAGTTCTAAAGAAATTTAGAATGGAGAATTGCAAGACAGTGAACACTCCAGTTGTGCAAGGTGAAAAGCTCAGCAAAAATGATCAAGCTAGGATGATCGATGCAGGTCACTACAGGAGTCTCATTGGGTGTCTGTTATATTTGTCTGCTACCAGACCCGATATCATGTATGCAACAAGTTTACTTTCCAGGTTCATGCACAGTCCAAGTGAAATTCATTATAGAGCTGCAAAGAGGATATTGAGATATATAAAGGGAACAACTGACTTTGGTGTCTTATATGCAAGAAATGCAGAGATAAAATTGGTGGGATTTACTGATAGTGATTGGGCAAGTTCATCTGATGACATGCGAAGCACTTCCGGTTATTGTTTCACTATTGGTTCGGGCATGATCTGTTGGAGTTCCAAAAAGCAAGAGACTGTGGCACAATCCACAGCAGAAGCAGAATATGTAGCTGCTGCACATGCTGTTAACCAATGCATTTGGTTAAGGAAGTTGTTGCTTGATTTGAAGTATGAACAGGTGAATGCTACTGAAGTGTTGTGTGATAATAAATCCGCTGTTGCCATTGCAAAAAATCCGGTCTTTCATGGAAAGACTAAACATATTAACATCAAATATCACTTCCTAAGAGAAGTTGAGAAAGAAGGTCAAATTCAATTGAAGCATTGCAGCTCAGAGGATCAAGTAGCTGATATATTTACTAAGGGACTGCCAAAAATGAAATTTGAGAAGTTAAGAGAAAGCCTGGGAGTATGTAGCAGCACCAATGTCAAGGAGGAGTGATGACACTTTTGTTGTGACACTTGCTGCTGCATTTGTTTGATTTTGTTTAGATATTTTGTTGTAATTTATATATGCTTGTTGACTGAAATGGCTACTGTCATTAGATTTGTGGTGAAGCTTATTTCAAGCTAAAATATCAGGAAACATGTTGCTGAAATTAAGGAGTAGTTGTTGACTAACTTTTGTATTGATGTATAAATATTAAAAATGAATGAATCAGACGTGTTCTTCCTTTCCTGATTTTTTTCTCTACTACTTTGCTCTTTCAAACTTCCAACACATTTGTAACGTGAAGTAGCAAAGGGCGGCCATGAAAGCTACCCCAGCATCTAACCCAGCTGACAGAATGTAGTTGTGGCGAGCCCACCAGCCCTTGTACCTCTTATATACAAAAATGTTGAAGAACAGGCCTACGGTACCCCAACACCAGTAGTTTACAACTCTGGCCGCTGGCAAATACCCGGAACCTCCAACGATTAAAGGCATGTTAATGAGCTTAATCCAGTTTTGGTCAGGAAACATACGAGACAATACCCATACAGGAAATGGTGCGAGGATGCCAATAAGAAAGAAGTAGTTCATCTTAGAGTACAATCCAAGACGACCAAACATTCGCAGTGGTCCGACTACTCCCCAAATGATGGAGCATTGTAGAATATGTCATCTCCAGGGCATGTCCAGGGGCTTCCTTGTGGCAATTTAGATGGATCACAGATATGCTCCACTGTTGTGAGGAGCCACCAAGCAGTCCCAAAATAGACACAAGAGGCCACCACCGTTCCTACCAGCTTCAGTAATCCGCGCATTTCAGGTTATAAAGATAGCTACTACCTATATACCATTACAAGTACTGTGAAGTTAAGAAATTACCTGAACAACAAACATTGACTTTGGAGGAACTTTCATATAATGGCCTAGTTTGAAGTCCTGCAGAAACATAATCGCCTGCGCCGCGCTTATATAGCCGTAGGTCTTGAAAACAACATTTGCCAGCGGTTTACCAGGATAAATGTAACCAATAATCAGCTCAGTAATGACATTTAGTCCCGGTTGCTGCATTTAAGGTCATTTATATATTTGGTGAAGTGAATATAACAAATTAGCAGATGAACAGGTTGTGGTTCAGAAATATACCTGGTTCGTGGTAGCCATAATCACGCCAACTGGGAGAGTGAAGAACATAGCCAAGCCAATTGACAAAAGGACTCCCCAGTAAGGGAGTTGGAATTGTCTGTCAAAGCCTTCAGAAATAAGCATGGCAAGTCCAATTACAATGATCAACAGCATGTAAAACCACCATTGTGGGACGGCTTTGTAGTTTTTCTTCATCAATCTATAATGAACATCACTAAACTTATCCCCCAATGCTGATCTTGTTTGTTCCCAGATTGTGCTGCAAATACAAAGTATTTGTTATCGAAAACACATCAGCTAACGAAATTTAAATCTCAGTATATAAGTATCTTACCGTCCATGGAACAATACAACATGAGACACTGTAGCAGCCAGTGTGGCAAAGCTAATACCATAAGAATATACAAAGAAGACACTCAAGTTAATTTTGCTGTAGCCATCATATCCTTGCTGGTCGAATTCATAGGTTGTGAAATTCAAAACTCTTGAAACATTGTATTTTCCGCCATCGTCAGTGAACACGTGTGACGAGATGATGGGAAATCTCCTAGCATCATACGAGTTACTCCAGTAAGCTATAGGTGTTAATATATAAACTACTATGACAAACCCCAACATTAGGTTGATTATAGCAAATGCAGGGGTGGCTAATGGAGATTGTAAAAAGCTAGCCACTGTCGACCAATCCAAGGCAAACGATCCGACCCCAAGTCCATCTCGACCGGCTCCAATTATTTGGGCTGTCACGGAGTCCTTCCATATCCAACAAACGAAAGATAAAGCAGTGATCGATGGAAAAAGATAGTTTGGAACAATATAGTATGCGAAGCTTGATATGAAAACCACGATGAAAAACTGCAGCTTCGTTAGGCCACCTTTAGACCGAACCTCATCATCATGCAATGCCCTACGATTACAATTAACGAGTTGGAAATTGCAAACATCTATAGAGCAATGGGGGATAAAATGAATCCAAAGAGAGCACCTAAAGAGGGAGACCTGCACCAGGTTGTTAGGCCACCACATATATGGCGAATCAACAAGAAAGTTTCGGAACATTCCAGCCCATCCAAATCCAAGCATCTGAATATTCCAAAAGAAACAATGATGGTGGGAAACAGATGAGACAACAATAGCATCCATTGTGTCCGTAATAAAGAAAAAAATTGACCTGCGTAGTTTGAGCTAACAACAAAGCAGCCAAAGGGTGTATCTGACCGTGATAAAAGGCCTTAACAATGGTAATAATATTCACTGCATAAACATTGGTGGAACCAGAATTTGCGAACATAGTAATCAGGACATGTTCTTTCATGTTAAAAGGGCCTGGATTTAATGAGAACGACCATTTTGTAGAAGGAATCGTAAGCGATTTGCGCGGTAGATATGCTGCCATAAGCTTTCCAAGTGGAAGAACAACGATTTGTGCTGAGACCGACGATATTTGCATTGAATTTTGGCGGTACTGGAAGAACTGGTTCAAGAATGACAGAACAGCACACGAGATTATCCCCAAAGCCCATGTTCGAAATGTCAAACATGGCAATGTCGGATTATCGTGAATCGGGACAGTGAGTCGAACCTGCTCTATTGGAGAGTCATTTACCTCATCATCTGCATAACATGTTAAACCTGCTCGATATCTGAAACTATGTACTGGACTATATATCTGATGTCTATCAGACATCAACAACATACATGCTTGGATAGATTTCTCCCCACATTTACAAGTTAGAAGACATGTAAAACTATATATCTATTCATGGAAAGAAGCTCAAGACTAGAAGGAAGTTTACCGGAGCTTTCGAGGATGTCAACATTATCGATCTCCTTGGCCCGCTGAGACAAAGTAATCACTTTAGAATCTTGATGCTCCATGTCCTCTTAAAAGGTTGACTTTAGCAACATAAATGGAAAATATATGGATTTATAAGCTAAGCTTTATATGTATGTATATGGAAAATATATTTGTATATATTCGCAATAACTAATTTTTGCCGCCTCTGCTGTCATCGTAGGAGTTGCTGTTGGAATAATGCTTGGAACCACATGTGGTGATGGGAGCGGGACGCTTAAGATATTTTATTTTTGGCTTAATAGTTGTTTTGGTCCCTTAATATAGTTGAATTATTAGGTTGGCACCCAAGGTTGACAAAATTAACCGAACCTACCATGACGTAACCCGACCCGCCCCGAACGAATTTTTTCTCTAGAATTTTAGATTCGGGGTGGGCGGATTTTGGTACAAATTGAGTTGAGGTCAAATCCAGTTCTAAAGTGAAAATTTCACCACTTGACCCAATATATTTTTAATTAATATATATTTATTATTATTTTATTATTTTCTCCAAGTCATGTAGGTTTGATCAAGTTTTTCATTTTGAAGTCGGATTATGCTTTTTTTTGTTGGGTCAAGGTCGAATTGGGTAAAAATATATTAAATTTGGGAAAAGATTAAGGCTGCTAAAAACCCGTCCGGCTTGGCCCATTGCAATCTTTATAGGTGTCCCAGTGACATTCATGTCGTCGGTTGGTTTTTAGTAATTGCGTTGACTATTATCAACAAGATTTTTCTCTTTTAACGAGAATGTTTATTTTTTTTAATTTATTTTTTTTCTTTGCCAGAAATCAGTTTAGATATGTTTTTCTATCTATTTTTCGCCAGCTTGTATGATAGTTTGTTTGTCAGTATTTTTACAATTTGTCTGTTTTTGTGATGATATCATCTGATGTTATAAAAATTTAACGGTCAAATAACAAATATTATCCAGCATTACAAGTATTATCCAACGTTTCAAGTCCCAAGACGATCAACGGTCTGTTATTTTTTATAATTCCCTTGTGGTGGATAGTTGATGTCCCAAGAACTCGTAATGCGAAGAATGTTTGATTCATAGAGTTTTCTAGTTAAATTATATTTTTGCTGAAATTTTATTCGAAAGACGGAACAAATTTTCTAAAGAAGAAATGAGTTTAATTGGTTCGTTCACGCTATTTGACTTTCTTGTATTTTTTATCTCTACAAATATTCATGATTTAGAGTGTATTTATGCTTTGTAATCATTCCTTTTTGTCTAATGAAATTCAGTTTAGGTTTTTTCACTAAAGAGATGACTTGATTCTTTAAGATATTGTTAAGTCTAAAAACAATTGAAACATTAAAAATTCTAAGAAAGTTAGAGAGAAAATTGAAATTCATAAAAATAAAGAAATGTATAAAATTCAAAATTTATTTTTGAAATTTATATAATTTTTAAAATTATATTTATCTTTAATTTTTTTTATAAAAATCATTAAAATTTAAAAATTCTTTAAAATTATATAAAAAATTCATATTCTTTTTCAAGTTTTCTGACATTCTAGAATTTTTAAGATTTTTTCTCATAATTGAAACATTAAAAATTCTTTAACTTCTTTGCGTGGAATACGGACTTTATCTCGTTTGCCTTAGCCCGCAAGTAACCTTGAGATTTTTGCTTCGACGGCTCTAGCCGCTACTACAGACGTCGGAAAATCAAATGGATGCCGACGATAGAATCAAGGTTTTTAGCTTTACAGTTCGTGCTCCGATTCTCCAACTTCCATAGTTAGCTGCCGTGGGCAGCACGATCGACAGTAACTCTACTCGACAGCTACTCGACAATAACTGTCTTTTGCTGGAACTGCATCAATACAGCTCCTAGGTTTGTTCTTTCAGCCTTGACTCCTCAGCTCCTCGGTTCCCTCTTTCAATCGTTAGTACCTACAAACAAAAATACACTAAAACAATATCTCTTGTTTATCAAATAAACAATAATCTATAAAAGAAAGGTAAAACAAAGAAATACTGTAAAATGTCGTGCATGCACGTACTTATGCCTAAAATGTGCTTAAAAACAGTAATAATAAGAGTTGGAATGTGCATGAAATATAGGACTTATGGACACTTTACACACCCTTAAACTCGAACTATTGCTTGTTAGGGGTGTTCAATCGGTCGATTCGGTTAACAGACTGAACCGAACTTCCAAAATTTCATTAACTGAATTTTTTTTCATATTAACCGTTAACCGAACCGAAAATTTTTAACCGAACCGAAAAAAGTTTGGTTAATTCGGTCAGTTTTCGAATTAACCGAAATTTGTTAGAAAATTTTGGGTAAATCACCCAAATGGTCACTAAACTATTTTAAAATAATCTTTTTGGTCACTAAACTTTCAAAAATTATAAAATAACCATTAATCTTATCGAACTATTACAAAATAGTCATTAACTTGCACGTTATAAATTATTGATAAATCATTTGCGCTAATTTGATAAAGTTTAATGACCATTTTATAATATATTAAAAAATTTAATGACTATTTTATACTCCCTCCGTCCCATATTTTTTTGTCCCTTATTGACTTTTTTTTGGTCAATTTTTTTTTCAACTTTGACTCATAATTATTTAAAATATATCATTGATAAAAATATGAAAAAATATATTTTAAAAACCTCTAATCGAGTACTTTTCAAATATATATTTTATAAAAATTAATTATTTAAAATATTCAATTTAATAATAGTCAAAGTTTAAAAATTTTGACTTTTAAAAAGTCAATAAGGGACATTTTTTATGGGACGGGGGGAGTAATTTTTAAAAATTATGTGACTAAAAATAAATATATGAAATATATAATATATAAAAATTTCGGTTAATTCGGTTAATTAACCTATTTCGAACCGAATTAACCGATAACCGAAGTTTGAAAAAATTATTAACTGTTAATCGACCAAACCTAAAATTAACCGACCGATTAACCGAAAAAAGTTCGGTTTGGTTCGGTTAATTCGATTTTAACCGAAGTTTGAACACCCCTATTGCTTGTCCTCCAAAGTGCCCTAGTGTGTTTATCATGTTGAACATGACGAGCTTTAATTCAAAGTGGTCCGCCCCTATGTCAGGTTCCGTCACTATTGGGTCGAACCCTCTAAAGTCATGCTCAATGTATTCTTTGGTAGTTCAAGCGGATTGGGGTTGCCTGGGCAGATCATGGGGATCCTGCCGTGGTAGGTCTTGCGAACCTCTGGGTGGCAAGTCTTGCCGCCTGCCCCTACCGTTTGCGGCATCATTTGGTGGATCATCGTTTACTATTGTTTCTTCCTTTGCTTTTCCCTTGTCTTATTTGTTTCTCTTAAGGACTTCCCTAAGTTCCTTCTTTATCCTTCTCGTTTCACGTTCGAGATCGTCGTAAATGAGGAGATTTTCTTTAGGGTTGGCCCTGATCATACACTTGCAAAGGACACGGTAAGTATTTTTTCGATTAAAAATAAAAATAAAATAAAATGTAAATAAAAAGTGCTGAAATTGAAAAACGAAATTTGATGTTACCAATCATCGGCAACGACGACAAAAACTTGTAGGGCGTGTAGGTGTTCCCTTTTTGTGAGAGCGCAAGTGCACACTCTTGCCAAGTTATAGTATAAAAAATGTCGAATCCCACGAGGATTGGACAACTTGTTTTGTTTCGTAGTCCCTGCACAAGGTAAAATAAAAGCACAAGTGAATTGATTGTTGGATTGAAGGGTAACATAAAGTAAAGCACAAATAATAAAGGAGGTGATCAGGTTGATAGAGCAAGCATGGTTATGCTGCCACTTAGTGTGAAACTGTGTTGTGAAGGTAGAGTTATTTTGTGCTGCCACGATATGCTGACTCGGCGGGTATGCCGGACATAGATGTTGACAACTTCGAGCTAAAACCTGTCATGTTTAGCATGATCAACAATGTCGGTCAATTCAGTGGTGCTCTTATAGAGGATGCTAGAGAGCATCTAAAACGTTCCAGGAGATCTGTGGTTCGTTTAGACTACCAGGAGTTAATCCGAGATACTGAGGCTTCAGTTATTTCCCCATTCATTGAGGGACAGAGCAAAGACTTGGTGGAATAAACTTACGCCAGGTTCAATTAGAACTTGGGCAGATTTGTCTCGTAAATTTTTATATCGTTTTAATCCTTCACATTTATCTGAGCGATTACCTAATGAAATTGCTACTTTTCAACAGGAAGATGACGAGCCGATGCACGAGGCCTGGGACAGATTTACCACTCTTCTACGGAACTGCCCAATGCATGGATTCCCCGTCTGGAACCAGGTAACTAAGTTTTATAATGCTGCTAACATACAAACTCGTATTCGAATTGATTCAGCAGCAAACAGATTACTATTGGACAAAGACCCGGACAAGGCAATGCAAGTATTGAAAAATCTAGCAAAGAATGAGGAGCAGTTTCCGACAGGTTCTAGCTGTTAAGGATTATGAGGCCGACAACACGATGAAATCACAAGTGGCATACCTTACTAAGGCAATGAAAAAGCTATTGAACGATGACGCACAACATGGATTTGCTGTCGATGAGGTATGTGAAATTTGTGAGGGAAATCATAGTTCAGATGAGTGTCCTATTCAGTTAGAAGAGGGAAAGTATGTTGGAAACTATAAACCGAATTACAACTCCAACAATTACAATCCCAGCTGGAGAAAGGATCCCAAGTTTTTTTGGAGTAATCCCAATAATGCCCTGAATCCTCAAGCACACAATAATCAGAATCAGGGAGGACCTAGATTGCTGACTCGACAACAACTGCAGCCGCAGCAGCAACAACCACCAGCTGCCACAAACAGTATACTGGAACAGACTCTGGCTACGTTTATGTCTCAGACAGGAACTTATATTGAGAATATGAATCAGTTTGTCAAGAAGACAGAGACATTCATGGATAAAACAGAGACGCGGATGACAAATCATGAAGCTACTCTGAAATCTTTGGAGACACAAATGGGTCAGGTTTCCCAGCATATCAACCCAAGGCAGACTGGCGGATTTCCTAGCAATACTGAAAATGCTAGTCAGCCCACACATGAGCAGTGTAAAGCCATTACTACTAGGAGTGGGAAGAAACTACCAGGGCCAGAGAAGGAAGTTGAAATAGTAAAGAAACCAGCCTTGGACAGACCTGCCGAGGAAGCTGCCCTGACAGGTAACAAACAGTCTACTACGAATGAACCTGTTACGACAGCAGAAGCGACAGAGGAGAAAAATGATGAACCCAAACCTCCTCAGATTCGTATACAGTGGGAAGGACGTATTGCTGATTATCGTCCCCCACCTCCTTTTCCTCAACGGTTACAACAATTGAAGAAAGAATCTCAGCTCAAAAAGATTTATGATATTTTTAAGCAGGTTCATATTAATATCCCGCTGTTAGACGCCGTTAGGGAGATGCCCAGTTACGCCAAATTTCTCAAGGATGTTATGTCGAAGAAATCTAAACTTGGGGAATTTGAAACAGTTAAGATGACAGAAGGATGCATAAGTATTCTTCATAGGCAGCCACCCCAGAAAAGGAAGGATCCGAGGAGCTTCATCATGCCTTGTGTAATCGGAGATAAATATGTGGGTAAGGCACTTTGTGATCTTGGTGTTAGTATTAATTTAATGCCAAAATCTGTTTTTCAGAAATTAGGTATTAGAAAAGCTCGGCCCACGACAGTAATTCTGCAGCTGAAAGACCGCTCTTACGTTCATCTAGAAGGAAAAATCGAAGATATTCTGGTAAGAGTGGATAAATTTATTTTTCCTGCTGACTTTCTTGTTTTAGATTGTGAAGCAGATGAAAACGCACCAATCATCATGGGGCGACCCTTCTTAGCCACATGAAGATCACTGATTGATGTGGAGAAAGGAGAACTCACCATGAGAGTGAACGATAAAGAAATAAAGTTGAATGTTCTCCAAGCTATGAAGCATGCTGATGCAGAAGAGGAATGCAAGGTTATCACTGAAGTTACCCTTGATCAACCCTGCATCAGGTCGGGCTGTCACGACATCAAAATTGGTCACTGCCTCGACAGCCACTTACAGGACTGTCACGACAGCACCGACGACAACAACTCCTCAGAATCCGATACATCTGATACTGAAGATCAGGAGAAGGTAAACTGGATAGGAGATCATCCAGGTAAGTTATTCGAACCTTTAAATTATACTTCGGATAACCATGCAATCCAAAATCTCAACGTAAACCTAACACAGGATAGTCAACTCGGTTTGTAATCCCTCTTAGCCGCTGAAACTTGTGGACTGGTATAGAACCAAGTTAGTCACACCTCAGCACGTTGTAACCGTACTTAACCCCTTCGTGAGCCTATCACTTTCGTGCTCGACAAATGGATTCTCTCAACTGACTGGTGTAGAATAATTGAAAGAATGAAGTGCACGGATTAAGCAAACTTGAAATATTTTATTGAAGAATAAATCAAAACCTAAAACAACCGTTTCACAACTAGTTTACAACATAACCCTAACCCAAGTGGAGTTTAGAACATGACGGCGAAAGAGAACACTAGAAAAGTCTATATCAAACCTAAGATGATTTGAACTAGGAGTACAATGAGTATTTATAGACTAATGACTAGGGTAAGTCCTCCTTAAAGTAGAAGTCCTTGAAAATAGCTTTCCATCTTGAATATGACTTTAAACTCTAATTTCTTTGCGTGGAATATAGACTTTATCTCGTTTGCCTTAGCCCACAAGTAACCTTGAGATTTTTGCTTCGGCGGCTTTGGCCGCTGCTACAGACGTCAGAAAATCAAATGGATGTCGGTGGTAGAAACAGGGTTTTTAGCTCTATAGATCGCGCTCCGGTTCTCCAACTTCTATAGTTAGTTGCTGTGGGTAGCTCAGTCGGCAGCAACTCTACTCGGCAGCAACTGTCTTCTACTGGAACTGCATCAGTACAGCTCCTAGGTTTTTTCTTTCAGCCTTGACTCCTCAGCTCCTCAGTTTGTTCTTTCAGCCTTGACTGCTCAGCTCCTCGGTTCCCTCTTTCAGTCGTTAGTACCTACAAACAAAGATACACTAAAACATCATCTCTTGTTTATCAAATAAACAATAATCTATAAAAGCAAGGTAAAACAAAGAAATACTGTAAAATGCCATGCATGCACCTACTTTTGCCTAAAATGTGCTTAAAATAGTAATAATAAAAGTTGGAATGTGCATGAAATATAGGACTTATGGATACTTTACACTGACATTCCATGTTATACAATGCAGACGATGTTTTAACTGAAAGTTATATGCAATGAGATTGAGCGCATCATTAAGTGATTTATTTGGGGCCATATGAAGGACAATGGTAGAATCTATCTCCTTGGATGAGATGATCTATGTTTGCCTATAACTAAAGGTGGTGTTGGGTTGAAACATATACATACTCAAAATGAGGCATTTATGATGAAAGTAACATATCAAATCATGACAAATCCTGATTAGTTGTGGACGCGGCTAGTACGTACGAAGTACAAATTGTTTGATAATAGCATTCCCCCTCTCGTACATCGCTGATGCTCGCGGTTGTGGCATGAGATTTTTATGGTTTGGGAGGATCTTCGAAGCAACCTCGTCTGGAAAATCGGAATGGTAAACACATAAGGTTTTGTGATTTTCTCCCTCTTAGTTCTCAAGTCCAAAACCTTAGGGTATGAGTTGAAGAGAAAGCCTAGTGGTAACTGGATTTAGGTGTGGATTCGTGGTTTGCTCCATCGTATCACCCAAGCTAAAAAGTTCCATGAAGCTAGCTTAAGATAATGACAATACCCTTTGGCAAGAAAAAGAATATCTCTTATTTGGTAAGGAAAAGATATTGTTTTAGTTTAGTTTTAGTTTCAAGTACTAGAGGTTGACAGAAGGAGAGAGGAGCTGAGGACATAATGCTGAGGATGCAGACCAATGAGTTGTACCGATGCAGTTCCAGACAGAGACAACAGCTGTCGCCGCCGCCCAAGACAACAAGCTGAAAAATTGGAGAACTTGAGTGTGATCTATAGAGCAGAAAATCCTGATTCTAACGATGTTGTCCACTCAATTTTTTGATGACTGTAGTAGCAGGCAGAGCCGCCGAAGGAGGAGTTCGAGATTACTTGCGGAGCAAGGTAACGTGAAGAAGTCCACATTCAACTCAAAGAAGTCAGGATTTAAGGTTGCATTTAATGCAAAAGCTACTTTGAAGAATTCTACTCCAAGAAGGACTAGACCTAGCTAATGCCTATATATACTCATTGTACTTTTACTTCAAAATAACTTAGGTTTTTCCCTTAGGCATAGTTTAGGTTTCTTGCCGCCATTATGATCTAAATTCTCTTTGGGTTTGGGTTATATTGTAATTAGTGTGAGAACGGTTGTTTAGGATTTTAAGTTTGTTTTTACAATAAAGCTTCAAGGTTTGCTTATTTCATGTTCTTCATAGTCTTCAATTAAGGCAAAATATTAGTTTATTACTATCCATTTGTTCGGTATCGAGAGAGTCAAACTCATGAAAGGAGTAAGTACGGTCTTCACCTTTAGCAAGTTTTGATCAATCCAGCCTAGACATAGGTTAAGGTTTAAGGCGGCTAAAAGAGAACGAAGCAAACATTGTTGTCTTTGCACGATTCACGACGCGACTGATATTATCTGTAGTGGGCATCAACATCATTCTAACTTAGACATAAGCGGGACCACTTTCGAAGCGTTCTACCGAGCCTTGTAGTTCTGTCGAGTTTGCCGCCGAGACACGAGTCCATTCCCCTACCGAGGCAACGAGAGCGTCACAACAGCATGCCTGCCATCCTCTGCCGAGGCAGCAGAGTCTGGCAGCGCAAAGCAACTAGTTCTATTCAATGCAGTTTCACGCTAAACAACAGCATAATCTGGCCCATTCTACCAATCTGATCTCTTCCCTTTTATTTACTTGTGTTTTTATTTTATTTTCCTCTTAAACAAATCAACTTATTTGTACATTTACTTTTCTTGTGTAGGAATCAAGATTCGAGTCAAGTTGTCCAATCTCTGTGTGAGACGATATCTTTTATATTATAACTTGACAGGAGTGTGCACTTGCACTTATATTTAGAGAACAATAAAACGATCTACAATTGCCTACGCTAGAATGAAGGGCTATTTTGTGTATATTTTGCAGGTTTGGCATAGGATTTGGCAGAGGAATGGACACAGCAGAGCAACACAGTTAGGATTGCCAAGAAGAATGTCAAGTGCTGTTGGCACAGAAGGACCAGACGGTGCCAAGCACTTGTTGGCAGAGAGATGCATTTGATGCCATGCCAAGAGATGATGGACCCCTAAAAAATAGGAAATGATCAGGCTCCTAAAAGATCGCAATTGGATCAACTTCTGAAAAAATAACGGATAATGTGGTGCCAAGTGATGTTGGCAACGTTGTGCCAAGCTTGGTTGCCAAGGAAACATCGACATGATGACGTCGGCCCTAGCCTTATGAGCTATCACACCGAGCTGATAAGATGTCAAAATGATCGGGTAGAGCTCTACCTCTTATCCCTTGATCATTTCAAATTCAAATGTAAAGGCTTATCTTATCCTTTCCCACAATCGCCTATATAAAAACCAACCGATCAAGCATTGAGGTGAGCGACGAAGGGAGGAATCGAGATTGATCAGGTGAGACCTATAGTGATCGGAGTACGGAGTAGGAGTGACCGGTGAGTGACAGCCGGCTGCACCGAGGAAGGGTGGTTCAACCTCTTGGCCGAGAGCCTAGCGTGAAGGGCTGCATCGAGAGACCCCTCTGCTTACTCCCTTGGCACAAGTTGTTTATCTTTAGTTTTTTTATGGTTATATTTTTGAAAAATAATATGGTTGTGTTGGTTAATCCCCTCACCATGGACTAATTTTCATAGTTCGTGGGGATGTTTGGATTGGATATTGGTTTTATGCCTTAGTTCTTTTATGATAATTTTGTTTTTGGCATAGATTTTATATTTGGCACACTCTAATTTTTCCTAAACACTATGCCAAGCAAGAGCTGGCATAGTACGCCTATTGCTTCCCAATATCTTAACAGACTTGGGCTGGTAATGATTAAGTTGTTGAATACTTGGGAGAGAAGCTTCGAGAGAAGTTGTTTAAGTAGATGAACTTACTTCAGAAGTAAAATCTACCCCCGGGAGTATAGATTGGTTTTAATTAAGTTGGTTTAAGAAAAACATACACGATAGAGATATATGGGTTTTTACTTGGCAAATTTAGGGCAATAACCATCAGGAGAAGCTTTACTAATGTTGAATCTACTCGACAAACAATGCCAAAACAATTTTGCCAATAAAGGCTGGCATGAACTATGTTGAATCCAGGCATTCCTTGCCAACAGTCATCACTCATTTAGAAACACCTTCCTTGTCAGCATTTTACTTCATTTTATTTTCCTTTAATTTCTTTAGTTTCAAAACAACCTTCAAAACAAACATATTTTCTTCCAAAGCGAGTAACAATCAAACAATTGAATTCAAGACAATCTATGTGGGATCAATAACTCAGCTTACCAAGTTGTATTACTTGCAGACCGTGTATACTTGTACGCAAAGGAATCTTGGCATAACTTGCCCAATATATATCATTTATACCTTTTGCCAACATTCATTTTACACAACTCCCAAAAGAGAGTCTACAAATAACTTCAATTACATAAATTCCAATTTCAGTCTTTATTCACATTACTCGTAAATGAATAATAAAATACATAAGCATACTTGAGTTCAAGGTTCGATTCAGAGGCTTTCGTGTTAAATTTCAAGAAACGAACTTCAAAATCAGACTCAGGACGTCGAAAAACATAAAATAGGATTTTTTGGAAAAAGTTGACTTTTTGGTCAAAGTCAAACTGGCATCAGCAATCAAAGACGACGCTAACACCATGCTAACATCATTGGTCAAAGTCAACGTTGATGTCATTGGTCAAGTCAACGTTGACATCATGATGTTGTCACAGGTCAACATTGACGTCATGTTGATATCACTGGTCAACTGGTTGACTCGGGTGAGTTAGCTCACTTAGTTGACTCAGGCAAGTTGACTCAATCAACGAGTTGGGTTTTGGGTTAATATCAAAACGAACTGATTAGGTTGGATTTTGGGCTGATTCAAAAGGCTCGGTTAGGCTCAGTCTAAGTTAGGCCAGGTCTGGCCAGAATGGTTCAACGACCACCGTTTAGGGCGGCCAAAAATCACCTCGGATTGTACGTGAAGCCCATGTGCGACCTTGGACAGCCAGAAACACCATCAAACATATGCAAAAACCCATTTCGAACACAATCATCATCTCAAATAACCTAGAATGTGATCGGAACCTTACCAAACTTACCAAACTTGCAAAACTCCAGCTAGATAAAGTGTAACTCCGACAAGGCTATAACGTTAGAGGTCTGATGATCGGCGACCAATGGTTTGCTCGCGAGACCATGGGGAACTCAACGGTGGGTAGTATTGCGTGTGTAGAGTGCCCCGCAATTGTGTAAGTGTATACGTCTCAAGTAATAAAGGGATGAGTATTGAGTATCGTCTCCATAGGGATTTGTGTGACTTTTAAAGTTTATTGTCTCTCACTAAAAAGAAACAAAAGTAAAGAACACGGGTGTTTTGATTGGGTTTTTAGAATAATCTAATAAACAAAAAATAAATTAAGCAAGTAAAGTAAAGAGTTGAGTAATCAAGATGAGAGAATGAGCAAGATTATATTGCATCGTAGTGTGGAAGCCAATTGAAACTTTCTCGGTTTTTGAATGCAACGAACACCAAATTGCCTCGGCAATGACCAAAGATACTGCCGCGACAACGAGTTAAGTAATTGCCTCGGCAATCCCTTTCTTGGGTAGCAACCAACAACGTCAAGGTTCGACAAAGCTTCCTTCAGTGGCTCCTCCTTATCCCTAAGTCAGAACACTGTTGATGTGTAACGCCCCGGTTTAGGACCCAAGAGTTATCAATTTTGATCTAGGACTAGTTTTGGGTTAAATTCAAATTAAAATGTTGATTTTTATAAAAGTGCCATTATTTACAATAATGCGATTAATGAGATTTTGAAAGGGGGTTTTAGGATTTGAAGAGTCGTCTTCATTGCAAAAAAAAACCTAAAAGCTCAAATTTTCTCCCAAAAGCTCCCCACCATCTCTTCCTTGTCTCAAAGGCTTTTCCATAGAATATTTTCAAAGGTAATCATCACTTTTACCTTGGCTTTTATTTATTAAATCTTATCTTTTTGAAAACCTAACAAAATATTGATTTTTCATTTTGGGTTCCAAAGTTTTGATGGAAAAGAGATGAGTTTATGAAATTTTTGTATGGTTTTTTAATGGGTGCTTGGTGGGATGTTTTTGAACTATTTTTGGTTGCTAAATAATGTTAATAAGTAGCTTAAACCCAAAAAAGCCGAAACTAGGTGCAGTGGGTAAGTTTTGAAGGTAAAAAATGGTGTTTTTGGCTTAGTTTTGTGGTAAAACGAGAGCCGGAGGTATACAGACCTAGGATGGGTGTTTTAGATGTTAATAGATGGATTTTGAAGGTTAAAAATGTTGGGTAAAGTCAGATTGTGTTTGGATGATGTTTTGGCAACATTTCGGTTGATTTCGGCTTTGTTTTGATTGAGTAAATGTGTCGATTGATGGACTGTTGCTTTTTAGTGAATTTATGGAAGAGTATGGGAGTAATACTTTGTTTTTGGTTGATTAGAAACAGAGGAAACGAGCTTGGGTCCTTTGGACGCGAGGCCGGGTAGTTTAGATGCTTGAATCGGGGATTCGACTTTTGTGTGGGCTCTATCAGTGAGTGGTAACGTTTGAAGCTTTAAAATGGTTCAAAGAGGTTTTCTTAGGGGTTTGGATGGAGCCTTAAGGGCTAACCTAAACCCAAGTGTAAGTTTGTCTAATTTGCCTTGTTTCGTTGATTGTTGGTGTATGCGGTATTTCGTGTTGTTGTGTGAAATACGAATTGCTTTTACTACTCGTTTTAATGTTGTTGCATTTTCGTAGTTGATGTCAAGCCTCACGTGATGGTTAGTCGTTGTGTACGGTGATGCGTAGTCCCACCGGTAGTGACTCGTAGATGAGTACGGTGATGTGTAGTCCCATCGGAAAAATGCTAGTTGTTGTGTGCGGTGATGTGTAGTCCCACGGGGGATGGTTGTGCATGTGCAAACCACGTTTCATTTATGCTTCCAATTCATTGTATCCCTTTCTTAAGTGGTTTCGTTTTTAAAACAAAGATATATGTTTTGAACTACAATTTTGTTGTGTTTTAGAGCTCCGCTCACTAAGCTTTTAAGCTTACGCTCTCTTTTTCCAACAATGTAGATCGTTAGAGGCTCCGGGAGGCAAGTGGGCAAGGAGGAGTTCTTGGAGTTCCTGTCTAGTGTTGAGTGTGTAAAAGTTCTATTATTTACACCCTTTTAACCCATATTTCTGCTGCATTCAAGCATTATTCATTGCATTTAGGTTAGTTTACAGCAAAACATCACAAATATATTAAAAGGCACATATTCTAATAAAACTGGTTGTTTTTGCAGGTTGCCGCCATAGCAGAAGGTGAAGGCAGGCGCTGGGCGGAGAAGCAGAAGAGCTGAACTAGACAAACAGACAAAGAGGACGATGCTGCCATGGTGCTGCCGTGACAGCAGAGGACGACAGCAGTTTTGTGGAGAAAAAGCAAAGTGGACCTCGACAGATAGAGAAAATTCAGCTCGTCTGTCGTGTGAAAACCATATATTTTTCCAAGCCCCGGATCAAAAGATATGTCAAGCCCAAAGTTCAAGGAGAGAAAATCCCAAGAAACAAGGAAGACGGCTGGAAAATAGATTCCTTGAAGATTAAGTCTTTATTAGAATCATACTTTTAATTAAAGTTGTAATCCTTGTTAACTTAGATAACTTGAGCCCAAAGCTTATATAAGGGCATGTATTTTAACCTAGGGAATATCTCATATCGAATACCCCATAACCGACAACCAAAAACCCCTAGTCGTTTACCCGCCGCCGACATGTTCTAAATTCCCCTTAGGGCCACGGGTTGATTTGTAAAGTAGTTGCAAGGGTTGTTTTGTTTTAGGAATTTTCAGTTCAATAAAATAAACTTCAAGTTCTCTTATTTTGGTTATTAATATCTTGCAAGAGCATCGGGAGAGCATTGTGAGGTTATCTATTTACTTAGCATCGGGAGAGTTAAGTATACGAAAGAAATAAAAGCAACTTCTCTAGTTTATAGTTGAACTATCTCGTGCCTAGGGATAAGGCGAGGTTAAGTGGCTAAAGAAGAATTCATACACATCAGTGTTCATCCTTCGATTCACGCCGGGAGGTATCATCAAAGACGTGATCATCGACAGACTTGGACCTAGGGATAGGCCAAGGCAGATCTGGGATTCTTGCCAAACTTGAAAGTACTGAGTTGAGAGGTTGCTGCCGCGACGATCAAAGGATTGCCGCCGCGACAGGTGCTGCTGCGACGGGCGCGACGACAGAACTAGATTTCCTAAACTCTACAATACCTGCACTACTGAGCAATTCAATACCAGCCCATTCTCTCTATCTTGATATCTTTACTCTTTTATTTAAGTTTACTTTATTATTTTTGTGACAACTCTCAAATATTTCCTCTACTTTCGTGCAGTGAATTAAGGTGAAGCTATTAGCCCAATCCCTGTGGAGACGATATCCGATACTTCGTATCACTTTACTACTAGCGTCGTGTACACTTGCACTACCATTGCGATAGACTATTTTACACGCAACAAGTTTTTGGCGCCGTTGCCGGGGATTGGCAACATAACTCTACCTTTTCTTTTACTGCACTTTTCGTTTTTATTTTCGTTTTTATTTTTATTTTTATTTTTATTTTTCTGTTTTTCCTCGGTGCATTCAACTCTTGCTTTTCACAAGGTTTCTTGTTTATGCGCAGGTCGAAACGAGGTGAAGATCCTGAGTATCCATTAGATCCAGAAATCGAACGATCATTCAATCTCAAGAAGCAACTTCGTCACTTACTAGCAAGGAACGAGTACCTTGAGGAACAGATAGAGATAATGGCACACCAAGGAAACGACCCTCTTGTTGGAGATGAAGAGGGCAGACCGCCTGTCGGCAACCCTGCCGCCGGCCGACGGTCCTGTCGTGACTACATGTTGAACGATCATGTAGAGTTGGAGACCACGCTGTCGGATATTGATGTTGACAACTTCGAGCTGAAACCTGTCATGTTTAGTATGATCAACAATGCCGGGTAGTTCAGTGGTGCTGTTACAGAGGATGCTAGGGAGCATCTCAAAACGTTCCAGGAGATCTGTGGTTCGTTTAGACTGCCAGGAGTTAATCCGGAGATACTGAGGCATCGGTTATTTCCCCATTCATTGAGGGACAGAGCTAAAACTTGGTGGAATAAACTTACGTCAGGTTCAATTAGAACTTGGGCAGATTTATCTCGTGAATTTTTATCTCGTTTTAATCCTTCGCATTTATCTGAGCGATTACGTAACGAAATTGCTACTTTTCAACAGGAAGATGACGAGCCAATGCACGAGGCCTGGGACAGATTTACTACTCTTCTACGGAACTGCCCAATGCATGGATTCCCTGTCTGGAATCAGGTAACAAAGTTTTATAATGCTGCCAACTTACAAACTCATATTCGAATTGATTCAGCATCAAATGGACTATTATTGGATAAAGATCCGGACGAGGCAATGCAAGTATTGAAAAATTTGGCTAAGAATGAGGAGCAGTTTCCGACAGCAAGAAGAGGGGGTAAACGGGTACTAGCTGTCAAGGATTATGAGGCCGACAGCACGATGAAATCACAGGTAGCATTCCTTACACAACATGGATTCGCTGTTGAGGAGGTATGTGAAATCTATGAGGGAAATCATAGTTCGGATGAGTGTCCTATACAGTTAGAAGAGGGAAAATGTGTTGGAAACTACAAGCCGAACTACAATTCCAACAACTATAATCCCAATTGGAGGAAGGATCCCAAGTTTTCTTGGAGCAATCCTAATAATGCCCTGAATCCTCAAGCACACAATCAGAATCAATGAGGACCTAGATTGCTGACGCGACAACAACTGCCGCCGCAACTGCCGCAGCAGCAACAACAGCAGCCACCAGCTGCCACGAGCAGTATACTGGAACAGACTCTGGCCACCTTTATGTCTCAGACAGGTACTTATTTTGAGAATATGAATCAGTTTGTCAAGAAGACAGAAATTTTCATGGATAAAACAGAGATGCGGATGACGAATCATGAAGCTACTCTGAAATCTTTGGAGACACAAATGGGTCAAGTTTCCCAGCATATTAAGCCAAGGCAAACTGGAGGATTCCCTAGTAATACTGAAAATGCTAGGCAGCCCACACATGAGCAGTGTAAAGCTATTACTACTAGGAGTGGGAAGAAACTACCAGGGCCTGAAAAAGAAGCTGAAACAGTAAAGGAACCAGCCTTGAACAGACCTGCCGAGGAAGCTGCCCCGACAGGTAACAAACAGACTACTGCCGATGAGCCTGTCACGACAGCAGAAGCGACAGAGGAGAAAAATGATGAACCCAAACCTCATCAGATTCGTATGCAGTGGGAAGGACATATTGCTGATTATCGTCCCCCACCACCTTTTCCTCAACGGATACAGCAAGCAAAGCAAGAATCTCAGCTCAAAAAGATTTATGATATTTTTAAGCAGGTTCATATTAATATTCCGTTGTTGGATGCTGTTAGGGAGATGCCCGGTTATGCCAAATTTCTCAAGGATGTCATGTCAAAGAAATCTAAACTTGGGGAATTTGAAACGGTAAAGATGACAGAAGGTTGCTTGAGTATTCTTCATCGGCAGCCACCCCAGAAAAAGAAGGATCCGGGGAGCTTCATCATACCTTGTGTAATCGGAAATAAATATGTGGGTAAGGCACTTTGTGATCTTGGTGCTAGTGTCAATTTAATGCCAAAGTCTGTTTTTCAGAAATTAGGTATTGGAAAGGCGCGGCCCACGACAGTAACTCTGCAGCTGGCAGACCGCTCTTATGTTCATCCGAAAGGGAAAATTGAAGATATTCTGGTAAGAGTGGATAAATTTATTTTTCCTGCTGACTTTCTTGTTTTAGATTGTGAGGCAGACGAAAACGCACCAATCATCCTTGGGCGACCCTTCTTAGCCACGGGAAGATCACTGATTGATGTGGAGAAAGGAGAACTCACCATGAGAGTGAATGATCAAGAGATTAAGTTAAATGTTCTCCAAGCTATGAAGCATGCCGATGCAGACGAGGAATGCAAGGCTATCACTGAAGTTACCCTTGATCAACCCTGCATCAGGTCGGGCTGTCACGACATCAAATTTGGGCACTGCCGCGGCAGCCACCTACAGGCCTATCACGACAGCACTGACGACAGCACCGGCAACAGCAACTGTTCTGACTCCGATACATCTGATACTGAAGATCAAGAGGAGGTAAACTGGATAGGCAATCGTCCAGGTAAGTTATTCGAACCTTTAAATTATACTTCGGATAACCATGTAATCTAAAAGCCATCTACTGTTGAACCTCCTACCTTAGAACTGAAGCCCCTGCCAGGGCAGCTAAAATATGCTTTTCTTGGTTCAAATGATACGTTGCCCGTAATCATCTCTTCTAAGCTGCCACAGGAACATGAACGACATCTAATAGGCATGTTGCGGCAGCACAAAAAGGCAATTGGATGGAAGATAACTGACATTCAAGGCATTAGTCCGGCGTTATGCATGCACAAAATCCTTTTAGAGGAAGATCATAAGCTGACTATAGATGCCCAAAGGCGGCTAAACCATGCGATGAAAGAGGTGGTGCGTAAAGAGATAATCAAATGGTTAGATGCTGGAATTATTTACGCCATCTCCGACAGCAAATGGGTGAGCCCGGTGCAATGCGTTCCAAAGAAAGGAGGAATGACCGTGGTGACCAATGAAAACAATGAATTAATCCCAACCAGGACTGTGACCGGTTGGAGGGTTTGTATGGACTATCGGAAGCTTAACAAAGCTACCCGAAAGGACCACTTTCCTTTACCCTTTATTGATCAAATGCTTGATAGATTAGCGGGTAAACCTTACTATTGTTTTCTTGATGGATATTCAGGGTATAATCAAATTGCTATCGCACCGGAGGATCAAGAAAAGACGACTTTCACATGCCCCTACGGAACGTATGCTTTTAGGAGGATGCCGTTTGGATTATGCAATGCACCCGCCACCTTCCAAAGGTGCATGATGGCCATATTCTCCGATATGGTAGAGGACTTCCTTGAAATTTTTATGGACGATTTTTCAGTCTTTGGAGATGATTTTGAGAACTGCCTAGGCAATCTACAAAAGGTACTTGAAAGATGTGAAAAAGCAAATCTAGTCTTGAATTGGGAAAAATGCCACTTTATGGTGGATGAAGGGATAGTCCTTGGCCATAAGATTAGCTGCCGTGAGATAGAAGTCCACAGAGCAAAAATAGAAGTGATCGAGAAGTTGCCGCCGCCGACCACAGTCAAGGGTATTAGAAGTTTCTTGGGACATGCTGGTTTTTATCGGAGATTCATTGCAAATTTCTCAAAAATCACCAAGCCTCTATGCCATCTTTTGGAGCAGAACCGACCATTTGACTTTAATGATGAATGTACTGAAGCATTCAAGGTTCTGAAGGAAAAAACTAGTAACATCCCCAATAGTACAACCACCAGACTTGACACAGGCATTTGAGATTATGTGTGATGCTAGTGACTATGCTGTCGGGGCATCACTTGGGCAACGGAGAGATAAAATATTTCATGTCATATACTATGCCAGTAAGACACTGAATGACGCCCAAGTGAACTACATCACCACAGAAAAGGAGTTATTAGCTGTGGTATTCTCCATTGACAAGTTCTGTTCCTACATACTTGGAACGAAGGTAATAATACACACAGACCATTCTGCCCTAAAGTATTTGTTCGCGAAAAAGGATGCAAAGCCTAGATTGATACGGTGGATCCAACTATTGCAAGAATTCGACCTTGAAATCAAGGATAAAAAAGGAACAGAAAATCAGGTGGCAGATCACTTGTCAAGGTTAGAGAAGGGACAGAGTCTACCAATCGATGAGACACACATACTGGAGACCTTCCCAGATGAGCAGCTCTTTGCTGCCGTAATTGCTGCCGCGACAGCCATGGCGGCAGGTAAGTCTTCTGAACTCCCCTGGTATGCTGATTTCGTTAATTTTATAGTTAGCGGAATACTTCCTTCTGATCTTAATTATCAAGCCAAGAAGAGGTTCCAAAATAATGTTAAGCATTATTATTGGGACGAACCTCTTCTTTTCAAAATGTGTGCAGATCAGGTTATAAGGAGGTGTGTACCACAAGAAGAACAAGAAGACAAACTCCATCACTGCCATGCTTCACAATATAGAGGTCACTTAGGAGGCAACAAAACTGCTGCCAAGGTGCTGCAGTCAGGGTTTTATTGGCCGTCACTGTACAAAGATGCACAACTCTTTTACAAGAGCTGTGACAGGTGCCAAAGGACAGGTAACATCTCAAGGAGAAACGAGATGCCACTGCAGAACATTCTAGAAGTCGAAATTTTTGACGTTTGGGGGATTGATTTTTTGGGACCTTTTCCATCTTCATGTGGGAATCTATACATCCTCCTAGCAATAGATTATGTCTCTAAGTGGGTTGAAGCTATCGCCACTCAAAAGAATGATGCCAAGATAGTCCAACGGTTTTTACACAAAAACATCTTTTCTAGGTTTGGCATCCCTAAGGCGATTATCAGTGATGAAGGGAGACATTTTGACAATAGGGTTATTGCTGCCGCCTTGAAGAAATATGGTGTCAAGCATCGGATCGCGACAGCATACCACCCACAGACCAATGAACAAGCTGAAATATCTAATAGGGAAGTTAAGAACATTCTTGAGAAGATGGTTAAGCCAACTAGGAAAGACTGGTCTTTACTCCTCAATGATGTGTTATGGGCATATAGGACAGCTTTCAAAACTCCATTGGGAATGTCTCCGTACCGGTTGATTTATGGGAAAACCTGTCATCTACCTGTCGAGATAGAGCACATAGCATACTGGGCGATCAAGGCAGTGAATTTGGACTTGGACAAGGCAGGACAGAAAAGGCTGTTAGATCTGAACGAGATTGAAGAAATACGAACAATGGCCTACGACAATGCAAGAATTTACAAGGAGAAAACTAAGAAGTGGCATGACAGGAAGTTGCTGCTACGACAGTTCTGCCCAGGGCAGCTTGTATTGTTGTTCAATTCTAGACTTAAACTCTTCCCAGGGAAACTGAAATCCAGATGGTCTGGCCCGTTCCAAGTCGTACAAGTTTTTCCCCATGGTGCCATCATAATCCGATCATTAAAAGACGGGCACCAATTCAAAGTCAATGGATAGCGCCTCAAGCATTATCAAGGGACTGAAGCCCCAGGAATGCAAGAAGTGGTTACATTAGGAGATGCCCCACCTGGCAGCTCTAATTTAACCTAAATTTTATTTTTTTTATTTTTCTTATTTATTATTTATTAGGTAATAAGGTTTATTTTATTCGAATAATGTTTTTATATTTATTGTTTTTAGGAAATAAAGGAGTCAAGAAGACCAGGAGAAGTGCATTCAGCCCACCACCCATCCATCAGCCCAACAAAGCCCAATATCGAAGCTTGTCGTTCCAGCTGCCGTGGCAGACACAGAAAAGACAGGCTGTCACCAGACTGTCACGACAGACGCGGAAACGTGTGACAGACGCAGAAACGCGTGTCAGACGCGTAAGACACGCTAAAGCTCAACAGTCGCCCCGTTATTCACGCCTGCCGTTACAGCTTCAACGGGTAGCTACTCCTCTTCTATAAAACCCCGTTTCATTTTCATTTTCCTTCACTTCTACTTTTCTTACTTGCTCTCCCCATCCAGTTTTCATTTGCTTTATTTTACTTTCAACAACCCTTGCACTAACATGTCTTCCAGAAGAACCCGCCGCAGTGCTGCTTCAACCTCTTCACCGACAGCATCTACCCCACAATCCTTTGCTACTAGAGACTTATGGGAAGAAAGAGGCTTTATTTACACTCCAAGAGCAGTCAATATGGGCCTAAAACCTTTCATCGCACGAACGATTAGAGCCCTCTTGTGGGAACAATTCGCGGAGCAACCAGCAGAGATGAATGAGACACTGGTGAGGGAATTCTATGCTGCCATCGGCAGCAAGACGGCAACAGCAGTGACTGTCTGAGGGACAGAAGTGCAGTTCACAGCCGAGCGCATAAACTCTTTCTATGGCCTCCACTTCGGCCCCAACGATGATGCTCACCAGCAGTTCCTTGACACTCTAGATGATGCTGCCTATGACGCTGTCATGGCAGAAGTAACAGAAGAAGGGACTGAATGGAACAAAAGCCGCAAAAATCCCCACACAGTGAAGAGGGGGCAGCTGCTGCCGGAGGCCAAACTGTGGAACACCTTTATTAAGAAGAGGATCCTGCCGTCATCACATCACACCACCGTTGACCAGCAGAGGTTAGCCCTAATACACTCCATTCTAAATAAACGACCCATTAATGTGGGGAGTTATATACGGGAGAGTATTTTGGACTGCGCCCATAGATCGACAACCCTCCTTTGCCTCCCCTACCTCATCACGTCCCTCTGTCGCTGTTATGACGTGCCAGAAGCCGACACCGATCGCATAGTGAAAGGACGGGGCTGGACAGACAAAAATATCATCAGCCTCATGGAGCTGACAGTGGCAACCCCTATCTCGTCTGTCAACCCCGCTGCCGCCCCAGCTGAATCATCAGAGCAGCCAACTCCTGAACCTGCCGCCGCAGCCGCTCCGACAAACCCATCCAGTCAAATCCTTGCTGCTATTCAAAGGATGGAGGACAGACAGCTAGGCCTCATGACATTCATCAAGGACTTTTCCGCATCCACGGTAAATTTCATTCACCATACTTTAAATTTTCCTGATGTTGTCTTTCCCACCTTCCCTGCCCACTACTTCACCGTCCCCACCCCTGCCCACACACCTACACTTGCTGCCACACCATATACACCATCTGCTGCCTCCATTCCATCACTTGCCCCGACGGCAGCCGGCAGCCCTCAAGCCGAAACATCCGCCCGAGGAACAAAGCGACTGGCACCCTCCGATGACATTGCTGCCTTTGTAGCTGGGTTCTATTCTTCCTCCGTCTGGGCAGAAAGCGACGCCGAACCCTCTATTCGGAGGAACTTGGCGAAAGAATTTACACCAGTCAAGAGGCAGAAAAGAATGGCCAACAAGAAAACTCTGCCCCAGGCCAGCAGCAGCAGCAGCTGGGACAGCGGCAGCAGCTCCGACATTTAGGTTGTACAGCAACCAACCCAGCTTGCTCCACAGCCCAGAATCCGTCGCCAAATCCGCCTCAGCAGCAGTAGTGAAGACAGTGCTTAAAAATTTAAGTTTCTTATTTTCTTATTGATGTCTGCTATTTATATATTTTGTGATGTACTGCCTTCATTTTTCATTTTGTCATTTACATTGAGGGCAATGCAACCCTTGAGTTTGGGGGTGGCAACCCTCCATATTAATGGAGTCTGAGTACATCTTAGTTAATTATAGTGTCTTTTACTTAGTTTTGTTTTCTATAAAAAATTGAAAATTTTGGCTGAAAACTGTGAATTGAACTTGCCTGTCGTGACAGCTCTGTCGTGACAGCAACTTTAGGAAAGTTTAAGGAAAAGTTTAGCGCCTTTCTATAGTTCTGAAAACTTAAACACCATTGTGACCGTTATATTGCTTAAACTTCTTTTAGCCAAACTAGAATAGAAAACTTAGCACTTAGAGTAGAAAAGAGACTAGAATCTCAGGAAACCTAGAGGTGCCCACCACTGGCTCTAGGCAGACAACCAGAGAAAAACTTCTAGAGGTGCCTATCACAGGCTCTAGACAGTTAACTAGAGGTGCCTGAAATACTGGCTCTAGCAGAAAAGAGAAGAAATTAGAAAAAAAGAAATAACTAGAGGTGCCCGATTCTGGCTCTAGTAAGAAAAAGAAAGAAATCAGTCTCGTAAGAAAAACTCTAAACAAGCTAAAGTATAATATTCTAGTGAAACTAAGAGAGTCTTGGCATATAACTGTTCACAAGCATGCACACACTGCACGGGGACTATAGTGAGATTCCGGACAGATCCTAAACTCTTCGACAGGTTGCTGCCGCCACAGGGAACGAACGACGGGTATGGGAAAGTTCACGGTTTGGAAGCCAAAACAAAAATATTTCATTTTTCTTTTAGGTCTTAGTTGCTTGAGGGCAAGCAAAAACTTGAGTTTGGGGGTGTGTTGAGTGTGTAAAAGTTCTATTATTTACACCCTTTTTAGCCCATATTTCTGCTGCATTCAAGCATTATTCATTGCATTTAGGTTAGTTTATAGCAAAACATCACAAATATATTAAAAGGCGCAGATTCTACTAAAAATGGCTGTTTTTGCAGGTTGCCGCCATAGCAGACGATGAAGGCAGGCGCTGGGCGGAGAAGCAGAAGAGCTGAACTGGACAAACAGACAAAGAGGACGATGCTGCCATGGTGCTGCCGTGACAGCAGAGGACGACAACAGTTTTGTGGAGAAAAAGCAAAGTGGACCTCGACAGATAGAGAAAATTCAGCCCGTCTGTCGTGTGAAAACCATATATTTTTCCAAGCCCCGGATCAAAAGATATGTCAAGCCCAAAGTTCAAGGAGAGAAAATCCCAAGAAACAAGGAAGACGGCTGGAAAGTAGATTCCTTGAAGATTAAGTCTTTATTAGAATCATACTTTTAATTAAAGTTGTAATCCTTGTTAACTTAGATAACTTGAGCCCAAAGCTTATATAAGGGCATGTATTTTAACCTAGGGAATATCTCATATCGAATACCCCATAACCGACAACCAAAAACCCCTAGCCGTTTACCCGCCGCCGACATGTTCTAAATTCCCCTTAGGGCCACGGGTTGATTTGTAAAGTAGTTGCAAGGGTTGTTTTGTTTTAGGAATTTTCAGTTCAATAAAATAAACTTCAAGTTCTCTTATTTTGGTTATTAATATCTTGCAAGAGCATCGGGAGAGCATTGTGAGGTTGTCTATTTACTTAGCACCGATAGAGTTAAGTATACGAAAGAAATAAGAGCAAGTTCTCTAGTTTATAGTTGAACTATCTCGTGCCTAGGTATAGGGCGAGGTTAAGTGGCTAAAGAAGAATTCATACACATCAGTGTTCATCCTTCGATTCACGCCGGGAGGTATCATCAAAGACGTGATCATCGACAGACTTGGACCTAGGGATAGGCCAAGGCAGATCTGGGATTCTTGCCAAACTTGAAAGTACTGAGTTGAGAGGTTGCTACCGCGACGATCAAAGGACTGCCGCCGCGACAGGTGCTGCCGCGACGGGCGCGACGACAGAACTGGATTTCCTAAACTCTGCAATACCTGCACTACTGAGCAATTCAATACCAGCCCATTCTCTCTATCTTGATATCTTTACTCTTTTATTTAAGTTTACTTTATTATTTTCGTGACAACTCTCAAATATTTCCTTTACTTTCGTGTAGTGAATTAAGGTGAAGCTATTAGCCCAATCCCTGTGGAGACGATATCCGATACTTCGTATCACTTTACTACTTGCGTCGTGTACACTTGCACTACCATTGCGATAGACTATTTTACACACAACATCTAGCTCAAAGTATGGTTTTCTTAGTTTTCAAAATACTTATGCAATAGGAATTCTAGGGTTGTTCTTAGGGAGTTGGTGTTCAAACTCCTATGTTTGGCTTTTGTTAAAGTTGCTAACATGTTTTAAATGTTGATATCATGTTATGTTGAGGATTGTTATGGCTTTGGGTTGATTGCTATGTGTTTTGACTTGTTAGTGTTTTTGAACTAAAGTGTTGTTATGAGCATTTTGGGTTTGAGGTCCCTTTTTGCATGTATGCATGTTTGAAGCTTGTCCTTAGGATATTTTGCCTCTAGATTGTTTGTATAATAAGTTTCCATGTGGTTGTGATGCTTCGGGGTAAGTTTAAGAACGTTTGGAGAAGCTAAAATGTATTTTCGGGCCAATCTATGTCCAGGCGTTTCAGAACGTCTGATATGGTTTTGGAACAGCAAAACTCCAGGGGCGCCCGTATCAGAACAGGGGGTGGTGTCATTTCGGTACGATTTGCCACTGGAGGCTCCTGTTTCGAAACCATGAGGGTCTGTTCTGGAACGGCCTGATGTTTCTTTTGGGATGAAACCCGCGTTTTGGAACGGGTAGCCCTGTTCCGAAATGAGGGTAGTTAAAACGGTTAAAGAGCATCTTTGAAGATTTCCAAATGTTACCTTTTAGTCCCTAATGCATCTATGCTTCCTAGTTGAGTTTATAGGTATCTCTTGCGATGGGTTTGCCTTGTGTGCATGAAACTTGACTAATAATCTACTTGGTAAGGCTAAATTACCTTTATGCCTCTGCTCGGTTCGTATCTATGTTTGCTTTTCCGTTGGTTTCCTTTACGCATAGGGTGAAACGTGACATCTAGACAATATTAATAAAATGAAAATAATAGGGTTTCTAATCGGAGTGAGGCCTTAGCGGGTTTCGCTTCGGTTTTCCCTGTGTAACCCATTCGGATCAGTCTGTTGGCTAGGCCAGGACGAGGGGGTTACATGATGTGCAGGCCTTGATAATACCTCCCAACGTGAACCAAGGATGAACATCAACCAATCTTACGCTTCTTTTAGTCGTTGAAACTTGAACTTATCCCTAAGTTGAGTTAGTTTTCACCAATTGGGATGAAAATCATGCTTATCCGTTTCGTGAGTATAACTCTCCCGATATTAGAAAAATAGATGTAGCCGCAATTTCCTCTCCCGATTCAATTGCAAGAAAACGTAAACACCAAGAATAAGCAAACCTTGAACTAAAATTGCATTAACAAAAACTTAAACAAAATCCAACCGTTTTCTCACAACTACTAAACAATACAATCCAAACCCTAGGAAGAAATTAGAACATTATATCAATGTAAGCTCACTACAAAATCTCTCAACTCTCGATTGCTTCTTTTTCTCAATGGCCGAATTTTGCTTCTTATTTATAGAGGAGGTTTAGGTCAAGTCTTTCTTGGGGACGAAGTCAAGTTAGAATTAAATACATTAAAAGAAAATATCTTCTTTTAAGTATTATGTCATTCTTCCTTAAAATCCTCCCACTTACGTGGAATCTTCTCTTGACCTTCCTTCGGCGTTTTCATGATCTTCCCGCAGTCTGATCTTCATGCAAAGTACATAGAAAAATTTAGCTTTTCATGCTCTTCAAAACGCATACCACTTTGCATATTTTCTCCCTTGTAAACTGTGTTTGGGCATTGCCTCGGCAGTGGCTTGGCTATTGCCTCGACAATGGCCTGTCTGTCTTTTCCGCTCAGCAGGGCTCTATCTCATGGTTCAGCTTCCTTCAGTAGAAACTGACATCCACAGCTAGCTTGATCTGGACCGTCGAGAGATGGTTCTGCACCGTTCCTTCCTTTCCTTCACTACCTCGGAGGTGCTTGCCCGGGCAGTGAGTAACAAAATCTACACATGCACCAAACACACACTAAAGCAGTACCTTTTCCACCAAATAAACCAAACATAAGAATCAAATATGATAAAGATGAGATCAATGTGATTGATGCATGTAAGGGTAAAATGTAACTAAAATGGGTGTAGATTTAGCAATAAATGTCATAGAAAAAGGTAAAATTATAATACTTTTACACACCTAACATGGAGCGTATCGTAAATCGACGACTCACGACAGCAGAATGGGGAAGAAATAGTGGGGGTGCAACCATGGGTTCTCGACGAACCTTCAACATGGAACCCAAGACGAACGACGGTGCATCTTCGTGAGTGGTGGCTGGGGTTGTTGTCGGGACAATATGATGGTTCTGATTGTGAGTGTAACCCCCTCGTCCCGGTCTGGATGGCTGACCGGTTCGAGTAGGCTATACGGGGAAAACCGATGCGAACCCCGTTAAGGTTGTACCTCGGTTGTAACACTCGGGTTTGGGGGTTAGGTGAAAATAATATTTTAATATTATTTGGGCTCGTGTTTATAATTTAAAAATAATCTTTTAAGTTTCGGGTTTCAAAAACAAATATTTGAAATTGGACCAAATCGAATAAATTGTAAAGTGGAGAGTTTTAAAGAAGAAAGAAGATAGCCATTAATTAATGGCCTTTTGGTAATTTGCCCATCTTTTGATTTAAATTCCCCTTTCCACAAAATAAACACTATTCACTCTCTTCCTCATCCATTCTAACGTGAACAAAAGAGCTCTCTCCTCTTCATCACTATTCCATCAAAAAGCTCATCCATTTCAACTCATTTTTGAAAGGTAACATCATTTTTGACTTCTCCTCAACTCATCCTCTTTAAAAGTACCATTTGTTTTCATTTTCATTGAAGTTTTGGAAAATGGAGTTTTGAAGATTTTGATTAAAAGTGGAAACTTTATGTTGTTAAGCTTAATGTTTTGATTTAATATGGTTAGTTATGAAGTATAGAAGTTAAATGGTACCACATATGTGAATTTTGAATGGTTTTGAGCAATTCCTGAAATTGGGTAAAAATGGGGTTTTTGGAGGGTTTTGGGGGGTTGTTTTAGGTGGAAATTGATAGGATATTGATAGTACTATGGTTAGGGTTTGATTTGGGATCATTTGTGGGTGCAATGGGTGTTGGAAACATGGATTTTGGATGTGGTTTTGGGGCTGTCCGAGATTGCAAATTATGGGGTTTGTTCATGGCTTGCAACATTGTAATTTGTGTTTGAATTGTGTTCCGGGTTGGTATTTTGATGTTGGGCTGATATGAGGTTATTTGAATTGTGATGGAGGTTGTTTAGAAGCGGGAACTTGTGTTGGAGAAGCTTCGGGAAGAAATCCGGGAACTTGAGGGTGGTTGCTTGCTTGGCTTGGAGCTTGGAAGCTTAAGTGAGTGATTAAATGTTTTACGTGGTTTTTAAATTGTTGGTTCGAGTATGTTGACTAGGCTGGGCTTGGTAAACCCACCTAGAGTTAGGATTAGGGTGGTAGCCTAATCCTAAACTTGATCTAGAGCCTTTGGATGAACTTATATTTGGATGTTTATGCCTCGTATGATTTGTGGTATGATTGCTTATGTATATTGTGTTATACATGTGAGATGAGGCATGATTTGTAATGCTTATGGCATGCATGGAAATGGTTCATGATTGTGATCATGGTGAGTACGTGCTAAGCACGGAATTGATTGAAATGAATAATGTGTAATGAGTTAAATGTTGGCACTAGTATGCTTGAGTACAAATGAGCGATCATTAGGATGTTAGTGTGCACACATGAGTCTAAAGTCGCGCGTGACCTTGGTGGCGTTGAGTCACCAAGGAGGAGTACGGGTTCGCCCGGAAATTGTATTTATATATAGTCGATGATGAGTGGAATCCCATCGACGGGGCGTGAGGATGAGTGGAATCCCCTCCGCGAGACCGGTGATGAGTGTAATCCCACCGTGAGGTAAAGTGGTTGTTGGATGTGAGTTCCAACGTGTTTATCCGCGTATTTGGGTCATAGCTAGGTGCCAATATTGATTGATATGTGCATCAATGTGTTGTGAAATGTGATCCTTATTTGGATGTTTATATGTGATTACATGTGTTGTGAAATAGAGCTTTATGAGCATGGCATTTATTTGAATATTGTTCATGCATCTTTATCTTGTGGCTCTTGAGAATCCTTGGTAATTGTGTGTTTACCTTGGCTAAGATCGTGCTTGGACCCTGCATTGTCGAGGTTTGTTTTTAAAGAGCTTACCCTCACTAAGCTTTATTGCTTACGCTCTCTCTTTGTTCGACAATGCAGACCCTTAGTTCGTGAGTTGCTAGGAGCAAGAAAGGGGCCTCCAAGTGTGCTTCTGGTGCTTGTTTAGCTACCAAGTATGAACTTTTAAATTAAGATGTAATGGTCAAGCAATGGGACATGTAATCGTGTTATGATATGTTTGGATTATGTTGTTGTTGATGTTGCTTAGAAGCATGTTAGACTCCTCGTTTGTGCTTGTTATTTGGTTTGGGATGTATGCCTTGCTTGAAACCTTGCTAGTATTTTGCTATCTAGAATTGTCTAAGTGTTGGCTATGTGGATGCTTAACCCCTTTAATGATATGTATGAATGCATGACTTTGTGATGTTGTGCCTTAGTGTTTAACCTTGTTTAATGATGTTCAAGCATGCTTATATGTTGGTTTGCCTTTAGGGTTGTTGTTAGAGTGTTGTTGGAGGTTTTAGTGAAGTTTTGGGACACCCTTGTGCCTTAAAACAGCTAAAACTCGTCTGCAGACAGAGTGATACGTATTCGGTTGCGTGATGACCGAATTCGTATGTGATGTTGCCCGATCGTGATTCTAGTATGAAGTGCAAACTTGAAACTTGAGTGTGGAAGTGATGTATATGGAATGAAGATGGTGAAAGTTGTTGTTGTAATAGGTGATGGAATGGTTGGTGGTTATGGTTTGAAAGATAAATGTAAGGGGAAAAATGGTTAGAAGTTGATATGGATATATGGAATAGAATCGGTGTGGAACAAGGAAGAACCAACAAGATAGTGAATGTTGACCCAAACCTTACACGTTCTTACCCTTTGTGAAATGATGGAAGAAGGTTGGATTGTGACCCTTTAGCTATAATTGAGCTAAGAACCAACAATATAATCAAATGGAAGTGATGGTGGAATGGTGGAACGTGACCCGCTAGCTAGAAAGCTAGGAACCAACGCTACAAATAGAATGGAATGAAAAGGGAAAATTTGCCACAAGACTAGCTTGAAAGCCGATAAAGTTCTTAAAGAACAATGAAGAGAACACTCTCATATATTTTCATCAAAAAAAAGGTCCTTTACAAAGGCAAATGAGCATCCTATTTATAGTACATGGCAGCCTAGAATTTGAATGGACAAAACAATGCATTAAGGCTCCAATTTATGACATTCAATGGTTTGTCTTCAATCCTATCAAGTGTGGCTGGCCATTTGTGTAATTTAGAATGAATTTGGACATAATAAGGCTTGAATGAAGACTTATACACGTCCAAGTGATGCATCCTTTGATATTCCACTTGCTTGGCTCTTAAAAGTGCATGTAGATGACTTGGAATGAATCTGCCCATGTTTGCATCTAAGTGTATGTGTCTCTTCCACTTCCTTTCTTTATTTCTCAACTTTATTGGCTGAATAAAAGCATAATAAAGTCTTCTAAATGCTTCATCCCCCATGGAATTCAAAAAGACTCTCTTTGAATGGTGATAAAGATGGCATGTCTCCTTGAAGAAGATGAAAAGTCTTCAATTGTTCCCATCTTAATCCCAACGTATAATGACACTAAAAACACATAAAATATTAATCAAAATATGATAAAAATGTTATGCAAACTCAAAGAATTAATTGAACAAGTTCAATGAATGAACTAGTTTAATTAATGAACCTACATGCTTAAATGAAACACATACATAAGTGAAGTATTTTCATAAATGAAGTGCTTGCATAAATGCATAAACAAGCATATTTATTCTCATGAAATGAATGAACTATTATGCAACTACTCATGCAAATTCTCATGCAACTACTCATGCAAATTCTTATGCAACTACTCATGCAACTTATTTCAACTTTCCAACAAACTCAAAACGTTGCAAGATCTAATTGTTGCTGTCATTTCTTCATTCATTTTCCAGCATTGGCAAAGCAAACTTTCCACAGCATCTTGAATCATTTTAGCTCCTGCACGAGTCATAGGACCTCTAGGAAATTCATTGGAAATCTTGCTGGTTGTGGTCACATCATTCCCTCCCTCTTGAAAGCGATTTACCCCCAAATCGTCACCTGCATCATAAGGGGATAGATCATCAACATTGAAAGTAGCACTCACATTATACTCACCGGGAAGGTCTATTTGATAAGCATTATCATTAATCCTCTTGACCACTTGGAAAAGACCATCTCCTCGAGGCATAAGTTTCGATTTGCGTTGGGCTGGAAACCTCTCTTTCCTCAAGTGCAACCAAACCCAATCTCCAGGTTCAAAAGTTATTCGTTTCCTCCCTTTGTTAGCTTGCTGCTCATATTGCTTTGTTCTCCTTTCAATGTTCTCCCGCACTTGTTGGTGAAGCTTTTTCACAAATTCAGCTCTATTTTGCCCATCCTTATTTTTGAATTGATCAATAGGCAAAGGAAGCAAATCAATTGGGGTCAAAGGATTGAAACCATATACCACTTCAAATGGAGAACATTTAGTGGCGGAATGCATGGAGCGATTGTATGCAAACTCAACATGTGGCAAGTCCTCTTCCCAAGTCCTTAGATTCTTGCGTATAATTGTCCTAAGAAGCATGGACAGTACACGATTGACAACTTCAGTTTGGCCATCCGTTTGTGGATGACAAGTTGTAGAAAACAACAGCTTTGTTCCAATCTTACTCCATAACGTCCTCCAAAAGTGACTCAAGAACTTCACATCTCGATCAGACACAATAGTTCTTGGAACTCCATGTAATCTCACAACTTCCCTAAAAAACAGATTAGCAATATGGGAAGCATCATTAGTCTTGTTGCATGGAATGAAATGAGCCATTTTTGAGAATCTATCTACTACAACAAAAATGGAATCTTTGTTATTCCTTGTGCGTGGAAGTCCTAGCACAAAATCCATGGAAATATCCTCCCATGGAGCATTTGGAATTGGTAATGGTGTGTAAAGTCCATGGGGCATGACTTTGGACTTTGCCTTCTTACATGTGATGCAATGCTCACACCACTTCTCCACGTCTCGTTTCATCTTTGGCCAATGTAAATGTTCTTGCAATATAGAGTGTGTTTTGGCCACTCCAAAGTGTCCCATTAGTCCTCCACAATGGGCCTCTTTGATAAGTGATTCTCTAATGGATCCTTGAGGGATACAAAGCTTTCCTTCCTTGAAAAGATAGCCATCAACCCTACAAAACTTCTCATATGTTCCTTTTTCACATGCTTTGTAAATTTCACCAAAATCATAATCAGATTCATAAAGCTCTTTGATTAAGGCAAAACCTACCAATCTAGAATCCAAAAGGTTAAGAAGAGTATACCTTCTTGATAAAGCATCAGCAACAACATTTTCCTTACCCTTCTTATATTTGATAACATATGGGAATGTTTCTAGGAATTCAACCCACTTGGCATGTCTCTTATTAAGCTTGTGTTGTCCCTTCAAGTGTTTCAGCGCCTCATGATCCGTGTGGATGATAAACTCCTTAGGCCATAGATAGTGTTGCCACGTTTCTAATGCCCTTATGAGAGCATACATCTCCTTGTCATAAGTTGAATAATTTAGAGTTGCTCCACTCATTTTCTCACTGAAATATGCAATAGGACGTCCTTCTTGAGATAATACAGCTCCAACTCCTAAACCTGATGCATCACATTCAATTTCAAAAACTTTATCAAAATCAGGTAAAGATAATAAGGGTGCATTGGTTAAAAGTTGTTTAATCAAACAAAAAGACTTCTCTTGTTCGTCTCCCCAAAAGAAGCTAGAGTTCTTTTTGATAACTCCGGTCAAAGGTGCGGCTATGGTGCTGAAATTGGGAACAAATCGGCGATAGAAACTAGCAAGTCCATGAAAACTCCTCACTTGACTAATGTTAGTAGGTATCGGCCATTCCTCAATTGCTTTAATCTTTTCTTGATCAACCTCCAAACCCTTTGAACTAACAACAAAACCTAAGAACACAACTTTGTTAGTGCAAAATGTACATTTTTGTAGGTTAGCATACAACTTTTCTTTTCGCAAAACATCCAATACTAACCTTAAATGTTGAGCATGATCATTCAAAGTTTGGCTATACACAAGTATGTCATCAAAATACACCACACAAAACTTACCCAAGAATGGTCGAAGTATATGATTCATTAACCTCATGAATGTACTTGGTGCATTAGTTAAGCCAAATGGCATAACCAACCACTCATACAAACCTTGCTTGGTTTTGAATGTTGTCTTCCACTCATCTCCTTCTCGCATTCTTATTTGGTGGTACCCACTCTTAAGATCAATCTTAGAAAAAATGTTAGAACCACTTAATTCATCAAGCATATCATCTAATCTAGGAATAGGATGACGATACTTTACCGTTATCTTGTTCACTGCTCGACAGTCCACACACATACGCCAAGTTCCATCCTTCTTAGGTACAAGTAAAACCGGCATGGCACATGGACTAAGGCTCTCTCTCACATAGCCTTTTTCCATTAACTCGGATACTTGTCTTTGCAACTCCTTAGTTTCTTCCGGATTGCTTCTATATGCTGGTCGATTTGGAATGATAGCTCCGGGAATGAAATCAATTTGATGCTCTATTCCTCGAATAGGTGGAAGCCCATTCGGAATCTCCTCCGGAAACAAATCTTCAAATTCCTGCAATAAAGAGACAATAAAAGATGGCAAACCAGGATCAAGATCATTAGTGTTCAAAAGATTTTCCTTGTACATGAGTACAAGTGCCCATTTCTCTGAAAGCAAACACTTTTTGATCTTTTTCTCTCTTGCAAAAAGAATGGTTTGTTTTCCCTCATTTTTGTCACTCTCTTTGGATTTAAACTCTTTTTCTTTCTCTTGGGCTATTTTGAAACTCTCTCTCAAGTGGATTTGGTCTTTATGGACTTGTTTTTGTGAAAGAGGGGCTAAAGTGATCTTTTTGGTTTGATAGGTGAAAGTGTAACGATTGGTATAACCATCATGTATAGCCCTTTTGTCAAATTGCCACGGTCTCCACAACAAGATATGGCTAGCGTGCATTGGTACAACATCACACAACACCTCGTCTTTGTATTTTCCAATGGAAAATGGCACAAGTACTTGCTTGGTGACTTTGAGTTCTCCCCCATCATTGAGCCATTGTAGCTTGTAAGGATGAGGATGCTTTGTTGTTGCCAATCTAAGCTTCTCTACCATCAAAGTACTAGCAACATTAGTACAACTTCCTCCATCAATAATGACAAAGCATACCTTTTCGTTTACATGGCAGCGAGTATGGAAGATGTTCTCGCGTTGATCTTCTCCTTCTATGGCTTGCACGCTTAGGCTTCTTTTCACAACAAGAACCTCACCATCTACAGCATGTTCCATCTCTTCTTCTTCTTGGATAGGAACATCATCTTCTTCCTCCTCTTGGTCAGTTTCGATCTCTCCATCTTCTCGAATGAGCATTGTGTTGCGATTTGGACATTGGCTAGCAATGTGACCTCGCTCCAAGCATTTGAAGCATTGCACATCACGGGATCGAGTTGGCATAGTGGTGCTCTTTCCCTTACTAGTTTCGGCAATGGGTTTGGCACTCTTTGTTGGAACGCCTCGTTCATTAGGCGTAAAGGATGCCTTCTGTTTGTAGGTACCTTGCCCCCATTTAGAAGAAGAGCCTCCATAGGCACGAGTTGTGCCCTTCCTTTTGAGTTGCCTCTCGACCTTCATGGCCATATGAACCATGTCTTCGATCTCCACATAATGTTGCAACTCAACAGTGGCCGCAATATTAGGATCAAGGCCGGATAGAAATCTAGCCATGGTGGCTTCTCGATCCTCATCAATGTTGGCTCGGATCATGGCTACTTCCATCTCTTTAAAGTAATCCTCAACACTACGGTTGCCTTGGGTGAGATTTTGAAGCTTGTTGAACAACTCCCTATGATAGTGAGTTGGAACGAACCTCCTACGCATAACGACCTTCATCTCATTCCAAGTAGAAATTGGATGTTCGCCATTGCGTCTCCTGCTAGATGTCAACTGATCCCACCATATTAGTGCATAATCTGTAAATTCAATGGCTGCAAGTTTTACCTTCTTAAGCTCGGAGTAGTTGTGGCACTCAAAGATATGCTCAACTTTTTTTCCCATGCAAGATAAGCTTCAGGATCCGTTCTTCCTTGGAAAGAAGGAATGGTTATTTTGATGTTGCTAAGATTATCATCAACTCTTGGTCGAGCTCTTTGGTTCCTAGGTTCTCGACGCCTCAAACTTTGCTGGGAGGCTCGCTCGTCTATGAGTTCTTCATCCACCTCTCCCTCATACTCTTCCTCGTGATCTGAATTATGCCTTCGTTGAGATCTTTCCTTCAAATGATCTAATCGTTCTTGCATCGGCCCCAACCTTTGTTGCAACAACCTGTCCATCTCTCGGATAATATCTTGAAGATTGGAGTTAGTTGCATCTACGTTAACATTATTACTAGCACCAATAGTGTTTCTCACGGAATCTTGAGACATGATTAACTAATAAACCTCACTAGCAAAAATTCTCACCGTTACACTCCAAGGAAAACACTCACACTCGTGTTTCACTCGGGATGGCTTTTACCCTTGATGTGCACTCTTGCCTTTTACCGCTCTTGTTCTCCTATCAAAGTCCTTAGAGAACTTACTCAAGGCTTAACAAGTTTGCTTGTGGAAATTGGCTGAAAGAAAGGGTTTAGAAAAAAAAAGGCTATAGGTAGAAAAGTAAAATGATTAGAAAATAACAAGGAATTAGGAAATAATAATTTTCTGAATTGAGTATTACCAACAACAACCAAACTTCCCTTTTTTTCTTTTTCTTTTCTTTTCTTTTTTTTTCTTTTTTTTCTTTTTTTTTCTTTTTTTTATGCAAATCGGGAAGAGAAACACTTAACTTACTGAATCAAAATAGCTCTGATACCAAATGATACGTATTCGGTTGCGTGATGACCGAATTCGTATGTGATGTTGCCCGATCGTGATTCTAGTATGAAGTGCAAACTTGAAACTTGAGTGTGGAAGTGATGTATATGGAATGAAGATGGTGAAAGTTGTTGTTGTAATAGGTGATGGAATGGTTGGTGGTTATGGTTTGAAAGATAAATGTAAGGGGAAAAATGGTTAGAAGTTGATATGGATATATGGAATAGAATCGGTGTGGAACAAGGAAGAACCAACAAGATAGTGAATGTTGACCCAAACCTTACACGTTCTTACCCTTTGTGAAATGATGGAAGAAGGTTGGATTGTGACCCTTTAGCTATAATTGAGCTAAGAACCAACAATATAATCAAATGGAAGTGATGGTGGAATGGTGGAACGTGACCCGCTAGCTAGAAAGCTAGGAACCAACGCTATAAATAGAATGGAATGAAAAGGGAAAATTTGCCACAAGACTAGCTTGAAAGCCGATAAAGTTCTTAAAGAACAATGAAGAGAACACTCTCATATATTTTCATCAAAAAAAAGGTCCTTTACAAAGGCAAATGAGCATCCTATTTATAGTACATGGCAGCCTAGAATTTGAATGGACAAAACAATGCATTAAGGCTCCAATTTATGACATTCAATGGTTTGTCTTCAATCCTATCAAGTGTGGCTGGCCATTTGTGTAATTTAGAATGAATTTGGACATAATAAGGCTTGAATGAAGACTTATACACGTCCAAGTGATGCATCCTTTGATATTCCACTTGCTTGGCTCTTAAAAGTGCATGTAGATGACTTGGAATGAATCTGCCCATGTTTGCATCTAAGTGTATGTGTCTCTTCCACTTCCTTTCTTTATTTCTCAACTTTATTGGCTGAATAAAAGCATAATAAAGTCTTCTAAATGCTTCATCCCCCATGGAATTCAAAAAGACTCTCTTTGAATGGTGATAAAGATGGCATGTCTCCTTGAAGAAGATGAAAAGTCTTCAATTGTTCCCATCTTAATCCCAACGTATAATGACACTAAAAACACATAAAATATTAATCAAAATATGATAAAAATGTTATGCAAACTCAAAGAATTAATTGAACAAGTTCAATGAATGAACTAGTTTAATTAATGAACCTACATGCTTAAATGAAACACATACATAAGTGAAGTATTTTCATAAATGAAGTGCTTGCATAAATGCATAAACAAGCATATTTATTCTCATGAAATGAATGAACTATTATGCAACTACTCATGCAAATTCTCATGCAACTACTCATGCAAATTCTTATGCAACTACTCATGCAACTTATTTCAACTTTCCAACAAACTCAAAACGTTGCAAGATCTAATTGTTGCTGTCATTTCTTCATTCATTTTCCAGCATTGGCAAAGCAAACTTTCCACAGCATCTTGAATCATTTTAGCTCCTGCACGAGTCATAGGACCTCTAGGAAATTCATTGGAAATCTTGTTGGTTGTAGTCACATCACAGAGGGCGTTTCGAAACGGGTTACCCTGTTTCGATATGGTCCCCTTTGTTTTGGTCGAGCGTTTCGAAACGGGTAGGGGCCGTTTTGGTACATTTTTGCTACTGGAATTTTGAGAAATTGGCGAGATAAAGGTGTTCCGAAACGGGTCTATGATGTTTCGAAACGGTCAAATCTCGTTGACCACAAGATGTTGACCGTTGGGGTCGTTTCGATACGGGTCACCCCCGTTTCGGAACGGTCTCTCTAGGTTGACCCTGGCCTGTTGACTAAGTCAAGGCGTATCGAAACACCCTAAGGGCGTTTCGATACGGCCTGCTGTAAAGGGATAAAATGAGTTGTTTAAAGTGTTGTCTTGGTTGGTCGATGTTGGATTGTTTGTGTTTCCGATGTTGTGCTTCACCTAGGATTTAATCATGCCTATAGACAAGATAAAGTTAAAAGAAATTTTATGGGTTGTTAACCGAGGAGGAATCTTAACGGGTTTTGCTTCGGTTTTCCCCGAGCGGCCCACTCGGACCGGTCGCCCGACCAGACCGGGACGAGGGGGTTACACTTGTTGGTATCAGAGCCTAAGGTTACCGAGACCTTGGGCAGGTAAGTGAGGTAAGCTTAAGTTTTAAATTGATATGCACGGTGTTTGCTTGCTTTGTAAGTATGATTGCTTGTATGACAAGTATGTTGATTGTTTTATTTCAAAGCATGTTGTTTGGGAGTCCCATTGCTACTATTACATTGGAAAAGAATTTTAAGTGAGGGAAACGTACTTGAGCACTTGGAAGCCTTGCCTTGCTAACTCGATTTTGTATATTTTGTTGTTGTGGTTGTAGTTATCGTTTGAGAGCGATGTCTAGGCCGAGGGGTAGGCCGAGAGTGGTTCGTCAGGAACCACGTGTTGCGGCTCCTGTTGAGCCGGTGATTGGTGTGGAGGCTCATATAGAAGGGCCGGTGGCCGCGGGAGTTGGCCGCAAGGATGGAGCTGAAGGAGAGGGACCTCAAGGTGGCCAAGGTCCGGCCGGAATTGATATGACTCCGCTAGTGCAAGCTATAGCGGGAGCATTTCAGGCCGCAGTTGCGGGAGCTCAGGCTGCAGCTCAGCCTAGGTGTGACGATGCTAGTCTACCTTTGGAGAGGCTCCGTAGCTTAGGGGCCGAAGAGTTCAGAGAATCTACTCCGGAGAGGTCGGAGTTATGGTTGGAGAAGACGGTTCGTATCTTAGCTCAGATGGGTTGTGTGGGCGCACATAGATTGGGCTATGTGATTTCCTTGCTTCAGGGTGATGCCTACACCTGGTGGGTCACCATTACTACTGGGGTTCCAGAGGCAGAGATTGATTGGGATTTCTTTGAGTCCGCTTTCAGGAAGAGGTACTTGGGACCGAGGTACTTAGATGAGAAGAAGCGAGAGTTTATGGCCCTTACTCAGGGAGAGGCTTCTGTGACTGACTATGAGATCCGCTTTGTTCGCTTGAGTCAGTATGCTCCGGAGTTGGTTCCTACTGAAGTGGAACGCTATAACCGTTTCCGCTATGGGTTGAGCGAAGAAGTCAAGAGGTACACGTTAGCTTCTGACTACTCAGACTTTGATGTATTGGTCGCGAGGGCTAAGGATTTAGAGCACAGTTTGGGTTCGGCAAAACGATCTGGTGGTTCTAGTTCTGGTAAGAGGCATAACCACTTTCATGGTAGAGATGCCAAGAGACACAGAGGTGGCGGACATCAGTTTGACCATAGACGTGGCGGTGGCCATCATGGTAGGGGCCATCAGGGCCATAGAGGAGGAGGGCGTTTACCCGAGTGTACACATTGTGGGAGACAGCACGCTGGTGAGTGTTGGGGTAACTTCCATGCTTGTTGGAACTGTGGTTCAAGGGACCACTTTAGGAGAGATTGTCCGCATCAGGCGGCACAGACACCAAACATTGCTCAGGCTCCTGCGAGAGCGAATGATTTTCAGAGAGGCCGTGGGCGCGGTCGTGGCTACTTCCAGCCTAGGGCTGATGCACCTAGGGTAGATGCTCAGAGGAACCTTGCTCATGTTGTGGCAGTGCAGCCAGAGGTGGGAGGACCAGCGAGAGTTTATGCTCAGAGAGAGGCCGGGAACGACACTGATGTAATAGCAGGTAATTTTGAGTTACAGTCTATGTCTTTGCTTTCTTTGGTTGATTCGGGTTCTACATATTCCTACATTTTGAGTGAGCATGCACAGAAGTTAGATATACCTGTTGAGATCTTAGATGTAGGTATGCATATGACTAGTTCTTTTGGTGAGACAATTGTGGTTAGACGTATGTATAGGAGATGTCCACTGAAGATTCAGGGTCATGTGTTTTCTGTTGATATGATGGAACTTCCTTTCTATGGCTTTGATATTATTCTGGGTATGGACTGGTTGGTTGAGCATCGGGCTAGTGTGGATTTTGAGACGAAGAGGATTTCTTTGAAGCTTTCTGATGACTACGAGGTGGTAGTAGTAGGCGAGAACATTAAGTTCTTGTCTAATGTGGTGTCATCTTTAGAGGCTCATAGGTTGATGGACTCCGGATGTGGGGCTTACTTAGCTTATGTTATGAATCGAAATATGAGTGAAGCTAGACCGAAAGATATTAGAACAGTTTGTGACTTTCCGGATGTGTTTCCTGAAGAGTTGCCAGGTTTACCTCCTGACAGAGATGTTGAGTTTGTGATTGAGACTGTTTCAGGGTCTAATCCAGTTTCGATAGCTTCGTATCGTATGGCTCCTAAAGAGTTGAAAGAATTGAAGAGTCAGCTGCAAGAATTATTAGACCGTGGTTTCATTAGGCCTAGTAGTTCTCCATGGGGTGCTCCCGTGTTGTTTGTGAAAAAGAAAGATGGTAGCATGCGCATGTGTATTGACTATAGACAGTTGAATCAGTTGACTGTGAAGAACAAGTATTCGTTGCCTCGCATAGATGATCTGTTTGACCAGTTGAGAGGTGCTTCAGTGTTCTCGAAGATAGATTTGAGATCCGGGTACTACCAGTTGAAAGTGAAAGAGTGTGATGTTCCGAATACAGCTTTTAAGACTAGATATGGTCACTATGAGTTTCTTGTGATGCCGTTTGGGCTCACGAATGCGCCTGCAGCATTCATGGACATGATGAACTAAATTTTTAGAGACTATCTAGACCGTTTTGTAGTTGTTTTCATCGATGACATACTTGTGTACTCGAAGACTGAAGAAGAGCATGATGAGCACTTGAGGTTTGTTCTACAAAGATTGTTGAGCAATCAGTTGTATGCGAAGCTTAGTAAATGTGAGTTCTGGATTCGAGAGGTTGTATTTCTTGGCCATGTTGTTCGGCCGAAGGTATCCGTGTTGATCCATCGAAGATTGAGGCTATTGTTGAGTGGAAACAACCTAAGTCCATGACCGAGATTAGGAGTTTCCTAGGATTATCCGGTTACTATAGGAGATTTGTTGATGGTTTCTCTAGAGTAGCTGCTCCTTTGACTAAATTGTTGCAAAAAGGAGTTAAGTTTGAATGGTCAGATGCAAGACAGAAGGCATTTGAGAAATTGAAAGAAGCTTTGACAAATGCTCTAGTGTTAGTGCAACCTGTTTCAGGTAAGGAGTTTGTGATTTACAGTGATGCTTCCTACGTAGGTCTAGGATGTGTTTTGATGCAAGAAAGAAGAGTTGTTGCTTATGCTTCAAGACAGTTGAAGATTCATGAGAAGAACTATCCTACTCACGATATAGAGTTAGCCGCGGTTGTGTTTGCATTGAAGATTTGGCGTCATTACTTGTACGGTAAGAAGTGTATAGTCTACACCGATCACAAGAGCTTGAAGTATTTGATGACACAGAAAGAGTTGAACTTGAGACAAAGAAGATGACTTGAATTGTTAAAAGATTATGATTTGACCATTGAGTACCATCCGGGTAAGGCAAATGTAGTAGCCGATGCTTTGAGTAGAAAAGTGGTCGTTGAGTTGAGAGCTATGTTTGCTAGATTGAGTGTGTCTGATGATGGTGGGTTGATCACCGAGTTGCAAGTGAAGCCTTCGATTGTTCAGTTGATTAGAGAGAAGCAGTTGCAAGATGTGGCTTTAGTTCCTCATGTTTAGGACATAGCCGAAGGAAGACCGACCGAGTATAGTTTCAGTGGTGAGAGCTTGTTGAGCTTTAGAGATAGAGTTGTTGTACCAGAAGATGTTGAGTTGAGACATCAGATTCTGAGTGAAGCACATTCGAGTCCCTTTTCTATGCATCCGGGTAGTACCAAGATGTATCGTGATTTGAAAAATGATTACTTCTGGGTTGGTTTGAAGAAAGATGTAGCCGAGTATGTGCGTCGTTGTATGGTTTGTCAGAGAGTGAAGGCAGAACATCAGGTTCCTTCAGGTTTGTTACAGCCTTTGAAGATTCCGGAATGGAAATGAGAGAGGATCACCATAGATTTTGTGTTGGGGTTGCCTTTGTCTCCTTCGAAGAAGAACTCTGTTTGGGTGATTGTTGATAGGTTCACTAAGTGTGCTCACTTCTTAGCAGTGAGCACTACGGATTCCTTAGACAAGTTGGCAAACTTGTACATCCGTGAGATTGTGAGACTTCATGGAGTTCCGAAGTCTATTGTGTCAGATAGGGATCCTAGATTTACTTCGAGATTATGGGGTTGCTTGCATAGTGCTCTGGGTAGCCGTTTGCATTTTAGTACGTCATATCATCCGTAGTCCGATGGGCAGTCAGAGCGAGTGATACAGATTCTCGAGGATATGCTTCGTTGTTGTGTGATTGACTTCCAGGGTTCTTGGGAGAAGCACCTACCGTTAGTTGAGTTTTCTTACAACAACAGTTATCAGTCTAGTATTCAGATAGCTCCCTATGAGGCTTTGTATGGTAGACGATGTAGGACTCCGATTTGTTGGGCCGAAACGGGTCAGAGATTGTTACCTATGCCGGATTTGCTTAAGGGGACAACTGACAAAGCGAAGTTGATCTGTGACCGTTTGAAAGCAGCTTCCGATCGTCAGAAGTCATATGTAGATTTGAAGAGGAAAGAGATTGAGTACTCCGTGGGTGAGAAAGTGTTTCTGAAAGTATCTTCGTGGAAGAAGGTAATGAGATTTGGCCGGAAGGGCAAGTTGAGTCTGAGGTTCATTGGTCCGTATGAGATAGTTGAGCGGATTGGGCTTGTAGCTTATCGTTTGAGGTTACCTTCTGAGTTAGAGAAGATCCATGATGTCTTTCATGTGTCGATGCTTAGGAGATATAGATCGGATCCTTCTCATGTTATGCCCGTTGAGGATATAGAGTTGAATCCGGATTTGTCGTATAATGAAGAGCCTGTTGAGATACTTGCTTCTGATAGCAAGGTGTTGCGTGGTAAGACCATAGAGTTGGTCAAGGTGTTGTGGAGACATAGAGGCGTGGAAGAGGCCACGTGGGAGAGGAAAGCGGATATGGTTGAGCAGTTTCCGTATTTGTTTCCGTCAGGTAATTTCGGGGACGAAATTCCTTAAGTGGGGGAGAGTTGTAACACCCGGGTTTGGGGGTTAGGTGAAAATAATATTTTAATATTATTTGGGCTCGGGTTTATAATTTAAAAATAATCTTTTAAGTTTCGGGTTTCAAAAACAAATATTTGAAATTGGACCAAATAGAATAAATTATAAAGTGGAGAGTTTTAAAGAAGAAAGAAGATAGCCATTCATTAATGGCCTTTTGGTAATTTGCCCATCTTTTGATTTAAATCCCCCTTTCCACAAAATAAACACTATTCACTCTCTTCCTCATCCATTCTAACGTGAACAAAAGAGCTCTCTCCTCTTCATCACTATTCCATCAAAAAGCTCATCCATTTCAACTCATTTTTGAAATGTAACATCGTTTTTGACTTCTCCTCAACTCCCTCTCTTTAAAAGTACCATTTGTTTTCATTTTCATTAAAGTTTTGGAAAATGGAGTTTTGAAGATTTTGATTAAAAGTGGAAACTTTATGTTGTTAAGCTTAATGTTTTGATTTAATATGATTAATTATGAAGTATAGAAGTTAAATGGTACCGCATATGTGAATTTTGAATGGTTTTGAGCAATTCCCGAAATTAGGTAAAAATGGGGTTTTTGGAGGGTTTTGGGGGTTGTTTTAGGTGGAAATTGATAGGCTATTGATAGTACTATGGTTAGGGGTTGATTTGGGATCATTTGTGGGTGCAATGGGTGTTGGAAACATGGATTTTGGATGTGGTTTTGGGGCTGTCCGAGATTGCAAATTATGGGGTTTGTTCATGGCTTGCAACATTGTAATTTGTGTTTGAATTGTGTTCCGGGTTGGTATTTTGATGTTGGGCTGATATGAGGTTATTTGAATTGTGATGGAGATTGTTTAGAAGCGGGAACTAGTGTTGGAGAAGCTTCGGGAAGAAATCTGGGAACTTGAGGGTGGTTGCTTGCTTGGCTTGGAGCTTGGAAGCTTAGGTGAGTGGTTAAACGTTTTACGTGGTTTTTAAATGGTTGGTTCGAGTATGTTGACTAGGTTGGGCTTGGTAGACCCACCTAGAGTTAGGATTAGGGTGGTAGCCTAATCCTAAACTTGATCTAGAGCCTTTGGATGAACTTATATTTGGATGTTTATGCCTCGTATGATTTGTGGTATGATTGCTTATGTATATTGTGTTATACATGTGAGATGAGGCATGACTTGTAATGCTTATGGCATGCATGGAAATGGTTCATGATTGTGATCATGGTGAGTACGTGCTAAGCACGGAATTGATTGAAATGAATAATGTGGAATGAGTTAAATGTTGGCACTAGTATGCTTGAGTACAAATGATCGATCATTAGGATGTTAGTGTGCACACATGAGTCTAAAGTCGCGCGTGGCCTTGGTGGCGTTGAGTCACCAAGGAGGAGTACGGGTTCGCCCGGAAATTGTATTTATATATAGTCGATGATGAGTGGAATCCCATCGACGGGGCGTGAGGATGAGTGGAATCCCCTCCGCGAGACCGGTGATGAGTGTAATCCCACCGTGAGGTAAAGTGGTTGTTGGATGTGAGTTCCAACGTGTTTATCCGCGTATTCGGGTCATAGCTAGGTGCCAATATTGATTGATATGTGTATCAATGTGTTGTGAAATGTGATCCTTATTTGGATGTTTATATGTGATTACATGTGTTGTGAAATAGAGCTTTATGAGCATGACATTTATTTGAATATTGTTCATGCATCTTTATCTTGTGGCTCTTGAGAATCCTTGGTAATTGTGTGTTTACCTTGGCTAAGATCGTGCTTGGACCCTGCATTGTCGAGGTTTGTTTTTAAAGAGCTTACTCTCACTAAGCTTTATTGTTTACGCTCTCTCTTTGTTCGACAATGCAGACCTTTAGTTCGTGGGTTGCAAGGAGCAAGAAGGGGGCCTCCATGTGTGCTTGTGGTGCTTGTTTAGCTACCAAGTATGAACTTTTAAATTAAGATGTAATGGTCAAGCAATGGGACATGTAATCGTGTTATGATGTGTTTGGATTATGTTGTTGTTGATGTTGCTTAGGAGCATGTTAGACTCCTCGTTTGTGTTTGTTATTTGGTTTGGGATGTATGCCTTGCTTGAAACCTTGCTAGTATTTTGCTATCTAGAATTGTCTAAGTGTTGGCTATGTGGATGCTTAACCCCTTTAATGATATGTATGAATGCATGACTTTGTGATGTTGTGCCTTAGTGTTTAACCTTGTTTAATGATGTTCAAGCATGCTTATATGTTGGTTTGCCTTTAGGGTTGTTGTTAGAGTGTTGTTGGAGATTTTAGTGAAGTTTTGGGACACGCTTGTGCCTTAAAACAGCTAAAACCCGTCTGCAGACAGAGGGCGTTTCGAAACGGGTTACCCTGTTTCGATACGGTCCCCTTTGTTTTGGCCGAGCGTTTCGAAATGGGTAGGGGCCGTTTCGGTACATTTTTGCTACTGGAATTTTGAGAAATTGGTGAGATAAAGGTGTCCCGAAACGGGTCTATGATGTTTCGAAACGGTCAAATCTCGTTGACCACGAGATGTTGACCGTTGGGGTCGTTTCGATACGGGTCACCCCCGTTTCGGAACGGTCTCTCTAGGTTGACCCTGGCCTGTTGACTAAGTCAAGGCGTATCGAAACACCCTAAGGGCGTTTCGATACGGCCTGCTGTAAAGGGATAAAATGAGTTGTTTAAAGTGTTGTCTTGGTTGGTCGATGATGGATTGTTTGTGTTTCTGCTGTTGTGCTTCACCTAGGATTTAATCATACCTATAGACAAGATAAAGTTAAAAGAAATTTTTTGGGTCGTTAATCGAGGAGGAACCTTAACGGGTTTCGCTTGGTTCCCCGTGTGGCCCACTCGGATCGGTCGCCCAACCAGACCGGGACGAGGGGATTACATCGGTTAGCAACCCTAGAAAAATTCTTTTATTTATATTTTGTCTAAATGCATTGTTAAGTCCTAGGTGAAACACGACAGCGGAAACACAAACAACATATCAACGACCAACCAAAGCAACACATTAAAACAACCCATTTTCCCCTTTTAAGCATGTCGTATCGATACACCTGTTAAGGGTATCGATACGCCTTGACCAAGTCAACTGCCCTCAGTCAACTTAGGGGAGACCGTATCGATACAGCCCTTGGGCGTATCGATACACCCTCCTCGGTCAACCTCTCACAGTCAACGAGTCAGCACCGTACCGATACGCCTAGAGCCCGTATCGATACGCCAAAGTCTCACCAAAATCTCAGATTTCCAGTGAGCTTTGGGCGTATCGATACCCACCCGCGTATCGGTACACCAAGCCAAAACTGAGTCCTGAAGGGCAAGACCGTATCGATACAGCCCTTAGGCGTATTGATACGCCCTGCACTGCAAGTCTCCAAATTGCAGCAAAACAACTTAAGACTCGACTCTAGATACGATTTACGACTCCCCTAGCCACAAACAACATACAAACAACCTTTAACCACCAAGATATCAACATACAAGACATTCAAAACGAACTAGGATCATGCAACGAAAGGATTCATACAATTATCAAAAAGAAGACATACTTAACACACAAAGGTTCATGCTTTAGAAACAAACATATAGGCATTCATAACATGCAACATAAACAGGGTTTACAATTCAAACAAAACATCTAAAAGCCAAACCAACATCACATACATCCAAGCTCAATTTAACAACACCTATCTCATTTCTTGACTATTACAATCTACAATTTAAAGTTCATACTTGAGCTAACCGAAAGCGACACTTGGAGGCTTTTCCTTGCCCTTGCCACCCACAAGCCACTGATCTACATTGTCGAACAAAAGAGAGCGTAAGCATAAAGCTTAGTGAGGGTAAGGTCTTTAAAAACAAACCTCGACAATGCAGGGTCCAAGCACGAGTACAACAAGGTAAATACATATCCTTACCTTCGATCCACAAGAGTCGAAATGTCAATGATGCATGAACATAAATTCACAATATGTCATGCTCAACAAACTAAATTCGCATCATATGTATACACATGTACTAATCCAAAGAGGAATCACATTTCATATCACATTGATACACATATCAACTCATATTGGCACCTAGCTATGACTCGAATACGCGGATAATACGTTGGAACGCACTTCCAACACAACCATTACCTTCGGTGGGATTACACTCATCACCGGTTCTCGCGGAGGGGATTCCACTCATCCTCACGCCCTGTCGATGGGATTCCACTCATCACCGACTAATATATAAAGATTTTCGGGCTAACCCGTACTCCACCTTGGTGCCTTAACGCCACCAAGGCCACGCGCGAATTTGACTCAATCGTGTGCACACTAATCCTAATGATCGATCATTGTACCCAAGCATACTAGTGCCAATATTAAACACAATCCATTAATCTTTCACAACGTAATATCACAACAACTTCCGTGCTTAGCACGTACTCACCATGATCCTCGAAATCATGCAACCATCTCATAATATTATTTCACAATGTCACCACTCAATGTCACCACTACATGTATATCATTAAAACAATTATCTCATCATATTTCACACATGTGTATATCCACATCATACCCATCATCAACATGCACATGACAATGCATCAAATCATGCCTCAACATACATGTATAACAATATATACATAACCACCATGATCTCAATTAAACGTGAGACACAACATCAAATAGAGTACAACCAAAGTCTCTAACTAAAGCTTAGGATTAGGCTACCATTCTAATCCCAACTCTAGGTGGGTCTACCAATCCCAACCTAGTCCACATGCTTGAACCAATTGCTCAAAACCATTTAAAACATTTTAACCACTCACCTTCACCTCCAAGCTCCACTACCAAGCAACCAAGGTCTTCAAGTTTCCGGATTCGAGCCTGAAGCTTTACCATTGTCTTCTCTTGCTTCTAACCATCTCAACACAAACAAAACAACCTCGAATCAGCTCATACAACAATGTAGCAACCCAAAACACTATTCAAGCAATAAACACAAGATTCTAAACCAAGAACAACCCCCAAAACATCAATCTCGGGCAGCCCTTAAACCCAACCCAAAAGTCATGATTTCAACCTTTTTAGCACACTCAAATGCTTCCAAAACAGCCCCCAACTATTACCCTAACATCAACCCTCAAATTCCAACATAGAACACACCCAAAACTCAACTCAAAACACTCCTAAAACCCCACCAAAACCCAAATTCGGGAATTCTTATAAAACACTTTAAAACTCATATATGTTGGGCCTCAAGGTTCATAAACAACATATCTAACAATATTTAATCAATAGCTTTGATAAAAACTCATAAATCTCCATCCTTTAACCAAAACTTTCAAAAACCCAAATTACAAAATACCTAGTTTTAGTGAAATCTAAAGATACCAAAATGAAGAGGAGACCAAGGCCGAGTCAAAAATATGTTTACCTTTCAAAAAGCTCCAAGAATGAAGAAGAAAGGAGATGGAAGACTAAGATGAAGAGAAAGCTCTCTTCTTGTCGTGAGATAGCAAAAATGGGGGAGTGGGGAAGATGACAAAGGATATATTTTAATAAAAAGGGGTTTAAAATTTGAAAGATCAACTATTTACAAAAATATTGTTAAAATGGCTATTGGGCTTCAATATCACAATTTGGTCCAACACTTTAAATTTCATTTTGCAAAAACAAATTTGAGGCATTATTTTATTTATTTATTTCACCCGACCCCCAAACCCGGGTGTTACAGTGAGGGCAGTGATGTCCACGACAATTCGTTGAGAGAGATTAGAGATAGCAGACGAACTTGGGTGGTTAGGGAGGTGAAGAGTCGGGAAAACTTATCTTTTGGGCAGATAAAGAGGAATTAAATGAACCAAAAAGAGGGCAGGTGAGATATTTTAGACTTGTTTATTATTTTATTCGTTTCTAACATTTTGAGAACCACTTAAATAATAAATCAGTGTAGTTTAATACCACAAAAAATCTTAGCCCCATTGGCTAAGATTGTTGCAGCCCAAGCCTAGGTCGCGGTTTCAACACTCCCAAGCAGCACTCTCCTTCCTTTGTTTCATTTTTCATTCATTTTTTCAACTTTTTACTTTAAATATATACATACATTTTATGGGTGTTACAATAATTCCCGACAATGTTTCAACGTTGCATGATATCCCTTTTTTCCGACATGATAGAGCATAACTTGGAAGTATTCATAGAAGATTTCTCAGTTTGGAAAAACATTTGAGGAATGTCTTTAAAGTTTGGAGCAAGTTTTGAGGAGATGCATTGAGACAAACTTAGTCTTGAATTGGGAAAAATGCCACTTCATGGTGAAGGAGGGCATCGTTCTCTGGCACAAGGTGACCGAGAGAGGATTAGAGGTTGACCAAGCAAAAGTTGAGGAAGAAGATGAATTGTATCATTATAACACCTTACTCGATGTTAAATAAATCAATCTCTATAATGTAAAATCCAATGAAAGTTGGGGAAGAAGATGAACAGTTCTGGTTTGTGATCAATTAAAAATAAATCGAGGTTGTTAAACTACTTGAATGATAAAGGAGACTAATTAAGCAAATTATTGAGTTGGTGCAGTGGTAAGGTTTTTACCTTTCAACCTAAAGGTCATGTATCGAATCCTTTTGAGGCCAATTCATATTTTTTTCAAGTTTTCCCACCAATAAGACAGTGAAACATGTTGTTGTCTTATCGAATCGTATTAATATATTAAATATTATAATTTTATAAAATAATGTTGGACCAAAATTGTAACAATCCGGGTTTCAGAATTCGCTGGTCGATGTAACCTGGAGCACGGTTTCGCTTTTGGGCCAAGAGTTTATGCCTATGGAGGGCTCAAAAGAGCCTTTTAGGGCCTCCTATGTGGTTTCTGGGCTTGGTGTCTTGGTTGGGTTGTTGGGAAATGTCGATACACCTCATGGCGCAACGAAAAATTATACGACGATTACCTTCAGAGATCCATGTACGAGGAACGAATTCGGGGTGAAAAGGATGAAACGTTACCTTAATAAATCTAGAAATCCGCAGGGAGTATAGGAGAATCCAAATCGAATTCAAGCTATCACAATCGCGTTCCGACCTCTACACAGTCCACCCGAACGAAATGAACAATATTTTCTCTTCTCTATCTGTTAGAGAGGTTTTCGAAAAGCATCTCTTGGCTGCTAGACCTTATGCCTTTATATAGCATTCAAAAATCTAATTCTAATTAAATTTGGATTCATTAAATATACAATATATTTAACCAAATATAATTAAATATATAGAATCTGATTCTACTTTAATTCGGATTCATTAAATATAAATATATTTAACCAAATATAATTAATTATGTAGAATTTGATTCTACTTTAATTAGGTTTCTTTATATATATATATTAATAGTATTTGATAATTACAATAATTATCTAGTATTAATATATATACATAAACGAGATTATTTATAATTATAATAATTTCGTTTTAATAATTATTACGTGTGCAACCAGTTTGTACACATGTTATTTAGTCGATATTTGTTTGTTTCAATCATAGGTTGTGACCCTTGTAAGTTCATGTAACGTTAGTAGTAATATCTAGAACAATTTTAATATTACAAGCAATGAGTGGCATCTAGCAATACATCATTGCTACCTAAGTTACATGAAGTCATGGTTCAACTTTACTTTTTTTTGTGATTAACTTCTTCTATGTATTACATCCTTTTGTCCTCATATCTAGATCAAACACAAGTCATGGATTAGTCACACTTGTATAGTCCATCTAATATTTCTTGATATTTGTAGTAGACTATTATAAACGAATAACTATGATATCTCATATCAATTTATTCAAAAATAGTCATGCATTTTCTAGTCTCACTCAATCAGGTGGCTTATGATATTACTTATATTATGTAGGAGGGACAAATCCTATCTTGATCAACCATATTTTGCTACATAGATTGTGACATATCCAATGTTAGTCTTTATAGTGTAGTCAGTTACGACACACGTTTGACCGTAACAAAATATGTCACTCACGATGTTGAAATAATGATGATCTCAAGTCTGAGGATCATACATGTAGTTATCATCATGAGCAATGTCGTGACTGTCACATAATAATTCAAGAAACATGCTCATAGCAGGTCAATCTAGTATGTCATTCTCTAACACATACTTATGTATTGATTTTGACATCTTCATGTCAATGACAACGCTTTGTCACCAATCAACTACATATTAATCTTAATATATTATTGTTGTCCATGCCTACAATAATACTCAACTAAGGACATTCTAGAATAACTATATTGTTCTAAGGACTTTATTAAAATTTAGTTTATTTATAAATGCACAGAATAAGACTGAAACAATAATAATGGCTTTATATTAATAAACAAGATGAAATAAGTATGTCTTTTACAATCATCTTATGATTGGTCTTTGGGCATACTCCGACATGGGTTAGTGAATAGGAAGATGAGGTATGGGCAATATGGCAAATTCCCTCTTTTTTGAAGGGAGAAAGCTTATTTCTCCCCATTAATTATCTATAGAGAAGTGTTTTTAGCATCAAACGATCCATCTAACAAGGTAAGGATGAGAGATTTCGATAGAGTTGGGAAGAAAATGATAGTTGGTAGGGATTGTAAAGGATGAACGGGAATGGGGAATTTGAACCTATTTTCTGTTGCAAAGTTGCCTCTTTTATGTTTCTTAACCTTCTAGTAATGTTGTAACTCGTTTTACAACACCACTTTATAGTGAAAGAGGTGGGAGAACTATCCAATGAGCTTGGGAAGAATAAGTTTTGAGGAGCTTGGGAAGAATAAGTTTTGAGGAGCTTGGTTTGGAGGCTTCTTTCTCAGCAAGGAATCAAGGTTAGTACACTACTAACTCCCTTGTATTCCTAGAAATCATCAATGTGATTGCTTTGTTTCTAGATTGATAAATTGGTTGTTTGAATGCTTGAGATTTCATTAATGGGAAATCTTAAAATTGGTGTTGATATGGCTTAAAATTGGTAGGAAACCACTTAAATCACTTCTCATAACTTGTAGGTTCATTTTGGGGTCTTAATTCTGAGTTTTTGGGGTAAGAGATGTGATTTACGAACTCCAAGAAGTAGGTTTTGGGTTCGAGTACCAATATAGTTTGAACGCATATTGGCATCTTGTTTTAAACTTGATGAACACAAGCAATTCTTGGAGGGTGTATCGGCACACCTTAGGAGGGTATCGATACCCCTTGTTCTAAAAGAATTCTAGTAGCTAAAATGGTTATCGATCGACATGAGAGCGTATCGATACGGATGGGGTATGGGTACATGGTCCCGTATATTGGTATGGGGTTGCTGGTTTAACCCATGTGTGTATAAAGCTTGGTATCGATACACATTGTGGGGTATCAGTACCCTGAATGGTGTATCGATACTTATATAAGGGTATCAATACCACTTGGGAAATCTGCCCGAAAAATACATTTTAAGTTCAAAGGATCTATAACTAAGGCTAAATGGGCTTCTAATGTGGTCAAATGTATAGTAAAACTAAGAAATCGAGATTTAAACTTTATATACGAGCATGATGAGTAATAACTTGGTAAAACCTTAGGTGACTTATGTGTAATAGTAACCATAGGGATCCTTGGAGGTCGTGTGATATTGCGTGCCAAGTAAGGGTACTTTTTGATTGAGTCACCATTGTTTGGTGGGATCAGGATACCTAGTGAGAGTGTTGCAACACTTAGAGGGAAGCTCTCGGACGTATGTTCCCAAGGCTGTGTGACACCGGGCCTCATCCGATGATACTCAATGCGAGATTTCAAGTACGAGTGTATGCTCCTGAGACTGTGTGACACCGGACCTCACTCTTAGTGTATGTTCCCAAGGTTGTGTGACACCGGGCTTCACTCCAGGTTTGTTGGTATGATGCGTATGTTCTGTTTGAGATTATCCAATCGTTGCTTGCTATGTGTTTAGGTAGCTAGAGGTAGGGCCACATATATTATTTTGCCATGATATCATTTTTTAGCTATATGCTCATATTTATGATTTGCATGAAGCATGGTTGAGTGGAAGTGTATCCACTAAGCTTCGTTAGCTCAACGTTTAGAATTTTCGTTTCCGTTCACATGTTAGTAGGTTGATGTGCATCGTCGGAGCACCATCGGAGTAGGACTTCTGCATTGACCTGTGTTCGAGTACAATACTTACATATTTGGGCTATGTATTCGTAAGACCCTATGTGTTGTATTGTAATTATTATTTTTGGTATTTTAACTTATGAGTCGAATGCTTTAATTATGTATTTTTTTAAATGGAGCTCTCATGTAACGTTTTAAATTGGTTTATCTATTTTGAAATATTCAAACTTAATGGATTTTGTAAAATGATTGTGTTGAGCTAAATCTAGTTGCGAAATTTTGTGAAATGACACCTGGTTTCCACGCTATTTGTACCATGCCAGCCTTTAATAAATCTTGTCTTAGCATTGTTTGTCGAGCATATTTAAAAGTAGCAATGCCTCTGTCGATAGCATTGCCCTAAATTAATCATGGAAAACTCTATATGTCTATAGTGAAGGTTTTTTCATAAATCAATTCGATTAAGTATCAATCTTTACTCGTAAGGGGTAGATTTCACTCCCGAAGTAAGTTCATCTACTTGAACATCTTCTTTCGAAGTAACTCTTCTTAGTATCTAGCAATTGATCGTTGACATCCAAGTCAGTTATGATATTAAGTTTCAATAGGCCAACTATGATAGTCGCCGCTTGGCATAATATTTTTAAAAAGGAGTGCCAATTGTCGCTTGGAAACACACTTAAAAATAGTAAACATGCCAGATAGGAAAAACAGTGTCGAGGCAGTGTTGATTTACTAAAACCTAAACATTAGAAATAGCGTTCAAACGAAAACCCACCTCACCAACTATGAAATCAGTTCATGGTGAGGGTATCAACCAAAAAATCATAATCTTTTTAAACATTCATCATCATCAAATCTAAGAAAAATAACAACAAAGAGGATGGGCTAGAAGAGGGTCTCTTAATGCAGCTCTTCACGGCTAGGCTCCCAAATGTTGCACCCTATCTTCGATCACTCTTCTTGCTTCTTTGCGCTCCTCAATTTGGCTTTGATCTAGTTTAAATAGGACTCCATGGACAGTCTAGGATTAGCTTAGATTTGAATTTGAACGTGCATGGATAAGGAAAGTGATCATCTTATCCAGCGTTTGAATCCTAAAGCTGATCAGGTTAGGGTCGATGTAATTGTGCCATTGCTCTTCTGGCATCGCAGCTCGGCAGGTACTACTAACCGCGCTTGGCACTGCTTGTCCGCTAGTGATCCAATTCCTAGTTTCTCGCAGTCTGATCTGGTCCTATTTTTCGGGGTCAACATCTTCTTGGCCTGACATCAAATGTTCTTCTCCGTCGACCGGTGCTTGGCATTAAAGGTCTTTCTGTGCAAATGACTACTCGGCATCCTCCTTGGTGTCGTCTCCTACTCCTGCTCTGCCAGCTGCTGTGCCAACCTGCAAAAAGGTTCCAAAAACAACCCCTTCACACTAGCATAACTCTAAATCCTAACTCTTTATACAATGCATAATTTTACAATCTAAATGCAGCTAAATGTACTTAAAATACAAGAAAGAGCATGTGAAATAAGCATAAAATTTAGTACTTTTGGAGCGTCAACATTGGGTTTGGGCTTGAGGCCCAATTTGTGACATCCAGGTTGGGGATGATACAAAAATAGAAATAAATGAGGTCAATATTGGATTATATAAAAAAAATTAGGGACTGAATTGAATAAAAGTAAAACTTGGGAGACACAATATGTCATTTACCTTTTTTATTAAATTAATCATATTTTTGGTCTATGTGGCATGCTTTGATTGGCCAAATCTTTTTAAAAATGGAGGTTACAAAAAAAGGACCAACGGAGGTCACAATTTTTAGTTTAGGGGGCAGAATGTCCCTAAAAACTCTTTAGGGGCAAACTCAGAATAAAATGTATAGTTTAGGGGCCAATGGTGCCATTAAGCCTTTTCGATAAAATTGACATCACATTTTTGTTCAAGAGGCAAAAAGTGAGCGAGCTATAAATTTTGAGGTTCAACAGTCGTTCGCAACGATGGCTGATGGTGACTGGCGGTAGTGGTGAGTAGCAGCCGGTGGTGAGGAGCTTGATCGGATTCATGGGTTAAATTGGTATTTTATAAAAAATTTAAGGGTCAGATTGATAGTTTATCTAAAGTTTAAGGTCAAATTAGTATTTTATCTAAAATTCACGAGTCAATTTAAAATTTAACCCCTTTTACTAATGTGCCACATCATGAAACTAACTACATATAACGTCTTAGTGACCAAAACATTATAAATCGATAACATAAGAAATATTTTTTAGAATTTGATAATCAAAAGTAAACACTTACAAAAGTGATCATCTCACCAGTTTACCCATAATAAAACTATCATAAAATATTTAATGCAAAACTCATTAAATTTCCTTTTTATAATGTAATAACATTTAGTGAACTGATAACATAAAAGTATACATAATTAATACATTAAATATTAGGATGAGTATAGCACGCTCGACGAGCACCAATGAGCACCACTAACGACGATCACTGATGAACATTATTAATTCAATTTATAAAGATTAATAATCTAAAAGACTCATTGTACAATTATAAATTATTTAAAAATTAAAAGGTAAATTAATTAAATAAATTATTTTATTTTTAATTTTAATTTTTTTTAAATATAGATCAAAATACCTATCTACCCCTAAATTACAAAACCTTAACTTTTTTCATTTGAAATTTAAGCAATCGCAGTCGCCACTGTCACCGTAAACAAGCGTCTTTGTCGCTTCTCTATATGATTTTTAATAACAATGAATAAAACATTGAAGATTTTTTGGTAATTTCCCTTAAGTTATTACGTATAGTTATACTTTATGATTTTTTTGTCGAGGCTACCTCGAACCAATTTCGAAACTGATTTGAGATCACATGTGAATCAATTATAATTCACATGATTTTTAATAAGAGCGGCAGATGTAACACCCGGGTTTGGGGGCTGGGAGAAAATAATATTTAAACAATGGTTCGGGTTTCGGTTTTATAATTAAAATAATAAATAATTATTTTGGGCTTCATATATTCGAAGCAAACAATTATGTTGAATTTAAATTGTTTTGGGAATCAAATCCCATGGATTTTAGAATAGATAAGAGTGGCCATCTCCTTAATGGCGTTTTGGTAAATATGTGAACTTTTAAATAAAAACCCCTCTTTTATTTTAGAAGACAACTTTTATCTCTTCTTCATCTTCTTCATTTCTTCTTCCACGTTAAAAATGTTCTTCCTCTCCAAATCTTTATTTCATCATTTCCTTGGCCTTCGTTGGTGATTTTTGAAAGGTAAACACATCCCCACCTTGCTCTCATCTTCCTCTACTTGAAAGTACAAATAGATTTCATTTTCATCAATGTTTTAGAATTTGGGTTTTTGGAAGATTTGAATAAAAATGATATCTTTATTGTTTTTAACTTAAGATTTTGATTTGATATTGTTAGATATGGTGTTTATGAACCAAATGGTCCAACATATATAATTTTTAAAGTGTTTTATAAGAATTCCCGAAATTGGGTTTTGGTGGGGTTTTAGGAGGGTTTTTAGTTGAGTTTTGAGTGTGGTTTGTGTTGGAATTTGAGGGTTGATGTTAGGGTAATAGTTGGGGGCTGTTTTGGAAGCATTTGAGGGTGCTAAAAAGGTTGAAAACATGAGTTTTGGGCTGGGTATAAGGGCTGCTCGGGTTTGGTGATTTTGGGGATTGTTCATGACTTGAATTGTTGTGTTTGGTATTTGATTAGTATTCCAGATTAGCTACTTTGATGTTTGAGTGATTGAAGTTGTTTTGCTTGTGTTGAGGTGATTAGAAGCGAGATTTTGTGTTGGTGAAGCCTCGGGAACAAATCCGGAAATTTGAAGGTGTTGGTTGCTTGGTGTTGAGCTTGGAAATGAAGGTGAGTGGTTGAAATGTTTTAAATGGTTTTGAGTAAATGGTTCAAGCATGTGGACTAGGTTGGGATTGGTAGACCCACCTAGAGTTGGGATTAGAGTGGTAGCCTAATCCCAAGCTTACATTAGAGACTTTGGTTGCACTCTTTAATGGTTGTTTATGCCTCTTGATTAGTTGTGATTGTGGTGGTTATGTATATGTTGTTATACATGTATGTTGAGGCATGGCTCGATGCATTGTTATATGCATGTCGATGATAAATATGATATGGATATACATATGTGTGAAATATGATGTGATATTTGTGTTAATGATATACTTGTGGCGTTGACATGTGAATTGACGATATGAGGTGGTTGCATGATCCGTGGATCATGGTGAGTACATGCTAGGCATGGAAATGTGGTTTGTGTATGACGGTAAGTGTTGCGTGTAAAAGAGTCTATCGCAATTGTAGTGCAAGTGTACACGACGCAAGTAGTAAAGTGATACGAAGTATCGGATATCGTCTCCACAGGGATTGGGCTAATAGCTTCACCTTAGTTTACTGCACGAAAGTAAAGGAAATAATTGAGAAGATTGTCACGAGAATAATAAAGTAAACGTAAATAAAAAGAGTAGAAATATCAAGATAGAGAAAATGGGTTGGTATTGAATTGCTCAGTAGTGCAGGTATTGCAATGCTTAGGAAATCCAGTTCTGTCGTCGCACCCGTCGCTGACAGCACCTGTCGCGGCGGCTGTCCGTTGGCTGTCGCGGCAGCAAACACACCAACTCCGTACTTCAAGTTTGGCAAGAATCCCAGATCTGCCTTGGCCTATCCCTAGGTCCAAGTCTGTCGATGATCACGTCTTGATGATACCTCCCGGCGTGAATCGAAGGATGAACACCGATGTGTATGAATTCTTCTTTAGCCACTTAACCTTGCCCTATCTCTAGGCACAAGATAGTTCAACTATAAACTAGAGAACTCGCTCTTATTTCTTTCGTATACTTAACTCTCCCGATGCTAAGTAAATAGATAACCTCACAATGCTCTCCCGATGCTCTTGCAAGATATTAATAACCAAAATAAGAGAACTTGAAGTTTATTTTATTGGACTTGAAAAATCCTAAAACAAAACAACCCTTGCAACTACTTTACAAATCAACCCGTGGCTCTAGGGGGTTTTTAGAACATAACGACGGCGGGTAAACGGCGGAGGGTTTTTTTGGTTGGGAAATCGGTTATGGGGTCTTCGATATCTCCTAGGTTAAAATCTATGCCCTTATATAAGCTTTGGGCTCAAGTTATCTAAGGTAACAAGGATTACAACTTTAATTAAAAGTAAGATTCTAATAAAGACTTAACCTTCAAGTATCCTACTTTTAAGCCGCCATCCTTGTTTCTAGGGATTTCCTCTCCTTGAGCTTTGGCTTGACATATCTTTTGATCCGGGGCTTGGAAAAATATATGGTTTTCACACGACAGACGAGCATAATTTTCTCTATCTATCGAGGTCCACTTTGCTTTTTCTCTCCGCCAAACTGCTGTCACCATGCTGTCACGGCAGGACCATGGCAGCATCGTCCTCATCGTCTGCTTGTCCAGCTCAGCTCTTCTGCTTCTCTGCCCTGCGCCCGCCTTCTCCGTCAACTTTGGCAGCAACCTGCAAAATCAGCCATCTTTTAGTAGAATCCGTGCCTTTAATATATTTGTGATGTTTTGCTGTAAACTAACCTAAATGCAATGCAATGATGCTTGAATGCAGCAGAAATATGGGTTAAAAAGGGTGTAAATAATAGAACTTTTACACACTCAACACACCCTCAAACTCAAGTTTTTGCTTGCCCTCAAGCAATTAAGACTTAAAAGAAAATTGAATATTTTTGTGTTGGCTTTCAAACAGTGAACTGTCCCTTACCCGTCGCTCATTCTTTGTGGCAGCAGCAACCTGTCGGAAAGATTAGGATATGTCCGGAATTTCCCTATAGTTCTCGTGCAGTGTGTGCATGCTTGTGAACAGTTATATGCCAAGACACTCTTAGTTTCACTAGAATATTCAACTTTTTAACTCGAATTTTTATGCCAAAGTTTATTTTTGAAGACACATTTTCATGCTTCTTTTTCTTCTATTTTCAAGCTAAGTTTTACTAGAGCCAGTTTTGGGCACCTCTAGTTAGCTTCCTAGAGCCGGTTTCGGGCACCTCTAGGTTTTTGAGTTTCTTTTGCTAAACTTCTTTCCTAGAGCCAGTGTTAGGCACCTCTAGGGGCTATTCAAGTACTAAGCATCCTATTCTAGTTTGGCTAAAAGAAATCTAAGCAATATAACAGTCACAAAGGTGTTTTAAGTTTTTCAGAACTATAAAAAGGCTCTAAACTTCTCCTTAAACTGTCCTAAAGATGCTGCCACGACAGAGCTGTCATGACAGGTAAGTTTACTTCACAGTTTTAAGCCAACAGTTTTAGTCTTTTCTGATTTTTTTAAGAGAACTTAATTAAATAAAAGACACACAATAATTTAAAGATGTACTAAGACTCCATTAAAATGGAGGGTTGCCACCCCCAAACTCGAGGGTTGCATTGCCCTCAATGCAAATGACAGATAAAATGAAGGCAGGTACATCACAAAATATAGATAAGCATGCAGCAAGAAAAGAAAAATAAAAGACTTAGATTTTAATCGCTGTCTTCACTGCTGCTGCTGACACGGATTTGGTGGCGGCGTCTGGGCTGTGGGGGAGGCTGGGCAGGTTGCTCCACGACCTGGATGTCTGAGCTGTTGCCGCTATCCCAAGTGTTGCTGGTGGTGGTGCTGGCCTTGGGCATTAGCTTTCTGTCGGCCACGTGTTTCTGCCTCTTGACAGGCGTGAATTCCTTCTCCAAATTCCTCCTAATAGGAGGTTCTGCCTTGCTGTCATCTGAGGCCGGTCGCTTCGTTCCTCGGGCGGAGGTGTCGGCCGGAGGACTTCCAGCTACCGTCGGGGCAGGTGATGGGGTGGAAGCAGTAGAATGGGTGTGTTGGGAGGCAGGTGGTGTAGGTGTGTGGACAGGGGTGGTGGTGGTAAAATAGTGGGCAGGGAAAGTGAGGAAAATAACATCGGGATAATTTAAAGTATTGGTAATGAAATTTACCGTTGAGTTGGCGAAATCCCGGATGAATGTCATCAGCCCCATCTGTCTGTCTTCCACCCGCTGTATGGCAGCAAGGGTTTGAGCAGATTGGTCTGTCTGAGCGGCTGCTGCGGCAGGTTCATGGGCAGGTTCAGGAGCAGGTTCCTCGGATGATTCTGCTGGGGAGGCAGCTGGGTTGAAGGAGGAGAGGGGTATTGCGACTATCAGCTCCATGAGGCTGGTAATGTTGTTATCGGTCCAGCCTCGTCCTTGGACCAGTTTGTCTGTGGTGGCCTCTGGGATAGTAGCACAGCGGCAGAGAGATATGATCATGAATGGTAGGCAGAGGCGGGAGGTTGATTGATATGTGCAGTCCAAGACGCTTTCCCTCATATAACGGCCCACGTTGATAGTCCGGTCGTTCATGATCGAATGGATGAGGGCTAGCCTCTGCTGATCCACTATCGTGTGATGGGAGGACGGCAGGATGTGCTTCTTGATGAAAGCGTTCCATAGCTTGGCTTCTGGAAGCAACTGCCCCCTTTTTACAGAGTTGGGGTTCTTCTTGCTCGTAGTCCACTCCGTCCCTTCTTCTGTTACCTCTGCCATGACAGCACCATAGGCGGCAGAGTCGAGGGTGTCCAAAAATTGCTGATGGGCATCGTCGTTGGGACCAAAATAGAGGCCATACATATGGTTGATACTATCGGCTGTGAATGGTACCTCTACCCCTCGGACAGTTACTGATGTCGTCGTCCTGCTGTCGATGGCAGCATAGAACTCCCTCACCAATGTGTCATTTAATTCTGCTGGTTGTTCTGCGAACTGCTCCCATAGTTGAGCTCGTATTGCCCTCGCGATGAATGGTCGGAGCCCCATGTTCGGTGCCTTTCGGATGTAGATGAATCCCCTTTCTTCCCATAAGTCCTTGGTCATGAAGGGCGACTGTGCTGTTGATGAAGAGGCTGAAGCAGCACTGCGGCGGGTCTGTCTGGAAGACATGTTAGTTTCAAGGGTTGTGAAAGTAAAGAAAACAAAGAAAAACGAGAGGAGAGTTCAAGTAAGAGAAAGCAGAAGTGAGGAAAATGAAAATGAAACGGGGTTTTATAGGGGAAGAGTTGCTTCCCGTTTAATGCTGTAACGGAAGGCGTGAATAACGGGGCGACTGTTGAGTTTTGGCGTGTCTGACGCGTCTTCCACGCATTTATGCGTCTGTTACGCGTCTGTCACACGCTTCTACGTCTACCGTGACAGTCTGTTGACAGCCTGTCTTATCCGTGTCTGCAGCGGCAGCTGGAACGACAGGCTTCAATAAATGGGCTCTGTTGGGCTGATGGATGGATGGTGGGCTTGGGTCACTTCTCCTTCTCTTCTTGACTCCTTTATTACCTAAAAGCAGAAAATATAAAAACATTATTCAAATAAAATAAACCTTAATACCTAATAAATAATAAATAATAAATAAAACTTAGGTTAAATTAGGGATGCCTTGTGGGGCATCTCCTAAGGTAACCACTTCCTGTATTCCTGGGGCTTCAGTCCCCTGATAATGCTTGAGGCGCTGTTCATTGACTTTAAATTGGTGCCCGTCTTTTAATGATCGGATAGTGATGGCATCATGGGAAAAACTTGTATCACTTGGAACGGGCCAGACCATCTAGATTTTAGCTTTCCTGGGAAGAGTTTCAACCTAGAATTGAACAACAACACAAGCTGTCCTGGGTAGAACTGTCGTGGCAGCAACTTCTTGTCATGCCACTTCTTGGTTTTCTCCTTGTAAATTCTTGCATTGTCGTAGGCCATTGTTCGTATTTCTTCAATCTCGTTCAAATCTAACAGCCTTTTCTGGCCTGCCTTGTCCAAGTCCAAATTCACGGCCTTGATCGCCCAGTATGCCCTGTGCTCTATCTCGACAGGCAGATGACAGGTTTTTCCATAAATCAGTCGGTATGGAGACATGCCCAATGGAGTCGTAAAAGTTGTCCTATATGCCCATAATGCATCATTAAGGAGTAAAGACCAATCTTTCCTAGTTGGCTTAACCATCTTCTCAAGAATGTTCTTAACTTCCCTGTTGGATATCTCAGCTTGTCCATTGGTCTGTGGGTGGTATGCTGTCGCGATCTGACGCTTGACACCATATTTCTTCAAGGCGGCAGCAATAACCCTATTGTCAAAATGTCTCCCTTCATCACTGATAATCGCCTTAGGGATGCCAAATCTAGAAAAAATGTTTTTGTGTAGAAATTTTTGGACCGTTTTGGCATCATTCTTTTGAGTTGCGATTGCTTCTACCCACTTAGAGACATAATCCACTGCTAGGAGGATGTAAAGATTTCCACATGAAGATGGAAAAGGTCCCATAAAATCAATCCCCCAAACGTCGAAGATCTCGACTTCTAGAATGTTCTGCAGTGGCATCCCGTTTCTCCTCGAGATGTTACCTGTCCGCTGGCACCTGTCACAGTTCTTGTAGAAGTCCTGTGCATCTTTATACAGTGTCGGCCAGTAGAACCCTGACTGCAGCACCTTGGCAGCAGTTTTGTTGCCTCCTAAGTGACCTCCATATTGTGAAGCGTGGCAGTGATGGAGAATGTCTTCTTGCTCTTCTTGTGGTACACACCTCCTTATAACCTGATCTGCACACATTTTGAAAAGAAGAGGTTCGTCCCAATAATAATGCTTAACATCATTTTGGAACCTCTTCCTGGCCTGATAATTAAGATCAGAAGGAAGTATTTCGCTAACTATAAAATTAACGAAATCAGCATACCAGGGGAGTTCAGAAGACTTACTTGCCGCCATGGCTGTCGCGGCAGCGATTGCGGCAGCAAAGAGCTGCTCATCTGGAAAGGTCTCCAGTATGTGTGTCTCATCGATTGGTAGACTCTGTCCCTGCTCCAATCTTGACAAGTGATCTGCCACCTGATTTTCTGTCCCCTTTTTGTCCTTGATTTCAAGGTCGAATTCTTGCAATAGCAGGATCCACCGTATCAATCTAGGCTTTGCATCCTTCTTCGCGAACAGATACTTCAGGGCAGAATGGTCTGTGTGCACTATTACCTTCGTCCCAAGTATGTAAGAACGAAACTTGTCAATGGAGAACACCACAGCTAATAACTCCTTTTCTGTGGTGGTGTAGTTCACTTGGGTGTCATTCAGCGTCTTGCTGGCATAATATATGACATGAAATAGCTTATCTCTGCGCTGCCCAAGTGCTGCCCCGACAGCATAGTCACTAGCATCACACATAATCTCAAATGGCTGTGTCAAGTCTGGTGGATGTACTATCGGGGCTGTTACCAATTTTTCCTTCAGAACCTTGAATGCTTCAGTACATTCTTCATTAAAGTCAAAGGGTCGGTTCTGTTCCAAAAGATGACATAGGGGCTTGGTGATTTTTGAAAAATTTTCAATGAATCTTCGATAAAAACCAGCATGGCCTAAGAAACTTCTAATGCCCTTGACTGTGGTTGGCGGCGGCAGCTTCTCAATTACTTCTATCTTAGCCCTGTCGACTTCTATGCCACGGCAGCTAATCTTATGGCCAAGGACTATCCCTTCGTCCACTATAAAGTGGCATTTTTCCCAATTCAAGACTAGATTTGCTTTTTCACATCTTTCAAGTACCTTTTGTAGATTGCCGAGGCAGCTCTCAAAATCGTCTCCAAAGACGGAAAAATCATCCATAAATATCTCCAGGAAGTCCTCAACCATGTCGGAGAATATGGCCATCATGCACCTTTGGAAGGTGGCGGGTGCATTACATAATCCAAATGGCATTCTCCTAAAAGCATATGTTCCGTATGGGCATGTGAAAGTCATCTTTTCTTGATCTTCCGGTGCGATAGCAATTTGATTATACCCTGAATAACCATCAAGAAAACAATAGTAAGGTTTACCCGCTAATCTATCAAGCATTTGATCAATAAAGGGTAAAGGAAAGTGGTCCTTTCGGGTAGCTTTGTTAAGCTTCCGATAGTCCATACAAACCCTCCAACCGGTCACAGTCCTGGTTGGGATTAACTCATTGTTTTCATTGGTCACCACGGTCATTCCTCCTTTCTTTGGAACGCATTGCACCAGGCTCACCCATTTGCTGTCGGAGATGGCGTAAATAATACCAGCATCTAACCACTTGATTATCTCTTTACGCACCACCTCTTTCATCGCATGGTTTAGCCGCCTTTGGGCATCAATAGTCGGCTTATGATCTTCCTCTAGAAGGATTTTGTGCATACATAACGCCGGACTAATGCCTTGTATATCAGCAATTGTCCATCCAATCGCCTTTTTGTGCTGCCTTAGCATGCCGATTAGCTGTCGTTCCTGTTCCTGCGGCAGCTTAGAAGAGATGATTACGGGCAACGTATCATTCGAACTAAGAAAAGCATATTTAAGTTGCCCTGGCAGAGGCTTTAGTTCTAAGGCAGGTGGTTCAACAGTAGATGGCTTTTGGAATAAATGGTTATCCGAAGTATAATTCAAAGGTTCGAATAACTTACCTGGACGATTGCCTATCCAGTTTACCTCCTCCTGATCTTCAGTATCAGATGTATCGGAGTCAGAGGAGTTGCTGTCATCGGTGTTGTCGTCTTTGCTGTCGTGACAGTCCTGTAGGTGGTTGTCGCGGCAGTGACCAAATTTAATATCGTGACAGCCTGACCTGATGCAGGGTTGATCAAGGGTAACGTCAGTGATAACCTTGCATTCCTCGTCCACATCAGCATGTTTCATCGCTTGGAGAACATTCAACTTAATCTCTTGATCGTTTACTCGCATGGTGAGTTCTCCTTTCTCCACATCAATCAGTGATCTTCCCGTGGCTAAGAAGGGTCGCTCAAGGATGATTGGTGCATTTTCGTCTGCCTCACAATCTAAAACAAGAAAGTCAGCAGGAAAAATAAACTTATCCACTCTTACCAGAATATCTTCAATTTTCCCTTCTAGATGAACGTAAGAGCGGTCTGCCAGCTGCAGAGTTACTGTCGTGGGCCGCGCCTTTCCGATACCTAATTTCTGAAAAACAGATTTGGGCATTATATTAACACTAGCACCAAGATCACAAAGTGCCTTACCCACAAATTTATTGTCGATTACGCAAGGTATGATGAAGCTCCTCGGATCCTTCTTTTTCTGGGGTGGCTGCCGATGAAGAATACTCATGCAACCTTTTGTCATCTTTACCGTTTCAAACTCCCCAAGTTTAGATTTTTTCGACATAACATCCTTGAGAAATTTAGCATAATCGGGCATCTCCCTAACGGCATCTAGCAGCGGAATATTAATATGAACCTGCTTAAAAATATCATAAATCTTTTTAAGTTGAGATTCTTGCTTAGCTTGCTGTATCCGTTGGGGAAAAGGAGGTGGGGGACGATAATCAGCAATACGTCATTCCCACTGCATACGAATCTGAGGTCGATAATCATCGTTTTTCTCCTCTGTCGCTTCTGCTGTCGTGACAGGCTCATCGGCAGCAGTCTGTTTGTCACCTGTCGGGGCAGCTTCCTCGGTAGGTTTATCCAAGGCGGGTTCCTTTTCTGTTTCAGCTTCTTTTTCTGGCCCTAGTAGTTTCTTCCCACTCCTAGTAGTAATTGCCTTACATTGCTCATGTGTGGGCTGCCTAGAATTTTCAGTATTGCTAGGGAATCCTCCATTCTGCCTCGGCTTAATGTGTTGAGAAACCTGACCCATTTGTGTCTCCAGAGATTTCAAAGTAGCTTCATGATTTGTCATCCTCATCTCTGTTTTATCCATGAAATTCTCTGTCTTCTTGACAAACTGATTCATATTCTCAATATAAGTACCGGTCTGAGACATAAAGGTGGCCAGAGTCTGTTCCAATATACTGCTCGTGGCAGCTGGTGGCTGCTGTTGCTGCTGCGGCGGCAGGTGCGGCGGCAGATTCTGCGGCAGTTGCTGTCGCGTCAGCAATCTAGGACCTCCCTAATTCTGAGTATGTGCTTGTGGATTCAGGGCATTATTAGGGTTACTCCAGGAAAATTTGGGATCCTTCCTCCAATTGGGATTATAGTTGTTGGAATTATAATTCGGCTTGTAGTTTCCAACATACTTTCCCTCTTCTACTTGTATTGGGCACTCATCCCGACTATGATTTCCCTCACAGATATCACATACTTCCTCAACAGCAAATCCTTGTAGTCCATCATCATTCAATAACCGTTTCATTGCTTTAGTAAGGAATGCTACCTGTGATTTCATCGTGCTGTCGACTTCATAATCCTTGACAGCAAGTACCCGTTTACCCCCTCTTCTTGTAGTCGGAAACTGCTCCTCATTCTTGGCTAGATTTTTCAAAACTTGCAATGTCTCGTCCGGATCTTTATCCAATAATAGTCTATTTGCTGCTGAATCAATTCGAATACGAGTTTGTAAGTTGGCAGCATTATAAAACTTTGTAACCTGATTCCAGACGGGGAATCCATGCTTTGGGCAGTTCCGTAGAAGAGTAGTAAATCTGTCCCAGGCCTCGTGCATCGGCTGGTCATCTTCCTGTTGAAAAGTAGCAATTTCGTTACGTAATCGCTCAGATAAATGCGAAGGATTAAAACGAGATAAAAATTCACGAGATAAATCTGCCCAAGTCATAATTGAACCCGGCGTAAGTTTATTCCACCAAGTTTTAGCTCTGTCCCTCAATGAATGGGGAAATAACCGAAGCATCAGTATCTCCGGATTAACTCTTGGTAGTCTAAACGAACCACAGATCTCCTGGAACGTCTTGAGATGCTCCCTAGCATCTTCTGTCATAGCACCTCTAAACTGCCCGGCATTGTTGATCATACTAAACATGACAGGTTTAAGCTCGAAGTTATCAACTTCAATATCCGGCAGCGTGGTCTCCAGCTCTACATGATCGTTCAGCATGTAGTCACGGCAGGACCGTCGTCTGACTGCTGCGGGCGGGTTGCCGACAGGCGGCATACCATCACCAGCGGGCGGGTTACGGGCCATCTTCTCTAGCTGTTCCTCAAGGTATTCGTTCCTGGATAAAAGGTGACGAAGTTGTTTCTTGAGATTGAAGGAACATTCAACTTCTGGATCTAGTGGATACTCAGGATCTTCACCTCTTTTAGATCTGCGCATAAACAAGAAAACCTCGTGAAAAGCAAGAGTTGAAAGCACCAACGAAAAATAGAAAAATAAAAACAAAAATAAAAATAAAGACGAAAAGTGCAATAAAAGAAAGGTAGAGTTATGTTGCCAATCCCCGGCAACGGCGCCAAAAACTTGTTGCGTGTAAAAGAGTCTATCGCAATTGTAGTGCAAGTGTACACGACGCAAGTAGTAAAGTGATACGAAGTATCGGATATCGTCTCCACAGGGATTGGGCTAATAGCTTCACCTTAGTTTACTGCACGAAAGTAAAGGAAATAATTGAGAAGATTGTCACGAGAATAATAAAGTAAACGTAAATAAAAAGAGTAGAAATATCAAGATAGAGAGAATGGGCTGGTATTGAATTGCTCAGTAGTGCAGGTATTGCAATGCTTAGGAAATCCAGTTCTGTCGTCGCACCCGTCGCCGACAGCACCTGTCGCGGCGGCTGTCCGTTGGCTGTCGCGGCAGCAAACACACCAACTCCGTACTTCAAGTTTGGCAAGAATCCCAGATCTGCCTTGGCCTATCCCTAGGTCCAAGTCTGTCGATGATCACGTCTTGATGATACCTCCCGGCGTGAATCGAAGGATGAACACCGATGTGTATGAATTCTTCTTTAGCCACTTAACCTTGCCCTATCCCTAGGCACAAGATAGTCCAACTATAAACTAGAGAACTCGCTCTTATTTCTTTTGTATACTTAACTCTCCCGATGCTAAGTAAATGGATAACCTCACAATGCTCTCCCGATGCTCTTGCAAGATATTAATAACCAAAATAAGAGAACTTGAAGTTTATTTTATTGAACTTGAAAAATCCTAAAACAAAACAACCCTTGCAACTACTTTACAAATAAACACGTGGCCCTAGGGGGTTTTTAGAACATAACGACGGCGGGTAAACGGCGGAGGGTTTTTTTGGTTGGGAAATCGGTTATGGGGTCTTCGATATCTCCTAGGTTAAAATCTATGCCCTTATATAAGCTTTGGGCTCAAGTTATCTAAGGTAACAAGGATTACAACTTTAATTAAATGTAAGATTCTAATAAAGACTTAATCTTCAAGTATCCTACTTTTAAGCCGCCATCCTTGTTTCTAGGGATTTCCTCTCCTTGAGCTTTGGCTTGACATATCTTTTGATCCGGGGCTTGGAAAAATATATGGTTTTCACATGACAGACGAGCATAATTTTCTCTATCTATCGAGGTCCACTTTGCTTTTTCTCTCCGCCAAACTGCTGTCACCATGCTGTCACGGCAGGACCATGGCAGCATCGTCCTCGTCGTCTGCTTGTCCAGCTCAGCTCTTCTGCTTCTCTGCCCTGCGCCCGCCTTCTCCGTCAACTTTGGCAGCAACCTGCAAAATCAGCCATCTTTTAGTAGAATCCGTGCCTTTAATATATTTGTGATGTTTTGTTGTAAACTAACCTAAATGCAATGCAATGATGCTTGAATGCAGCAGAAATATGGGTTAAAAAGGGTGTAAATAATAGAACTTTTACACACTCAACAGTAAGTCATGGTGAGTACGTGCTAAGCACGGAAGTGTTATGAAATGATATTGTGAAAGATAAATGAAATGAGTAGTATTGGCACTAGTATGCTTGGGTACAAATGATCGATCATTAGGATGTTTAGTGTGCACACATGAGTCAAATGCGCGCGTGATTTTGATGATGGTAGTCATCAAGATGGAGTACGGGTTCGCCTGGAAATCTTCTTACATATATTAGTCGGTGATGAGTGGAATCCCATCGACGGGCGTGAGGATGAGTGGAATCCCCTCCATGTGAAATGAGGCGTGAGGATGAGTGAAATCCCCTCCGCGTGAACGGTGATGAGTGTAATCCCACCGTCAGGTAATGGTTGTGTTGTTGGATGTGAGTTCCAACGGTTATCCGCGTATTCGAGTCATAGCTAGGTGGCAATACGGATTGTGGATTATGTTGCTCATAGGTGGTTATATGTGTTTCTATATGTGTGGTTATGGACTCGTTGAGCATGACATGACATTGATACTTTGATCATGCATCATTTATATTTTTGGCTCTTACGGTTCGAAGGTAAGAACTCATGCATTCTACCTTGGTTGTATGCTCGTGCTTGGACCCTGCATTGTCGAAGGTTTGTTTTATGAGCTTACCCTCACTAAGCTTTTATGCTTACTCTCCTTTTTGTTCGACAATGCAGATCAGTAGCTTGTGGGTGGCAAGGGCAAGGAAAGGTCTCCAAGGGTTGCTTTTGGTTAGCTCAGGTATGATCATTAAATTGTAGATTGTAATAGTCAAGCAATGGGATAGGTGTTGTTGATGTGAATGCTTTGTTGTATGTTAATGTTGGTTTGGCTTTTGGATGCCTTGTTTGATTTGCAAACCTCGTTTTTGTTGCATGTCTTAAATGTTTATATGTTTTTTTGGCTAAGGCATGTAACCTTAAAAGCTATGTATGCTCCCTTGTGGTGAATATATGACCTTGTGTTGGATGCCTATCTTTAATGCTCAAGTGTTTGCCTTGTGAAGCATGAACCTTCAATGCTATGTATGATTCACATGTTGTTGATGTTGGTTCCTTTAATGTTTGGTTCTTATATGCTTGAAGTGTGTTAAACATGTTTGTAGAAGTGTGGTCTTACCTTAGGTTTGTACTTGTGTGTTGTGAGAGGCTTTAGTGGGGTTTTGGGGCATCCTTGTGCCTTAAAACCAGCTAAAACCAATCTGCAGTCAGAGGGCGTTTCGAAACGGTCGACCCCGTTCCGATACGACCCCTTTGTTTTTAGCTAGGCGTTTCGATACGCCTAAGGAACGTTTCGATACGATTTTGCCACTGGAAATTTGAGATTTTGACGATAAATTGATGTATCGAAACAGGCCTTAGCGTTTCGGAACGGCCTTCATCTCGTTGACCACGAGAAGTTGACTGTTGTGATCGTTTCGATACGGGTCACCCCTGTTTCGAAATGGACTCATCATGTTGACTTTGGCCAGATGACCAAGTCAAGGCGTATCGAAACACCCTAAGGGCGTTCAGATACGGCCTGCGGTAAAGGATTCAAATGGACTGTTTTGATGAACTGTTTGGTTGTCTTGTCTCGTACGTTCTTCCGTTGTTGCCTTCCTCACATAGGATTCAATAATGCCTCTAGAAGGGATAATAATAATGAAAAGTTTTTCTAAGGTTGCTAACCGAGGTGGGACCTTAACGGGTTTCAAATCGGTTTTCCCCTTGTAGCCTACTCGGACCGGTCAGTCGACCAGACCGGGACGAGAGGGTTACATTTGTTGGTATCAGAGCCTAAGGTTTCCGAGGCCTTGGACAGGTAAGTGAGGTGAGTTTAATTTTCGTATTGTAACTGCACGGTGTTTGCTTGCCATGTAAGCATGTTTGCTTGTTTATCAAGTATGCTTGATGTATGTCATTTGATCGTTCGCATGTGTTGCTTGAAGCATGTTGAGTAGAGTCTCATTGCTTCTATTACATCGGAAAAAGTGATTTTAAGTGAGGGAATCATACTTGAGCCACTTGGACCCTTTCCTTTGCTAACCCTGTTTGTATGTTAATTTGTCGTTGTTGTTTATTTAATGCTTTTTGTAAGTTTGAGGCCAAGGCGTGGGCCGTGAATCAGTAAGTGGAAACTGTGGTTTCTGAAAATGTGGATGATGTTGAGGAAGTTCTTTGCTGTAGTTAGGGGAGTATGGTTGTACCGGAGCTGAGGTACAATTGGTTTGTTTGAGTCAGGATGTATGTGGGTTGATTCTCGTTGGTGAGGGACGATGTGATCGTTTCTGGTATTAGTTGGTAAAAAGAAGCGAAGACCTTTGAGTGAAGTTCAGAGTGGTATCGATGTTATAGCAGATAAGCCTTTGGTACAGTTTTGAGTTTGGTCCCTCCGGTTGATTCTGAGTCTGTACTTCCGTATGTTGTTAGCAAGCACACAAAGTTTGAATGTGCCCGATAAGGTGTTAGAGGTAGGTGTGAGCACCTTAGTTCTCTAGGCGAGATTAAGGTAAGGGTCTCGTGTGAGTAATCTGAAATTCAGAAACGTTAGTTGGTGATCGTTGGAGTTCGGCATGTAGTTTTAATACAAGACAGTCGAACTGTATCCGTGAGTGGGAATCGATCTGTGCGATTGGGCCAGTGTGCGTCTGAGTTGTCTTCCAGCAAGAAGGAGAGATGAAGTCACTTCCGATATAGTTGAGCCGAGAAGGAAGTCTTGAGCTTTAATTTCAGATTGTTTGGTAGTGGGATGATTTGAGTCGTCAGGACCGATATTATAGAACAAGTTCCATCATGACAGTTTGTGTGTAATCAGAATTGAATTTTGAAGTTTCAAGATGCTCTGAGAATGGATTTGAAGAGTTAGGTTATGTTTGAAGGGTCAGCCTGAAAACCAGAGTACCAAAGACTATCAGCTGCATACATGTGAAGTTACAATTTCTGCGGATTCGTCCTTTTGTGTGTAAGCATGTAAGGAAGCTAGATATTTCTGTTGAGATTTTAGACGTAAGGACACATGTGACTAGACCTTTTGGTGAGATAGTGGTGGCCAGAAAGATGTACGGAAGATGTTTGTTGTTGAATCAGGGTTACGTGTTTTCAGTAGAGGTGTAGTAAATGTCTTTTTACGGTTCCGATGTAACTTTTGGCATGGTTTAGCTTGAAGAACACAGAGCTAGGGTATACCTTGTAACACCCCTAAAATTATTAAAAAAAAAAAGAAAGAGGTTGCCAACCCAGGGGTTCAAACTTGTGACCCATGGCTTTGTAAGCCCAAGCTTTAACCGTTCGTGCTAAGGATCACTTATGTTTGGTTCTCACACCAAATTTATTTTGAGGTATGTTTAGTTAGTCTGAACCAAATTTAATATAGCCATCGAGATCCACCTACCATCATTAATAACCAAAAAAATATCTTATCTTTTTTTTCCCTCTTTCTCTCCCAACCCGTTCGATTTCCCCACCACCGTTCAACATCTCCGATCTCCCTCACCGCTCGCTGGTGACCGTCACCGCCCACACCGGTCGAATCGCAGCACCACCCCGAGCTCGATCCCGACAGCCACGCGCACCGCCGTCGACCTTTTTGCCGTTGAAGTTGGGTTGAAAGTTCGGCAGTGACCCAAGCCTACAACGCCACTGTTTCTCGCATTTTCCGGCATCGGTTGCCGTCCGTTTGCGAGACGGACACCTGATCCGAGCTTTTGACGCGGCGGGGAGCAAAACCCCTAAGGTTCCGAGTTCAACCGACATCGGGAGAGCCCTCATCGGTGTTACGTGGTTTTCCGGCGAGATTTAGAATTTTGGGGTAAGTTTCAGACATATTCCGGGTTAAATCGTTGAATACTCGGCTTGGATGAGTTTATAAATTCATGATCTTCGTTTTTCTGGCAGAAACGACGCGAAATGGACTTTCCGGCGACATTCCGGTGACCGTCCGATGACCTCCCCGACGACCGTCTGATGGCTAGTTGCTTTGGGTAAGTGAATCGGTCCGGACCGGTATAGATTAAACCGGTTTGGATAGAACCGGTCCGGCCCAATAACCGAGTTAGCCCTTTTAATTATATAAAGGTGGGCCGGCCTGTTAAGGCCCAATGACCTTTAGCCCGTACCCGGTGAGTCCAAGCCCAAACCAAAATTGACCCGACCCGCGCCCGCCTGAGTCCGAACTGAGTCAACCCGAACCGAGCCCAAACCCGTCAGCCCGACCCGTTGACCCGTTGACCCGACCCGTTGACCCGTTGACCGACCCGACCCGTTGACCGAGTCAACCCAGTGAGTCAACTCGCCCGAGTCAACCTTGGACCAGTGACGTCAGCATGACGTCAGTGTTGACTTTGACTGCTGACGTTAGCGTTGATTTTGACCAAAAAGTCAACTTTTCCCGAAAAGTTCTATTCTATGTTTTTCGACGTCCTGAGTCCGATTTTGAAGTCCGTTTCGTGAAATTCTAACCCGAAAGCCTCCGAATTGAACCTTGAACTCGAGTCTGCTTATGTATTTTAATAATCAATTATGAGCAATGTGAATAAGGACTGAAATTGGAATTTGTGCGATTGAAGGTAATCATAGTTCCTTGTATTCGGGATGTTGAGGACGTCGCATTCGGGTTCGAGAGTGATCGAACGGAGTATCATGGTCGATCGATATAGCAAGTATTAAAGGTAATACACTACTACCTCTAGTATGCTTTATGAACATGTTGGTATTCGGTTAATGCATGCACACATATGATGACGAGTACCGTTAATTCTACTTAAGTCTAACCGGATATGAAAATGTACGACGTTATAGATAATGTTGGAATAATTGAATGAGAAAGATGATAAATCAAAGAATCTGGAATCCTACAGAAATTAATGGGTCGATCAACCTCCAAACCCGATTAATAATGTTAATTGGTCAAACGACAAAAATATTGGAGTATATAATTACAAAAATGCCCTCGAGGTGAAAATGACAGAAATACCCCTGATAATGAAAGTGTTGTGGAAATCTACACTAAATCCGGTAAAATAATTGATTCATCTAAAAGTCTCGAATTACTCAGAGAGATGCGATAATAAGGCTCAATTATTCAAGAAAGATAAGCGCTCGGATTTAGCGTAAATCCTGAATAAACCTCTAAAGATAAATTTGTGGGGGAACTCTTTATATGTTCGGATCAATTAAACTGTCAGAAAATACATAATTTCTATTAATGGCTGAATCGAGTAAAAGAATTGAAAATGTCGATACAATCGAGTCATCAAATGACCAAAATGTGTTTGGGCGTTGGAATTTCTAAATTAACAGAGATGATGTGTCTATCCTCGTGTTTTGGAATGAATGAAGTGGTTGGAGTTACCGCAATTACTTGAATGGTTGAAACACCTACGGGTACTTAAATGATTGAAATGCTATAAATGGTTCAATTGACAAAAATGATGGATATTCCGAGCCTCATAATGACTGAAATACCCCCTTTTGACTGGAATAAGTAAATTACTCTTGATAAATTCTGGAAATGCCAATAAAGTTGAAAATGACTTAAATGCCCTTATGGGTTGAAGTATGACCCATGTACGTCAATCACTCTTGATATTAATATAAGGATGGAAGTTTTTCCACACAGAGTATTAGTTCGACTACTCTGTGGCAAGTCTTGTGGTGAAATATGAAGGCAACTTTTCAGATTTACGATACAAACAGTATTTGGAAATGATACACGTGAAGTGCATACATCAGAAGGTTTGGTTAGTACTGCAAGGTTGGGAATATGTTAGTTCGAATGGTTTTGGAGGCTTGATAAACTTCTAAAAATCTTAAATATTGTGAATCGTCATTTCATTATTAATGGGCTAAAGTACAAAATCACCCTTAATAGTTAAATGACCAAAATGCCCTCGTTGGCCAAAGTAATCAAAATATCCCTAAATGTATCTGATATCGTGAAAGATCTTGGCATAGAAACCTCTGAATGCCTGGCTGGAAACCTGATGAACAAATAAAATTCTCGACCCACTGTTTATGCCTTGTTGGTATAAATTATCAAAATGCTCATGTATGATAGAATGACCATAATGCCCTTGTAGGTTTAAATGGCTAAATCACTCATGATATGCCTAAACACTCAAAGATCTTGATGCATCATCTCCTGAATATCTGGTTTGAACCGTTAGTACAAACCCCTCTTTTAATAGGGGCCTCGTTTCAAAAATCCATTCAATTGTCAAAAGTTAAAGTGTTCTCTTCCGTAAATGACAAGTATCTCCAAGGAAATAACTATTCCACCTAGTGTGTTCCATGTGTGCTACACGACTGTTTTTGCATACTGACTTACATGTTATAATACAGATCACGTGCACATGATTCATAAACTTGAATACACAAGAACATGACATGTTTTATAAATTAAACATGACCGTACTGTATTTCTAATATATGCATATGCACCCGATATGACAAACATGCTATATGGATAATGTATTACTAAAAATACAGTTATTGATTAATAAACTATTGATGATCTTATTCACTGGGGTACTTGGGACATGATATGAAGTTACCGTCGGCTCAGCCCTGATCCAGCTGGTAAGTCCGCCCGTTTTCGGATCCTAGGCTTCGGCCAGGTCCGCCCGTTTTCGGATCCTAGGCTTCGGCCAGGTCCGCCCGTTTTCGGTTCCTATGCTTCGACAAGGGCCGCCCGTATTCTAAGGTGTATCCTTAGGATGGTACCCACGCCCAATGGGCTCGGGTTAATGCATGTACATGATACCGCACTGGGGAAACTAAATATTGGAGTATGGTTGGAGGGTAAATAAAGAATTAAGGATGAACTTTACTGCTACTTGAAACAAATGTATTTGAAATAAAAAGGTTTATTGCATTATTATATTTTTATGCATTAATGTTGCACCGTTGGAACACACTAGGCACCAAGCTCTCTGATTCCTACCTCATATGTTACTAGCTTATATGATTATCGTCTAATTCTCGATGTATGAATAAAGAGCAAGTATCGTTATTCTCGAGTATGATGCTACCTCGAAATAGTATAACAGAAATGGAGACTGTTACTACGTGGAACATCCTGAAAATGTTATGCCTACCATATAATATTTGCATGAGCTTATAGCATCTTTTGGTAGTTTTGTATTACTGAGCTTTTCCAAGCTCACGTTGTTTTTACCATCGCAGGTTAAAGGAATATATCATGGTATAACGTTTGACATCAGTGTTCGGAGTTCTCTCGGTGTTGCTTTTGGAGTACGGTACTGTATAGTTAGTGGGCATGTATGTCATGTATTGTTTTATGACAGTATTTGTAAAGTACTTTCTGAAGTTTTTATTATGTGTTTAAATGACATACCGAAATGATATTTTTAAACGGAAGTTGATTTTACAGTTTAATAAGTGTTTTGAAGAAATATGTTTTTATGTGTATTTTTTTTTACTGTGGGTCGCTCTTGTGACCCTAATGTGACTTCCTAGGATCCGTTGTAACGCATAGGCGGGTCTAGGGGGTTACATTTAGTGGTATCAGAGCTTAGAGTTGCGTCTTTCTGGGTAGATCGGCCGATCGTCTGTCATAGGATGTCTGGTCTGTGCATGCCCCTAGATCATAACCGTACTCCTCTGTGCCGAGACTCCGATGTTGAATCATTTCCTGTAATAAGTACATCTAACTCTTCTGTCCATAATAGCTTGATCTATACTGGAAAGGAATATCGGTAATGTTTGTCTACGAATTGGATTAAATTGATGGATTTGAATCTAGATAAAGAAACTGAGATGGTTAATGCATGTGGAATTGAGGATATGAATTTGATAGAGAATGAAGGTTTGATCATATGAGCTAACTGATATAAGATTACATATAAGGTAGCTCGATGATGATGATTGTGTTTGAAAACATTTTGATGAAAATTTGATAAAATCAGTATGAATCTAAAAGAGAGGTGTCTATGAACCCGGCGAAAGAGTTAACTCGGTAGTTACTCCGTTATACACAAAGAAAACAATTTTATGACCTTTACGCTGAAGGTAAGTGCAAATCATTTAAAACCTTGGTTATGTTGGATTGGTTTGGAGGAAGAATTCACTGGAAATATGGCATGTTGTGTAGTTATACATATCATCCGTGACTTACATTCGGTGTTACGTCTTGATTCTAGAAGGCTCTGTTGGAAGCCTCGAGTACTCGTCTGGACAGTTCTTCATCCATAAATTGATGGTCAGCCTAGAAGAGCTATGAATATGATTCTGGGTCATATGAATGACATCTCTGATAGTTGGGAAGGCTTATTATTCCCGATTAAGACTGTTTATGACAAAAGTTATGAGACAAGTGTTCGCTTAGCACCATGTGAAGTTCGATAAGAATCTAATTATTTTATTCTGGTTAGTTGTCGGAGATGTATAATTAGATGACTGTGGGTCCAAAGGATTACCCGAGTGGCTGAGAACATTGCTAGATTGATTTGTGACTGTCTGGGAGTCCCGAGAAATAAGGATACCCTGATGGAATAGTTTAAGTACATGAATGATGAAAAAGCAATTTTTGCATTTCACCGACTTCGGTAAATTTCGAGGACGAAATTTCTTTTTAGGGAGGGAGAGTTGTAACACCCCTAAAATTATTAAAAAAAAGAAAGAGGTTGCCAACCCGGGGGTTCGAACTTGTGACCCATGGCTTTGTAAGCCCAAGCTTTAACCGTTCGTGCTAAGGATCACTTATGTTTGGTTCTCACACCAAATTTATTTTGAGGTATGTTTAGTTAGTCTGAACCAAATTTAATATAGCCATCGAGATCCACCTACCATCATTAATAACCAAAAAAATATCTTATCTTTTTTTTTCCCTCTTTCTCTCCCAACCCGTTCGATTTCCCCACCACCGTTCAACATCTCCGATCTCCCTCACCGCTCGCCGGTGACTGTCACCGCCCACACCGGTCGAATCGCAGCACCACCCCGAGCTCGATCCCGACAGCCACGCGCACCGCCGTCGACCTTTTTGCCGTTGAAGTTGGGTTGAAAGTTCGGCAGTGACCCAAGCCTACAACGCCACTGTTTCTCGCATTTTCCGGCATCGGTTGCCGTCCGTTTGCGAGACGGACACCTGATCCGGGCTTTTGACGCGGCGGGAGAAAAACCCCTAAGGTTCCGAGTTCAACCGACGTCGGGAGAGCCCTCATCGGTGTTACGTGGTTTTCCGGCGAGATTTAGAATTTTGGGGTAAGTTTCAGACATATTCCGGGTTAAATCGTTGAATACTCGGCTTGGATGAGTTTATAAATTCATGATCTTCGTTTTTCTGGCAGAAACGACGCGAAATGGACTTTCCGGCGACATTCCGGTGACCGTCCGATGACCTCCCCGACGACCGTCCGATGGCTAGTTGCTTTGGGTAAGTGAATCGGTCTGGACCGGTATAGATTAAACCGGTTTGGATAGAACCGGTCCGGCCCAATAACCGAGTTAGCCCTTTTAATTATATAAAGGTGGGCCGGCCTGTTAAGGCCCAATGGCCTTTAGCCCGTACCCGGTGAGTCCAAGCCCAAACCAAAATTGACCCGACCCGCGCCCGCCTGAGTCCGAACTGAGTCAACCCGAACCGAGCCCAAACCCGTCAGCCCGACCCGTTGACCCGACCCGTTGACCCGTTGACCGACCCGACCCGTTGACCGAGTCAACCCAGTGAGTCAACTCGCCCGAGTCAACCTTGGACCAGTGACGTCAGCATGACGTCAGTGTTGACTTTGACTGCTGACGTTAGCGTTGATTTTGACCAAAAAGTCAACTTTTCCCGAAAAGTTCTATTCTATGTTTTTCGACGTCCTGAGTCCGATTTTGAAGTCCGTTTCGTGAAATTCTAACCCGAAAGCCTCCGAATTGAACCTTGAACTCGAGTCTGCTTATGTATTTTAATAATCAATTATGAGCAATGTGAATAAGGACTGAAATTGGAATTTGTGCGATTGAAGGTAATCATAGTTCCTTGTATTCGGGATGTTGAGGACGTCGCATTCGGGTTCGAGAGTGATCGAACGGAGTATCATGGTCGATCGATATAGCAAGTATTAAAGGTAATACACTACTACCTCTAGTATGCTTTATGAACATGTTGGTATTCGGTTAATGCATGCACACATATGATGACGAGTACCGTTAATTCTACTTAAGTCTAACCGGATATGAAAATGTACGACGTTATAGATAATGTTGGAATAATTGAATGAGAAAGATGATAAATCAAAGAATCTGGAATCCTACAGAAATTAATGGGTCGATCAACCTCCAAACCCGATTAATAATGTTAATTGGTCAAACGACAAAAATATTGGAGTATATAATTACAAAAATGCCCTCGAGGTGAAAATGACAGAAATACCCCTGATAATGAAAGTGTTGTGGAAATCTACACTAAATCCGGTAAAATAATTGATTCATCTAAAAGTCTCGAATTACTTAGAGAGATGCGATAATAAGGCTCAATTATTCAAGAAAGATAAGCGCTCGGATTTAGCGTAAATCCTGAATAAACCTCTAAAGATAAATTTGTGGGGGAACTCTTTATATGTTCGGATCAATTAAACTATCAGAAAATACATAATTTCTATTAATGGCTGAATCGAGTAAAAGAATTGAAAATGTCGATACAATCGAGTCATCAAATGACCAAAATGTGTTTGGGCGTTGGAATTTCTAAATTAACAGAGATGATGTGTCTATCCTCGTGTTTTGGAATGAATGAAGTGGTTGGAGTTATCGCAATTACTTGAATGGTTGAAACACCTACGGGTACTTAAATGATTGAAATGCTATAAATGGTTCAATTGACAGAAATGATGGATATTCCGAGCCTCAGAATGACTGAAATACCCCCTTTTGACTGGAATAAGTAAATTACTCTTGATAAATTCTGGAAATGCCAATAAAGTTGAAAATGACTTAAATGCCCTTATGGGTTGAAGTATGACCCATGTACGTCAATCACTCCTGATATTAATATAAGGATGGAAGTTTTTCCACACAGAGTATTAGTTCGACTACTCTGTGGCAAGTCTTGTGGTGAAATATGAAGGCAACTTTTCAGATTTACGATACAAACAGTATTTGGAAATGATACACGTGAAGTGCATACATCAGAAGGTTTGGTTAGTACTGCAAGGTTGGGAATATGTTAGTTCGAATGGTTTTGGAGGCTTGATAAACTTCTAAAAATCTTAAATATTGTGAATCGTCATTTCATTATTAATAGGCTAAAGTACAAAATCACCCTTAATAGTTAAATGACCAAAATGCCCTCGTTGGCCAAAGTAATCAAAATATCCCTAAATGTATCTGATATCGTGAAAGATCTTGGCATAGAAACCTCTGAATGCCTGGCTGGAAACCTGATGAACAAATAAAATTCTCGACCCACTGTTTATACCTTGTTGGTATAAATTATCAAAATGCTCATGTATGATAGAATGACCATAATGCCCTTGTAGGTTTAAATGGCTAAATCACTCATGATATGCCTAAACACTCAAAGATCTTGATGCATCATCTCCTGAATATCTGGTTTGAACCGTTAGTACAAACCCCTCTTTTAATAGGGGCCTCGTTTCAAAAATCCGTTCAATTGTCAAAAGTTAAAGTGTTCTCTTTCGTAAATGACAAGTATCTCCAAGGAAATAACTATTCCACCTAGTGTGTTCCATGTGTGCTACACGACTGTTTTTGCATACTGGCTTACATGTTATAATACAGATCACGTGCACATGATTCATAAACTTGAATACACAAGAACATGACATGTTTTATAAATTAAACATGACCGTATTGTATTTCTAATATATGCATATGCACCCGATATGACAAACATGCTATATGGATAATGTATTACTAAAAATACAGTTATTGATTAATAAACTATTGATGATCTTATTCACTGGGGTACTTGGGACATGATATGAAGTTACCGTCGGCTCAGCCCTGATCCAGCTGGTAAGTCCGCCCGTTTTCGGATCCTAGGCTTCGGCCAGGTCCGCCCGTTTTCGGATCCTAGGCTTCGGCCAGGTCCGCCCGTTTTCGGTTCCTATGCTTCGGCAAGGGCCGCCCGTATTCTAAGGTGTATCCTTAGGATGGTACCCACGCCCAATGGGCTCGGGTTAATGCATGTACATGATACCGCACTGGGGAAACTAAATACTGGAGTATGGTTAGAGGGTAAATAAAGAATTAAGGATGAACTTTACTGCTACTTGAAACAAATGTATTTGAAATAAAAAGGTTTATTGCATTATTATATTTTTATGCATTAATGTTGCACCGTTGGAACACACTAGGCACCAAGCTCTCTGATTCCTACCTCATATGTTACTAGCTTATATGATTATCGTCTAATTCTCGATGTATGAATAAAGAGCAAGTATCGTTATTCTCGAGTATGATGCTACCTCGAAATAGTATAACAGAAATGGAGACTGTTACTACGTGGAACATCCTGAAAATGTTATGCCTACCATATAATATTTGCATGAGCTTATAGCATCTTTTGGTAGTTTTGTATTACTGGGCTTTTCCAAGCTCACGTTGTTTTTACCATCGCAGGTTAAAGGAATATATCATGGTATAACGTTTGACATCAGTGCTCGGAGTTCTCTCGGCGTTGCTTTTGGAGTACGGTACTGTATAGTTAGTGGGCATGTATGTCATGTATTGTTTTATGACAGTATTTGTAAAGTACTTTCTGAAGTTTTTATTATGTGTTTAAATGACATACCGAAATGATATTTTTAAACGGAAGTTGATTTTACAGTTTAATAAGTGTTTTGAAGAAATATGTTTTTATGTGTATTTTTTTTACTGTGGGTCGCTCTTGTGACCCTAATGTGACTTCCTAGGATCCGTTGTAACGCATAGGCGGGTCTAGGGGGTTACATACCTTGAGACAATGAGAGAGTTGCCTTGAAGCTGCAGATTTCTGTGAGACTGTAGTGGTAGGTGAGGATGTGAACTTTTACCGAATGTTGATCTAGCTTAGAGGTCGAAGATTGATTTAGTTTAGTTGACAGGCTTGCCTAGCAAATGTGATTGATTTGATTTTTAAATGAAGATTAGACCGCATTTTGCTAGAATAGTTTGTGATTTTCCTAAAAGTGTTTGGAAGAATTGCTCAGTTTGTCTCTTGATAGGGAAGAAGAGTTTGTTATTGATACCGTATCAGAGCTTGCTCCTGTTTTGATTGCTCTGTATCTTATGGTTTCCGAAAGAATTGGGAGTGTTGAGGAATCAACTTTGAGATTTGTTAGACCTTAGATTCATTAGGCCTAGTACATCATCTTAGAGTATGACAGTGCAATTTGTGAAGAAAAGAGATAACATACGAGAATGTGTTTAGATTTCAGGTAGTTGAAACAAGTGACAGTGAATAATTAGCATCCGTTTCCGAACATCAGTGATTTGTGATCAGTTAGAGTGTGCCCCAGTCTTTTCGAAGATTAAATTGAGGTCTGATTACTACTAGTTGAATGTGAGAGAAGTTGAAGTACCGAAGACAGCTTTCGGGGCAAGATGTGATCACTTTGAGTTATGAGTTATGTCGTTTTGTTTGACTAGTGTGTCAACTACTTTTATAGAGATGTTGAGTAGAATATTTCCTAAGTTCCTTGATCAGTTTGTAGTAGTCCTCATAGATGATACATGGGTATATTCGAGCATCGAAAAAGATCATGACGATCTTTGGAGTTAGTGTTGTAGATCCTATTAGAGAATTAGTTTTATGCCAAGTCGAGCAACGTGAACTCTGAGTTAATGAAGATGTTCTCCTAGGACATGTAGATCAGCCGAGTGTATTAGAGTAAATCCCAAGTAGGCAGAAGAAGATGTGAGTTGGAAGAAATTGAAGATTGTGACAGGTATCTATAGTTCCTAGGTCTAGCAATTGTTACTATCGGGGAATTGTAAATAGTCCTTCAAAGATAACTGCTCCTTTGACAGATTGCTACAAAAGAATGTTCAGTTGTTTGGCCAGATACGGGACAATGAGCCCTTGAGAAACCGAAAGAAACTTTGAAGAGAGCTTCAACCTTGGTCCAACCTATATCGGAGAAAGGGTCTATGAGCCATAGTGATGTGTTACATGTAGGGTTAGGTTGTGTGCTTATGCAAGACAGAAGACTGTGGCTTATTCATCGAGATAGTGGAAAGACCGAGAGAAGAATAATCTGACACAAGACATAGAGTTAATTTTAGTTGTGTTTGCTTCGAAGACTTAGAGGCAAAACTTGTATAGTAAGAAATACACAGTATACACATATCATCAGAACTTGAAATATTAGACGACTTAGGAAGGGTTGAAACTTGAACAACATGAGTTGTTAGAATTGCTTGAAGACCGTAATCTCAAGATTGAGTATCATTCGAAGAGAGTCAACGTAGTAACTGATGTTCTGAGTTATAGTTGTTGTTAGATTAGTAGTTGAGTTGCGAGTTGTATTTTGCTGGATTTAGTTTACCGAATGATAGTAGTTTTGTGGCCGAGTTTCATGTTAAACCTACATTGAGTCAGAATGCCTAAAGAGAAACAGTTGCAAGACAGGTTCTTGGCACCTCACGTGCAAGACATAGCAGAAAGAAGACCTTCAGAATACAGTTTCAGAGATGATAGAGTTTTGCATTTCAGAGACAGAATAGTTGTATCGATTGACATAGTGTTTTGAGACGTATTGTTTTAGCCGAAGCACTTGGCAGTTCTTTTGTATTGCATTTGGGTAGTATGAAGACTTGTTGTGGGTTGAAGATGAGTACTTCTGGATTGAGTTGATGAATAATGTGGTTCAGTATGTGATTAAGTGTGTAATTTGCCAGCGTGTCAAGACCGAGCTTCATGTTTTCTTCTAATTGTTACATCCATGGAAGATTCTTGATGAAAGTGGGTAATAGATTTGAGGGACCTTTTGTCTGATTCGCCTTTGATTTCTTCTGTGGGAGCTTAGCCGTGTAAACAATGATAGTTGCATCGACTGTGCTCATTCTATACATGTTCACGTTACTTGTACCTTGTGTAAGATGGCGGAGTCTTGCTTTACCAAGAGAGTGAGTTGCATAGTGTCTTGAAATCGATAGTGGCCGATAGAGATTCGAGATTTCAACTAGACTCTTGAAGATGTCTGCATAGTGCTTGGTTACCCGTTGAAGTCAGATGGTCAGTCAGAGAGAGTTATCGGTCAAGTTTTTAACAGTGCTATATGAGTTTGTGAATCGGGCTAGTTTGGTTGTTTATTTGTTGCGGTTACCACCAGAGTTAGATAGGGTTTGTGATGTGTCCCATGTATCTATGATTCAGAAATGTGAAACCGGTCTGTCTCGTGTTATGTTTGTTGAAGAGGTTGAGTCGAGTTTGAAATTGGCATGCATTGAAGGACTCGTTGAGATCTTAGCATCAAATAGCTAATGTTGTGTGGTAAGTCTACCGAGATTGGTTAGTGTGCTGTGGAAAGGAAGAAAAGTGTGTAAGAGCAGATTTTGTGGTAATTCCTGTCCGATGAATTTCGGGGACGAAATTCCTTAAGTGGGAGAGAGTTGTAACACCTGGGTTTGGGAGCCGGGAGAAAATAATATTTAAACAATGGTTCGGGTTTCGATTTTATAATTAAAATAATAAATAATTATTTTGGGCTTCATATATTCGAAGCAAACAATTATGTTGGATTTAAATTGTTTTGGGAATCAAATCCCATGAATTTTAGAAAAGATAAGAGTGGCCATCTCCTTAATGGCGTTTTGGTAAATATGTGAACTTTTAAATAAAAACCCCTCTTTTATTTTAGAAGATAACTTTTATCTCTTCTTCATGTTCTTCATTTCTTCTTCCACGTTAAAAATGCTCTTCCTCTCCAAATCTTTATTTCATCATCTCCTTGGCCTTCGTTGGTGATTTTTGAAAGGTAAACACATCCCCACCTTGCTCTCATCTTCCTCTACTTGAAAGTACAAATAGATTTCATTTTCATCAATGTTTTAGAATTTGGGTTTTTGGAAGATTTGAATAAAAATGATATCTTTATTGTTTTTAACTTAAGATTTTGATTTGATATTGTTAGATATGGTGTTTATGAACCAAATGGTCCAACATATATAATTTTTAAAGTGTTTTATAAGAATTCCTGAAATTGGGTTTTGGTGGGGTTTTAGGAGGGTTTTTAGTTGAGTTTTGAGTGTGGTTTGTGATGGAATTTGAGGGTTGATGTTAGGGTAATAGTTGGGGACTGTTTTGGAAGCATTTGAGGGTGCTAAAAAGGTTGAAAACATGAGTTTTGGGCTGGGTATAAGGGCTGCTCGGGTTTGGTGATTTTGGGGATTGTTCATGACTTGAATTGTTGTGTTTGGTGTTTGATTAGTATTCCGGATTAGCTACTTTGATGTTTGAGTGATTTGAAGTTGTTTTGCTTGTGTTGAGGTGATTAGAAGCGAGATTTTGTGTTGGTGAAGCCTCGAGAACAAATCCGGAAATTTGAAGGTGTTGGTTGCTTGGTGTTGAGCTTGGAAATGAAGGTGAGTGGTTAAAATGTTTTAAATGGTTTTGAGCAAATGGTTCAAGCATGTGGACTAAGTTGGGATTGGTAGACCCACCTAGAGTTGGGATTAGAGTGGTAGCCTAATCCCAAGCTTACATTAGAGACTTTGGTTACACTCTTTAATGGTTGTTTATGCCTTTTGATTAGTTGTGATTGTGGTGGTTATGTATATGTTGTTATACATGTATGTTGAGGCATGGCTCGATGCATTGTTATATGCATGTCGATGATAAATATGATATGGATATGCATATGTGTGAAATATGATGTGATATTTGTGTTAATGATATACTTGTGGCGTTGACATGTGAAATGACGATATGAGGTGGTTGCATGATCCGAGGATCATGGTGAGTACATGCTAGGCATGGAAATGTGGTTTGTGCATGACGGTAAGTCATGGTGAGTACGTGCTAAGCACGGAAGTGTTATGAAATGATATTGTGAAAGATTAATGAAATGAGTAGTATTGGCACTAGTATGCTTGGGTACAAATGATCGATCATTAGGATGTTTAATGTGCACACGTGAGTCAAATGCGCGCGTGGTCTTGATGATGGTAGTCATCAAGATGGAGTACGAGTTCGCCCGAAAATCTTCTTACATATATTAGTCGGTGATGAGTGGAATCACATCGACGGGCGTGAGGATGAGTGGAATCCCCTCCGCGTGAACGGTGATGAGTGTAATCCCACCGTCAGGTAATGGTTGTGTTGTTGGATGTGAGTTCTAACGGTTATCCGCGTATTCGAGTCATAGCTAGGTGCCAATACGGATTGTGGATTATGTTACTCATATGTGGTTATATGTGTTTCTATATGTGTGGTTATGGACTCGTTGAGCATGATATGACATTGATACTTTGATCATGCATCATTTATATTTTTGGCTCTTACGGTTCGAAGGTAAGAACTCATGCATTCTACCTTGGTTGTATGCTCGTGCTTGGACCCTGCATTGTCGAAGGTTTGTTTTATGAGCTTACCCTCACTAAGCCTTTATGCTTACGCTCCTTTTTGTTCGACAATGCAGATCAGTAGCTTGTGGGTGGCAAGGGCAAGGAAAGGTCTCCAAGGGTTGCTTTTGGTTAGCTCAAGTATGATCTTTAAATTGTAGATTGTAATAGTCAAGCAATGGGATAGGTGTTGTTGATGTGAATGCTTTGTTGTATGTTAATGTTGGTTTGGCTTTTGGATGCCTTGTTTGATTTGCAAACCTTGTTTTTGTTGCATGTCTTGAATGTTTATATGTTTTTTTGGCTAAGGCATGTAACCTTAAAAGCTATGTATGATCCCTTGTGGTGAATGTATGACCTTGTGTTGGATGCCTATTTTTAATGCTCAAGTGTTTGCCTTGTGAAGCATGAACCTTCAATGCTATGTATGATTCACATGTTGTTGATGTTGGTTCCTTTAATGTTTGGTTTTTATATGCTTGAAGTGTGTTAAACATGTTTGTAGAAGTGTGGTCTTACCTTAGGTTTGTGCTTGTGTGTTGTGAGAGGCTTTAGTGGGGTTTTAGGGCATCCTTGTGCCTTAAAACCAGCTAAAACCAATTTGCAGTCAGAGGGCGTTTCGAAACGGTTGACCCCGTTCCGATACGACCCCTTTGTTTTTAGCCAGGCGTTTCGATACGCCTAAGGAACGTTTCGATACGATTTTGCCACTGGAAATTTGAGATTTTGACGATAAATTGATGTATCGAAACGGGCCTTAGCGTTTCGGAACAGCCTTCATCTCGTTGACCACGAGAAGTTGACTGTTGTGATCGTTTTGATACGGGTCACCCCTGTTTCGAAATGGACTCATCATGTTGACTTTGGCCAGTTGACCAAGTCAAGGCGTATCGAAACACCCTAAGGGCGTTCCGATACGGCCTGCGGTAAAGGATTAAAATGGACTGTTTTGATGAACTATTTGGTTGTCTTGTCTCGTACGTTCTTCCGTTGTTGCCTTCCTCACATAGGATTCAATAATGCCTCTAGAAGGGATAATAATAATGAAAAGTTTTTCTAGGGTTGCTAACCGAGGTGGGACCTTAACGGGTTTCACATCGGTTTTCCCCGTGTAGCCTACTCGGACCGGTCAGCCGACCAGACCGGGACGAGGGGGTTATAGCAGAGACACTTGTTTCTGGTGACAGAGGCAGCGGCGACAAGAGACAATTGCGAAGATGACGGCAACGGTTTGAATTTCAAATGAACAAAAATTAGAATTTTATAATTTAGGGGTAGATAGATATTTTAATCCATGTTTAAAAAAATTAAAAATAAAATAATATATTTTAATTAATTTACCTTACGATTTTTAATAATTTAAATTATACGATGAGTTCTTTAGATTTTTAATCTTTATAAATTAAATTAATGGTGTTCATTGGTACTCGTCGTTAGTGGCGCTTAAGGATGCTTATCGAGCGAGTCGGTCGCGAGTTAGGCAGTGCTCGACTCGTGCTCGTTAAAAAATTTGTTGCTCGACTCGACCCGTTGCTCGTTAAAATTGTGCACGACTCGTGCTCGTTAAAAAATTTGTTGCTCAACTCGACTCATTGCTCGTTGAGCTCGTTGCTCGTTAACCTCACTAAAAAATTTACCTTATTTTTTAACTAAAAATAAAATTTAAAATACTGTATGAGGCTTAATACTAACATAAATTAATAAATTTAACAAAAAAATATGAAAAGAGTGTATAAAACACTTTAAAAGTCTAAATCCAAACTAACAATCTACTAATACACCAAACTAGCATTTTAAAACTAAAATAACAATCCACAGATTCACAAAACTATCATATTAAAACTAAAGTAACAATCCACAAGTACATCAAACTAAAGTAATTACTAAAAAAATATTTTAAAAAATTAACGAGTTACTCACAACTTATCGAGTTGAGTTAGACTTTGCTCGACTCAACCCGTTAAGGTCTCGAGTCGAGTTCGAGTTAAATTAACCCGAGTCGAGCGTTTACTGAGTTTTGATCAAATAAAGTTCGAATAGCTCACGAGCTGCTCAACTCGTTAAGCACCCCTAGTGGTGCTCATTAGTGCTCGTATATAACGAATTATTGAGAATAAATTTTATCTAAAGATCACTTAACGTATATATTAGGGAAGAGAAAAGGATTAATTGCATAAATAGTAACATCCAATTCTAACTATTGACTTTCGTCCATTAATTTCCAATAAATACTCTCAATTAGAACGATTTCTTTAAAAAAAAATTAATTTTGGTAAGAATATATTAAGCAGATAAAAAAATCTAAAACGTATATTTTGATATATCTTTATATCAATTTATTTTTCCCGACAACCATATTAACAATGAAGACAGCTCCATTTGAAACAAGGTAAACTATATAAATCACTACTTTGTAATGACTCTTTTACCTTTACTAGTTACTAAAAATCTCAAAATAACTTAAATTAAATATTTTCTCACTCTATTTATAAGCTAATCATATTTTTTTCTTTTTATTATCACATATTTAGTGTATTTAAATCTATTAATTAATTAAATTATATTAAAATAATTATATAAATAATAAATTAATATATAAATCATTTGAATATGTTTAGAAAAGTTATATTAAAAATAATTTTATAGATCTAATTAATAATAATTAGATACAAAATATTGATAACTAATAAACTATTCAAACAAGTATTGAATATAATCATATTTTTATATGTCGTTTTGCTTGTTTAAATAATCTAACACCTATCAGCTATCAGTTAATTTTACCAAACACTTTTATACAATCAGCTAGTACAATCTGCTAGTCAAATCAGCTAATGCAATCAGCTATCAGCTAATGTAATCCGCTATCCGCTATCAACTATCCGTTAATTGCCAAACAGGGTCATAGGGTTGTTGTCCATATGACTATTATAATTTTAATTTTGACAATAAGACTATTTAATTATTTAAATAGTATCAATTAAACGGTTTGTCGTTAAAACCTAACAAAAAAGATGATGTAATAGTTAACGAAAAAATATATAATTGTACATTTAATCTTTATTATTTACATATTTTATTAATTTAGTCATAATTTTTTTTCCATCAACCATATTAACAATGAAGACCGCTCCATTTGGTAATTGCAAAACAAAAATTATATATTTAATTTTTATTATTTATATATTGTAGAACTAATGTTTTGATATAATAATTGAAAAATGTTTTGGGCAAAGTTAAAAAGAATTCAAAACAATTTCTAAAGTCCAAACAACTTGAAACTATGTTTATGGGATACTTTTAACTTATTTTCTTTTCTTTTCTTTTCTTTTTATTTTTTTTTTGTTTTCTTATCTTTAACATGTATATTTTCTTTAACTTTTTTGTTTTGTGCATTGAGGGCAATGCCCATCTCGAGTTTGGGAGGATAGCCCTCGCATCATTTGTATGCATTTTTAGTTGCATATAGGTTGCATTGTACTTGCCTTAGTAATAATCGGAAAAGAAAAGTTTGTTATGACTTGTGCCTATGATAGGATAGCTGATTACATTATTTTCGCACCTAATTAAAAATTGAACTTAATCTTGGGAAAAAGCATGAATATGACTTGGATTTTTTTCTTTTGGCCTAAAAATGTTAAAAATCTCTGTTACTTGCTGAATGTGTTAGAATATTTGATGAACAATGCTGCTTGTTTTCTTTCCAAAATTCTAACGATAATTGCAGGTAGCCGCCGAGGCAGGCAAAAGGCATAGAAAAATGCAGAACTGCCATGACAGCAAAATAAAAAACAAAGAAAAGTTATGTGTTACCCTAGAGGTGCCCGCAACAGGCTCTAGGAAGAATCATGTGCGAGGACACTCCGATGCTATCAAAGTCCATGAATCTAAAAAGTCTAAAAGTGACGGACAAATTAGCATGAGTGAATGAAAGCCTTCACGAGATGACTCTACTCCAAGGGTTCGGGGTTCTGTAGTTTGCTCCTATCTAAACGTCAGACCTAGAATAGTGGTTGTGATAAGCTGAAGCCCTCACTGCCTTGATTAAAAATAATAATGTGCTGAAATTGTGCTGCCTCGGCAACAACCTTTAAATTATAGTAGTATCTTTGTTTAATTATTTATTATGCATATTCAACTTGTTTACAGATAGGCAAACATCAAACGGGCATGAGAAATTTAATTCTGAGTTATTTTCTCGTTTATTTCCCTTCACTAAGTTATATATATATATAGGTGTCACGACCTTGAGGTAGAAAATCAGGTTACAAACAAGTTTTTCTTTCTGACTATTATTAGAGCAAGTACTTTAGGTTGCATTGTTTGAGGACATGCAATAGTTCGAGTTTGGGGTATGTAAGGTGTCCAAAAGTCTTATATTTCATACACTTTCCAACTCTTATTATTAATGTTTTTAAGCACATTTTAGGCATAAGTAGGGTCATGCATATCATTTTACATTATTTCATTGTTCTGCCTTACTCTATAACTTATCATTTATTTGGTGAACAAGAGATATTGTTTTAGTGTATTCTTGCTTGTAGGTACTAACAGCTGAACGAGAGAACCGAGGAACAGAAGACACAATGCTGAGGAGCAAACCCAGTAGTTGTACTGAAGCAGTTCCAGCTAAAGACAAGTAGTTGCCGAGCGCCCGCCGAGTAGAGTTGCCACCGACCTTGCTGCCTTCGGCAGCTGACTATGGAAGTTGGGAGAACTGGAGCGCGATCTGTAGAGAAAAAACTCTTGAATCTATCGTCGGCATTCATATGATTTTACGACATCTGTAGCAGCGGCTAGGGCTGCCGAAGCGAAATTCCCAAGTTTACTTGCAGGCTAAGGCAAACGAGGAAGAGTCCATATTCCAAGCAAAGAAGTCAACATATAAAGCTACATTAAAGAAGGAAAGCTACTTTAGAGGACTTCTACTTTAAGGAGGACTTAACCTAGTTTTGAGTCTATAAATACCCATTGTACTTCTAGTTTAAATCATCCTAGGTTTTTTATAAACTCTTCTTGTGTTCTTCACTGCCGCCATGTTCTAAATCCTCTTTGGGTTAGGGTTATGTTGTAGCTAGAGTGAAACGGTTGTTTTAGGTTTTTGAATTATTTCTTTAATAAAATATTCCAAGTTTACTTAATCCACTGTTCTTCATTCTTTCAATCTTTCTACACCAGTCATTTAAGAGAAACTATGACAAGTCGTCGTTTAACCGGTCAAAATAAATAAATTAATTAACCTCTTTCAACAATAAATAAAATAAAGAAATTAAGTAGTATAAGGAAAGAGGGTCGATCCACAGGGAGACTAGTCGAAATTCTTGACTTAAATTTTGTCGGATTTGAAATCCCAGGAATATCTGCAAGGAAATAAAAAAGGGGGGTGATATTTGATTTCGAATGAAGTAAAAAAATAAAATGCAAGAATTAAGGAAAATAATAGGAAAAAACCAAATGTGCAAATTAGCCTCGAGCTAGCCTTGTCAATTCCTTCGATCATTGAAATAGATTTTTACTTCGGGGATCATGTCGGTTACAGTCTGCGAGGCCCAACCCGTCGCAACTTGCTTTTCTCTCGAGTAACCAATTCTCCCAAGACTATCTTCGAAGGTTGATTCTTAAACAAATTAGCCACGTCTATCGCCGTTAAAGTGTTTAGTTTTGAAAGCAGGAAAAGCCCGACTCAGAAATTGTCTTAAAAAGAATCGCTTCTGATTTTATCTTTCCTTAGCGGACCGCCGCTAAGAGTGTTCACAGGAAGTCGAAATTGCCACAGGCCGATCCTTCCTCCCAACTATGTCTTTAAACGATTCCAGATCAACGAGCTCTTTTGATTTGAAAAACGATTAAAAACTTTAGTAAGGCCGATTGCCAAACTATCTAAACAGAAAGATAAAAATGTATTCCCGAAGGAATTTAGGCAATGTTTAATTCTCATGATTAGAATTGATTTGGCTAACTCTTGGCTCAAGAAATTTAGCTAAGCATGATATTGATTATCATGCTTAACTTGGTTTTGGAAAAATAATTAAATAACATAAAATAAATGAAATAAGAAAATAAAGGAAAAGAACTTGAATTAAAACTAAAAATGTTTACAAAGATAAAAACTAAATGATTGATGATGATCTAAGCCTTTACCAAGGGTGGTATTTATAGGCTTAGATTTACAAAGATAAAGTGATGAAATAATTTAAAATAATAAACAAAAGATAAAACAATTCAAATGTTTTGAAATTTAAATGCAGGAATCTAATCGGATAAGCTGATAACATCTTCCAGAACGTTCCAGAAGCTTCTAGAAGTCGCCACGTCATTGCCACGTCACTGCCACATCAGACGCGTCGTGCCCGGTGTCGTGCCCATGATGCCAGTCATGACAGAATTATAATAAAAACTGCAGAAATGCCTCATTTTCACTGCTATTTCTAGAATTGGGTCCCTGCACAAAATATAACGAAAACAACATGGATTAAGCAGCAAGAAGTCCCAATAGCTAGGAAAATAACAAATGAAATGTGTCATATTTGAGCACTCATCAAATTCCCCCTCACTTGTCTCATACTTGTCCTCAAGTATGTCCGAAAAAATCATAAACCCAAGAATGCATTTCTCAACCATTACAAGCATCAAACATAATCATAAGAGTTCTAGCACGAAAGGAGGTTCATGAAAGAAACATAATTAAAACCAAATAGATACAAGCAAAGAGCAGCCCTTGTCCTTTTCAATTACCTATCAAGCATTAATCAAATCTTAGCCTAGTCTTAATCCTCACCAAGATACACTCAAGAGCACTCAAAGTGTTTTAAAGGTAAATTTGAAGCAGAAACACTCAAAGTCAATCATGAATAAAGGTTTCCATATGCTTGTAACAAGTTCAATTCTCCACTACTTTAATAGAATCGAGGTGCAAAAATCATTAGGTCTTTATTCAAGGTGTAATGAGGGTTTAGGAAAGGATAAAAAGATGGAAAGGAAATAATCAAAGAAATGATCAATGCAAGATTTCACACAACAATCAATGAAAAACAAATGAGGAGCTTAAAGATGGGCAATCAACATACACATTTCTGTTCTTCGAAACTGTTTTTTTTTGGAATTTTTTTTTGGAATTTTTTTCTTTCGAAGCAATTGCTTCCTTATTCTGTTTTTCTTTTTTTTCCGAAGAATTATGCCCTTAATTTGAATTTCAGCTTCCTTGTTTGCCTAGTAGTATAGTATATAGCATTTGATCAATCAAAAAGTGGTTAAGCCAAGGGAATGGGGTGTAAGGCTAACAAGGTTTCACTAGGCGATGAGAAAGGGTAAATTAAAACGAAAAGGAAAGGAAGAGGTTTAAAGCCTAATGCCTAAATCATTTTAAAGCACCTTGTTCTTAGTGTAGTCTCGAATTGTAAGCAAGCCACAAGTTCTAGATTCCTAAAATTCAAGATGACACTCTCAAGCAAAATGAATGAGCATAATATGAAGGATGCATGCTCAAGGCTCAAAGTCTCACAAAATTGGGCTAAATTTGATTAAGATAGGCGAGAAATCTAATCAACACAATCAAAAGTAATTAAAAGAGAATGTCAAGCTGAAGAATACCCATATCATTTGGTTATCAAAAATGCTCCAATACAATCATTCCTAAGCACTAGAACAAGTACAACATGCTGGACAACAAGTAATGGCAAAAAATTTCATCTCAAGGTTTAATCAAAATCAAAACATATTATCAAACAAGTTACGACAAGTGGTAATTTATTACCCTCCCCCTCACTTAAATGAATTGCCCCAATTCAAAATAAAAATAAAGAAAATGAGGAACAAATAAGGGTAAAAGATACTCCCCGTGAGTGATGAAATTGAGTCCACCGTTGGCATAGAGTGGAATGAGGGAGACGGTGAATGAGGAGGAGGAGCACGGCGGGAGTTGCATGGGCCAGCGGCGGTGGTAATCCTTGAACGGCGGTTGACGAACGGTGCTGGAGCCGGTGCAGCGAAGGGCGATTTGGCATTTTCGTTGGGCACCCGTCGAATGGTTGCCGGTCGTCGGCCACCACGGTAGGGAGGAGAAATGGGGACTGGTCGGAATCACTGGGCACCTCCACGAAGGCCGTCGACGCAACGAATCATCACCAGAACAGTGTGTGGGTAGAGGCTCGATCCGGTCTTGGCGTTATATGCGGACCATTGGTGGTGGTACGGTTTTGGTGGGGCTCGATTTTGTGGCGATGACGTGAAGAAGATGATGCGGGTGGGAAAAAGGAAGGAGACGAAATGGGGGGATTTAGGAAAAAATAAATAAATAAAAGAAATGGGTTGATTGGCTGCGGGAGATATTTGGGTGGTCAAAGGGTAAAGGCTAAAGGGTTTGGCTAAAATGCACCGCAGACCATGGGTTTTGCTAACGTGCACCGTTTAATGAAACGGTGCACTCCAATGCTTATGGTCGAAATGTGCTGCTGTGAAGGGTGTGGCTTGGCTTGCTGTGTGCGAAAAGAAACCTGCAGAGGGAAAGGAAAATTTATTAAGGCAACAAAAGAAAATGAAAAATAAAGAAGCATAAATTAAATAAAAAAAAGGAAGTAAAAATTGACGAAAAATAAATCAATGGGTTGCCTCCCATTTAGCGCTTTGTTTAACGTCGTTTAGCTCGACGACCTTTGCTAAATTTTTGGCTCTTCAAAATAAAGGTCTTCAAATAATCGATAATGTCCATCGCTCGTCGTTTTAACATCTTCCTTCATCTTTCTTTTTGTGCGCAAAGCAACAACTAAGCTTCTACCTCCTTCCCAAGATGACAACTTACTCAAGATGATGTTTGGCAAAGTTTGGTTGTCGCCTAATATATAATCAAACCATTCCAACCTTGGCTTTGGTTACTGCAAAATTGATGGAAAATGTTTAGTTCGAATTGGAATTAATCGAAAATTAGAAAGGGAAGAAAGATTTGAAATGATTTCGCCTTTGTTTTTATCGTCGAGATCTGCGAATTCCCTACAAAATTCATAACACAAATTAGTTTCGATCAAATCATCAGCTAACGAATCTATAATATCGATGAAATTTAAACTTGCGACCGAATCAGGATACTTCATAGCTTTGTACATATCAAATTTAACTACTTCCCCATCAAATTCCATAGTTAAGATGTCGTCGCGGACATCAATCTTTGTATGCGCAGTTGATAGGAAAGGTCGGCCAAGCAAGATTTCGGATCCGTTATTGCTGCGATCATTTTCCATGTCAATAATGTAAAAATCAGCAGGAAAAATGAGATTTTTTACCTGTACCAACACGTTTTCTAGTACTCCCTCGGGGTAGATGATTGATCGATCAGCTAATTGAACCGTCACTCGCGTTTCTTTCAATGGTTCAATCGAAATTTTGTTGTAAACGCTTAACGGCATGACGTTGATAGATGCGCCTAAATCGCACATCGCCCTTTTTATCCCAACATTCCCAATTTTACAAGGAACCACAAACATACCTTGATCCTTGTACTTTGGCGGCAATGGTCTTTGAAGAATAGCCGAAACGTTCTCACCAAGGTTAACTCTTTCATTCCCAGACAATCGCCTTCGGTTTGTGCATAGATCTTTCAAAAATTTTGCGTACTTAGGGACCTTCCGAATAACATCCAAAAGTGGAATGTTGATTTCCACTTTTTTGAATACATCCAAAATTTCCTTCTCTTCCTCCTTTTTATCTCGTTTCGTCAATCTACCTGGAAAAGGAGGAACAGGTTCGTAAGTAGAAACAGAAATATTGGATTTAGAGTTACCTGCAATGGGTGGAGACTTTTCGTTCTGGTCCTTTGGAGAGCTGCCTTGCTCGTCGGATTTTTGCTCATCTTGCTTGGGCGGTTTAGGCGTTATCACCGTTCCACTACGCAAAGTTATCGCACTAACGTTTTCCCTTGGGTTGGTTTCGGTTTGGGATGGTAACTTTCCCTGGGATTGTATACGGCTAACGGCTTGAGCTAGTTGGCTTATCTGCTTGTCGATTTGTTGGAGGTGGGATTGTGTTTGGGTTTGGAATTTTTCCTGCGAAACTGCCAATCTCTCAACAATAGACTCAAGCGAGGATTTTTGGGGTGCTTGGTTTTGGTAGGGAGGTTGTTGCCTAGGTTGGTAATTTGGGTTCTGATTACCGTAGCTCAAGTTTGGGTGATCTCTCCAACCGGGATTGAAGGTATTGCTATGTGGGTTATAGGGTCTTTGGGGAGGTCCGGGAAAGTTGTGTATGGCGTTAACTTGGGCACCAGACGTATCTCGCAACAATGGGCATAAGTCGGTTGCGTGATCTGACATAGTGCATATTCCGCATACCTTAGCAGCTTTTATCTCCCCTGAAACAAGAGAATACACAATATTAGTCAAATTATCAATTTTATTCTCTAATGAAATTGTGCTTACTGTGTGAACCCGTCGGCTGGGTTCACTTGTAGAACCAAATTGCTGCGAGTTTGCAGCCATTGTGGAGATTAATGTTCTCGCCGCAGTAGGAGTCATGTTAACGAGCGCGCCACCGCTTGCTGCATCTACCATCTTTTTGTCCATTGGTAACATTCCTTCATATAGGTATTGAAGGAGTGTTTGCTCGGATAGGCCATGTTGCGGACAGCTTGCGCACAGCTTCTTGAACCTTTCCCAATAATCATATAGGGATTCGTCGTGCATTTGTTGGATACTCAAAATGCTTCGCCTAAGTTCAGTCGCTTTTGCTGCAGGGAAATACCTGTCAAGGAAAACACGAGAAAGATCAGCCCATGTATTAATAGAATTCGGAGGTAAATAAAATAACCACTCTTTAGTCGTTCCGGTTAAGGAAAAAGGAAAAGCCCTTAGTTTTATCTGATCCTCTGAAACTCCTTGCGGTTTCATGCTGTTGCACACCATGTGAAATTCGGCAAGGTGTTTATGTTGGCTTTCAGTAGGGAGGCCATTAAAGGTGGGTAATAGGTGAATCATGCTCGTTTTGAGTTGGAATGGGGTATCACCGTGAGGAAAGGCGATACAAAGGGGTTGTTGCACAGTGGGGGCTGCGTTCAGCTCTCGAATCGTTTGTTCTGCCATCGGTTCTGGTTCCTGTGTAGGTTCTTCGATTGGTGTAGATTCGGAGGTGGATTCTTGTTCGGGTTGTCGTGTGCTTTGTTGTTTCTTTCGTCGAAGGGTTTCGCCGTGAGTTCTACGAGCGCTTGCTTCGATTTCCGGGTTATATGGAGCTAAAGTACCCGGATTCTTCCTGGTCATAAAATAAAATAAAAATCAGTCAAAAATTGCCGAAAATAAATCTCCCCGGCAGCGGCGCCAATTTTGACAAGTCGTCGTTTAACCGGTCAAAATAAATAAATTAATTAACCTCTTTCAACAATAAATAAAATGAAGAAATTAAGTAGTATAAGGAAAGAGGGTCGATCCACAGGGAGACTAGTCGAAATTCTTGACTTAAATTTTGTCGGATTTGAAATCCCAGGAATATCTGCAAGGAAATAAAAAAGGGGGGTGATATTTGATTTCGAATGAAGTAAAAAAATAAAATGCAAGAATTAAGGAAAATAATAGGAAAAACCAAATGTGCAAATTAGCCTCGAGCTAGCCTTGTCAATTCCTTCGATCATTGAAATAGATTTTTACTTCGGGGATCATGTCGGTTACAGTCTGCGAGGCCCAACCCGTCGCAACTTGCTTTTCTCTCGAGTAACCAATTCTCCCAAGACTATCTTCGAAGGTTGATTCTTAAACAAATTAGCCACGTCTATCGCTGTTAAAGTGTTTAGTTTTGAAAGCAGGAAACGCCCGACTCAGAAATTGTCTTAAAAAGAATCGCTTCTGATTTTATCTTTCCTTAGCGGACCGCCGCTAAGAGTGTTCACAGGAAGTCGAAATTGCCACAGGCCGATCCTTCCTCCCAACTATGTCTTTAAACGATTCCAGATCAACGAGCTCTTTTGATTTGAAAAACGATTAAAAACTTTAGTAAGGCCGATTGCCAAACTATCTAAACAGAAAGATAAAAATGTATTCCCGAAGGAATTTAGACAATGTTCAATTCTCACGATTAGAATTGATTTGGCTAACTCTTGGCTCAAGAAATTTAGCTAAGCATGATATTGATTATCATGCTTAACTTGGTTTTGGAAAAGTAATTAAATAACATAAAATAAATGAAATAAGAAAATAAAGGAAAAGAACTTGAATTAAAACTAAAAATGTTTACAAAGATAAAAACTAAATGATTGATGATGATCTAAGCCTTTACCAAGGGTGGTATTTATAGGCTTAGATTTACAAAGATAAAGTGATGAAATAATTTAAAATAATAAACAAAAGATAAAACAATTCAAATGTTTTGAAATTTAAATGCAGGAATCTAATCGGATAAGCTGATAACATCTTCCAGAACGTTCCAGAAGCTTCTAGAAGTCGCCACGTCATTGCCACGTCACTGCCACGTCAGACGCGTCGTGCCCATGATGCCAGTCATGACAGAATTATAATAAAAACTGCAGAAATGCCTCATTTTCACTGCTATTTCCAGAATTGGGTCCCTGCACAAAATATAACGAAAACAACATGGATTAAGCAGCAAGAAGTCCCAATAGCTAGGAAAATAACAAATGAAATGTGTCATATTTGAGCACTCATCAATCTATTTGTCGGACACGAAAGTGCAAGGCTCACGAAATGGTTAAGTACAGTCACAACGGGAGGCGTGACTAACTTGGTTCCACACTAGTCCACAAGTTTCAGCGCCTAAAAGGGATCACTAACCGAGTTGACTGACTTGGTTCCACACTAGTCCTCAAGTTAGCAATCCCGAGCATCCTAACCTAGAAATAGGAGGGATCACTGCCGACTATCATACCGAACTTGGAGTATCTGCCAGATTTGCCGCCAGGACGTCCTTCCATTCCACCTGCCGAGACAGTACACACCCCTGTAGTGGCAGTAATCTGCTGCGGCCGCATGACAGGGTCGTAGTTTGCCGCCCGCCGTACCCGCCGAGGCTGCATATCGTGGCAGCAAAGGATAACTTATACCTATTACAACACAGTTTCCACACTAAGTGGCAGAATAACCCTGCTTGCTCTATCAACCTGATTCTTTTCTTCTCTTTTACTTGTGTTTTATTTACTTTTCGATCTCAACCAATCATTCACTTGTGTTTTTACTTTACCATTGTGCAAGAACTACGAAATGAGACAAGTTGTCCAGTCCTCGTGGGATTCGACATCTTATATACTATAACTTGACAGGAGTGTGCACTTGCGCTCCCACAAAAAGGGAAAACCTACACGCCCTACAGTAGGATAATGCGAAATTTCGTGAATAAAGCTGGTTCAATTCAGAATGTTGGTTTTCTACCTAATGACTTGTACAACTATCTGGATAGAATTAGATGAGAAGAAGTCCAAGATGGTGATGGTGAAACAGTGATGGCATATTTATATGGGAAGCAAGAAACTGATCCTTTCTTTTTTGTTAGGCACACGAGGGATGAATCTGAACACTTGGAGAAGTTGTTCTGGTCCGATGGTGTATCACGCACGGACTATAAACAATTTGATCATGTACTTGCATTTGATACAACTTACAAGTGTAACGCATACAACAAGATGTTCGTTGTTTTGGTTGGTGTCAATCATCATCGAAACACAGTGTCATTTGGATGTGCATTGATTGTAAATGAGAAAGATGATACATATGTGTGGGCATTAGAACAATTGAACAAAATGGGAGATGGGTACAAACCGCTTACTGTTATTACTGATAAAGATAAGGCTATGAAAAATACCATTTCTCGAGTACTACTCGGGGCAAAACATAGATTGTGTTTCTGGCATATCATGAGGAACGTGCTTTCTCATATGGAACAAGATTTCCTTGATGGCTTTATGAGATGCACTGGCATGTGTAGGACGCCATCTGATTTTGAAAGTGCCTGGAAAGAACTAGTGAAAAAGCACAACGTTCAAGAAAAAAATGGGTAAAGAAATTATATGAAGATAAAGAGGAATGGGCAGAAGCATATTTGCAAGGATACTTTTATACAGGTAACATTATATACACTTTAATTTAATATATTATTTACTATATCTAACGTAATTAATAAATATTTTTTGTGTGCAGCAATGAGGACTACTCAACGGTGTGAATCAATGAATAAAACACTGAAAACTTGGTTGGACAAAAAGGTGATGTTGTACCGATTCTTTGAAAATTACCATAAATAGCTACAATCTCTAAGATGGAGGAGTCTTATCAAGATTACAAATCAATGGATAAAGAACCGTATTGTGACGATGTGTTGGAAACTCTCAAGTACAATGCAGTCAAGGTATATACGCGAAATTCTTTTGTTACATTGTGCAAAGAAATATCGTTAAGTACTTCAAATGTTGCTTGTATGCATTGCCAATGTCCAACAGATTGTTTTTGCCATGTAAAGAGTCTTGCCTGTATCATCTCAAGTAGCAATATTCATGCAAACTCTGATTTCTTCAAGCGTTAAGTACTTCAAATATTGTTTGTACGCATCGCTTATCCTCGCATTTTCCTTACGTCCTTCTGCTAACGTATCACCTGGCTTAGAACAATACTGCTTGAAATACATTAATTAAACTCTTACAAATGATAATAAGCAGAAAATTACATGTCGATATTTATAAATAAATTTTTATGTAGAATCTAAACCTTTTTTCCTTAAATTTTTTTGAGCATGTAGGATCAAATCTTTCAATTCTTCTTCACTATCAACATCATAAACATTGTTCTTGTTCCCAACCTACGCAATTAAAGAGTAATTGATCACATATGTAATTCAAATTGTATATTTGTACATTATTTCTTTCAAATTTACACCCTATAAAGAAAATCATTTTTTTCTCATTACCACCTCATTTTTTTCGGGAGCATCAACCTTGCATGTTTCTCCACTATCTTGTAAAATAGTGTTTTTTTGCTTGTTATCATATGTCAAATATTAGTTTTAAGTAAAATATGCTAAATAACAAATAAAGAATTATTTAGACATACCTTTGTATTCACTCTAGAAGTTCGAGCTCTTTTTTTATGTCATATCTTTCGACTTTAGATCATCTGTAACATCAGAACGTGCAATCGAACATCTCTTTGACAATGACTTCTGACTGTTAGACATTTTAGGCCACATTTTTTACTTATTGGAGTTTCCTTCAACGTAACTAGTTGACTAGGAAATCACTGGGGACTAAATTCAAATCTAAAAAAATCACTCGGAATTTCTGAAAAACCATCCCTATCAATCTTGATTTTGTCTTCTGAAATAGCTTCAACTTTGCTTTTACCACTACGTTCTAATGAGGGAGAATAATCCATATCACAATTAATAAATGGAGACATAACCGGTATTTTAATACCACTCACGGTTTCTTCCTTCATTGCCCCGACAGTTAGTTCTTCTTCCCCGTAAGATTTATTCTCTAAACCATCAGCGTTTAATGGCTCGCTATATAAATTAATATCTTCAGGTATACTCTTTAAATCATCTCCCTCTAATAATTTATTATGTACAACTTCTCTTTTTAGTGAATCATCATCTTGTTTTGAGCATTTTACATTGCTAGCTCCTAATATAGACACTAATTTCTTAAATTGGTCATTTAATTTCTTAAATTGACCATTAAAATTTTCAAAATAAAAATTCATTTTCACAAACTCATTTTCAATATTTTGCACAAATTGAATGAGTGTCTCAAACTTCTGATCACTCTGATAAGGAGTGCTTATATTTTCCTTAAGTACAACTTCACGCTTTTCATATAAGTACATAAAACACTAATCTCAACAAAAACTATTTAAGACAAGCATTGAAAGTTCAAGTAATTATAATAAATGTGCCACGGTGTTTGTCTTCCTCGAACACATGTCGATATGACGCTTGCACTTCATCATTGTTGTATCTTGTTTTGAAGGCGTTAAATTTTGATTCATCATCTACATCAGAGAGGTTAATTTTAAGTAAGAACAATTTGCAACATTTGAAGCTAGCCTACCGGTATGCTATCAGTACCGTACCGATACCAGTTTGGTACTAGTAACATACCGGTATGGTAAAAATATCGTACCAGTATTACACGATATCGTTGAAAATTCAGTGACCAAAAAATATATCGGTACACATACTGTACCGGTACTAATATCCAGCGTACCGATACGGTAAGTTATCACTGAATTTTCATTGGCTAAGAAATATTCATTGAATTTCTACGTGTACCGGTACACGAAGAATACCGTACCGATACGCGCGACAAACAACAAAATTGGGGGTTTCAGATCGGTCATTAATTTTACGAATCAATCAAAAAAAGTGACTTGCTGTAACTGATTTTGGGGTCTTAGCAAAGGCGTTGGGGTTCTCTTGTATTACATAAGCCAATTAACATAATTTTAGTTAGGGTGATGATTAGGGTTTTAAAAATTGGAGATAAATTACCTAATTACAACAAAGAATTAGGACTGGTGGCGGCGACAAAATTTGTCGGCAACGGTTGGCGGTAGGTGTAGCGACAATTGAGTTAGTTTTAAAGAAAAAAAATAAGATTTTTTTTTGTTTGGGATAATTTATTTTGATTAATAATATTTAAAATAAATTTAAAATTAAAAAATACTTTAATTAAATTACACTTTTAATTTTTTAAAAAATTATAATTACATATTAAATATTTCAAATTTAAAATTTTACAAAATAATCTATCAATACTATCGGTGCTGTCAAGAGTGGGGCTGGTCGTTGCTTGACAAGCTATCTAGAATTTTCATTTGCAAAACACTCGTACAAATACCTGTTCTCTCTGTTTCTCACGCTTCCATTTTTTTAGTTTCTCTCTCTTTACAAAAGACCAAACCCAACTGGGTGCCGTGGTGGTGGGTGCGGCTGTAACTGTTTAGGTAGCTACCAAAGCAGCTTGCTTTCCCCTTCCACGGCCCTCTTTGCTTCCCCCTTCAACCAAATCACTAGCCCATTGTCGTCTCTCAAAAATTGATTTCGTCGGTATTCTCACTCCTCTCTTATTTTTATAGCTCTAATGGCGCTTTTGCGTCTCTTTGCTCAATACTATGAGTTTCTCTCCTATTGTTTCGTTTTCAGTGATTGGGTTTTCTTTTTAGCTTTGGATCTGTCTTGGTTTTTTACTTAAATTAACTCAATACTTTTTTTTTTCTATCTGTGATGGAGATCTGATTTCAGTTAAAATTTTCACTGTTTTAGGGTATCTTTTTTTACTGTCTTCTGCTCATTTTTTATGCTAGCTTTCATTTAATCGAGCAACTTCTGCTTCTTGCATGCTGCTTTATGATTGGTTATGTTTTATCTGTAATGGCTAATTTTCTCTCTGGGTGGCTGCTAACTTATGTTCTGCTCATGTAATGGTCGATGGTGCCTTTTGATCTGACACTATACTAACTGTTTGGCTCATATTAATTTGCTCCAGCTTTTCTTTGATCTTTTCTCCCCCTTGGGTGATAGGTTTGTTTCTTTGGGGTTTTTTTTTTGGCACATTACTTGTATTTGTACTTAAGTGACTAGGATTCTTCTCGCATTGTAGATCAGTTAGTTATACTATTGATTTTGTTAGGTTAGCTATTGGCGGAGTTAGAAGGGGCGGCTATGTTGAACTTCAAATGGAGATATGGTGCTGTTTGTAATAATTTTGATCCATGGATATGTGAGATTTGATGAGTGTATTTGAAATTCTTTGTCTCCGCTAATGGCCTCAAAATCTGGTGCCAAACTTCCTCCTTAACAGCAACAGAAGACAAACAAATCTGAGCAGGCTATGTCCGAATGCCTTCTCCAATCGGTAGAGAATAGAGATTGCACCAAAACAAGTTATGGCAGAGACTTCCGAAAAGAAATGGTCACCTATTTTAGATCAAAAATGGTTCTATTGAATCTTTAACTAAGAAGTTGGAGTCATGCACATTTTCATCATGTGCATGTGCTAAAAAAGCATCAAACGGGGTAGATTCTTCGGTTTGTGAGACTAAAGATTCATTTGAAATCTCAGCTGATAAAGAAAAGAAAACATGGGGCTATGGAACTGTTAAAAACAGCTCAGTATCTGCCAAAGTTAGTGACGGGACTAGTAGTCTTGCCATGATTAGTGACCGTCTTGAGAGTGGCAAGAGCAGCATGTGCAGAGGTAGCACAAGTAGTGATGTGAGTGATGAAAGCACATGCAGCAGCTATAGTAGCAGTATCAGTAAGCCTCACAAGGTGAATGACTTGAGATGGGAAGCTATCCAGGCCGTCAGGGCTAGAGATGGGGTTCTAGGTTTGAGCCATTTTAAACTGCTAAGGAGGTTGGGTTGTGGGGACATTGGGAGTGTCTATCTGTCGGAGTTGAGCGGAACTAAGTGTTATTTTGCAATGAAGGTTATGGACAAAGCATCTTTAGCAAGTCGGAAAAAGCTGCTCCGTGCTCAAACAGAAAGAGAGATACTGCAATCTCTTGATCATCCCTTCCTTCCTACACTTTACACACATTTTGAGACGGAGAAGTTCTCCTGTTTGGTAATGGAGTTTTGCCCTGGTGGAGACTTGCACACCCTTAGGCAGAAGCAACCCAGGAAACATTTTCCCGAGCAGGCAGTGAAGTGTGACAATCAAACTGGAAATGATATTTCATGTTCTTTACTATCATGTGCATATTTTTTTATCTTGTTCGCTTCCTTTTCAGCTATCTATGATGAACTTGCTTTCAATCCTAAACCTTTGATGCCTTACCTTAAAAATCCTGTTTGCTGATGTTGGACCGAATGAGAATCCCTTTGAAAAGAATCGACTTTGTGGAAGCTCAGTAAATGAAAGTTTTTAATTTTCTTTCCTTTTTGCAATTGCGTTTATCCATTGAACACTAACGTGTTGTTTTCAAAATTCATGCATATTTCTATGACCTTTACAATAATGTTGAACTTGTTTCTGCATTGCAGGTTTTATGTAGCAGAGGTCTTGCTAGCACTGGAATATCTTCATATGCTTGGGATCATCTATGTGACCTTAAGCCCGAAAATGTTCTTGTGCGGGAAGATGGTCATATAATGCTCTCCGATTTTGATCTTTCCCTTCGTTGTGCTGTCAGCCCAACTCTTGTCAGTGCGGCTTCTCTTGAATCAGAGGCGTTAAGGAAGAACCCTGTTTACTGTGTTCAGCCTGCTTGCATTGAACCTTCCTGCATTCAACCATCTTGCGTTGCTCCAACAACTTGCTTTTCTCCCCTTCTATTTTCTAGCAAGTCCAAGAAAGACCGCAGGCCAAAAGGCGAAATTGGGAACCAAGTTAGTCCATTACCTGAGCTAATAGCGGAGCCAACTGATGCCCGTTCGATGTCATTTGTCGGGACTCATGAGTACTTGGCTCCAGAGATCATCAAGGGTGAGGGCCATGGAAATGCTGTTGATTGGTGGACTTTTGGAATCTTCCTCTACAAACTCATGTTTGGTAGAACCCCTTTTAAGGGATCTGGCAACCGGGCAACATTGTTCAATGTCGTAGGACAGCCTCTTCGGTTTCCAGAATCACCTGTTGTGAGTTTTGCAGCAAGGGACCTCATAAGGGGACTACTTGTGAAAGAACCACAACATAGATTGGCTTATAAACGAGGGGCAAGGCAACCGAGATTAAGCAACATCCCTTCTTTGAAGGTGTGAATTGGGCATTGATTCGTTGCGCTACCCCGCCTGAGATTCCAAAGCCAGTCGTGCTTGAAAGAGTACCAGCTTCACTGGCATCAACAAGTGAAAAGACTGCTGCCCATGCAGCAGCTGCTTATGATCAGAAAGGTTCAAACAATTATTTGGAGTTTGATTTCTTTTAGCACAAGTTGCCATTAATTGCAAAACCCAATTAGTTTCTCTTTAGCGGAAAGAATTATTATGAACACATCAATGGCGGTGGAAAAAAATGTATGTTTGTTGTTGCTTCCTATTTTAAAAAAGGACTGACTATGCCTGCCAACTTCTGCCTCTACGAGAAAAAGGAGTAATTGGAGTGGCAAACACAGAGCAATTGTAACGTGTTCATAGTCCCAGATAACATTGGTATATTAAGGCCAAACCATATGTGGTAATAAAATGTAGCAAAGCATGAGGGGACTAATGAGACACATAGTGAAAGCAAACTTAACATGAACTTGTTTATGGATTGCGTCTTTCAGTTAATGTATACTGTTTCTGCCGAAGTTGCAACTATTACTTGCGTTTGAAGCACATGCACGCAAATGAATCATCGTCAGCAGTTTCCTGTGACTGTGAGACCTGGAAGTAGTCTTCATTGGCAGCTGGAGAGTGCAAGTCCGAGGGCGACCCAAGCATATTGGCAGTCGCATCTTTCCCTTCACATACAACCTTGACCTCACAAGTTTTGGGTGCACTCTCAAATATTTGATGAGCTATCCCACCGCCTCTCCTTGACTTCACTTTCCTACACACCCATCAGAAGAAACAAGACCCTAAACACAGAGAAACAAAAATACAAGGGTTCTAACAAGAATGCGTGTATGTAGAATACCTGGTTCCAACCACTAGTTTTGTGATGTTTAGAATAGGGATTAGATCTATAATGGCTTTTGCAACCATATCACTTTCAACAAGCATGGTATCTACCTTGGCCTGTTACATACATTGCTTGGTTAATTAAGTTTCATACGAAAAATGAAGTAATGCAATCAAACAGTAACTGTAATTATTTACTACCTTAGAAGCAGTGCAGATATCAAGATATTTCTCAAGGAGTTGTCTTCTCTTCCCCCTTTCTTGCGCCATGTAGGTCTCCACTTGTGCTGCCGATACCTGACTCTTAGGCAACTTTCCTACTATTATCAAATCCTTAGCTGTTAGCGGTTACGAAAAGAAAGCAAAACAAAATATTATTCATTTGCTTACATGGAGAAGGAATGTAATGAATCTCCGGAAACACGTGTACTAGAAAGACGGTGGTGGTGGTGGCGTTGGCGGAGGAATCGACGAAATGGGAAAGCGCCCAAGACAGCGCATCCATGCTTGACTGACTCTTCCCCACAGCTACGTATACGCTATCCTCGTTCCTTGCTCCGACGCTGTTTACATCAAAGGAAAACATACTGCTGATCTCTTCTATTTCTTTGATCGACGCCAATGGTTCACCCTCTTTTATCTCCAACAATTCATTATTCTCTTCTTCTTCTATCTCGGAGAACCCGTCGTATGTATTGACGTCTGCTTTTGTACGCGGTGTCGACATTTACGTGAAGCTTTTTTTTTCTTGGGAAGCAGATGGAAAGTGAGAATTTAACCTGTTCGATGACTAGCTATATAATTTTGCGGAGCTTCATTGATGCATATGGAAATGAAACGCTGAAACTATTTTAAGAAAGGAAATACATTAGGTTCATATACATAGGCCTCAAAGTCCAACTTTGCATCCTTTCAATTTGACTTTTCTGAATTAGAAATACGGAGAGAAATTGCATATGTTGTAACCTTTTGTTTTCGATAATCAAAAGGAAATGTTTGGAAAAGTCGAATTGAATGTATTAAAATGTCAAATTGATAAGGTATTCATATCATAGATGTAATCGATCTGATGTGTTTGCATTATAGATTTAGCTAAATCATCTTCAATATAAAGGGTTAATTATACTCCTAACTCTAGTACTCTTCACTAAAATGTATATTCTTTTGCTTTTAAAAATTAGAGAAAATACACATTATTCAAAATAATTTTATTTAAAACCGATAAGTAGTGGTTGCAATAATAAACATACTATGTTATAAATTAAAATACGATTATAATATAATATCTGCTCATTAATTTTAGTCTTTTAATAATACATATCTATTGTATAGATAAATTATTTGAACTCGGATGAATTAAGAATAATAAAAAAAAATTCACTTAAACAATTGACGGGTTAAAAGTGATATTTTTAATGCCTCCTATTTCTCGTGAATTCGTATTATTAATTGGTGAAATTGAAGCTTGTGTTTGTTTGTATATTAAAGTGTCTCTTACTATTAATTATTGGAGGGTATAGTTGAAAGGATATTCGCTTAGTTGCTTGTATTTTACATATCTTATATACTGGCGTTTTAGGAATAAAAAATATATATACATGCGTTTTTCCTTTGAATGAATTCGTCAAAATTTTCATTTACCAAAAAAGTCGAAATTTTCTTGTAGTTTTTGTATTATACATATGATGCAGATTTATTATTATTATTATTATTATTATTATTATTATTATTATTATTATTATTATTATTATTATTATTATTATTATTATTATTATTATTATTATTATTATTATTATTATTATTATTATTATTATTATTATTATTATTATTATTATTATTATTATTATTATTATTATTATTATTATTATTATTATTATTATTATTATTATTATTATTATTATTATTATTATTATTATTATTATTATTATTATAGTACTTGTAGGTTTAATTAATGATCTATAATTTGATTATTTAAGTGTTTGTAACATAGTGAGCAAGCACATTTGATTTGGTTGGCCAAGCTGCTCATTTTTGTAACATAGTCATATTTTTTTTCTTTAATTTTTTATAAAAAACATAAGACAATACAAAAAATGGTAAAGTGGCATCTCTTTCTAAAAAAAAAACGTTCCTAAGTCTCTAAATCAAGCATTGTCAGAGCTCACTATCACTCTTGCACCCATACCGTTCGAAACCTCTTGCATTACTCAATTGTTTTTTCTCGATATTTTTTCTCACCAACACCGTCGTCTGCCACAACACAAACAATTTTCACCGTCTATTAAACTAATTTGGGGATTTAGAAATGTAACGTTAGGGTTTTGGGTTAAGGATTTGAAAATTTTGGGTATTTTGAAAACTTTAGAAATTTTGGGTTTTATAATTATAAATATTATTTCATTATAAATATTTTTAATAATTATTACAATTGTTTTCATATTTTTAGATTTTAAGTAAAAAAATATTTTTTTATAATTTTAATTTTGTAAAAATTTAAATATTTTTTAGATTTTCTTGAATTTTTTATATTTAAAAAATAAATAATTTATATGGTTTTTATGCATGGAACTTTTAGAGTGTGCCACGTATCACCATTTTTATGATTATTTGTGAGTTAACAGTTAACGTAACAGAAGTGCTAAATTGATCGCAATTTAAACTCTGAGAGCCTGATTAATCGTAATTTGAATTTTGAAGGCTCAATTGGCTAAAAAATTTCATAAAGTCTTAATTAATTTTTGATTTCTCGTTGAGAGTCAATTTGACCATTAAGCTTAGTTTAGTTGATATAGTAATTATTGTAATATGTAGAAAAATATAGTTTTAAACGTCTATAAATATATATTATCTAATAGAATGAGTCTACCACGTGCGTCGAATACCACTAAACATCACACTGCTGAACATCATTAAATTAATTAATAAAGATTAAAAATTTCAAGGACTAAACATACAATTAATAATTATTTAAAATAAAATTTCAATTAAATTATATTTCTTATATGGTATATTGTTTAATCTTTATTTCCAAATAATTGGATCAAATATCAATCATAGTTAACCCCTAAGTTAAAAAAATCCTAATTCTAAAGAAAAAAATTCCTCTCCATTGCCGCCGTTACTGACGGCTCCTCCTCCATTGGTTTTGAAGCAGTCGTCTCCCTTCAGGAGAGGGTTATTAGCTTTTGTAATAGTTGGATCAGTCAGAGATTTTATGGAGATCTGTAGTATTATTTGCAGCCTATGGATAGGGGTATGTTGTGGGAGAAAAAAAAAAGGTTCATAATTGAGTTTAGCCAACAATCACTAGAACTGGTTCCAATAGTGGTCCAAGATCAAACAACAATCCTTCGTCAAGGTCATTTTCAAAAATAATTTAGGGTTAATTTTTTCTTCAAAATAATAATTTTTTAATTTAAATATTAACTATGGTTGATATTTGATTCAATTATTTGAAAATAAAAATTAAAAATATAATATATATAAAAAAATAATTAAATTGAAATTTTATTTTAAATAATTATTAATTATATGTTGAGTTCTTTAAATTTTTAATTTTTATTAATTAATTTAATAGTGTTCAACAGTGAATTAGTGATATTCAACGGTATTCAACACCCATTGTAGAATTTTCTAATAATGTAAAATATGAATAGTTTGAGTACTGCAATAAAAAATAAAATTTTTGATGCAATGTAATGGCGTTAGTAGACAAAATAAAAAGCATATTCGCATATGCTCTTTGCAATTTATATAAAATTAATATTGTCAACTATTCAAAAAAAAATAATATTGTCAAAGGTCAACAGGGTAGCAGTTAATTGATAACGAGTATATTTATTTATTTATTAGCATAATGAGTATAATTATTTAAATTCATCTAATTAGTGTATACTTTTTTAGTTTCATGGTATATATTTTGAAACATTATATATATATATATATATTTCATTAAGTTAATAGTTAATTTTTTTAGTTTTATGATATTTAAATATTTTTTGATATAAGTTGGGGACCTCATTAAAAACCCCCTTCGTATCGGACTCTCTCCAAAGGAAAGATTCTAACAGCGGAAGGAGGAAAAAGAGTGTCCCTTATTTATTAAAAATTTCATAAAAATCACCTTACAATTCGAGTAGCCCCTCAAGGTTAGCTCACGACAGTTTACAACCCTCTTACATTAACAATTATCCACTAGCCAATACCTCTCTTAGCTAAGGAGTCCGCTTCGATGTTAGCAATTCTGTCAACCTTCCTGAAGATGCATCCCTTCCTATTGTTAATGTTGACGATCCCTTGGACAAGCTCACTGAAGATTGCTGGGCATATCTCCGGACTGGAAATTCATTGAAGCGCGATCGCACTGTCACACTCCACTATCATCCTCAATTTGGACACAGCAGTATTACCTAACGCTGAAATCAAACCATGTTTAATTGCAAGCAACTCAGCAAGAATTGGTGGTCCTGATCATGTAGATTCCGAGAATGACAAAAGTATTTCGCTCTTATGGTTGCGAACCAGTCCCCCCAAGCCGCCGTTCGATCCGTCTCTCTTCATAGCCCCATCAGTATTTAACTTCACAAAACCTGGGGGCGGGGGAATCCACTTCTTCTTCTCCACGTTGATCATTTTCCTGCTATCAACGAACACACTGTTGGTAGGATCAACGATAATATCCTCAATGGTTGCTGCTGCTTCTGGAACGCAAGATTTGAACCAATTTGCCACCCTGCACTTGATCAAAAAAGATAATTGTAGTTCATCGATAATTTTTTGTTGAAATAAAATTTCATTCCTTGTCAGCCATATCGACCAAATAATGGCAGCTGGGATAAACATCCAGACAGATTTTTCAGCGTAAGTGTGAAGAAGTTCCTGCCACCCCTGTAAAATCATCGGGAAAGACTCCGGCATAACCCAGCTGATATCCCAAAATGACATCCATTCCGACCATAGTCTCCAAGCTACTTTACAATGCAGGAAAAGATGATTTAACGATTCTGCTTGTTCACTGCAGATGGGGCAGAGAGTATCGCCACTAGCTAATATTCCCCTGCGTCTCAACTCCTCTTTCACCGGCACTTTACCATGAGCCACTTGCCATAAGAATAATTCAATACGGGGTGGAATTTTGCCCTTCCATACCCATTTCTTCCAATTGAGATCTTGCTCTGTACTAGTATTGCGACACGCGTAGCCAGCTTTAACTGAATAAAGCTCTTCACCCGCTGCAGACCAAGTCATGCAATCGTGCGAAAAACCTTCTGACTTCTTCGAAGATAATAAGGCCAGCAAGTTATTCCATTGATGTTCCTCCCAATCGAAGGTTCTTCTTCTTAGAGGAATCATCCATGTCCACGTCTCATCCTTATTATTGCCGAAGTCGCTAACACAGCCTTGTTTGTTCTCCGATAAAACGAAAATTCTGGGGAACAAAGCCTGCAGAGGTGTATCTCCTAGCCAAGGATCCACCCAGAATCGAATATTTTTCCCATCGCCTAATTGAAGTTGTAAGTTACTTCTGAATTTTTCACCAAAATTGTCCTACTAATAGAAAGAATTTTTTATCCCCTGCCATAACCATGAGTCGAACCTGTGTCGAGATGGATCCGGAAGCATTGTTATTGGGTCAGCATTGACTTTTCCAACCATTACTTTCCTCCAATCGCACTCCCTGTCGTTAGCATACTTCAAAATCCATTTGCCGATAAGGGCCCTGTTGAAGAACACAACGTCCCGAATGCCTAGACCACCTTCTTCAATAGGTAGACAAATCTTCTTCCAACTAACCCAGTGTATCTTCTTTTTGTCTCCATCTCCACCCCAAAGGAAATTCGCCATCAACCTGTTTATTTTGCTAGCCACACTCACGGGTATCCGAAATAGAGACAAGTAGTAGGTAGGAAGGGAAGACAGAACAAACTTAATCAGAACCAATCTGCCACTGATAGACAAGTTTTTTCCTTTCCAAGTCGCCAACCAACTATGCATTTTCCCAATGATTGGTTCCCACAACGCCGGGGAGTTTCTTTTGGCCCCCAAGGGAAGGCCTAAATATTCGGAAGGGAATTCGCCTCTGAGACAGCCCACTTTGTTCGCCCACATGGATAGCACTTCCCTCTCGACGTTAATGCCGAACAATCTGCTCTTAGATAAATTAATTTGAAGTCCTGATGCAACTTCGAAAATTCTCAAAATTCTTCTGATATTCATTATTTCTCTCTCGGAAGCTCCACAAAAAATCACCAAATCATATGCGAACTGCAGATGCGAGAGTTCGAAATAATTCTCCCTTTTTCCTATGCGAAAACCTTTAAACAGTCCACAATCTGACGCTTTCTCGATCATTAAGTGAAGTGCTTCTCCCACCATATTAAAGAGTAGTGGTGAGAGGGAGCACCCTTGTCGTAGCCCTCGCGCTAACGCGAAACAAGGCATCGGGGAGCCATTTACGAGCACGGATATTGTAGCCGTCGAGATGCACCGCATAATCCAATTACACCACAAATCACCAAATCCCATCTCCTTCATAATACGCAACAAGAACTGCCAATCAATTGTGTCGTACGCCCGCCTAAAATCAATCCTGAACACTGCACCCTTCAACCCGGATTTTGTCATGAAGTCAATGCCTTCGTTTGCAATGAATGAACAATCCAGAATTTGACGCCCAGGTATGAACGCAAATTGTGAGTTACTGATTAATCCCGCCATACATTCTTTCAGTCTTCTTGCGAGCACTTTTGAGATGATCTTGTATATTCCAGTCACCAAGCTGATCGGCCTATATTCCTCTAAATTTTCCGCTCCCGGTTTCTTCGGAATTAATGTAATAAAGGAGTGATTAATCCCCCTTTCCCAACTTCGTCCCTTGAACAACTCAGTAAACGTCTTCATAATTTCATCCTTGATATAAATCCACTGATTTTTGAAAAAGGCCATAGTGAAGCCATCCGGCCCCGGTGCCTTAGAAGAATCCATTGAGTTGATGGCACTCCAAACCTCATCACTGCTGAAGGGTCTTTCAAGCCACGATCGCTGCTCTACCGACAGCTTTTTAAAAGCCAACAGAAATTCATCCAGCTCTAAAGTATTACTTGTATTGTAAGCCTTAGAAAAAAAATTGAAAATGCCTTTCTTAATTTCCTCCGGATTTGTGACTACTACCCGATCTATGTTCATAATCGAAATGGCGTTCGAGCGTCTTCTATTCGAGGCGTATAAGTGAAAAAACTTGGTATTTCGGTCTCCCTCCTTGAACCACTTCAACCTTGAATTCTGAAGCCAAATAGATTCCTCCCGTCTCAAAAGGGACCAAAGTTCCTTGCGCATCTCACTGAGTTTCGACCAAGCGTTGGGAGTGCCAGCACCATTTATCAAGTCTGCTTCCAGGATCGAAATTTGTTCCTCCAGTTTTGGAATATTTGATCTCTTCTTTATTACTTCTTTTTCCGTCCATTTTCTAATGTCAGCTTTGGTCCCTTTTAAAAGGCTAACAATCCCCTGTCCGTTGTTCCTTGCCTGCTGTTGTTGGAAGGATTCAGTCAAAAATTCTTGAAACCCCTCCATTCTCAACATATAATTGTAGAACTTGAATGGTTTTGCTCCCCAGTTATTCCCTTCATTTTCTAGCAAAATGCCGTTATGGTCGGAGATTGATCTAGGTAATAGCACTTGTCTCAAATTATGTAAGGCAAACAGAAAATCTGAGTCCACTAGGAACCTATCGAGTCGAACATGAGTTGGAAATTCCCTATTGTTGGACCACGTGAATATCCCCCCATTTAACGGCAGGTCTATCAGCTGTGCTTCTTGAATAAAATTTCTGAATATTTCCACAGAGCTCCAATTAACTGCTGAACCACTTTTCTCTTCACTGTTGATGTAAGCGTTGAAGTCCCCCCCTAAGCACCATGCTACCTTATGTTGAGCCATAAACTCCAGAAGATCTTTGAAAAAATCCTGTTTTTCTGAGTCCACAGAAGGACCGTAAATATTTGCCAATCCGCAGCACAATTGGCTTCCATGACACTTGCCAATAATCGCAATAAAACGCCGAAAGACACATATCTTCGACTCACTGAAAAAAATCCCTGTCCCACATTGTGATCAAACCCCCTGCTGAGCCTATCGAAGGGGAAATAGCCATCCCAAACCTTTGATTACATCCCAATCGCCTAAGAGTAGATGGCGAAATTTCTTGAAGTTTAGTTTCCTGCAGAAATAAAACCTTTGGTTTCCTCCTCATTATCATACTTCTAACAGCACCACACTTTTCACTCTTCCCTAATCCTCTAATATTCCAGGAGATTAACGAAAAATTCATAGAAGCAAAACAAATAACCCACTTGTACAAAGGAATAACGAACGAAGACTTATCTGGAAGAAGCTTCTATCTCCTTCACCTTTCCCACAAGCGCATCTTTTCCTCCTTTAAAGGTAATGCCCAGAACATTACTGACGACCCAAACTGCGAGGGCTTCTTCTATGTAATTTAAGTGGATCGAATCACCAGAAGACCCAGAGCCAGCAGACTTTGTTCCTTTGTCCGATTTATCCAATGAATCCCTAATATGGCTTCTGATCAGTTTCCTGTGGGAAGCATTATAGAATTCATCTTCTCTTCTCAATGAGAAAGAAACATTGATCTCGGGTGAGGGAAGTGCAGAACCATTTCTTCCCAACATCGAGCTAGCCGCCCTTACTCCCGACGAAATCTCGCTACCGTGAATTCTGTCTGATAAGTTATTCTGAATTGCGGGAGAAGTGTTGAGGGGACGAGACCCGCCAGATAAATCCAAGGAATCTTCAACTACCATATTACCCAAATCATTCCCCTCTCTTGCCCCTTCAAAATTAGAGAAATCGTCCGACCCATATAATCCATAACTGTTCTCACCCACTTGGTTAATCTCCTTCGAGCCCATTTGAGTCGGGTTGGCCTGGTTTGTATTATGTCTCTGTTGGGTCATGGACAGGGCCGACACTACAGGGTTCACTACCGGCCCATTATCACCATTAGGAAGTATATCTCCATTATTTCCTATACCGTTATTTAATCCAGGCATATCCCCTCTATGATTGGGAATTCTTGAAACCGGATCTAACGGTTCTGTTTGGTCTGCATTATGGTTATTAGCAGTTATACCCTCAACATTCCTCAAGTTCTGTTGTACGACAGTGTTAAATGAATTGTCGTCATTGGAGCTCCCCCCTCTCTCTTCTCAATGAGGCATCTTCATTTAATTCAGCCACCCTTGGGCACCGTTCATCCATGCTCGGGAAATCCCCAAGTGTGTTAATGGCCTCATCTGACTCTCCGTCTACCTCAGCGTCATGTGCCGTTCGATTTTCCGTCCAGCCGCCGATCTCTTCATCTTCGTCCAGACCCTCACCTGAATCCAACTCCTCACCACCGGAATCTCCCAATCTTATTTTGATGATAAATGGCTTGCCCAACACGTTAATTTTGATCATTTCCGGGACCGTTGCTTCACTGTAAACTCTGATCAATAGGCGGGCTGCCGAAAGGTCTGTCTTTTTTTTAGTTGTCTGATCAATCGATATTAGTATCCCCCACCTCCTCACCAGTTGAGAGAAGAAATCTTCATTCCAACATAGGATGGGGACCCCGTACAGTGTGATAGAGCAGTAGAAATATGGGAGACCATCGATCTTTACTTTATCATCTATGAAGTCGAACCAGAATCCTAATTCTTCCTTTTTCCTGTTCCATATATCAATTTTCTCCTCCATTGATTTGAAGGACAACAAGCATGCGTTGTGAGCAAGTCCCCATTTTGCCAATCTTCCTTGAATACCATCGCTGACTAGAGCTTTCCTTACAAAGCTCAACTCAAAACCTTTCTTAATCACCCCTACTATCGAGTTATTAATCCATTCAGTCTCTTCTATGGGAATATTCAAATCTAACTTGTTCATGTTTTGACTGCTTCCGTGAGCCACATTGTCAGGTTGCTTCCTACCCCCCGTATTTCCTTCAGCTGTCTTTGTATTCCCCTTCTCTTCCTGAGTTGCGCCATCCGTTGAGAACAGGACATCTCTATATGACCTATCATCACGAAATTTTGGCTCTCTGTCTTTTGATTCCCTCACCATTTTTTCATTCAAAGCTGAGTTTCTGTTTGGCCGGAGGTTCCTGCGAGGTTCAGTTCTTTGGCTTCCCGTGCCTTTTCCATACCTTGCTACGGAGACGGAGACTATACGCCCATCGATTTTGGTATTATGCATCCCTTCAATGACTGATTCCATATCTTTTCTGCTCGCCAGATGAACGAAAGCAAAGGTGTTGTTCACGTATCTGGGTCTCCTATTGACATATGGAATGAAAACTCTCTTCACCTTCCCGTAATGGTTGAAAAGCTCCCATAGCGCACCTCGCGAAACTCTTCTACTAACGTTGTCAACGAACACTATCCATCCATCCTTACCGGACATAAAGCTCGAAGATCTACCTGCACCCCTGAAGTCCTTGGCCACCTTTTCGTCTGCTCCTCTGCTCCGCTACTCTTCCATGTCGCCCACGATTGAGAGCTTCTATAATTGTTGATGATATTTAAATATTATATATATATATATATATATATATATATATATATATATATATATATATTTCATTACGTTAATAGTTAAATTTTTTAACAACGTTAATAGTTAACTTTTATATATTCTTGAACTAAATGAGTAGTTTCAGTGAAAAAGGTGATATATTCATTCTAGGAGATTCAATTTCGAGCAGCTTTGTCTTTAAAGTGTGTATTATCAAAGGGTTCAGAAAAGGTATGAACAAATAATACTTTACCTTAAGACTATTAAAAAAACATGTTATCTTATTTTAAAAAGTCACAATCGAATCATTCAATTAATCAATTTTAAGTTGTAACAATTAGATTGTTGTGTGTTAAACATTAAATGTACGTCAAAAGGTGTCGTTAGAAAACATGTTAGGCACGATACAACCAACCAAAAACTGCAAAAATGGGGTGAGTTGGCACTTGAAGATAATTGGTGGAAGCAATCGAAAAGTAAAATTTTACACAATAATTTACAATGGCTTGACTTCTAAACTAAGTCTACATTTACTACCTTAGCTTACTACCATAAAGAATTTTTCCTAAATTCAATAAACTTGAATTTGAACCATTGAGGACAATGTTAAGTCCAAACCCTTCTCAAAACAGAAAAATAAATTAAGCAAACAAAGAATAATCCAAATGTTTGTAAATTGAAGCTCTCAAACACTATATATAAGAAAAAATAAAGAATTGAAAAATAAAAAAAAAATTATTGATATTTTTGCTTGAATGTGTTGTCTAACCTTTTTCAACTATTTTTGGTTTGCTATTCTTTCATTAAAGGAGTCTTCATCACTCTATGTAACAATATAAGCTTTCTTTGTGTACTTGCTTGATCTATACTTCTTTATTCTAGGGCAATCGTACTTGACGTGTCTAAATTTCCTGCACTCATAACAAATAATGAGATTTTTTTATTCATACTTCATTTCTTTCTTTTAAGAACTTCATGAATCGTTTGTGATTTTTGAAGAGCTTGGTATTTTTTCAGTTTCATCTTTATCATCATCTTCACTCAAACTTTCTTCTGTGCTTGAAGAAAATTTTAAAGCAACTATACTTTTTGTCTTTCCTCTTCTCTTCTTTTCCTTCTCTTGCTTTTGACATCATTTTATAGGTGAGCAAAAACTCAATAAACTTGAGAGTCTTCTCTTTAATGATTGACGTGTTCCTAAAATCTCAACAATCGGGAATTGAACAGATCATCTTCCTCACTAACTTTTCCTCCGTGACTTCCCCATATCCTTTTAACCCATTGATAGTAATGAAAAAAATGGTCGAACATAGTCTTAATGTATTCTTTCGGGTTAATTTTGAAGTTCTCGTAGCTAAAATTGACAAGTCCAAATCTCCTTGGCATTGGAACATGATGAGCCACTTCCATATTCATCGGGACCAAGCGCACAAAATAAAATGTACAAGACATTGACATTTGTTCGAAATTTCTTGCGCTCATCTTCACTCCAAGTATCATTTGCACTAGTTGGCGTAGTGTAATCGTTCATGATGTTTTTCCATGCTCCTAGATCACTTGCTAGAATTAATATATTCATGTTATTCTTCCAATAAGAATAGCTAGCTCCGTTGAAGTAAGGATGCTTGTTGATCGGTTGAGAATCATTAATGAAATAAGAATCGGAAGTAGAAGTCATTGACACGTTTGATATACAAATTGATCGAGCTCTTCAATGACCGACTCAATGTTGTTATACCGTCAATTGAGACCTCGCTCTGATACTAATAGTTAGGCTCAATATGATCAACTGAAAACCGCCAAAAGATGTGGTGAATTGACTCTTGAAGATAATCGATGGAAGCAACCAAGAATTAAAACTTTACACAACTATTTATAGTAGTTCAACTTCTAAACTAATTTTATGTTCACTACCTTAACTTACCTTTACTGAGAATTTTCTCAAATTCACTATATTTGAATCTGAACTTTTGAGGACAATGTTTAACCTTACAAATTCCCTTGAAATTTATACCCAAAATTTTAAGAAATTTCTCTTACGATTTCTACCCAAATCTTAAGTCTAAATATTTTTAAAAGAGAAAAATAAAATTTACCAAACAAAGAATAATCTTTACAATTTTAAGTGTTTGCAAATTGAAGCTCTCAAACACGAGAAAATAAAAAATTGAAGAATAAAAACTCTTTTCTCTTGATATTTTTGCTTAGATGTATTGTTTAACCATTTTCAATTAGTTTAATTTTGCAGTGTAGAATGAGATTTGAGATGAGTTATAGCCGTTGGGAGCCATTAAAAATGAATATTAATTTTTTTTGTACAGAGGTATCGACCCATAGATATTTTTAAATATAAAATTTGACCGTTTGAAGTAAAGGTATCGAAAACTTAATGTGAGGTATTGAAACCAATAAGCAATCTAAGAAATATTGAGTCAAACTCTTCATAGAGGCATCAAAACCTTTAAAGAGTTTCTAAATCTATTGTTAAAAAGTCCAATTTTGATTTAGTTTTACTTTCAAAAGATATTTTTAAAGTCTTACAAGAATATCAAACCTTATGAAGTAAATTACAACATAATTTTCAAGATTTGAAACTTTTGAATTATTTTTAAAATATTTGATTTAGTCCAAAATAATTTGATAACTATTGTTATAGTAAAATATACTCAACAACCCATTTTAATTATTTTTTGGATAAATTACAACACAAGTCATCCTATTATTAATAAGTTTACAAATGAATTATGTATTTTAAAAAGTTACAAATGCATAATTTGGGTTTTGGGCTTCTCAAAGATTTAAAACTCCATACAACGATACAAAAAATGACAGGATTGTTGTTAGTGATAGGAAGAACATATTTCAAGACGAAGGTCATTTGACGATGGATGGTGTATATCAGAGTTCAAGAAGTTTGAATATTTTAGGGTAATTGTGTGGCTTCCAAGAGAGATTTTTCGGAATATAACTCAATGAATCAAACAAGGAGATCAAGACGAACATTATAACAAAAATTTGAGGTTCGTCGGCTACTGTAGATTGCTAGATTTTATACATGACATGATTGTTACAATGAATTACTTGAATAAATCTTGTGATCTTTTGAAATGCGATGGTCCAAATATAAACATACTAATAATTGTGTGACATGTGGTGTACTTTACTTTGATTTTTTTTTCAATTTGATCTTTATTCATTTAGAGCTAAAATGAGCAATTAACTTTTTTTCTAATCAAATTGATGAGATTTTAATTGAAAAGATGATTGAATTGTTAATTTTTCATGAACTAACGTAACAACCCCATGATACTCCACGTGTATTTCATTGTTAATATGACACATTGTCTCGTCGTCAAATAATTTTAACATTAATCATAAAAGTATTTTTAAATAACAATTTACTGTAAAATAATATAAGGTGGCACAACCTGATACATAAATAAAATAATATCATGTCAGCAATACAATACACATAAATTACCAGGCAGACTGTCTTATCAATATTATGAAAATCTAATAACTCAATCATCATTTTGTTAAAATCGTACCAATTTTACTAAAAATGAAATGTTATGTCAAATTTATATATATATATATATATATATATATGTTGAGCAATAAATTTATTTTTATACATATTTTGAATTTTTTTGACATAAAGATAATTATGCCCTTTGATGTTTATAAGTTTTGTTATTTTGGCCTTCATCTTTTTTTAAGATTAAAATTTTAACGCCATTGGCATAACATCCCACCTAATGATCCACATATATTCCATGCAATTTTTAACATTACACACACACACACACATATATATATATATATATATATATATATTATTTTTTTAAATACAATTTAGTCATTTTTAAAATTGAGATAAATGTTTATTGTGACCTGCCATAATAACAATTATAGTCCACAAGACATATACACTCAATCAATTTTGTCCTAGTTTGAAATAACTGAACAAATTTAACTCATTTAGTCATTTTTGTGAGACTGTCAAACCAAACGAATCTACCAATCAAAACAACAGTTGAATAAATGCATTACATTATAAAGTAGCAACAAGTTACTGAAATATGGTAGTAATACAACATTTTTGGAAGAAGAATAAAGACTAAATTGATAGAATTTTTTAATATGAAGGATTAAATTTATTAAATTCTTTTAAATTAAGACCAAATTGATCAAATGTATAAGTTTCAGGGATTGAACTATTATTATATCATACCATGTCACGATCTTTCATCCATTTTAACAGCCAATGAAATGTTTGTAACATTTTTTAATTAAGTGACTATTTTTAGGGGAAATGACATGATTGTAATCAAACTAACAATTAGGACCAAATTTATATAATGCATAAGTTTTGTAATTAAATTATAATTTTTTCATATATATTTCAAACAAAATTGAGAGACTCGACTCAAACTTGAAAACTGATCTACTAATTACTAAAAATTTTGAGTTATATGAAGTTCTTTTTTATAATTCAAACTTCATTTGATTTTTTTAATCTAATTTATGAAGGTCATTGTTCAAAAATTTCGACGACCAATTTAAAATGAGAGTCATAGTTTGAGGAATAAATTTGAATGCTCAAAAGTTTGGGGACAATATATGAAGGTCGTTGTTTGAAAATAAAATTAAAATATTTAAAAGTTTAGAGACCAATTTAAAATAAATATCATAATTTGGGAACATATGCTTCAATTAACTCTATATTTTTGGTTAATTACAACGCCAATTGCAATTGTATTAAAAAACACGGAAAAACAATAAAAAGGATATTCGCATATGGCCTGCAGTTTGTACTTTATTTAAAAATTAATATAGTCAAATGTCAATATGGTGGGGTTTATTAATTAGTTATATTTTGATACACAAGTTGTGTAAGAAAATTTTATACAATTATTTTATAAAAGGGTAAACTACACTGGTAGTCACTGAACTTTTAGGGCACTTTCAATAAGGTCACCGAACTTTTAAAACTTTCATTACAGCCACCCAACTTTTAATTCGCTTTCAATAAGGTCACTACCATCAACCACCGTTAAAAAAGTTGATGTGGCATGTTAAATTTAAGGGTAAAATACATTGTTAGTCACTGAACTTTTAAGAGGCTTTCAATATGGTCACCGAACTTTTAAAACTTTCATTACTATCACTCAACTTTTAATTCGCTTTCATTACCGTTAAAAAAACTAATGTGACACGTTAAGTTTAAAAATAAACGTTTTCCACCATATTTTCTCTCCCCTCTTATTTTCTTCCATCCAAACATGTCTCTTTCTTCCATATGAATCAAATTGTAATTTTTTGGTGAAGGTCGTTACTTCTCTAGTAACACATCAAGGAAAATATTAATGTATCTAGACATGCATGCGACATGTGTGAGAACAAGAAAAATATTGGGAGACATCCGATGATGGAATCATAAAGAAATAACTAAAATTTTCCTCATAAAAATCCTCTTTATGCTTCAGGCCCGACATTTACTGAGTCATGCACTGGATAATGAGGAGTTCAAAGGAAAATATTAATGTATCTAAAAGATAGACATGTTTGGATGGAAGAAAATAAGACATGGAGATAAAATAGGGTGGGAAAAATTTTATTTTTAAACTTAACGTGTCACATCAACTTTTTTAATGGTAATGAAAGCGAATTAAAAGTTGAGTGATGGTAATGAAAGTTTTAAAAGTTCGGTGACCATATTGAAAGCCTCTTAAAAGTTCAGTGACTAACAGTGTATTTTACCCTTAAATTTAACATTCTACGTCATCTTTTTTAACGGTGGTTGACGGCAGTGACCTTGTTGAAAGCGAATTAAAAGTTGGGTGACTGTAATGAAAGTTTTAAAAGTTCGGTGACCTTATTGAAAGCACCCTAAGAGTTAGGTGACTACCAGTGTAGTTTACCCTTTATAAAATTTAAAACTTAAATCTCAAATTCTAACACCCTAAAACCTAAAATTTAAATCATAAATTCTAAATTCTAACTATCAACCTTAGATTCTACACTCTACACACTAAACTTCTAAACCTTAACTTAAAACTCTAAATTTTAAAATTGAGAGGCTTGTGTATCAAAGTATTTTCCTTATTAATTATGATTTTATCATTAATCTAAACTCGACCATTCATGTATTGCAATTTAAATCATTATTTATTTTAATTTTTTAGCTCTTTTGTAATGAAAAAGCGGGAGGGAAGAAAGCACAACTTTTTTTTAATAAAAGTTGTCCACTTTGGATGTAATTTATGGAACTTTGTGATATGCTTTATGAATTTAAACTGACAGAAGAACCCTTTTTTCATGTTTTTCAGTACACCACGGATTCCTCCTTTGTCTGTTGTCTCATGGCTGCCGACCGAATGCTCTAAAGACAAACAGCTATCTGTCTCCGTAAACCGGCATGTTAACTTTTATTTTCTATTGAAATGAAAAACAAGAGCAAATTTGACATTAACATGTGGAGTATATCGGATTCATTGTAACCCCTACCCCTACCCGTCTATACGTTAATACGGATCCTAGAAAGTCACATGAAGGTCACCGAAGCGGCCCACGTTAAAATTTCAAATAAAACAAAATGATGAACCATTAAAAATCATAAATTAAATTTTGAATTAAAATAAATTTTCAAAAATCATTCAGACAATGAAACAAAACCATAATACGAGTTACGAAAACAAGTTTCAGACTCATATACAACACAAGACGTGACATACATGCCCTCAGGTTACACAAATATCATACTCCACGAGCAAGCCGAAGAAACTCTCATACTGACGTTGGTAGTTGCAACCTGGTCGATCCTTTAACCTGTGATGGTAAAAGCAACATGAGTTTCGAAAAGCTCAGTAATACAAACTACCAACGGATGCTAAAATCACAAACATGTATATGGCAAGCTTAACACTTCGTGAAGAACTAAACAACAATACTCAAATTACAATTCAATATTAGTGAAGCATTATATTAGAAGGTAGCAGAGTTGTTCTTTATTCGATCACTCGAACCTTAGGAGATAAGTCTAAAACTGAAGATTCAGAAGAGATTCAGATTTCAGAAGTTGAATCAAGGAGTTTAGGGCGGTTCATTGAGTGCAGATTAGAAGTATACTAAGTGTTTCAGACTTAGTTACATTAATTCAATAGGGTAGACTTCAGAGGAGGTCAAAAAGTTTTATTAAGTTACTTAGCTACCCTCCAATCGTATGTCAAAATTTAAAATTCCAAAATAGTATCCAGAAAGACTTACCTTAGGCCCGTCGGGCGTAGGAGCTTACATAAAGGCTTACCCTAGGCCCGTTGGGCGTAGGAACTTAGGTCTAGAAGGGCTTACCAGCGTTGAGCCTACAGATCTTCATTTATATCCCGATAATATACCCCGATGAATTTAGTTGATAATCAGAAGACAGAGATACCAGAAGATAGTTATCCGATCTATTTCCTTTATACCTGAAGGCATATGTCAGATTTATTTTATTATGTTGCATCCAATGACACGTATCAGATGTATTTTCATATCAGATGACATATGTTAGGGGTTACTTTCCATTCGAATGATAATGTCATGTTTTAAAATTTAGGCAGATAGTCTTAGTTTAAAGTAGAGAACATTTACAAACACAAGGTACACTTCTTATGGTCCGATGTATTTCTCAATGTCATTTGATAATTATTAGAAAGAGAACATTTGATAGATTCGAGCTGATTTCAGAATGAGGTCCTTAAATGCGTGAACTCGGTACTAACGGCTCAAACCAAACTTTAGAAGTTGATAAATCAAGATCATTGATACTTCAGATATATCGTGAACGATGCGAGCATTAAAGCCTATAAGGGCATTATGGTCATTTTAACCTTCCTGATGATTTGGTAAATAGACCAACAAAGTATAACCAGTGATGTAAGAAATTCTATTTGCTCATCAGTTTTCTAAATCCCTCTGAACTAATCGCAACCCATTGATAACGTGGTTATTATTTAACCGGATCAGTACGTCGTGAATACTCTCTTCTCAAAACTGACTACGTAGTATAGCGAAAGCTCGTCTTCACCAAGCAACCACTGGACATACCACAAGAAATTGAATATGTATTCAAATAGTAATTCCCAGATGATCGAACATGTATTTTACATCTGAACTCAATCCTTAGCATTGTAAACAAGCGAAGAACATCTTGATGTTACCATCGACCTAGGTACTTCCTCTAAATAACTTGAACATGATTATGTGGTATTCTTCCAACATCACAATAGTTCCCGAAACGACCAACCAACAAGGGTCGTATATTACCACTTTCAGAGTCATTATCTTTGTTTGGCTTTATTAATATTTCGTATTCCAAATCAGAGTTGCTTTTTGTCATTTTAGAAATCGAAATTATCTCAAACAATTGGATGCCATAAGGTATTTCAATTACTCAGAGCCATTTCGATTCTTCCAACTATTTATTTGCACAAGATCTCGCGGATATATTCAACATTTCAGTCTTTTGGTTATTACAGATGTTCCAACCACTCTAGCTTTATTAATATTTTCAATCCTTTTCGGTTATTACAACCAATTCAATCTCTTACGTCATAAATATTAATTCAGACATACGACTAATTTCTGTAAATTTATCTTTGGAGATTTATTCAGAATTCTAGTAACCCAAGTACTTTACAGTATCGAACATCCAAGTCTTATTATTGAAACATTCCAAGTAAATTTTATTAGAAGTTTTCGATTGAATCAGTTGTTCTACCATATCGAATATAATTTCTGGACCACTTTTATTTTTGGGGGTATTTTAGTCATTCATATCTCTTGAGGGCATTTTCATAATTTACAACCATATACTATTTGTTGATGAACCCTTTAACACAATTTATAAGGTTTGAGGTTTAACTGCCTTACTAATATTTATTGTACTTGGATTTTTTTTACCAGTTATCAATTTCACATTCGAGTTGATCGGTCTTGATAGTTTATTATCATTTTACTGATAACAGTACAACTTGAAAATAAATAATGGTTATCAGATAGTCGGTAGTTTGTCTCATGCATTAACTAATTACCCGGATGTTCCATAAAGCATACAGAAGGTAGTAAGGTATTACCTTAACTCTGAGCTACACCGGTCGATTCATGAAACCCCATTCGATTGCAATTGAACCCAAATTTGATGTCCACAAACAATTTGTATTCAAGAAAACAAGAATACCTTCAACTACACAAATTTCAAGATTAGACCTTATTCACAAAACTCTTAACCAATTAATTAAATACATAAGCACTCTCGGGTTCAAGGTTAAATTCGGAGGCCTTCAGGTCAGAATTTTGTGAAACGGGCTTTAAAATCGGACTCAGGACGTCAAAAAACATAAAATAGGAGTTTTCAGAAATTTTAACTTTTTGGTCAAAGTCAACGGTCAACGGTCAGGTCAACGCTAACGTCATGCTGACATCACTGGTCAACTGGGTTGACTCGGTTGAGTCAACTCAGACGAGTTGTCTCATTGAGTTAACTCGATCAACGAGTCATGTCGGATACGGGTTCGAGTTGAGTCAGACACAGGTTGGGCCAGGTCAACCTCGGGTCCGGTCAGTTTGGGTTTGGGCTTGGGTTACCAAAGGGCTAGGCCAGTTTACACTAGGGTGGTTCGGTTTGGTTGGGTTCAGACCAATTTAACCGGTTCAGATTGATTTACTTACCCAATGATACTGAACTGCCGGACGGTCATCGGAACAGTCGCCAAAGGCAATATTTGCACCGATCCTGCCAGAAAAGAGAGCTGATCAACACGACTATTCAAACCCACTCACCAGAATCGCGAAACAAGCTAGAATCGAGCCATAAATTACAAACGAATCTTCAATGAAGCCCTTCCCGGCGTCGGACGGGCACGTAGCCGGCTGGGTTTTGCACAACTCGACGCGGGGAACTCGGTGGTGGCAGTAGCACACCGGACGGACGACCGACGGCGACTGAATCGACGGGAAAAAACAGGCAGAGAAGCAAGGGGTTCGCCGAACCTTCGAGCAGCTCCTCCCGGCTAACGACTGTGTAACCCCCTTGACCCGCCTATGCGTTAATACGGATCCTAGGAAGTCACATTAGGGTCACCGGAGCGACCCACGATAAAATTTCAAACAAACAAATTTAATGAACCATTTGAAATCATAATCAAGTTTTGAATTAAAATACAAATTCAGAAAAACATTTAGACAATGAAACAAAACTCTGATACAAATTATTAATACAAGTTTCAAATTTGAATATAAATAAAAACATGACATACACGCCCCCTAATTATACAGATACCATACTCCGCAAGCAAGCCGAAGAAACTCTCATTTCGATGTTGACAGCTTTGACAAAGTCGATCTTCTAACCTGTGATGGTAAAAACAACGTGAGCTTCGAAAAGCTCAGTAATACAAACTACCAGGAGATGCTAAAGGTGCAAGTAGGTATATGGCAACTTAACATTTTCATGAAGAATTAAGCAACGGTAAGCTCAAATTACGATTCGATAATTCAGTGAAGCATTATTAAGAGGTCACAGAGCTGTTCTTTATTTGATCACCCGAACCGTAAGAGGTGGTCTAAAGCCAAAGATTCAAAAGAGATATAGATTTCAAAAGTTGAATCACGGAGTTTATAGTGGTCCATTAAGTGCGAATTGTAAGTTTACTGAGGGTTCAACATTGATACATTAATTTAGTAGGGTATGTTTCAGAAGAGGTCAGAAGGTTCTATTAATTAACTTAACTACCCTCAACCAAACTCTAAAATGCAATTCGCCCTGAACTGCATACAGAAGGTCTTACCCTAGGCCTGAGGCGTAGGAGCCTACCTAAGGGGATGCCTTAGGTCCAGAAAGACTTACCCTAGGCCCGTGGGCGTAGGAGCTTAACATAAAGGCTTACCCTAGGCCCATTGGGCGTAGGAGCTTAGGTCCAGAAGGACTTACCAGCGCTGAGCCTACAGATCATCATTCATATCTCAGATAATATACCCCATATGATTTTAGTTTATATTCAGAAGACAATATTACAGAAAATAAATATCAAACCTATTTTTATACCAGAAGACAGATATCAGATTTATTTTATTAACATTATTATTATTATTATTATTATTATTATTATTATTATTATTATTATTATTATTATTTCGTATTCAAATGTCAGATATCATATATATTTTTCACATCAGAGGTCAAAAATCAAAGAATTGCTTTCTTTTCGTATTACAGTATCATACTTCTAAATTTTAAGCATATGGACTTGATTTAGAACAGAAAGTATTTACAGATACATGATACGCGCTTTATGGCCCAATTCATTTCTTAGAGGTACTTGATAGATATCAGAAAGATGACATTTGTCAATTTTGGACTGATTTTAGAACGAGGTCCTTGCGAATAGGGGTGTTCGATAAGACGGATCGAATCAACATCAGAAGTTGATGCATCAGAATCATCGGGATTTTAGATATATCGCGAGCAGAATTAATGTTACAACCTATGAGGGTATTAAGGTCAATTTGACCTTCAGGAGGGGTAAACTGGTAATTTGAACCAACAATGTATAAACGGTGATGTACAGAATTTATGACTTCTAGTTGCTCGTCAAGTTTCCAAACCCCTTTTGAACTAATCAGAACCCATTAACACCGTGTTTAATATCCCACCGGATAGGTACACTTCAACCATTCATTTCTCAGAACTGACTACGGAGCATAACAACAATAGTTCACCATCACCAATCGTCCACTGAACTTATTCTAGAGATCAAGCATATTTTCGGATGGTATTTTCCAAGTATTCAAACATTTGCATTGTACTTGAACTCATTCCAAAACATCGAAAGTACCTTATAAAAACAGATCTCTCTTACTATTAGATATGTACTTTCTCCCAATAAACTGTACGCCTTTATATGATATTCCTCCAATATCCTCTTAGTATCATAAACGACCAACAGACACGAGTCGTATATTACCACTTCTTGTTTGAGTCATTACATGGTTGGCCTTATTTGGAGTTCTCAATTCCATGTCTAAAAAAATATTCTCAATCATTATAATATCTGAGGGTATTTCAGACAATTCGATGCTCGAAAGTGTTACGGTTGTTCAGAGTCTTTCAGTCCTTCCAACTATTCTTTCATTTAAGTTCTCAAGGGTAAAACCATCATTTTGATCAATTTGGCAATTGCTGCCGAGGATAGATTATTCTCTTTGGTCATTATGGATATTCTGATCAGTTCAACATTATCAGTATTTCCACACATTTTAGTCACTTCAAACGATTCAACAATTTACGTAACTTTGACTAATTCAAACATACAAATATTTTCTCGCAATTGTCTTCAGATATTTATTCAATTTCTAATAGAATCTGAGCAATTTACAATCTCAAGGTGAAGCCTCGTTACGATAATTTCCCAAGCCAGTTCAAGATTTTCATAAGAATTAGTTGATAAACCGGATCTAGTGTAAATTCTCAAACCACTTTCATTGATAGGGGTATTTTAGTCATTTTATACATCGGGGCATTTTCGTAATTCATTAGCCAACACAATCAGATTTAGAGATCAACCTTTTTTTTTAATCGCTTATTGAACTCGGAAATCTTTTTGATTTATCAAACCTATTAATCGAATATATGCCTTGGCCATTAATATTCTTATTTCTTAATTGATCGACATTAGTGAAATTAATCATATGCTCAATCATGGTCGTGCAAACATTAACCGAATACCAACAAGTTTTGAAAGCATGTAGAAGGTAGTAATGTATTACCTTTGTTCTGAGCTACAACGGTTGATTCATGACACCTCATTCGATCGCACTCGATCCTAAGATTTGACGGCTCCCAACATCTCAAATTCAAGGATACTTTGATACCTTCAACAAAATAGATTCACATTTCAGTCCTTATCCAAAGAGCTCTTAACAAAAATAGACACACAAACACTTTCGGGTTCAAGGTCAGATTCGGAGGCCTTCGGGTCAGAATTTTGCAAAACGGGCTTCAAAAACGGACTCAGGACGTCGAAAAACATAAAATATGAGTTTTTGTAAAATTTGACTTTTTGGTCAACGGTCAAAGTCAACGCTGACATCAGCGATCAAGTCAACGCTGACGTCATGCTGACGTCACAGGTCAACTGGTTTGACTCATTGAGTCAACTCGGGTGAGCTGACTCACTGAGTCAACTCGGGCGAGCTGACTCACTGAGTCGACTCGGGCGAGCTGACTCACTAAGTCGACTCGGACAAACAAGTCGGGTCGGACGGGTCGGGTCGGACAGTTCAGTCCGGTTCACTCACCCAAATATTCCGGTCACCGGAAATTCGCCGGAGGCGTCATTGGACACCGATCTGCCGAAAAAAACATAGCGCACAGTTTACCAAAATCAAACACGTCGAACAACCAAAGAAATAAAGCCGGAATACAAACAGATCTTACCTTGAACGGTTCAAAGTGGCCGGAATCCACGTAACTCCTATGAAGCCCTTTCCGGCGTCGGACAAATGATCGGCCGGTTGGGTTTTGTTCAACTCGAGACGAGGAGCTTGCTCGAGGCGACGGCGAGGCGAACGGACTCCAATCGACACCGGAATCGTGGAAAAACAGTGGCGACGGAAGCTTGGGTCACTACCGAACCTTCAACCCAAGTTTCACGGCAAACGACGGCTCATATCTGCGCGTGAAGGCCAAGGGTTTGACCGGGCTGCGACGGCGCTTCCGATGGCTGGGGCGGTGGCGACCACCGATCGGCGGTGAAGGAGATCAGGCGATAAACATGGTTTGGTTGAAGAGGAAGAGTCTGGAAACTCTCTCTAATTTTACACTCGAAGCAGGATACCCAAAAAAAATTAGGGGTAGCTGAAAGGTCTGTTTGATATATTTAATTTGGGTTAGAACACTATATTTTTACTTCAATGTGTTTTCCCCCTAATACTTGACAGATAAGAGAACCTGGATCAAATGGTTAAGGCACGGGTAACTTGGCCACGGTCACAGGTTCAACACTCCATGGCAGCACTTATCATCTTCATTTCATTTTTTTTTCATTTTTTTATTATTATTTTTTTTTCTAACATGCCAAAACTCAGGGTGTTACAACTCTCTCTCCCTTAAAAGAAATTTCGTCCTCGAAATTTACCTAAGTCAAAGTGATGCAAAAGATGTTCTTTCCTTCCTTCATGTACTGAAACAATTCTATCAGAGTACCATTATTTTCTCGGGATTTTCAAACGATCACTGATTAATATGATAGTGCTCTCAGTCACTCGAATCGTCTTTGGACTCAAAGTCATCCCATTATACATCTCAGACCAACCAATCAGAATATAATATGTGAGTCCATACAGAACTTACAAAGTCAAACGAACACTGGTCTCATAATTGTTATTATAATGGTATCAGCTATGGGTTAAAATCTTCCCGACAGTCAACAGAAGTCAATCTTACAACCCTTAAGTATCTTCTCTATAATCTTAATCATTCTACTAGGTTGAATAGCAATTTACGGAAGAAAAGCGGTACCTGAAATACAGACGAGTACTCAAAGCCTCCACCAGGGCCTTCCAGAATCAGGATGTAACGCCAAATTTCAATCAAGGATGAAATAGCGTTATACCATGCCACATTTTATATAAGAGGTCTTTTCTTCAAGTCGAAGAATAACCAAGGTTCTATGTGGGTATCACTTACCTTCAACAAATTTTTTTTTCAAGGATAATATATCTATGCATCATGTCATATTTTGATATAGGGGGTCTTTCTTCAAGCGGACCAGACATACACAAGGTTTTGAACGAATAAGACATACTTTTAGCACCATTCCGATAATCGTTTCCTTCGTGTATAAATGAATCACCACATATTCTGTACTTTTACCAATCTCACGAATACATTTCTTTTAAATTCATAATGCTTTTTTTTATCAAATTTTCATCAGAATACTCTCAAACACAATCATCATCATTGAGCTACCTTACATGTAGTCTTATATCAGTTACCCTATATGATCAGACCTTCATTCTCTATCTAATTCATATCTTCAATTCCACACGCATTAACCATCTCAGTTTCTTTATCTAGATTCAAATCCATCAATTTAATTCAATTCGTAGACAAACATTATCGATAGTCCTTTCCAGTACAGATCAAGCTATTATGGACCGAAGGGTTAGATGCACTTATTACAAGAAAAGATTCAACATCGAAGTCTCGGCACGGAGGAGTACGGTCAGGATCTAGGAGCATGTACAGACCAGACACCCTATGACAGACGATCTGCCGATCTACCCAGAAAGACGCAACTCTAAGCTCTGATACCACTAAATGTAACCCCCTTGACCCGCCTATGCGTTAATACGGATCCTAGGAAGTCACATTAGGGTCACCGGAGCGACCCACGATAAAATTTCAAACAAACAAATTTACTGAACCATTTGAAATCATAATCAAGTTTTGAATTAAAATACAAATTCAGAAAAACATTTAGACAATGAAACAAAACTCTGATACAAATTATTAATACAAGTTTCAAATTTGAATATAAATAAAAACATGACATACACGCCCCCTAATTATACAGATACCATACTCCGCAAGCAAGCTGAAGAAACTCTCATTTCGATGTTGACAGCTTTGACAAAGTCGATCTTCTAACCTGTGATGGTAAAAACAACGTGAGCTTCGGAAAGCTCAGTAATACAAACTACCAGGAGATGCTAAAGGTGCAAGTAGGTATATGGCAACTTAACATTTTCATGAAGAATTAAGCAACGGTAAGCTCAAATTACGATTCGATAATTCAGTGAAGCATTATTAAGAGGTCACAGAGCTGTTCTTTATTTGATCACCCGAACCGTAAGAGGTGGTCTAAAGCCAAAGATTCAAAAGAGATATAGATTTCAAAAGTTGAATCACGGAGTTTATAGTGGTCCATTAAGTGCGAATTGTAAGTTTACTGAGGGTTCAACATTGATACATTAATTTAGTAGGGTATGTTTCAGAAGAGGTCAGAAGGTTCTATTAATTAACTTAACTACCCTCAACCGAACTCTAAAATGCAATTCGCCCTGAACTGCATACAAAAGGTCTTACCCTAGGCCTGAGGCGTAGGAGCCTACCTAAGGGGATGCCTTAGGTCCAGAAAGACTTACCCTAGGCCCGTGGGCGTAGGAGCTTAACATAAAGGCTTACCCTAGGCCCATTGGGCGTAGGAGCTTAGGTCCAGAAGGACTTACCAGCGCTGAGCCTACAGATCATCATTCATATCTCAGATAATATACCCCAGATGATTTTAGTTTATATTCAGAAGACAATATTACAGAAAATAAATATCAAACCTATTTTTATACCAGAAGACAGATATCAGATTTATTTTATTAACATTATTATTATTATTATTATTATTATTATTTCGTATTCAAATGTCAGATATCATATATATTTTTCATATCAGAGGTCAAAAATCAAAGAATTGCTTTCTTTTCGTATTACAGTATCATACTTCTAAATTTTAAGCATATGGACTTGATTTAGAACAGAAAGTATTTACAGATACATGATACGCGCTTTATGGCCCAATTCATTTCTTAGAGGTACTTGATAGATATCAGAAAGATGACATTTGTCAATTTTGGACTGATTTCAGAACGAGGTCCCTACGAATAGGGGTGTTCGATAAGACGGATCGAATCAACATCAGAAGTTGATGCATCAGAATCATCGGGATTTTAGATATATCGCGAGCAGAATTAATGTTACAACCTATGAGGGTATTAAGGTCAATTTGACCTTCAGGAGGGGTAAACTGGTAATTTGAACCAACAATGTATAAACGGTGATGTACAGAATTTATGACTTCTAGTTGCTCGTCAAGTTTCCAAACCCCTTTTGAACTAATCGGAACCCATTAACACCGTGTTTAATATCCCACCGGATAGGTACACTTCAACCATTCATTTCTCAGAACTGACTATGGAGCATAACAACAATAGTTCACCATCACCAATCGTCCACTGAACTTATTCTAGAGATCAAGCATATTTTCGGATGGTATTTTCCAAGTATTCAAACATGTGCATTGTACTTGAACTCATTCCAAAACATCGAAAGTACCTTATAAAAACAGATCTCTCTTACTATTAGATATGTACTTTCTCCCAATAAACTGTACGCCTTTATATGGTATTCCTCCAATATCCTCTTAGTATCATAAACGACCAACAGACACGAGTCGTATATTACCACTTCTTGTTTGAGTCATTACATGGTTGGCCTTATTTGGAGTTCTCAATTCCATGTCTAAAAAAATATTCTCAATCATTATAATATCTGAGGGTATTTCAGACAATTCGATGCTCGAAGGTGTTACGATTGTTCAGAGTCTTTCAGTCCTTCCAACTATTCTTTCATTTAAGTTCTCAAGGGTAAAACCATCATTTTGATCAATTTGGCAATTGCTGCCGAGGATAGATTATTCTCTTTGGTCATTATGGATATTCTGATCAGTTCAGCATTATCAGTATTTCCACACATTTTAGTCACTTCAAACGATTCAACAATTTACGCAACTTTGACTAATTCAAACATACAAATATTTTCTCGCAATTGTCTTCAGAGATTTATTCAATTTCTAATAGAATCTGAGCAATTTACAATCTCAAGGTGAAGCCTCGTTACGATAATTTCCCAAGCCAGTTCAAGATTTTCAGAAGAATTAGTTGATAAACCGGATCTAGTGTAAATTCTCAAACCACTTTCATTGATAGGGGTATTTTAGTCATTTTTATACATCGGGGCATTTTCGTAATTCATTAGCCAACACAATCAGATTTAGAGATCAACCGTTTTTGTTAATCGCTTATTGAACTCGGAAATCTTTTTGATTTATCAAACCTCTTAATCGAATATATGCCTTGGCCATTAATATTCTTATTTCTTAATTGATCGACATTAGTGAAATTAATCATATGCTCAATCATGGTCGTGCAAACATTAACCGAATACCAACAAGTTCTGAAAGCATGTAGAAGGTAGTAATGTATTACCTTAGTTCCGAGCTACAACGGTTGATTCATGACACCTCATTCGATCGCACTCGATCCCAAGATTTGACGGCTCCCAACATCTCAAATTCAAGGATACTTTGATACCTTCAACAAAATAGATTCACATTTCAGTCCTTATCCAAAGAGCTCTTAACAAAAATAGACACACAAACACTTTCGGGTTCAAGGTCAGATTCGGAGGCCTTCGGGTCAGAATTTTGCAAAACGGGCTTCAAAAACGGACTCAGGACGTCAAAAGACATAAAATATGAGTTTTCGTACAATTTGACTTTTTGGTCAACGGTCAAAGTCAACGCTGACGTCAGCGATCAAGTCAACGCTGACGTCACAGGTCAACTGGTTTGACTCATTGAGTCAACTCGGGTGAGCTGACTCACTGAGTCAACTCGGGCGAGCTGACTCACTGAGTCGACTCGGGCGAGCTGACTCACTGAGTCGACTCGGGCGAGCTGACTCACTAAGTCGACTCGGACAAACAAGTCGGGTCGGACGGGTCGGGTCGGACAGTTCAGTCCGGTTCACTCACCCAAATATTTCGGTCACCGGAAATTCTCCGGAGGCGTCATTGGACACCGATCTGCCGAAAAAAACATAGCGCGCAGTTTACCCAAATCAAACACGTCGAACAACCAAAGAAATAAAGCCGGAATACGAACAGATCTTACCTTGAACAGTTCAAAGTGGCCGGAATCCACGTAACTCCGATGAAGCCCTTTCCGGCGTCGGACAAATGATCGGTCGGTTGGGTTTTGTTCAACTCGAGACGAGGAGCTTGCTCGAGGCGACGGCAAGGCGAACGGACTCCAATCGACACCAAAATCGTGGAAAAACAGTGGCGACGGAAGCTTGGGTCACTACCGAACCTTCAACCCAAGTTTCACGGCAAACGACGGCTCGTATCTGCGCGTGAAGGCCAAGGGTTTGACCGGGCTGCGGCGGCGCTTCCGATGGCTGGGGCGGCGGCGACCACCGATCGGCGGTGAAGGAGATCAGGCGATAAACATGGTTTGGTTGAAGAGGATGAGTCTGGAAACTCTCTCTAATTTTACACTCGTAGCAGGATACCCAAAAAAAATTAGGGGTAGCTGAAAGGTCTGTTTGATATATTTAATTTGGGTTAGAACACTATATTTTTACTTCAATGTGTTTTCCCCCTAATACTTAACAGATAAGAGCACTTGGATCAAATGGTTAAGGCACGGGTAACTTAGCCACGGTTACAGGTTCAACACTCCATGGCAGCACTTATCATCTTCATTTCATTTTTTTTCATTTTTTTATTATTATTATTTTTTTCTAACATGCCAAAACTCAGGGTGTTACAGACTGCGTAACCGCACGAGTGGGGGAGAGGGGTTGGTCGGACGAAGGCGACAGTCTGATTGGTTCTGACGGTGTACACCAAGGCCAGGCGGTGAGGGCGGACGGGGCTGCGCGCAGAGGTTTCGAGGGGGGAGAGAGTCTGAGTGAAGGGATTAGATTCGAATGGCCAAGACTTTTTTGGTAGGTGAAAGCTCAGATCAAACTTTTATTATTTTAGGTACACTACCAGAAAGGTTCAAAAGAAAAAAAAATAAAGGAACCTTAAACATTAAAAGTTTTCTAGCTCAGTTGGTTGGGTTACAGGCTTGGTTACCTTAAGTCGTGGGTTTAATTCCCATGACCAGTGACCTCCTTTTATTTTTATTTTGAGTGTTACATTCATGACGATGACCGTCCCACTTTGGCATCCGGTTCTGGGCGTGCAAGTAGGGATGGGCACGGGCCGGGTCAAGTTTTTGGCCCACCCGAACACATCTTCTAAAAAATTCGACCCGATTCAAAAATAAATACATAAACCCGACTCTGACCTATAAAAAATAATTTTAGGAACTTAATTATAAAAAAATAATTTTAAGGGACTTAAATGTAAAAAATAATAATTTTAAGGACTAAATTTTAAACAAAAACTCAATTTTAAGGATTTAATTATAATAAAATATATAGATAGGGGTATTATTATAAATATCCCTAAAAATTTAGGTGAAAATTACACAACTAGTCCCGAGTTGGGATGAGTCGGATATTTTCCACCCTAAACTCAAACCTGACCCGAACCTAATTTTTTTACATATAAAAAGTCCGAGCGGATCGGGGCAAGTCGGGTCGAAACCCGACAAGATCGGGTAAAATGTCCATCCCTATTTCTGGGTTGCAAAATGCATAGAGATATAAAAACAAGTAATCAGATGGGTTTCAAATTGAGTCCTGTTAAGTCGGGTCAAATCGAATACAAGTCATTCCAAGTACATTCCAAAACTAAGAAAAAATCGAATACCTCGCACTGAGTACAACTGTACAAGTTAATAGTATAAACGTGCCATGACATTTTGCTGTAGGAAGGAAGCAAACACGCGCGGCGAGATTTCAGCAGCCATTGAGCATACACCTTACCAACAAGGGCAGATTCTACCAACACCCAACTTTGCTTTCTTATAAGAGGATTTACATGAGCTCAAGCTGAACAACAAGGGCAGATTCTACCAACACCCAACTTTGCTTTCTTATGCCTCAGGCTCAGCACCTGAAATACATTAAACAAAAGCAAAAGTTAAACCATAAAATCTAGTTGATGTATTATCCATTTTAAAACAAAAGAATCATGCAATTTGAGGAGGTACTGCACTTGTTCATATGTAACACGAATCAAATCACAATCATTAGCTCGGTGTCCGTCGCAAGTATAATCAAATTTTTCAATGGTGTATTGATGTCTGGAAATGTGGCAAAGACAAGTGTTGTACATGGATACTTGAAGAGGAGAGGAGAGAAATGAAGAAGAAAATGGGGTTGCTAAAACTATATATGAAACCCTTTGGACTACCCCCAACAGTGTACAAGCTCCCCTGCACCCTGATGGATGTCCCAATGATACAGGGGAGCTTAAAAACACGAAATGTAAAATCCCAATGAGATAAAGCTTTGAATAGCATAAGCATCCTGCAAAAGAGTATAGCATTAACACATAAAACTCCAAAAGACAAACAACAATATTCAGCTCTAATCTAAACATATGGAATGGATCACAAACAGAGCCTGCTCTTCTCGTGCAATGTTGTGTCGGTCAGCACATGCTCCCCTCCCAAATTTTTATATGTAATACTTTAATTTAAAATATTTTAGTTGAACAGAAAATACTGACATTTATATTTTCATGTCTATGCATATTGTATTTAAACAATAAGGTTGAATAATTGAAATTAAACTGAATCTAATTTGATTTGTTTGAACTTATACTAAGTTTCGAAATAAGAGTTGAGGGATTAGTAGAATTGGATCCTCTTGTCTAGAATTCATTGAAACCAATTGCTGAAACACAATAACATTCAGGAATAGGATGCATATATCGACTGCCATTGCCATCCTGAAAATTACAAACAAACAGGGTTGAATTCATTCCACCACAAATTACTTTGAAACTTGACACATTCAAACTATTCTACCCAAAAGATGAGGACCAAAAGCCAAGCCTGTGTCATCAGCAGCTAGTTCAACTACCTTGAAGATCCATCGTGTGTCTCAATCAACCTGACCTTCAGCTCTATCTCCCCGGACTCTACAGCGCAAAGCTTTAACCAAACACTCTGAACTACTTCACCATTTATACAACTGATACAACTCTCTCTAACCAGACAATTATCGGTGTCAGGTACAACCTTCCTCAATGTCATCTCACCAGAAGAAACTCGGAGAGCATGGCTCAATCTAGCAGCAGAGACAAGCGGCTGAAGGTTTAGATAAGCATGTCCCATCTTGTCATCAGCCTTGAAACGGTCTTTGTCAAATACTTGCTGTGGAAAAATGCATTTTTCATCAAATCTATTTTTTACCAGCATCTTCCAAAGTGCTTCATCACTCATATAAATACTTTCTTTCCGAGAAACAAGGCAAACAATAACATAAGCTACAAGTCATGAGTTAAGGCAGAAAATTCAATCGGTTTTACAGATGAAACCTACTGCATGCTGGCTGTTGTTGCCTGTTTCAACTTGCCAACATTTTAGCGAGTACAGATGTAGCTCCAACAAGCATAGGCAAATGGAAAAGTTTAGGTGTAGGCAACCATAAACCATAAAGACAAAGGTGAACCAAAACAAAAGGAAAGGTTTATACATTGTATGCAAATATATTGAATCTAATCAAACCAGCTTGAATAGGATAGCTATGGATCAGATATCTTAAAAACTCTATAAAGGTCAGACTAAAGAGAAACCTTACAGAAATATGGTTCCTCTACTATACTTCCTGTGATGGGATAATGAATAAGATAGGAAATCAAACATATTGAAAAAGACACTTTAAAGGGTACAAATATCATAACCTTACCAAATTTACAACTCCAACAGGCTCGGTGAGAGAGAAAGTGAGCTCTTCATTCCATACTGGATTGAGGCAACTGTGGATAACCTTAGTCTTTGCCACCTGGAGTGGAAGGCATAAGTTGGTTCAAAATCTTCAATTGTGAGGACGGAAAACAAACAAGAAACTTGTACAAGCAATCAAAACCCAAGGAGAAAGGAAAGATAGAGAATAAAAAATGCTGCTAAGCCTTTGTTACAACAAACTAGCGCTAAAGACCTGGCTCCATCAAACTTTATGGTCGACAAAAGCCATGAAATAGAAGAGAAATCACATGGTCTTCTTTGAACACCGATTCAGAATACACAGAGCAAGATAAAACGGTAACTTCTAGTGCAGAATAATGGGAGGACTATCGAATTGCCAATGCAAGACATGAGTTAAGCAAATTCTGTGAATGGTAGAATATCAGCAATTTTATAGGACACAACATCAGCAAAACAGTGGAGTGAAACAAGGAGAAATTACAAGAGTATTAAGATATTGAGAAATATGGTTAAAAAAACAAAAACAAAAAATGAAAGTAGGCTAAACAAACCTGATCACCAAGCTTGACTACAACATAAGGATCACTGCTCTTGAAATCCCGGATAACCAACCTTTTACCTTGCACTACCACCAGTTTTAGCAGTCCCAAAAGCCCCCCCATTGTTTTAACTCTACTGTAGCAGAAACTTCTGAAAAGAACCCAAATTCAACCCAGAAATAAGGAATCCATAATTTGTAGAAAAAGCAAATGGATAAGCATGGACGAAGAGTGGGAGAAATGAAGGGAATCAGAGATAAGGCAGTAGCCAAACAGATCCAGAGATAAGAGAGAGATTAGCTTTACCCTTTTGTTATCTTTGAAGTTGAATGTTAAGAGCGATGAAGCTGCTGCTTGATCAACTTAAATCGCACAAGTAAAGAAGGCAGGGAATTCTCTATAGTTTTAGATTTTAGTAATAGTGGTAGCCTAACGAAAATCACTGATTAGATTCGGCAGGGACTATTTATGTAGTTTAGACTTAGACTTAAATCACAAAAATGGTTGATATCACTAATTCACTATCATGTTTAGACTCCAACCAAATTTGATTTGGACTAGTATAAGTATTAGACAACACGCAACGTACAGTTACAGACCAGGTTCGGTCTTTGGTTTCACACTCTCTTGGTTCCTTCTGCTCTTCCACTTTGACTCTCTTGGTTCCTTCTAAATTCATCTGCTCTTCCACTTTGACTCTGACTTTGACTTTGACTTTGCTATTTCACAATTCCCATTCCTTCCGCGAATAACACATTGCTTCTACTAATTAAATTTCTTTTGGTTTAGCCGCAGGTTCTCTAGAGTCTTCACTTAATTCATCGGCTGCTTTCTCTTCCACTCAAGTGCTATCTATATGTCCAAATGACAACCCATCAGCATCAGATTTTACTTCCTCCGCATTATTTGGGCTTCCCTTTGTATCTTCTGCACATTTAATGCCTGGGAACTGATGTTACTTCTTGTCGGAAAAAAATTGATATATTTAGAGTTTTGAATGAAAATTGATCCAAACGTTATCAGTGAATGTACAACTAATTATTGGTTGGTGAATGTGCAACCATGCACGACATGAGTAATGTGAACCTATCCTGTAGATATTTTAACCTAAAATTTTAAATATAGAATGGGGGTCACGTTTACGACTGGGCGCATTTTCGCAGATACATGAATTGCAAAAATTTCAATTCACACAGTTTGTTTTCACATAGCCAGCCGCAGGCTAAGCAGACGACGGTGAAACAATAATCAATTTTATATGGGCGGTTTAAGCCAAATAAACTTGTCAAACAATCCCCAAAATACAACTATACAAAGCACCCTATCAATTTGATGCAACTACACCTTGGAATTCTCTATCATCTACACCATCCACACACTAAAGGGTGTGTTTTTTTTACCCCCGAAAGGGCCACAGATTATGGGAATATGCCTACAGTTAATTTTACAGTGCATTCTCTACAATGTTCTAGTCTAGGGCTATGGTGACTACTCGGACATTTATTAGTGTTTACATAAAGTCAGATGGTCATTGTCTTCATCGAGCTTGTTAGGTCCTTGCCTTTGTTTCCCACCTCTACAGAGGAAGACTGCAACTTCAAACCCTTACCGCAATTTCTTGGAAACCGATTTCCCAACTTTGTGCTTCCACTTGCTCTGCATTCGAGAAAAAGACGAAAGATCAAAAATGAATTAAGTTATGAGACAAATATGAAACTTCATTGAACATATTGCTGGATGTAGATTACAAGGGGCTCATCCTCAGCAATCCCAGAATCCATAACATCTGAAGTCAAGAGAGGTCCTTCCAATGATTTCTTCATGATTGGAGATTTACTCTCAACATTATCACTTTCTTGAGCCTCTTCGGGTTCTGATCCAGTTGCTTTAGTCGCAGGTTCTCTAGAGTCTTCACTTATTTCATCGGCTGCTTTTTCTTCCTCATCCACCTTTTGAGTTTTTTCTGAAGTGCTATCTATATGTCCAGCATCGGATTTAACTTCATCCAACTCCTCCGCATTATTTGGGCTTCCCTTTGTATCTTCCGAACATCTGCCTTGGGAAACTGAAGCCACTTCCTTTCCAGATTCTTCTCTTTCCATTAGGTTCTTGTCTACCATTTCAGTGTCTGGTCCTTCAGATTCATCTGGGAAAAACGAGAGAAACATAAGTTAAAGGCACGAAATGAGAGGGAGAAAGAGAAATAATGACCCAACATCTCATACTTATTCCACAAATTCCCAAGTGACACGCCCTACATGTACCAAAACATTACTTTTTAAGTTTTAACCATAAAAGATGCTCAAAGCACAACATTCGATCTAAATGACATTAAATCTGGTTGCCCCACAGCTCCATGAGATGGCATGGAAACTAAAAAAGCATTCTAACTTTATAGAAAAATTAAGAAAACAAACAATACCTGAGTTCATCTTAGGATTTTCATTTGCAGCAGTGTTCTTAGATTCTGACACACCAGCATTCTCGTCATCGTCTTTCAATGAACTCTTTTGAGTATGCTTCAAGTTCTTCTTTGGAGTCCTTTTCCCCTTAGGTCTGCAAATCAAATTTCAATTAAGTTCGCAAACCAACTCAAGACAAATTGCTTCTTATCGTAGAGCGATTACTCACATCTTTACCGAACTCTTATTCAGACGTGAACCACCTGAGCTCTTACTTTTCTGCCCAGGAGACCTGTCAATAGTACAACTACAACAATCAAGTATGAAGCAACATAAGAGTTAATTGCTCAATGTAAGAGCAAGTCATTCTCAAAACAAATGCCATATCTGAAAGTAATGTTGCAATTAACTTAGAGAAAGAGAGAGAGAGGGAGTTGGTATAGATTGTAAAGTTGTGACTTTGTAGCAGAATTATGTTTCTTTGGATATAATTCAAGCACCACTTATCCAAAAAACTTAGATAAGAGTTCACTCTCTGTATTAGTATCTTCACTTTTACTTTTTCGTTTTTACTGGGGTGACGGACCAGGAGGATATGAAACACACATAACTACACAGCAAAGTGAGATTCAGAAAGAACTATCTAAAAACCACATTAGTTAATAGCACATACGCTTCCTTCAGAGGGCTCTTGTTGACTTTCGATGAATTTTCCTTCTGTAAGAAGTGTAAGCAAAACAAATATAGAGTAAGCTCAAACGAAAATTAAGATGGTTTTAGCCTGATAGAATATGCAAGACGTGAAGTCATAACCTTTCCAGACTTGCGGCCTGTGCCAATGCGCTCCCAACGCTCTCTTTCAAGACGAAGTACTTCCACATCTCCATCGTCATATAATATCTAAGAGAAAACATATAATTAACAATTGGTTCCATGTGACACAAATGTTCACATATGCATTCAAGTAGGAAAAAAACTGCAGCTTACCACATGCTTCTTCTTTATGGGGTCATAAGACTTAACTGTACCTTCATAAAACCTGGCATTTCCAGAAGATACAATCAGCAAAGAACCTCTATAAAGATTGATGTTATGAAAAATGATATTGCACCAGTTCAAATAGAATATTGCACATTTACAACAACGTGGAGGAAGTTGAAAAAAACTTTACAGACTAGAAACAAATTAATACTCACAGGGAAAATGTCAAGTTGACCGGATAAGCACAAGGGTTCATATAATGCTAAACATAAAATCAAAAACCTTGAGCTGTTATAAGATCAGAACACTTTTTTGAATAAATTTTGCCCTCACTAAAACAAAATAAAGGATGAATTTGCAAGTCTGACTAGGGGAAAGTTGAAATAGTCATACAACATCGACAAAGAGCACAAACTCATTTTCAGAATTTCAACAGTAACAAAATGAAGCCTCGTGTGAGTTCTCAAACACATGAATGCAACATAATAACATGCGAACTACAGCATAAATAAAGACTGACAAACAATCTATTTCACAGAACAATTCTCGGTAGACTTTTAGAATCTGCTGCAAAGAACAGCAAAAGTTTTGATTACTTACTTCTTATCCAGAGGCCACCACACTTTTATTCTGTAACCAATCAAATCTTCAATATCAATTCCATCTTCCTTGGTTGAGCACTGAACAAAAGAAACAAAGAAGATGAATAACGAACGAGCCCAAAACTTTGAGAAACCAAGAGGATTGGAACAGAAAAAAAGAAGCCATTTATAAATGTGTTAGGACAACACTTATAGGGTAACAATGCCACAATAGAACTACAAAATGCACAAGGTAGAATATAGATGGTATGCATCTGAGCTAAATCTCAACAATGGAGAGAAAGAGAGAAGCAAAGCAAGTGCTTGGTGCAATTCCAAATATTGTAACAAGATAAATTCTAGCAAAAGCATTAAAGATGCATGCAAGCGACACCATGACATAAAGGAGGGAGAGGGGGGGACCTTTGCTAATCCAGCAATGCTCCTCTTCTGCTTCTTGCTAGATCCAGCTGCAGACTTGCTGGTGTTGGACTTCTGCATGGAGATTTAAAACAGATATCACAACAGTGAGCCATGAGAACATAAAATGCGTGCATCCCTGACAGCAATTTAACCAAGTAAAAAAAATCATACACACACCTCCAGACTTGCATCATCAGCTTCATCTTCATTGTCCTCATCACTATGACCCCAGTCAAACCCTTTGCCTTTAACTTTTGATGAGAAGCTTCTTTTCTTCCGAATGCTTGGCACCAAGTAGTCAGATTCATTATTCTCATTCCACCTTTTGCGAGCATGCATTTTCTCTTTTGAATTATGGAATTTATCAATGTCCACTTCCATAGATAGAAATGAGGAATCTTTAACTTCATGCCAGTCATCTCCTGAATCCCTTGAAGGGACCTTAGAAGCACTTCTAGAAATCTTGAAAGCACTATGTGTAGTCGACGACCTCTTGCGTTTAGGAACTGGGACAGAAGCTGCAACATTGACTTTTCTCTTATTACCTTTCTGATGCTCCTGCTCCACTTTTTCTTTCTTGGTAGAAGAATGGTTATGACCGTTTGTTGATTCAAACTTACTGGACATCTGTAGACTATCCAAATTTATTTCCCTCACCATTTTCAAAATATCAACATCATTTTCCGCATCTTTTGCTTCTACCGAGGGAGACTTGTTCTTTTTAGCCTTCCCAGCCTTGGATTCTTTAGACTTTAATTGCTTAATCATTTTTCTGAGAGACACTTCATTTCTTTCAGTTTCACTGTCTTTGAGAGCCTCCTCATTGGAAATCTCTTTCTGAACCAAATGTGTGATAAAAGGGGAGCAGGAAAAGTTAGTGAACAATGTAACACGAAATACCATAGTAGTCATACCCATATGAAAGTACCATTTTGTTATAGTACATACCACTACTAATGTATTTCGTCGTATTGTTTCAAATCTATCATGAGATTTTTCAATTTTTTATATACATTTATGGCTCATTTTCAAGTTCTCTTATGTATTACAAATGGTTCAATAGTTTAATCTAGTAGACATATTTTATTACAGGGGGAAAAGAAGATCATTAGGAATTGGTTAAATAAAAAAATCAACTAAGAGAAAAAATTATTTAAAAAAAAATCTTGTACCAACCAGTAGAGGGCGTACCAACTGGCATGGACCAGTGCAGTACCAATTCTAAGAATTTTCTTCAAAATTGGTATGTACTGGTCCATACCACAAGTACAAGTATGGTACTTATAGCCCTTCCAAATCACCATATAGAACCCTTGGATGAATGAAAGGGAGCACATCATACCGTTCCATCACATTCCAACTTTAGGGATTCAAAGTGAGACAGGACACTCTCATCAGCTAACCATGTTTGCCTTTCTCCAGCCTATCAAAAAGATGAGAGAGCAAGTCAAAAACATTGTGCTAAACTTATAGCCCCAATATGATGTAAAAGAAGAAATAATTGAATGCCACTGGCACCACGTGATAGCATGGCTGAAACTTAACCCTTTTTGCACAAATTATTGACAAGTGGGTTAGCTACATGTAGAATTGAGTGTTTACACAGTACTGAATAAATAGTTGGCATCCAGTCTCTCAAGTATAAAAGTGCCACTGCGAGGCACAGTTCTTTCCTATCACTGCCTGATTGCAGTTACAAAGCTTCAGATAATTTGACATGCAGATCCCCATGTAGAAGCACAGAAAATATGATAAAATGAGATAAATATAATTGAAGCCTTACCTGGGAATCTTCACTTTCTTTTCTTTCATATGGTTTGTACAGAAGTGGAGGCAGAGAGACTGACCGTATAAGCCCTTGAAAATCAACCTCCTTATAAGCTTGACGCTTCATGATCGAAAGTCCAAGGTCACAAATAGCATGTGAATTCTGGGAAAATATCACATGAATTAGCTTTTTTTTTGTTTTTAAGGAGGTCTTTAATTTTGTTATACAAAATATCCATTGTCAAGAGAGGCAGAACAGTTAACCTATCAACTAGTTATACAAAAAAAGAGGATAATAGTAACTACAAATATTATATATAGAGAGAGAGAACTTCTCACTAAACCTTCGATTTTGTTGCATCAACGACGTCTTCAGAGTTCTTGATACTCTTAAAGATAGAGAATATCAAAGAAATACTCTCCTTCTCTTTGTTAGCAACAGCTTCTGACTTGGCATCTTCATCTTTATTCACCAACAAAGAAATAGTCAAGTACAATTTCCTGAAAAATACAGAATAGATGAGTTCAATGACTGAATTTGTATCTCAAACTAAAAACAAAGACATATTAAGAAGAGGCATATACTGGTATGTTAATTCAAATGCTTTGATATCCTTGCATTCATCTGTGTTGGGACAGGAATGATGAGCAAGAGCATGAACCAAATAAGGCAGGATGTATTCAGGATAAGATGTCGAGGAACTTGTATCAGATTGTATAGCAACCTGCCGAACTTTTGCTTGCTGATACATTTGAAAGATATCGGCTAAATTCTGTTTTTCCTGCTGTTTCAAACACAACAGAAAATAACAGTAGCATTCACAAATCGTTCCATAAAGGAAGAAAATATTAGTTGGACAGCAAACTACACTAAAAAATCAAGTTCAGCGTGTAAACCTCATCAAACTGAAGCTGTTTGGATCCAGGTAGGCTAAGTAAGAAAGCACCGGCATATTTTGCATCCAAGAGCCTGTCCTTTATATATTGATGAACTTTGCTGAGGAATTGTTTCCTAGCCTGAGGGAAAGTGATCTAAAAACCCAGAAAATAACATAAGAGAACAGGCAAAGTGAACTAGAAAAGTTAAAGAAAACAAAGATTAACAATTTATATTTCATAAATGATTTCACCTCTGCTGTCCTCAAGGTTAAATAGAAGATATCAACAGGAATCTTTTGATCCCAGTTCCGGGAAAGACGAAGAACTGCCTTGGCCGCAGCAAGCCTTAAGTGGGCCTTATCAACTAAACTGAAAGTAAAAATTGTGCGTGAAATTTGAGCCTCCACAAGCAACATATTCCAATAAATTAAGGGAAATTGACACCAGATGTTCAACAGCCACGTACAAAATATTAGCAAGTAAAGAAAATAGTGCGTGAGCCGGAGATAGAGAGAGAGAGGGGGAGAGAGAGAGAGAGCAACCTCCAGATGTCAGTTATAGTACCTTGATTTTATATCTTCAGATATTTCACCAAAAGAAAGTAAGTTTTTAAGGAGTCCTAGAAGATCATCGATAGCAGGACGAAGATGAGCATCTTTGACAGGCAAATAGCTTTTGACCAATGTCTTTATCCCAAACACCTGCATCGCACAAACAATGCTACAGGCTGAGAGACCCATCACAAAAAAAAATTATAAAACAAAAAAGCTTGAAAATCAAAAACTGAAAGCCGAACTCCATGTTCCCAGAGAGACTGATATAATAATGATATTGCTTTTATCAGAAATGAAAAAAAAATGATAATAATAACAACAAAGTGACAACAATCCACAACCTTCAACATACAGAGTTCGGTTTTGTCATCCCAACACTCTTTTGCACTGCCATCTGCATCCTGAAGCAATAAAGAAGGTTTATACATGAAAAATTAATAAACATGACAAAGAAAAAAAAAGGATACAACATACATTACTGCATCCCAAAATTTCGCTTTTAATAAATTCTGCAATTTCAGTCTCTCTGGTTTCAAAAACAGGCATTGCAGTCTGAGCTATACATCCCAAAGACTGAAGTACTGCTGGTAAATGTGTCTTTTCCTCCAGCATGTCCACAAGGCTCTGCAAATTGAGCAAAGAAACTGTAGGTTAGGCAAATATATCAAGGAAATGCTATTTGTAATGTTTTTTAAAACACACATAACACATTTCGAATATATGACTAATGAGCATGAAGTATAGTGTAACCTTATATAAAACAGAGAGAGATTTGAGCCCATCATCCTTTGTTATTGCTGCTAGTGCATGCACTGCATACTTGGCCTGTCTCCGATTACCTTCTAAACAAAGCCTCTCCAATATAAGATCAATTGAACTGCAAACAACCATTACGAAGATGTTAAGAATAAGGGTAAAAAACTAACTCTAACAAGTCAAGTATCCCACAGTGGTACCTTGATGACACTGCAAGTTGTTCTCGGATGGTACTACCAGCCTTAGCCAAAACATGCAAAATGCCTTCTTTTATAATTTCATTGTCATCTTTCAGAAAATGAATCAGTTCTTCTTCAGCTCCACCCAAAAGCGATGGACTAAATCGAGCAAGAATCTGAAAACCAGCAAAAAGACATTAAAAAAAAAAACTAGAATATGTTCCCAAGAGGAGAAAGAAGAACATACACTTCATGGACCAATGTTGAAGGCACTAAACTTGCAAACTCTTAATAACAATGTGAACTGGAGCATAGGAAAAGAAAGACGCTCACAAAAGCAAAAGACCAAACAAAATTGAACAGTTGGGACTTGTTCACACCCAGAAAAACAAGTTTCATAGGGATACAAATTATTACCACAAGTATATTCATGCAAGTTTGAATGTATAATGTGTTTCCAGCAGACTTCAGGACAGTAGCCTCCAGGAGGATTTCTTTCACATGCTCCTTGTTAAAAAGTAGATAAGAACACTTCAGAGAAAGCATACTCAGAAAATCATAGAGTTGGTGCCTCTCAGCAAGTATTTTAAGCAATTCATCCTGCAATTTACAAACATATAAATCACAAATAAATGGTACAATGAAAAAACTTAAAATGTAAAAACTTAGATTTCATGGATCAAACTACTCATCATAATTCATTTCCCCCCAAAATCAAAGAGTTCACTTATGAGCTACATCCCATTTAAATTTGCATTTGTCAATATCTTACAACCTACCTGACCACTAGAAGCTTGATGGAAGCTGGTATTGGGATCCAGTAGATTCAATAAAATCTTCCCGATGTTAGCATCTTTCAACCGATCAAGAGTCTGAAAACTCTCTTCAGCCTTCACAGGATCAGAAAAAGAGCGGGACATGATTTGGAAGCTAAATAGAACTTTCTTTGGTATTTCAGGAGCTTCACTATCCTGCATTGGAGAAAGAACCAGTTATTCCAATTTAACAGCTTATAAAAGTGTAACTTGTTTGCTTTAGGATACTATTTCATCTTTCAAAGCTTCAAACCTGATGCCTCTGCCTTAGAGAGAGATATTTCTGCATCTCTTGCTGTAACCTGCAATCCAACAGGAAACCCCAAAACTCGGTTTAGAATCCATTAAATGCACAATTGAAGGAGAAGTTGGTCAAAAGCCATATGCGAAAGCAATTACAATATACCTTTGCTTCTGTTCTAGCATCCTCTCAAGTGCCTTGACCTCAATTTTGTCAAACCTAGAGAAAACTCTTATCCAACATTTAACTTTATCTTTGATTGAGAATTCAGTAGGAAAGAGGGATCCACATAAAACAGATTCAATCGTATCTGACCTGCAGGGCAGATCTATATGTTACAAATGCTATGATTATGCAAGGCACACACCAAACAAAAAGTCACAGCAGAAAGCTCTTTAAATCCTCTACTTGGCATTTTACTATAGGAAAACAGTGTTCACTAAGGTACTAATAAAAATAATTAATAGATTACAAATTCGACCTATTAACTACTTACAAACATGCTAAGGAAAAAATGAATAAAGAAATAAATAAATAATCATGAGAAGGAAATTCATACAAACAAGATTTTCAGTTTCTTTTGCATGTCTTTGATTGAAGATTTTCTTAACAAAATTTAAAGGGATAAAAATATAGAATACATCCAACGGTAAGCTTATATAATCCCTTCTTAAATCTACCAATCTTTCCTAATAAGAGATCTAAATGTATTAACTAAATATCCCCTAAACTTCGAATGATGAGGAAAAACAAATGTAAAAAATGTGATATATTCTGAAGAAGTGTAAAATTAATCCTTGCTTGGAAGTTTCTCAAACGACTTGCCTAAAATCTTTGTCATAGAAACACCTAAAAATCTTCCCAGGTATCCAATCAAATTCATTGTGATCGATCGAGCCATCAGAGCACCCAGCACAATAAACTCTGAAAATATCAGCCAGCCTTTCCATGGTATATTTTTTAACAAGCAGCTGCACATTCCAAACAAAAGAAAAGGTTAAAATAAAACACATTAGATAATGATCACTGGATACAGAAGCAGTACTGACAGTAATCCAAGAAGTACAGGAAAATTAACATACAGATTTGTCTCGAAGGCGCTCGGCAACTAGTTTTATAGTCCCAACGTGAACGGAAACAAGAGAATGACAAGCGACATCACAGATTACATCCACAACTTGCTTCCGAACATTTTCATCGTAGTCTAAAAGCCGATCACAGAGGGCAGCTAGAAAATGTAGAACAAAATCAAAATTAGCTAACTAACACAGATAAATACATATTAAAAAAACCAAAAGAAACTCACAGATAATTCGAGGAGCCTCAGGTCTCGAGGGATCCGACAACAGACAGCTCTTAACATGTTCAAGGACAGACATTCGAACATCAATAACTCTATCAGTCAACCTTTTCAAAAATTCTGAAAATATTGGCTGAAATGCTTCAGATATGATAGAGCCAGGCAGAGCAAAGAGGGATCCAACCAATCTCACAGCTCTCAAACGTGTGTCTATTTGATCAGTCTGCATATATTGAAACTTATAACCCTCAGAATTGTTCATCAACTCCAACAATCTTTGAACTCAGTTTCCCAACATAGACTAAAACTATGACAAATCCATAATAAATTGGACAAACCGACAAACAAAGCCCCCATTTCCACCAGGCTGAACCTAAACTCTCCAAAACTACCAAGATTTCATCCTCGAAAAGCTTATAACACCATTTGACTATGCATGTTCACTGCTGCAACTGCTGGTGCTCGAACCCGTGTTCTCTAGGAAGAACAACCGTTCTCTTAACCACTTAGACAAGTTGGTCCGTGCATAAGAAGTAGTTTAGATGGTTAAAGCATATGCATAAGAATTATTTTAGAATATAAAGAAGTTTCTCAAAAACAAGTAAATGACTCGAGATGGAGAACAAAATTATAATGCAGTTAAGTAATTAGTAAAAATGAAAAACAATGATTGTTTCCATACCAACAGCTCTCCTGTGAGGTATGGGACAACTCCGGACAGTATCTGAGGAGCACAATAATAAATGTCATAGATAACTTCATGATAGTCGATTTCACTTTTTACTGGCTGATTATCTCCAGACATCACTGAAATAAGAAACTGTTTTATGCCAGCTTCAAGTTTTTCTGAACACTGCTCTATAACATTCATAGCAAGTCTCCTGGCAGCTTGTGTAACACCCTGAATTATTGTTTTCAAAAATAAATTCCCTTCCAATTAAGAATTATAACTTCTAAGGAATAAATAGAGGCAGCCACACAATCTTTAAGAAATAAGCCGATAGTAAACATGAAATTCTTACACTTCTATTACGACCTAATGCAGACAGTATAACAAGTAAAAGATCATCTTGAACATCTTCACTCTCTTCTAACACCACAATCATGATTGTTTGCATGGATGACAAAACACTTCTTGGATGCTCATCCCTGCAATATGTAGTAAAAATCAGACTTCCGGTCCGTGATAATTCAAAATGTAAAGTAAAAAGCTATACACAACATGCAGATCCTTACTGTAAAAGCAACTTAAGGGAAGATTAAACTTTCAAGCACAGCCCCGACCCAACCGCAAGACAGACATGCATATATGTATAGATATGGTCAAGATACATACAAGAAGAAAAAGAGGTTGCAGGCATATCTTGGCCACTACACTACAGTGAAATACTAAGACCAATACCATATTGTACCATAGAGCCATTTTCAAATTTCTACATTTGACAATAATAAAAGCATTCATGTTACTTGCAACACATATTTAGAACTAATGAGTAAATGGTACTGAACATTTTATTAATCAGATTATCAAATTCAAGATCCGACATCACAAAACAAACACTTCCCTCAAAACAGTAAAAAAATACTGGAACAAAACATACCTGACAACAGCAAAAAATGTACTGAACATTTCGTTAACCAAATCATCACATTCAAGATCCAACATCACAACACAAGATCTATATTTCGCAAGAGTCTCCAAAATTACCACTCTCCTTCCAAATGATGGACCACTAGTGTCGCTCAATCCATTGAAAGTGCCAACAATCAAGTTAAAAATATCCTGAAGGCATTCCACATATCATCCACCAAAATTTCAGTTGAAAATTTATTAGTTTCTAAGAAAATGAAGACCAAAAACAATAAACCTTCATAAAAGAAAAGCACCTTTAGAATATCATCACTATAAGGCGCTTCAGGTGCAGTTATCCGAGTTATCTCACAAATACAGGTTGCAACTAGAAGTGTGGCTTCCTGATCTTGATGCTTCAGCAGTTCTGGCTTGACAATTGCATTAAGCAGAGGCTGTATAGATTCCATTATCGACGACGGCGGAGACTGATCAATCTCGGAAAGACGTGTAGCAGCTTGCTGTGGATTAGAGAAAAAAAAATCATGATATATACCAAATAACCAAATTAAGAGACTGCAGCTGACTTTGATACACATAATATACATGAATTCACAAGTTCAAGCATCTAACAAGATGTAAAAGATTCACGAAGTAGTACATATTACCACAGACTCAACTGTCTTAGCACATATGTCCGATGGCAGATGTATGTAAGTAACATGATAACGTATGTGAAACAGGCAAGATTAAAAGAAAATACGGGAAAACAGCTGTACAACCATTAAGAATTATCAACCAATGCCAGGGTCGTATCATGCCTTTAAAAAAATGAAATGCACAATCAATAATTCAAACCCTAAATTCTAACCCTAGACATTAAATTCTAACCACTAACAAATTCTAAACCCATAAACTGAATCCATAAACCCTAAAATTAAGGTGCTTGCAAAAACTTTTAGTTTCCACCGCCAGTGCATTGAATATAAATCCTTCAAACAAACTCAAAGATAAGAATATCTAAGCTTTCCACTAAATCACCAATAAATTTGAGTTAATAAAAATAAAAGAACTGCCATCTTTCATGCATAACAAGATACCACTTCAGGTCATAACAAGTTCACCATTAGAGATTCCAAGCACCATGTGAGACCAAAATAAAACCAATCCATATTCGAAAAAATCACTTTGGCCTATGTTCGGATAAGACAAGAAATCTTTGAATATCTAGTTGCTACTACTTGAGTAACCTAACTGCTTCGTTGACAGCCATTTGTTTTATCTACGGAAACTTAATCACTCACAAATAAAAGGAACAACACAATGATGGTTTAGTCAAGTGCACAGTAGAACAAAAAGTAATTCAATGTAACAAAAAAATGAAACAAGGGAGGAGGGAGGGTAAGACAACATTTTACATGAATTGACATCAGTAAAGATTAGTTAGCTTCCGTAGAGAATTTAAGCATAGAACCCACAACCTAACAGAAGGTCAGACCCACAGCATGCATTTTTGGCACACTTATTTTCTTGAAGTATCAATCATTCAAACTGGGGGGGGGGGGGGGGTCAAACACAGTACAGGTCTCAAGGCATAGCACATTGCAGCTGATTTAGGCCCTGGTTCACTACCTAGAAGAACCATAATGTTTGAAGACAACTGAACAATAGAACATCCTACTAATGCAGTAAACCAGTAACCAAAAGCTTGAATTAACTCAAAAGAAGTGCTGAGCTATATATCATGTCACGTAGCAAATCAAGGGCAACCAATACAAGTGGGAACTCGGGTTAGCTGGGAATATGAGGAGATAACATGTATGTTACTAAGGAGAAACCTAGTGAATTGTGGAAACAACCCTAATTCAACCAGTTACAAACGAACTTTAGCTAAGCAATCAAAGTCAGGTAAAACAGACGATTACAACCTTGAAACCTAAAATAGTAAGGGAAGAAAAAGCTTAGGCTTGAATTAACCCTAGCGAAACTAGGAAGTTCAGTGGGAAAGTATGTAAATAAGTTGAAGAATGCATGCCTTTATGAGATTGAGAAGAGCGTCCCTGGCGGATGGAGGAGATTCCAGCTTGGATCCCAGCTCCTTGAGCTGCTCTTGCAGCTTCTCCGCCATTTGTTTTTCGCAATTTCTGCTCGCAAGGCAAAGCAGCAGCTCCGTCTCTCTCTCTCTCTCTCTCTCTCTCTCTCTGTCTATTTGAGTGTGTGTAGCTCTCAGTGTCAACTGAATGAGTCGCGAGCTCGATAAGATGAAGATAGAAACAAAAACTCTGCCTCTCGCCCCGCCTCTGGGTTTCGGGATTTCGAGGCTTTAGATTCAGTTCCCCACCACAAATGAGCTCTAAATGCAACTTAAATTCCCCCTCCAAATGCTGATTTCACCTTTTGTCCTCCTAATTTATTACTATAACATTTAAAATACTCAAAAATAGTCCTATTAACCACTATTAAAAGGGTGATGGGTTGTTAAAATATTTTGTATAATAATACATTTAGTTCTTTATGTTCACACATTCAAACAATCTAGTCCTAATTTAAAAGAAATAATAAATTTAACCCTCGTTGTTTCAATTCGACTATATTTTTAATTAGAAATAATTTAATATTTTATTTTGATCTCTCAATTATAACTAATGTTATCATGTCCTTCAATCCCAAGTTCCCAACCATATACAATCCATCCTTTAAAATTTCATGAAGATTAATTAAATTATTGCTATAAAAAGAGAAATTTAAGTGTTTTTTTTTAAATTGATACTTGAATTTTTAAAATTGTTATTAGGTCATAAAAAACACATATATTTGTTATTATGTGTATTCAATTATACATAATAAAAAGGAAAAAGTATTATATTTTTAAAATTGATACTTGAATTTATTTTATGAAAAGAATTAATTAATTTATATAGCATCCATTAACATCCAGTAATTCAACTCTAAATTTTAATTTAGTAATAAAATGATTTATTCGATTTTTAAAGGATGGATTGGGTATGGTTGGGATTAGAAGGGACAAGATAACATTAGTTATAATTGAGGGATCAAAATAAAATATTAAATTATCTTTAATTAAAAATATGATAAATTGAAATAATGAAGGTTAAATTTATTATTTCTTTCGAATTAGGACTAAATTGTTTGAACGTGTAAACATGAAAGACTAAATGTATTATTATACAAAATATTTTAATATCTACGTCACCCTTTTAACAGTTCTTAACGGGCAAGTGTCCAAATTGAAACAAAACTAAAATTTTAATGGTAACATTGAAGTAATTGAAAGTTTGGTTACCAAATTAAATAGTTTATCAAAGTTTAGTGACCATTTGTAAACTTTATCCTAAAATTTATTTTCTTTTTCTTTTTCATTAAAAGTTGCCACGTGGATCTTCAGTGGGAGTTATCCCATTTGAAAATTTGTTTCATTATAAATGAACTTCAAATGTATACTACTTTAATTATTGTGTGCAAAATATAGTTATTTTGGTAAGTAAATTCGGGGAAATCTACATTGACAAGTAAAATAAATTAGGCAGGCATTTTCAAACAAGTCAATCATGAGTAGTTAAGAATTTAAGGCAAATCGGGATGGCTTAAATAGCCATATTGCCATCAAGTGATTCATGACTAATAATCACTATTCGGATCCATAATAATAATTTACTAAATATTATTATAAAAATATTTAATTAAGTTGTGAAAATCATTTGTTCATTTAAGAGTAGGACCGAGGATTCCTTCTCCTTTCTGTAAAAATTTATGTTTGATTTTAATATATAAATTATTTTAAAGACTTATTTTTAAAGTAAATAAATTTTTTAAGTACTTTAAAGTTTTACAATTGACAAGTAATTTTAAGCCCAATTTGTTTTCTAAAGTCAAAATTTAAACCTTATAAAATTTTCTAAGTATTTTTAAGCCAAACAATAAAAAATGTATAAGCATTTCGATACATCCAAGGGTGTTTCGATACGGCCATATTGCCATCAAGTGATTCATGACTAATAATCACTATTCGGATCCATAATAATAATTTACAAAATATTGTTATAAAAATATTTAATTAAGTTGTGAAAATCATTTGCTCATTTAAGAGTAGGACTGAGGATTCCTTCTTCCTTTTTATAAATATATGTTTGATTTTGATATGACAAATTGTTTTAAAGACTTATTTTTAAAGTAAATAAATTTGTAAGTACTTTAAAGTTTCACAATTGACTCAAAATTGACAAGTAATTTTAAGCTTAAATTGTTTTATAAAGTCAAAACTTAAATCCTATAAAATTTTCTAAGTATTTTAAAGCCAAACAATACAAAAACGTACAGGCATTTCGATACACCCAAGGGTGTTTCGATACGGCTAAACCTTATATGGCTACTGGAAGAAATCGTTTCGATACAACTTATACGGTTTTGATACAACCTTTTTTAGGGTTTAAGAATTTTAAGCATCTCGTATCGATACGGCCTTGCCGTTTCGATACAGTCTGGGAGATTTGTAAAATCTTAGCATTTATTATTTTTGACCATTACTTATCAGTTATTAGAAACGAACAAAATTTAAAAAGTAATTAACTCGTATCGGTACGCCTTAGGGTCGTTTCAATATAGATATTGGCAGTAGCTCAAGTGAGAAAAATTTCATCGGTACGGTCAAAGCCGTTTTGATACGACCCCTTATACTGTTTCGATACGCGTTTTGATGCGCCCTTACTTACAACAGCTCTTTTTGTTTTGAGATAGGGATCGATACAGGCCTTCGTGTTTTGATACGGACAGGTGCAAAAGTGTATTTATGGTGGGAAATAAAGGCTCTAACGTCTCTATTGATGATCTCAACCACCCTAACGGCTAGAAATCAATACAAGGTATAAATACAAGCCTCAAAAGCTTAGCAAATTTGAGAGTTTGAGAAGTGTTTGTAAATCAATTGGGATATATTTATCTTGTGAGAGATCAATTATAATAGCCAATATTCTTCTTTGTAAAGTGAGAGTCTTGTGGTTCAATCTTTGGGTAGAGAGATTGAACATTTGTAAAGGTTGCCTTCATAGCCTAGAAAAAGGGAATAACAAATTACTGGAGAGTTTGTTGTAAATCCTTAGTGGGAGCTAAGGTAATGGATGTAGAGCTTGTTTAGAAGCTTGAACCACTGTAAGTGCCTTGTCTATCATTTTTACTTGTTTTTTTTTGCTCCCTCCAATTTTTAAAGTGACAATTCACCTCCCTCTTGACTAAATCGGTTAATTTGATCCACTCAACAATTGGTATCATGGCCTACCTTTTTGAAGGGTTCACAACCACAAGAGGAGAGCCTAGAAGAGTGTTGATCAACTTCCAAGACAAGCCATGACATCTACCTCCGAGCCAAACATGTACGAGTCTCAATCTATCACCAAATCACTCTTCTTCAATGGGGATAACTATCTCTATTGGAAGAACCGAATGCGCCTCTTCATCAATTCAAATGATTACACCATATGAGATGTGGTAGAAGATGGATTAATCATTCCCATGAAGAGAGATGAAGAATGAAGGCTTGTTCCGAAGAAGAAGGTGGAGATGAATGAACAAGATAGGAAGAAATTGCAAGTGAATGACAAAGCCTTGCACATGTTATGAAAATGGAACCGAGTTTCAAAATATGGGTTTTGAAGATTTTTGTTATGAAAATGGTATTAGCCATAATTTTTTTTGCTTCTCGCACTCTTCAACAAAATGAGGTAGTTGAGAGAAAAATACAACTTTAAAAGAGATGGCTAGGACCATTCTTTGTGAAAACAATTTACATAAGTATTTTTGGGCGGAAGACACTAATACGGCTTGTTATATTATTAATAGAGTAATGATTAGGCTTATTTTAAAGAAAACACCTTATGAGATTTTGAAAGCCTAACATTAGTTATTTCTATCCTTTTGGTTGTAAATGTTTTATTTTAAACAATAAAAAAGACAACTTAGGTAAACTTGATACTAAAAGTGATGAAGCAATATTTTTTGGTTATTCCCTAAACTTTAAAGCCTACCGGGTATTTAATAAAATAACTTTGGTTGTTGAAGAGTATATACATGTTGTTTTTTATGATAACCCCCTTCCAAGGAAGGAATCTTGTGATGATGATGATATAGGGATTATTGAAACCATTAATGGAGGACAAACATCAAAGGTGGATAAGATTCCAACTAAAGAAGAGGAAGCACAAGATCTACTTCTTGAAGCCTTGAAGGACTTGGCTCTTGAGGAAAAGGAGGTGACATAACCAAGAGAGTTCAATTATGTCAAAGGTGGTGAAATCTTTGGTGATCCATCCAATGGGGTAACTACTAGATCCTCTCTTAAACTTATGAATCATGTTGCATTCATCTCATGCATAGAGCCTAAAAATATCAAAGAATCATTAAAAGACAATTTTTGGATATTGGCTATGCAGGAGGAGTTTAATCATTTTGAGAGAAGTAGAGTATGAACATTAGTTGATTGGCCTAGTAATTAATCTACTATAGGAACTAAGTAGGTATTTAGAAACATACTAGATGAGAGTGATAACACAGTGAGGAACAAGGCTAGGCTTGTTGCTCAAGGTTACACTCAAGAAAAGAGAATTGATTTTGATGAAACATATGCACTCGTATCTAGAATAGAAGCTATTAGGATGCTTCTTGCATTTGCATGCTATCATGATTTCAAGCTTTTTCAAATGGATGTGAAAAGTACTTTTCTAAATGGTTTTAGAAATGAAGAAGTGTATGTTGAACAACCACCGAGTTTTGAAGATCCACAATTTCCAAATCATGTTTTCAAGCTAACTAAAGCTCTTTATGGTTTAAAAAGCTTCTAGAGCTTGGTATGGAAGGCTTTCAAACTTTTTGATTCAAAAAGATTTTGAAAAAGGCAAGGTGGGTACTACATTTTTCATTAAAAGATATGGCAATGACATCTTAGTAGTTCAAATATATGTTGATGATATTATTTTTGGTTCTACTAATGAATTTTATTGCCAAGAATTTTCTAAGTTAATGCAAGGTGAATTTGAGATTAGCATGATGGGAGGACTCTTTATTTTTCTTGAGGGTCCAAATCAAGCAAAGGAAATATGACACCTTCATCAATCAAGCAAAATACATATATGACATGCTCAAGAAGTTTGGCTTGGAGAACGTAAAGCCTCAAGCCACTCCTATGAGCTCATCAATCAAGCTTGACAAAGATAAGGGAGGTAAGTGTGTCGATTCTAAGCTTTATAGATCTATGATTGGCTATTTGCTTTACCTTACCGCAAGTAGACCAGATATTATGTTTAATGTTTGCTTGTGTGCTAGGTTTCAAGCTAGCCCTAGAGAATCACACCTAGTTACCATTAAGAGAATTTTTAGATACCTTAAAGATACACCTAATTTAGGTCTTTGGTATCCTAGGAATTCCTCTTTTGACCTTCATGCTTTCTTCGATGCGGATTATGGGGATGTAAGATAGATAGGAAAAGTACCTCCAGAAAATAGCGTATCCTTATCTAACACCGAAGCGGAGTACATATCCTTAGGGAGTTGATGTGCTCAAGTTCTTTAGATGAAGCAACACCTCTTAGACTATGATGTTCAAGTAGATACTATACCCCTTAAGTGTGACAACACTAGTGCCATTTATCTCACTAAGAATCTCATCCAACACTCTAGAACCAAACATATAGAAATTAAACATCATATCATTAGAGATCATGTCTTGAAAATAATGTAGTTCTAGAATATGTTGATACATAGAACCAATTAGCGGACATATTTACCAAATCTTTAGATAAAGAACGTTTTTGGACCCTTAAGAGAGAGTTAGGTTTAACCTACCTTCCTTGACCCTTTTAGGTCCCATGTGACCAAAAATGTGCTTGAAATTATTTGATGCTCATGCTTATGTTGATTTGCCTCCAATTACATATATGTTTGTTGTTAAAGGGAGTATGTATCTACTTTAGTCCATATATCTTGCTCATATCTCATGTTCATGCATTTAGGATCATTAGAAATCCTTTTTTGGACACCTTTGTGCCCAAAATGTATCTTCTGGGCAAGTTGTATCGAAATAGGCAAGGTTGTTTCGATACGGCATGCTTGAGCAAATCCTTAAGCTTAAATCTTAGGTAGATGGTATCGAAACAGTTAAACACGTTTCAATACGAGAAAGCTTAATTGAGTTTCGGTATAGTTAAACATGTACCGATAAGGTGTTTCGGTACGTGTAAATCGTTCCGATACACGTGTTTCTATACGCCTTCTGGCGTATCGGTACACGCAGCCACAAATTATTAATTTGAGTCATTAATTAGTTTCCATCTTCAAACATACTTTCATTAAAACTCAATCTCCTTTCCCCTAAAAACCCTAGGTTTTCATTCTATAAGTACTCATCAAAACCCTTTGTTTTTCACACAAATCTTTGAAAGTTTTTACTCCACAACTCAAAACTCAAGGCTATTTCATCAAATTGTGCATCATCTTCAAGCATTTACCCCTAATCCCTTATCAAGGTAAAAATCTTTTCTTTTCAATTTCGTTTATTTTGCTATATTGTTTTATGCTAATTTTTGTACATAAAATACATATATAGTATGGGTTTTCAAGATTTTACAAAATTTCTTTCAAAATCGAAAATTTTTGTTTCGAATATAAAATTGTATCGTATATTTAATTTTACTGTTTTTCAAAAAAAAATTAACAAAATTCCTTTTTATATATGTATATGTTTTTAGAATATATTATATTGTCTTTTCTTTTCCTACCTTTGATCAATTGGATTATTTTTGGATTGAATGTGATGTTTATGCATACATTATTTTCTTGTGCCTTGATTTATTTTCAAATTTTTCTATGGCTCCTAAAAAGAGAGCAAGAACTACGAAAGTTTGAAAATCCTCCAATGTTGAGAATGATGGGATTACTCGCCTTAATCTTGCGGTTATTTACTCAAGGTGTTTTCGCACCACGGACGAGATGGATTATTTTCGCCAATTTCAAACTCATGATATCCGTCGCGATCAGTTTGTATATCTTCTCTTTTTAGATTTTGAGCGCTTTAAATTTCGATATCTTCATCTTTTAAGGCGTTGGAGCTTTATGAAATTTTTGGCATTACCATCTATTGTATACAAAAATCTTGTTTTAATTTTCTATGTCATTGTCAAGTGTATTGTTGGTCCCAACAAAAAGACCATGGTTGCTATTGAATCTTATTTGATGAGGAAGAAGTTTCGGGTTACCGTTAAGACTTTAACTAATGCTTTTGGTCTTGATGATGAGGGTATAGTCGATGAGGACTCATTAAGACATATCTTGAGTGGTTCCGTTACCGTTCTTGATGGTCATGATCACATTCTTCACTTGATGATCACATGGTGGTTCCGCCTTGGTGGAAAATTTTCATCCATCCGCCAAGTTGTTGATTTTTGAATTCGATGATTTCGTGAAGAGAAACGCCCAAATCTTGCTCAAATCATGTTTGCCGAGATGGTTTACCTCGTTCAATATCGTCATATTGATCATGTTACTCCTTTCACCTACGGTACAACTTTGAGTTACTTGTTTACTCAATTAGAGATAGATTGCACTCATGATGAAACATCGCGTCTCAATGATCAAATCAATGATACCTCTCTCATTTGTGCTAAGTTTTACTACCTCAACAATGAGTGGGTTCATCTCGCCGAGCTTTCACCCGATGCTATTTCCAACGAACTTCGTCAAGCGACTCCTCAAGCGATTCCACCTCAAGGCGCTCAATCGGACAACACGACACTCATGGCCTTTCTCACTGAGAAATTCACAAGCTTGCACACATCTATTGGCTTGATGGACACCAACATGAATGTCGGATTTGTCGCTATTGATACTCGCTTCACATCTTTGGAAGAGCGAGTCACCGTCCTTGAGAATCACCACAAGTCCATTGATGATCATGTTGCTTCGGTAGCTTCTAAACAAACTTCTTTGGACGTGTCTCTTGCGACATTTCATCATGAGTGGAGGCAATCTAAGAATAACGATGATGTTGGTGAAGATGAAGATGAAGGCGAAGCTTGAATTTTGCATCTCATTACATATCATCTTTTAAGATTTTCCCTTTTATGCACCTATCTATGCTTTTCCTTTTAGGACCTATGCTTTGATATCTTGTTCTTAGGTTTTAAGTTTGAATATTATGTTTGGATATTTTAGAACCTCTGTTTTGGTTTATTATGACTAATGATATTATGTTGCTTTAAATTTTGCTTTGTCTTGTACTTTATTACTTTATATCTTGGTTATATCTTTTGGTTATTCATTAATTTTGATCTAACAAAAAAGGAAGAAGGGTTAAGTTAAATTTCTTCAAAACATAGCTTAAAGAAAGGGGAGTACTTAAAAATTTACTTTGATTTTATTTTATGAAAAATAGGGAGATTGTAAAACTTATGTTTGATTTTGATATAACAAATTGTTTTAAGGACTTATTTGCAAAGTAAATAAATTTTTAAGTACTTTAATGTCTCACAATTGACTCAAATTTGACAAGTAATTTTAAGCTTAAATTTTTTTTCAAAGTCAAAACTTAAACCCTATAAATTTTTCTAAGTATTTTTAAGCCAAATAATACAAAAACGTACATGCGTTTCGATACACCCAAGGGTTTTTCGATACAACCAAACCTTATTTTGCTACTAGAAGAAATCATTTTGATACAGCTTATACTATTTTGATACAACCTTCTTTAGGGTTTAAGAATTTTATGCATCTTGTATCTATATGGCCTTGCCGTTTCGATACGGTCTGAGAGATTTGTAAAATCTTAGCATTTATTATTTTTTGATCGTTACTTGTCAGTTATTAGAAACGAGTAATTTTTAAAAAGCAGTTATCCTGTATCAGTATGCCTTAGGGCCATTTCGATATGAATATTGGTAGTAGCTCAAGTGAGAAAAATTGCATCGGTACGGCCAAAACTATTTCGATACAACTTCTTATATCGTTTTGATACGCATTTCCGCGTTTCGATACGCCCCTATTTATTACCTGCAACGACTCTTTCTGTTTTGAGACAGAGATCGGTACGAGCCTTCACGTTTCGATAGGGAAGGTGTAAAAATGCATTTCTTTTGGGAAATTAAGGCTCTGACGTCTCTATTGATGGTCTCAACCACCCTAACGACTAGAAATCAATGCAAGAGTATAAATACAAGCCCCAAAAACTTTAACAACAACTAGTAAACCTAAAAGCAACATCCAAGCAATCAAATCCAAACCTTAGCATTTATTGTAAAACTCTTGTTCCCAACTCCTTGAGTTCTTATTGTAAATCAAATTTGAAAGTTTGAGAAGCGTTTGTAAATCAATTGGGCTATATTTATCTTGTGAGATATCAATTTTAATGGCCGCTATTCTTCTTTGTAAAGTGAGAGTCTTATGGTTCAATCTTTGGGTAGAAAAATTGAACATTTGTAAAGGTTGACTTCTTAGCCTAGAAAATGGGAAGAACAAATTAGTGGAGAGTTTGTTAAAAATCCTTAGTGAGAGCTAAGGTAGTGGATGTAGAGCTTGTTTAGAAGCTTGAACCACTATAAGTGTATTGTCTATCATTTTTACTTATTCTTTTTGCACTCTCCAATTTTTAAAGTGGGAGTCTTATGGTTCAATCTTTGGGTAGAAAAATTGAACATTTGTAAATGTTGACTCCTTAGCCTAGAAAAGGGGAAGAACAAATTAGTGGAGAGTTTGTTAAAAATCCTTAGTGAGAGCTAAGGTAGTGGATGTAGAGTGTAACCCCCTCGTCCCGGTCCGGACGCTCGATCGGTCCGAGTGGGCCACACGGGGAAAACCGAAGCGAAACCCGTTAAGGTTCCTCCTCGGTTAACGACCCAAAAAATTTCTTTTTAAATTAATCTTCGCTAAATGCACATTTAATTCTTATGTGATCACAGCAACGGAAGACAAGCATTCGCAAAGCAATAACTCGGACAACCTAAACAGAACAGTCCATTTTTATGTGATTTAACAGGCTGTTTCGAAACACCCTCAAGGTGTATCGAAACGCCTTGACCTGGTCAACAGTTCTATGCCTACTCGAGGAGGCCGTATCGGAACGGAGGTCAACCGTTCCGAAACACCTTCCCTGGTCAACATCTCGTGGTCAACGAGATTTGACCGTTTCGAAACACCATAGACCCGTTTCGGAACACCTTCATCTCGTCAATTTCTCAAAATTCCAGTAGCAAAAGTGTACCGAAACGGCCCCTATCCGTTTCGAAACGCTCGGCCAAAACAAAGGGGACCGTATCGAAACAGGGTAACCCGTTTCGAAACGCCCTCTGTCTGCAGACTGGTTTTAGCTGTTTTAAGGCACAAGGGTGTCCCTAAACCCCACCAAAACCTCCAACAACACACTAATAACAATTCTAAGGTAAATCAATATACAAGCATGCTTGAGCATCATCATAACAAGGCTAAACACTAAGGCACAACATCACAAAGCCATGCATTCATACATATCATTAAAGGGGTAAAGCATCCACATAGCTAACACTTAGACAATTCTAGATAGCAAAATACTAACATGGTCACAAGCATAGCATACATCCCAAAAGCTGATTTAACAAGCATAAACGAGGAGTCTAACATGCTCCTAAACAACAACAACAACAATATATTCCAAAAGCATCATAACACGACACCTATCCCATTGCTTTACTATTACAATCTTTAAATTTTACTATCATACTTGAGCTAACCGTAAGCAACACTTGGAGGCCTTTCCTTGCCTTTTCCACCCACAAGCTACTGATTTGCATTGTCGAACAAAAAGGAGCGTAAGCATAAAAACTTAGTGAGGGTAAGCTCATAAAACAAACCTTCGACAATGCAGGGTCCAATCACGAGCTACATCCAAGATAAAATGCATGATCTTACCTCTGATCCACATGAGCCATAATTATAGATGATGCATGAACATATATTCAATATTATGTCATGCTCAACATGTTGAAATCCACAACATAGGTAATCACACATATTAAACCTTGTTAGCAACACATCCCAAATCACATTAGCTCACAATTAATCACATATTGGCAACATAAACCACAATCCATATTGGCACCTAGCTATGACTCGAATACACGGATAACCGTTGGAACTCACATCCAATAACACAACCATTACCTGACGGTGGGATTACACTCATCACCGTTCACGCGGAGGAGATTCCACTCATCCTCACGCCTCGTTTCACGCGGAGGGGATTCCACTCATCCTCACGCCCATCGATAGGATTCCACTCATCACCGACTATTATAAATAAGAAGATTTCTGGGCGAACCCGTACTCCATCTTGATGACTACCATCATCAAGACCACACGCGCATTTGACTCGCGTGTGCACACTAAACATCCTAATGATCGATCATTTGTACCCAAACATACTAGTGCCAATACACACATTTTATTAATCTTTCACAATATCATATCATAACAACTTCCGTGCTTAGCACGTACTCACCATGACTCACTGTCATGCACAAACCACATTTCCATGCCTAGCATGTACTCACCATGATCCTCGGATCATACAATCACCTCATAATATCATTTCACACGTCAACACCACATGTACATCATTAACAACCATATCACATCATATTTTACACATTTGTATAATCATATCATATCTATCATCAACATGCATATAACAATGCATCAAACATGCCTCAACATACATGTATACAATATATACATAATCAACATCATCACAATTTAACACGAGGCATAAACAACCATTAGAGAGTGCAACCAAAGTCTCTAATCAAAGCTTGGGATTAGGCTACCACTCTAATCCCAACTCTAGGTGGGTTTACCAAGCTTGAACCAAATACTCAAAATCATTTTAAAAATATTTAACCACTCACATCCACCTCCAAGCTCAACTACCAAGCAAGCAACACCTTCAAGTTTCCGAATTTCTTCCTGAAGCTTCTCCAACGCAAGTTCTCGCTTCTAAACAACCTCAATACAATTCAAACAATCTCAAATCAGCCCAACATCAAAATACCAACCCGGAACACAATTCAAACACAAATTACAATGTTTCAAGCCATGAACAACCCCACTTTTAACCAAACTCGGGCAGCCCCAAAACCTCATCCAAAATCCATGTTTACAACCCATTTTACACCCACAAATGATCCCAAATCAACCCCTAATCATAGTACTACCATTGGACTATCAATTCCCACCTAAAACAACCCCCAAAACTCACCCAAAACCCTCCAAAAATCCCATTTATACCCAAATTCGAGAATCTCAATAAAACACTTTAAAAATTATATATGTTGGACCTTATGGTTCCTAGACAACATATCTAACCATAATAAATCAAAAGCTTTGATAAAGAATCATAAAGTCACTACCTTTAATCTTTTTCCATGAAAACCCAAATTCCTAAAACATGGATGAAAATGAAAACAAATGGTACTTTTGAAGAGAGGAAGTTAAGAGCAAAATGAAAACGTAATTACCTTTCAAAATGCTCCAAAAATGGAGGCAAGATTTGATGGAAAAGCACAAAGGATGGGGAGGGGAACTTGACGTGAAAATGGAGAAAGGGTTGGGGAAGAAGATGACAATTTGTGTTTTAAATAAAAAGATGAGTTTTTAATTTGGATGGCCATTTTATTACAAAAATGCCATTAATGAGATGGAAATCTCATTTACTTTAAAATCCATGAAATTTGAGTTTCAATCCAATTTGGTCCAACACAAATGTTTGTTTTGAAAAAATACGAAGACCAAAATAATACATTATTATTTTAATTATAAAACCGAAACCCGAAACAATATTAAAATATTATTTTCACTCGACCCCTAAACCCGGGTGTTACATAGAGCTTGTTTAGAAGCTTGAACCACTATAAGTGTCTTGTCTATCATTTTTACTTATTCTTTTTGTTCTCTCCAATTTTTAAAGTGTCAATTCACTCCCTCTTGGTTATATCGGATAATTTGATCCACTCAACACTTTCGTTCTTCGAATAAGTAAATTATTTTTTTTAATTGTTTTTTCATATTCAGACCGACCAGTGTCGCATACCTGATTTTAGTGGATAAATCTTCTAGTAAAAATTCTCTACATATACAAAACTTCTTACTTGAAACCTACTTAAGCGATATCAAGATGTTAACACTTTGACCAATCCAATTTAGTATGAGCAAATTATTCTTAACATTAATTATGCTAGACTTTCTTATGGCTTATATTTTAAATTAGTCCAAACTTTAATTAACTTTCAAAGGATTATATTAATAGATCGTTACTAAACTTAATCATCAATTTTAACATTAAATGTCGACTCAAATTTAACATAAATATATATTTAAAATACATAATATAGATAATCACTGTAAAAACAACTCGGATCTAACAAAAAATAATCCACCATCATTTTTGTAATTGCATAACTTTGTTTTTCTTTTGGCAAATTAATAAGTTTATATTAATATCGTATCGTTCATGTAATTGTGTTCAAAATTTAATTATGTGACCTAATCTAACATTTGACATCCAAAATCTATGAAAAAAATATTATTTGGTCCAAACTCAAATAATCTAACCATCGTCTAAAATGTTTAGATTAAACCTACAAATTTCCTCCTTTCTCTTTCTTCTTCCCAAAACCTTAATCCCTTTTTTCTTGACAACCCTAACTTGCATTATCGATTACCAGCGATCGTTCACACTTTACTATTGTCGACAACTATTTTCATTTTCACTCTTACTGTTCGACCTCTTCCTCTTTCTAATCTTTGACCACCCTAGTTTTCCTTTTGCAAATCGTACCGCCGTCGTATATATTGCACAATCACGATTCTAGACGACGATGATACTACTTGTAACCCTTAAACCACCAACGTCCAACTCCAATCCTAACCTCAAATCCAATGAAGTTGAACAATTTTTATGGAAAATAAAAAATAGAATGGGTAATTCACAATTTTACCCCAAAAGTAAAGGTAATGTTTAAATGGATGAATTTGGGACTAAATTGATAGAATACACAAGTGTTATAGACTAAAATTGTAATTATACCAAGCCAATCAACATCTCCGTTAATTTTAGACGACCGAGGCACTAAAACAAAATTAAAACTAAAACTAAACAATAACGCAATGTTAAGTGCCATTTTGCCTAAAGAAAAAAACTAAAATACCAAAATAGAAACACGGGCACAAGTAGTTTACCCTAAAATTTATTTAGACCCGTGTTTCTGTGCAGGTTATAGACTATAGAAAGCGAAGAATAGGGGTTGGATAGCCATGACCATGATGCTGTTGGTGGTGGCATCCCCTCCTGCCGTTTCTCCAAGGAATGAGACTATACGTCAAAGCAAATTGCAATGAGGAGAATACTTTCTGAGAAAACAAAAACTGGTCATCTAATCGACGCACAAGGCAAAATCAGATGCAGTTTTCAGCTGATGTTTTAGGTCTAACAGCCAACTCTGATTTCTCATATAACAATGAACACAGCAGGAAGTAATGTCAATGACTCAGGAAAATAAATAGATTCTAAACTCCAAAATACAGTAATCTCGTGACTGCCTCATAATCCGTTTTAAAATCAGTCCTCGTTTGCCTAACATTTCCTGCTTTTTACGCTTTCAGGGTCCCTGCAGTCACAGACAGCCATCCTTAAAATGAACTGAATCCCCATCTTAATTTATGTTACCTTTCAAGCTTTCACCATTGTCGGCATTTTCAACTTTGGTACAGTTCAAATGGTTCACTTGACTACTGAATCCGTTCTTGTACAACATGTGCAAATCATGAAAATATGCGCATCTCTTACTGTTTTCTTGATGCTTCTTGCCGCTTACCATTGACTTTCTGAAGTATTTATTGATGTTTTCCCATTTCTCTTTACACTTCTTTGCACTTCGGGAGTAACCCATATTGTACATCCTGGCGGATATCTCATCCCATATGGAGCACTTTGAGCCCGAGACATGAAATTTGTGTTCCAAAGTGCTTCGAAGCTTTATCAGCTCTTGCACTTCTTCATCTGGCCATCTCCTATTATTTGGATCACAGTTGGCACCTCCGTCTCTATCAACATGATTTTCACCCCAGTTGGCTTGCATTGTCCCTTCTTGCCCTCTGTTGTTTGTTGGACCGAATGGATTAATCATGTCCTTTTGAATGTGATCTTCACTCATGTCTTTGCCTCCGTTTTCCTCCATGCATGACATTGTTGACGGTATCGGTATTTCAATTTCATGGCCCAAAGCATTCTGAATAAAGGAAATGAGAGCTATGCTGCGAGACATCTCTTGAGCTCTTGCCTCCTCGTCCCGTTTTATCCTTTCCAACTCCTGCTGTTTCCATGCTTCCTCTCTAATGATTCTCTCTCTTTCCCTCTTCTCAATCATCTCTAATAACTGCTTGTGCATCTGCTCCTGCTTATCCATCATTTTCTTCACTAATTTTTCCAAGAAAACTTTATCTTTTTCCTCTCTTTTTCGCTTCCTATTCTTCTTTAAAGGTTCATTCATGGTTGCTGAGGAATCATCACTATAACTATCCGAAGATGAGTTGCTGAAACAAAGAAAATATCACAAGACATTCGGTTGGTCATGAATTTCTCAAAATAGGCTTCAAACTATATAAATATGGACACAATAAACTCAATCAAAATTTCATCTTTTATAAAATTTTATTAGATCTTCACACACAATTTTGGAACGCACTTTCACAAAGTCGAACAAGAATGCCATGCCATCCTATGGAAAGCAGGACTAAAGAAAGCACTCAAGTCTTCCATAAAACAGCAAGTGATGACAAATTGATTGATCAGCTTGTAAAGTTAGCCATAATAGTTTCCAAGATCATCAGAGTTTGAAAACACCCGAGTCTACTTCCGACAAAAGGACCACTCCCATTTAATTTTCAAATTTGGCAAAACCCCAACAAACTCTTACCAACATTATAAAGCTAGGAAGTTGACACTTGACAGGACTGGATGCCGTACATAAAACATAAAATTTTATGCTCCGTATTGTAGATTAATTTTCCCATGTGATCCAATAAAAGTAAACGCCATAAACATTCACATGGAACTGATAAAAAGGCTTTTACTAATAATATTGTATTAAATGCAATAGTTCAAGTTGGCAACTTTATCCATCATTTCCAGTTCCACTGAAACGGGCAAAGATATTATATATAGTAAAATCCAAAGAAAAACAACACCTATTGAGTCGAGTGGTAAGGAGCTAGATGCTACTTAACCCGGATCAACTCTAGACATGGGCAAATCTATTAAGGTACCTGACAGGTCAGGTGACCCACCATTAACTTTTTGGGTAAACTACAACTAAGGTCACTTAATTATAGGTAAGGTTACATTTAGATCAATCAACTATGGGTAAGATTACATTTGGGTCACCCTTCATACTTAAAAAAAATACTGCTACAAAAATTACATTTGAGTTAATCTCAAATGTTCGAACTTTTGATAACCTTTGCTTTTAAAACTAGCAAGAACTTTCACGATATCACACTTAACTCTTTAAACATTCTATTTTGACAAAAAAATGGTTGATCCTAAATTTCTTTGCCTTTGAAATTTGGAAGGACTTTCACGATATCACATATCTCTTTAAACGTTCTATTTGACAAGAAAAAAAATAGTTGATCCCGAATTTCTCTACTCATCCCTCACTTCAACTTTCTCGTCACTTTTATGAATTGAGGATTGTTATTATTTTTAATTTTTTTAAATAGATAGATTTCTTTAACAAAATGCATTTTTTATGTTTATTTAGTCTGTTGTAGTCAAATTGATTGTTCGAAGGGATTCGAAGCCTTAAACCTCTAAACAAAGGTGTATAGGTGAACCACCAAACTTAAATTCCTGGATCCTACCCCAACTCTAGATACAGTCACAAAGAAATATCAAAATCTCAAGGCTCAACAAACTAACTTAACACTAATTATATTCCAAATTATTATTCATACTTTTGTTCCAAACATTAGTATAAAAAGAAAACAAGTTTTCCAACGGAAAAATCAAAACATCAACAAGAAAATACTCAAAAATTCAAATCATAGGAGATAAAGAACCCGGCCTAACATTTACTTGAGATTGCCATTGGCATTAGCACAAATGTACTTGTCCTAGATAACGTGAACTTAGGATAACAATCATTGCTTGCCAGGTTGAGAGATAAGGAGCTTGATGCCCTTAAACAAGATCTCATGTTCGAGTGTTTTAGATCAAAAAAGGAGCACTGAAAGAGCTTCCCCCTGTTCAACTCTAAATATAGTAGGGATCAATGTAGCTCCGGGACACCGGGCGTCTCTTAAGATAACAAAAAGATACTTACTAAGATAGTAAGATGCACCAAATTACTAGCTTTTGTTTTTGAGTAATTCTAGTATTTCAACTTCAAAATTAATTTTAAAAAGGATCACCTAACCCAATCTAATCAGTAGTGGCCAGTGGGAGTATATTACTTCTTTTCTGATGGATGGATGTATACTACAACGTGTCAATGGATGATATATTAACAAATTAGTATACTATATAAATTCTTTCTCATATGGCGGGCTACATGCATACATACATGAAATAAAGTAGATACATTTTAACCAAAATAAGGTCATGTACTGGAAGAAGCAATAAACATACGTACGTACCCTGAAGGCTCTTCTCTCTGCTCCGAGCTTGGCGGCTCCTCTAACCCACAGCCGCCGCTCCCCTCGCCGCAGACGACAGTACCCGTCACGTCGGCAACGTCGGCATTAATAGGAGGTACCAAGTAGCCAAAGGAATCTCCATTTACCGCGCAGGCGTCATCACCTACGAGTTCATCTGCCTCAACAAACTCCGAGGTATCCTTCGCCGGTGACCTGCCGTTGTACCTAATTGGACGCAGCTTCCGCGGCGGCAGATTCGGCCGGTGATCAACCATCATCATGTCCTCCGCCGATTCAATCATTGCCGTTAAATCAGGGAAAGGCGCCACGTGTTGAGGGAAAGCTTCCCGGCCGCCGGTGAAAAGCTCCATCCTTTTCTCTTCACGGTAAAATCAATAGAAATTACTACTAGTAAATATAAACTACTGCTAAATAATTCAAATAAATTATTACGACTAAAAAAAGAATCAAAAAAAGGAGCGGCGGCCTGAGGGTTTGGTTGTGGAGTTTAGGTGAAAATGGGATTAGTAAATTGAAGTAAAAAAGGGAAAAGCTTGGGCCTGCAAAAATTACGACTTTTACTCATGGATTGCAGATAATTACGTGTTTGCCCCCTTATGCTTACGTGTCAGCCCCTCTGAGCTTTCCCTCCCCGTTCCAATAAAACATGAAATTCCCAAAACGACAGTTGATTCATTTGTTTACATCTTACTGTCGTCCATGCCTGCCCATTGCTATGCCGGCACCTTGTTGCTTTGCCAATCGCAGATATCCATGCTTAACTCCACTAGTTTGAAACCAAAATAAAAAGTATCTTAGTATTTGATTATATTATTACTAAAATGCCAGTATATGACAATAATTGAATCAAAATGTTGAAAAGACTCGGCTTCTCAATCACAAACCAGAAATCTCTGGTCTTTGTTTGGATTTGGTTTCCCCCCAAATTTGGCATCTTGCACTTCACTTCAGCTCTCTTCATCTTCCACAGGTATGTACCCAAAAAAGTGAACACTTTAATCAAGTTTATAACTTTTTCCCTGTAAGAATAGAAGAAAAAAAAAGGATTACAAATTCTGGGTTTTGCTTTCTAAGCACTAGTTTCTTATTTAGATTTAATACTATATGATTTTTCAATTCGGATTGTGTTTTGATTTGTTGCAGCTGGGTTTAGAACCAGGACCAGATTCAGAGTCATGTCAGCATCAACGAATTCAACGCCTGTGAATGGAAAAGATAAACAAGTATTGCAAGATTTTAAACTACTTAATGCAGTCAATGATAGGTATGGAGGAGTGGTTTTTGAAGTGATAGAGCCCTTGGAGTCTGCCCTCTTTACTAAAATGCTTAGAGCTTCAGTAGCACAGTGGCGACAACAGGTTTTCTTCTTATCCTCTTGTTCTCTTAATCTCATTCATATTCAATGTCATACTACCAAGTTTGAAATGAAGCTTCTGCAAAATCCCGCCACTCCGCACGCACTTATCTGCAATAGCATTTCATGCAATTGTTTATACTATTACATTACTGTTTTTGTTAATTGCTGATGATGCCTTTGGCCTTTGGTCCTTTCCTTCATTGTTCTTAACTTCTTAGTAGGTCAACGTTGCGTTCTTACAATGAAATAAGACTGTCCACTCATTAACACCTTATGTTTTACATTTTTTATATCTGCTTTCTACATAATTATTCCTGGTTTACAGCCAGTGTAGACCATTCTACAACTTGAAAGTTTCTGCTTTCTAGGCATTTAACAATAGTTCCTTTTCTTGAGCGGTTTTATCTCTTGTACGGTTCTATGTTTCTCTATGAATCATTTAAGAACATGTTTTGCAGGGGAAAAAAGGTGTGTGGATCAAATTGCCTATTCAGCATGCTAATCTTGTTGAACCTGCTCTCAAGGTGATTTATGTCATTTACAACCTAATCGAGCTGATTTCTAGAAAGCCCTTTTGAATACTAGCTTGATAGCTGCCGCTTCTATTATTTATTTGTTTCATATCTTATGTTACTACTGTTTTGATGCACAGGAAGGATTTTGGTATCACCATGCTGAGCCGAATTACTTGAAGCTTTGTTATTGGATTCCTGAAGGTACACATACTCTTCCTGCAAATGCTTCACATCGGGTGGGCATTGGTGCATTTGTCATGAATGAAAAGAGAGAGGTGATTCCCCCATTTCCTTGTGGCTTGTCATTTATTTATAGATTCTATCAATAGCCAAATTCGCATAAGATATTTCATTATGGATAATTTTAACTTGTATTCATTTATACTGGAATGAAAGATCTTCTATGATTTGAAATAGTTTTAATTGCATAATTCTTTTTAATGCCAATGCTATTCATTTATGCTTCTCTATGAATACCAACAGTGTGCTTTGGAAGGGACTGAGTTAAATTAACTTATTGAAGCAGTGTGTTCCAGAGTTGTGTTAATCTTTCCTTAGAACAAAGTATTATCAAGTCTTGAATTTTTTTTTTACTTTTATAGATGGTAATAAATTATAGATGGATTTACAATTTGTAGAACTATAGTATTATTTGTATATTTGTCAAAAAAAAATAGTATTATTTGTATGGTTCAATTGATATTCTGTGCTTTTTCTTGACTCAAGGATCTCGTAGTTCCTCGACTCATTTTAGCAGTTTTTAGCTTCTCCACTTGGTATACAGTATACTGCATCTCCTGTCTCCCACCCTTGGTTGAATATACACAATTTTAGATAAAGGGATTTTGTACGGATCATGATGATCTCTTATTCTTTCATTGTTGAAAATGGTTTTTTTATATGCTCAAATCAGCCTGCAATATTCCATGTATAATACTGTTGAAAAGTCACCCCAAAACTCTCCTTGACACCTCGAGTTTCTCAAGAATTACCTCCCCCACCTTCACCATCTTCAGTATGTAACTAATCATAAAGCTGCAACTGCTACTAATTACTTCCTGAATGCTAACTCACCCATTCACCCTCTCTCTCCGTCTCTGATAAGTGCTTATCAAGATAAGGTTGTATTATCCGTACAGCTGCTGAACTTGAAACACTATTATGAATTCCAAATTTGTGGTTTGCATATCTCGATCATAGGTTTTAGTGGTTCAAGAGAACACAGGGCGATTTCGGGGTACAGGTGTGTGGAAGTTCCCTACAGGAGTTGTGGATGAGGTATGTGTATTAGGGGATTCTAGACATAATACCATAGCGTGTATATTTTCCCCTTGTTGAACTATTTTATCTCCAGGGAGAAGATATATGCGCAGCTGCAGTTCGAGAAGTCAAAGAAGAGACAGCAGTTAGTAACAGTTATTCAATACATATATATGACAAAGTAATTGCATTTTATCATTATGATTCGATGTATTATGTTTATAAATGATTTGAATATCTTTGATTTTTTTGCCGACTCAGGTTGATACAAAATTTATGGAAGTACTAGCATTCAGGTATGAGATCTGTATTAGCATTGATACTGAAACAGAAACGCAAGCATGTGGTCTTCCAGTTTACATTGAAATCAACCTTTCTAAATCATACTAGTTGTATGTCATGAATGCTTCGTCAAGGCCGCTAGATAAATCATCTTTCATGTGTGTGTATTAACTATCTTAAGGAGCACAATATGCAACCACAGGTTCTTGTTTCTCTCCCTTCCATTATTTACAAAGTCGCAAAGCATTCTTTGATAAGTTGGATATATTCTTCCTATGCCTGCTGGAACCACTTTCGTCTGAAATTCAGATGCAGGAAACTGAGATAGAGGCAGCCAAGGTTTGTTTTTATATTTCCAAGTATACGTAATTTTGAAATAACTTCAAAAACCTCTCATGATTATATGAGCAAATAGGCTGGATTTGATGAAACCTCTCATGATTTTTTCTATTTTTTTATGCAGTGGATGCCACGCATCGCAGGCTCAGCCATTTGTCCAGAAATACGAGCTCTTGAAATACATTGTTGACATATGCTTGGCAAAGAAAGATAGAAACTATTCCGGATTTTCTCATGTGCCTACCTCTTCGGTATTCTCGGATGAAAAGAAGTATATGTACTTCAACACTCGTGACCTCTAAGCCAACATTGTACAAAGATTCTTTCCTCCTGCTCCATTCAAAGTTTAGATTTGGATATTATCAAATTGGATCAAAAGTTGAGCATGTTTACAAAGTTGAAGCTGTCAAGTGTGACCTTGTTGTGGGACGAGGTTGGGGCCTGTTGGTTGTCATCACTTTGGACCACCATGACTCCGCATCGGTGGTCAAGAACTGGCCTTTTTCATCAAAATCCATACATATAATAATATCCTACAAGTTATTGTAACACCAAATATATATGATACAAATGCATTTAAGATGTGGCATATGAAACCCAGGAGTAAAGCTTATGTTTGAAAGAATGAAAAGAGTAATAGAAAATTAGGAAGCAATCTTTCTCTTTTGCAGATAATGTGTCAGCTTACCAACTCCATCTCCGGCACCTTACCCACTTTTCACAATTTTCGCCTGTCCTGGAATTCCGACACTTTATAATTAACAATCCCCAAAGTAAGAAATTGGTTAAAGCTCATAGATTTTGCTTCAAACACAAAATTGGTTGGGGCAGGCTTGAAAATATGGAGTCTGAATAAAACAACTTGTTCTTCCCGGTCAAGCCTCCTTATATATATTGGTCAAATGTTGCCATTAGTACTTGTACTATTACTAAGTTATACATTTAGTCATTGTCCTCTAATTTGATATTTTTAGTCCTTACACTTTATAAAATGAAATTTAGATCCTAATCCAGGCGGTGACTATGTGAGTACTAGTAGTCAGTAGATCTAAATTGATAACACCAGTAGTTGTTGCAAATGATAATGTGATTGAATAATAATAAAAAATACATTATTACTTTAACCGGAGTTATCAAATTGAAGATAATAAAAATAAAGGGATTATATCTGGAATTTTAACATAGTAGAGGAAGTAAACCCATATTTAGACCAATATTACATGATAGGAGTAGGCAACCAACCAAGCAACAGTTAAACGTCCCTCCGGCTCTTACCAACTTCACAGTTGATCTGCCCATGTAATCCCTTCCATTCCAAATCCAACATATACGTCTCTCAGTTTGACCTATGTACGTTCCTTTTATAAGTATATATTACCAAAACCACCCTTCTAAATAATCCATTTTATCATTGTTAATATCATTAATATGTATTCAAACCATCCACATTAATCATTGATATAGGGGTCGGGGACAATTCATGCTAAAATTTTATAGTTATTTTTAATTTAAATATCAATTAAATATGGTCGTTGTCCTTTTTAAATACTTAGTAAACTTTAATTTTTAATCTTAATTCCGTCTTTGAATACAACAATAATATTGAGATTAAATATTAAATTTAAACAAAAAAATCATTCCACATGCCAATTATAAAAAAGCCGAAATAATAATAAGTTTAGATTTTCACCTTTGAATCATCCTCATATAGTTGTAGGTCAACAATATGGGTAGGGTCGTAAAAAAATCAAATTATTGACCATTATTATTATTATTATTTGTTTTACGTAATATAAAGCGGCTGCTGATGAGTCTCTCTCTCTCTATTAATCTCCAATTGTCCCTGAGCTGATATAGTTTGAGAAACACAGGGTGATCAAATTGAAAGTAGGAGACGATGAGAAACATTTTGCAGGCTATGATGACGATGATGGTTGTTTCACAGATGGCGGTGGCGTCGGAGAAGCCAATATTATACGAGTTGTCCAGCAGAGATGAGATGGTGCATATGGCTGGATATGGCGAGGAGAAGCTATCCACCGTCCTCGTTACCGGCTCTGTTGTTTGTGAAGCTTGCCACCTCCATTCACGACCACAGCCTCAACTCCGTTCATGGCCCATTTCAGGTTTCACTTCTGCCTTTTTCATAATTCATATCATCTGCTCTTGCTTTATCACCACTCTTAGGCTTAGCTTGAAAGATTTACCCTCATTTCTAAAGTGTCGTTTAAGTTGCCTTCTTGTTCTCGTATCCTATTCCTCTGGGTTTTCAGCAGTTGCAATATCAAACAAACTTGGGAATTAAGAAATTTGGACGTCCAATCGGGTGGGAAGTCACCACAGTTTTGTCTTAAAACCGCAAAAGGAAGCAATCTTTAAAAAACACATGAATATGGATAATTTGTCTTTCTAGATCTCAACTCCACTTGATTTTAAACATTCTTCTATTCCTTCCTCTAGAGTTTAAAATGAAATTATTTTAACATATATTATCTAGGTGAAGTTGTGGCCTTAGCCTCCCTAAAATTGTAAAACCATATATAAGTCTCTCTAGAAATTTCAAAATCGTAAGTTAACATATAACAAAAATACATATTGATCATCTAAATCATAAACTTGCGATTTAGTTTGTTTCATTTTATACTTCTATATAATTTTTAAATAAAACAATATAGAAATCGTTACTAGATCAAACTCGTCACTAATGGATTTGTATACAATTTTTTTCCATTTCATTTATAATCAAATTTTAATTTATTATAAATATGGATGGAAATTCTATGTCCCTTTACGGTGTCCTTATATATGTCCCACACTTAAAATTAGATTTAGGGTTCAAGGTTACGGTTTACAGAATTTATGAGAGGATGTATTTTTTTAGGGTATAGAGTGTGGGGTGTAGGGTTTAAGATTTAAAATTTAGGCTTGAAATTTAATTTTTTTAGTGTTGAGGCATATAGTGGGACACCGAAAAAGGCAAAAGATTTTTAACCTATAAATATATATTACGTAAAAAATTTAATACACTTGTGTCATAAATGTGACAAAATCTAATATATTTTAATTTATTTTATGAAAATGAAAATTGCCATAATTATCTTATAATTTATTGAAAGATTACATGAGGCCCAGGCCCAAAACATTCATGTAAACATCTGGGCTCCACAAAAAATAATTCAATGTCACAATTGACATGAATTGCATTAATCATCATTTAATTTAATTAATGAGAAATCAAACACATCACTTCACATTAATTTTATTATTTATAGCATGAATTCATTTCTAAAAAAAAGTGGACAACTTAATTCTATTAATTACTCCATAAAGTCTACAATGACATGTCCAATTACTTAATTTATTAATAGAATTGATATATAGAATTGTTTTTTTGTGTGTGATCGATCATTTGTTGAGTTTTTAGTTTGTTCTTGTTGATACATGATTTGGTTCCACACAGAAGATAGGTTGTTTCCAATTTCTATAACTATACATTTGCTACGTCATTTTTTAGTTTTTAATGTTAAATTCTTCATGTATAGGGGCTACGATAGTCGTTAAATGTGAAACTTCATGCAAAACTAAATCGGACACAGCACAAACTACAACAGATGAATACGGAGATTTTATGATCGATCTTCCATCACAACTCCATGGAATTGTCAATTTGGAAAAGATATGTTCAATTAAAATTGTTCGAATACCGAAAAAGTCAACATGCCGACCAAAATTAGTGAAGAAACACAAGCGGATGAGGCTTTCGTCGGTCGAAAATGGTATCCGCACGTACACTACTGGAAAAATAAAGTTTCAGCACATCGCATCTAAACCTTTGAAATCATGCATCGCGAAGGCTACCGATACAACAAAACAAATAGCTTAAACGAAAGATATACTTGAGATATATATGGCACCTGCATGGCTCATTTAGATGGCGCTTCAGTCACAGTATTGAGTTTTAAAACTGAAAATTATCCGCCTCTAATATATATATATATATATTGTGATGTATATAGCAATATTTTGTATTGTTTTGAGTTTTAGAGATGTGAGAATTAAATACAATTTACATGTATTAAATATGTTATTTTCATGGTTAAATGAAAATGGCTCGAGATGTCAAAACAATTATGTTTAAAGATAATTTTGATAATTTGTATATTTGGCGGAGTGCATATTTTTATGTTGTAATTATATTTATATAATTTTGAGATTTATCTTAAAATTATACATGAATTTTCGTTAAATATGTAATGTAAAAGTAATAATTGAATTATTATTTTGTACAACTCTATACATAAAATTTATATTTAAATCAACTTTCATGTATTACTATAATAATTATGAGCATAACATCAATCTACTATTGTAAATCACAAATATATGTAATTATTATATTATTATAATATAAAAATTAATAGATATATTTATTTTTTAAAGTGTATACTTGAGTTCAAATCAAAAATTTATGTGTACATTAAACCAAGGCCAAGTTCATCAATGTATTGAACCAAAGTTCATGAATAAATTTAATATTTATCCCTTATAACTTTTGACAAGTTAATAATTTATTAACTTTTGACAAGTTAATAATTTATTATCTACCAATAAAGTTTTAGTGAAAGTCAAATTTATTATTAATGTTATGTAATTTTTGAATAATTATTGTAGTTCATAATTTCTGGGATCTTTTGAAAGATCACGTGTCAAGCTCAATTTCTTTTTATAAATACACCTCTTCATGCATTCTATAAATTTCAATATTAATCTTGAAATTTATTATAATTTATCCAACAAATAAAACTTGCATATCAGTCAATGAATTTCATCTCAATTGCTACGTCATTCATAGCATGACAAATGAGCTTAATCTTTATGATGATATTGAGCTAGTTTAATCTCACTTCCTACTTAAACCGACTAACTAATCCTTGATCGCCATGTATCATCTAAATAGCATGATATAAATACCCAAATAGAGATTAAGAGAGAGAAATTAAATCTTAAGCTCTTACATTATTTTCATTTAATATTAAATCTTAACCATTTTTCAAGCTCGATCATGCAGTTCTTCATTTCGTCTTAACGAGGTGAATCACCACTATTGGCTAATTTATTTTTTTCCGATAAAATACATGTCTATTTTATGATTCAGTTCGGAATTTGTGACTCTCCCTCCCAATAATATTGTCTTCAAAGATTGGGCCCATATTTTTTCCTTAAAAAAATAATGTGTCTTATTATTGCACCAATCGTTCAGTAGATAATCATTCTATTTCTATATGAATCAGAGAAATGGGCCTTTGTCCCCAATCGTCATCAACTTTATTATTAACCCTGCAGTACGGTACCACACGCGGGCTCGGATTGGATTCATATTTCCCCCCCCCCACCTAATTGCTTCACCACTTATGGTCCTATGGACCACTCCATTAAACTGGGCTGCCATTTTGGTCCTTCCTCTTGCTCTCCATTTTGTTCAAATATTTATGACTTCATAAATGGATAATAATTCTTTGGCCTTGGTGTTGTTCATAATATCAAGCTTTTCTATCTTTCATCATCCAAATTCTTGAAAATAAGCCACTAGTTTTATTAATGAGAAAATACTCAAAATTACAATAAGGGTTTACAAACTATCATTGTAAACAAAATACATAATTTAAACTTTCTCGTAAAACTAGTCACTTTAGATCAGACATGAACCATACATAAAAAGGTTATAAACCCATCCAAATACTCGATCGAAAATAGATACAAAACCTGACTGCATCGGCAAAACTAACCACAAAAGGGGATGAAGCTATTGATAGACCACCGAGAAAACGCAAATCAGAGCCGAGCACCTGAGAAACTCTTCACAAGCGCAAACCGCATATCCAAATTCAAACCGAAGGTCCACAGCAGGGAAGATCAACATGATTAGAAATAATCGCCATCTTGATCAGTCGTGGCGTCGTCAAATCAACCCTGATAGAAAATAAATAATAGCAAAACGTGCCAAGAGACAGAAAAACATGCTAAAAAGCAGAAAAAACCTACCATACGATAGAGAAAAGCGTGTCATAAAGACAGATTTATTGAATCCAAATTCTAAATCTCAGATTTATTCTAAGTTTAATGTACCATAAATGGAATTAAATTTTGTTTGTATGGTTAAAAACCCCATTAACTAAATTTATTTATTAACAATTAAGTTATTTTTCTTCACATTTGAATAAACCTTTAAATAAATTAACTTTTCATTAAAACCCCTTAATTCAGATTAAATAAAAGACTAGGTTTTATAGTAGAAAATATAATTAGAAATAATATAAGCAAAATCAATAGCTCAATTATATATAGTCATTTTTCAAAAAGTATCACATAATCCCTTTTTAATATTTATTATACAATATGTAATAATAAATAAATTAAATGAGAATATTTGTTTTTAACATTTTTATAACAAGGATTGTAGGGTTATTTTTTTTGCATAATTATTAACATTTCTTATTATTTCATTAATTGGAATATAGAATTATTTATTATACGAGAGGATCTTTGGGCCCAATTTAAAAGTAAAGTGATTCTCTTTCATTTTGTAATTTCAAAAAAATTTCGGAGATGGCTTCGGCATTGCCTGGAGCTGCTCGCTCCCTCTTTCCCTTTCTTCCTCTCTCTCTCGCTCCTCTTGTCATCTTAGACTGGACGTTATTTTCTTCCTTTCTTTCGACTTTTCTAAGTGGTCATGGATGTGTTTGCTTGGGGTTGTCTTTTCCCGACTTCCCTTGGTTCTTGCTCGAGAGCCTGTTTGTTTCAAGAATCGGACGTCGACAAAGGTGCCGAAAACTTCTGAAGGATGGTTCTGTTGTTTTTCCGTCTCTCTTAAGCAGTCCTCGGTGAAGGAGAAGAATGGCTCAAGTTTAACGGTGATTGTTGGTGGAGCCTTTAAGATTTTGAGTTTTTCTTTCTCTTCTTCCATTCCCGATGGGGCTGAGTTCTACCCATTTCGGCCTCCCCTCCGTATGTGCTCTAGTTTCGACCACCTCCAAAGCCTGCCTTTATTTTCGGCATTATCTTAAAATCTTCCTTGGCTGGTTAACACCACCCTTGAAGATTTTCCTCATTGGTTCGATGTTCTTTTGCTTTAATGTCTTTGTTTGCGTTAAGTTTGCTTGTCTCTTTACTTTTCTGATCGGTCTTTTTTTGGTAGAGAGTGTTTTCCGTCTTTTGTTTTCCTTCTCTTTTTGAAAATACGATTCAGTTTGTTCGAATATTTGTATTTGTTTGTGTTTAATGAAAATCGTCCTTTTTCAAAAAAATAATAAATAAAGTGATTTTCATTTAAAGAAAGTGTAATAATTAATTATAAAAGTAAAGTGATTTTCATTTAAACAAGTGTAATAATTAATTATAGTTTCAAAAGGAAAAAAAGTTGTAATAAGTGAAGAATGTAAAAATAGATATTATATAATGCAGAGCTCAAAAACGAAGGAGAAAGGGTAAGCCAGGCATTAGGCATTAGAAACAGAGAGACAGAGGAGAGGGGAAAAGCTCATAGTTTTATAGCCCTAAACCTCAAACCAAAGCCAAAACCAACTGCGAATCTAAAGACTTTGTCAAACGATGACGTGACCTTCTTCTATTCATCCCCCATTCCAGATCCCCCCACTACTTCATCAACTCTCCTAACTCATCGCACAATTCTCTTGATTTTTCTTTAATTTTTTACAAGATTTTCCCAATTCCGCATCTGGGTTTCCCCCTTCTTCTTCTTCTTCATCTTTTTTTTTTAAATTATGGGTATCTGTTATAATGGAGGAATTATGAATCAATTGTGAGATTCTGCGAGTGGTGGGAGTTTGGGTTTTCTTTATTTTGCCTTGTTAATTATATATTTAAAAGAAAAGGTGATAAATTGATCATCAATAAAGAAACAATAATTGTTTTTAACATTTTATAGAGAAAAAATGGGGAATGTGAATGGAAGAGAAGATGGGAGTAACAGCCCATCAGGGATTGAAGAAGAAGAAAAGGGTAACAATATCCTCGAAACTTTGGCTGCACCCATGGGTCACTCGCCTCCTCACAGTCCCACATCCACCCACTCTCCTTTCATGTTTACTCCTCAGGTACGCTTTTCTGGGGATTTAGATTTCATGTAATGTGTTTTGATTTTGTTGCATGGGAATCTGGCTTCATATCATGTATATATGTTCAATGTATAGAATTATGACACATATAATGATTATGAAACTGAATTTTTAATTATTTTTTATGAATCCATGTTCTTACTTATTTGTTCAATGCAAAGTAATTACGAGCTAAACTAATTAGAAGAATTTTTTCAACATATATTTGTTAAAAAAATTAAAAGCCAAAACTTTAGACTAATCAAACTTATAATTAGATCGATGTTCTTCAGCTCTAAAATTTCAAGTTTTTCACGTAAATAATGATCCAAAACTCTTAATTTTATAGTATGAGTATAAATTTGATCTCTAATTTTCAGGTAAACAAAGTGTTTAGGATTTTACTTAGTATTTGCTGCATGATTTCTCACTCAAACAGTGGATCTTAGGTGTCTCCTTCCCCAAATAGAAAAATATATAGCGTATTTCTCAACTTTCACTCCTAGCCAGGTTGTATGAATCTAATTCCTTTGATAAGTTCCATGTTAGATCTTTTGTGTGTGTGTGTGTGTTGCAATTTTGGTGGAGAGTCTTAGTGCGACCTCTTTGTTTTTTCAATTTAAAGAGATGCTATCGGGTTGATATAATGCTTGTGTCGTTGAACTTTTTGCGAGAACTTATATGTATTCAAAGGCCCTCAGGTAGAGAGAGAACTTATGTGGAAACCGTGTATAATGTGAATGATCATAAAATCTGGTCACTTTATCTATTCTGCTGTCTATGCTCTTTGCGGCAGAAAATGGTATAGTTCTTCATTGATGCATGCCAGATGAATTTTCCTGTTATAACTTTAAGCCTTGGCCCTTGAGGTTCATTATGGGTAAAACTAACCTGATCTACAGGTTGTCTTGATGCAGACTTTGTTAGCAGTTTATGCAGTACTTAGCATGTAGGCTATAGTGGGCAATATGTAGTTTCTTGCAAAATCTGCAAAGTACTGACTTTTGAACAATTTAGCTTAGAGTTTAGATAATTCTCTTGGTGTTCAATTTTGCTTCACTTTTAATTCTTATTAATCCCTTCAAACATGTCATAGCCTTCCCACCATTTCCATATGTAATAATCCTGCATTTCGTTGCCACATTTTTTTCTCACTATTCATATTGAGCTCCAAATCCTAAAGCCCTTTTTCTCTTTATAATCCAAGTCCTGCCCCAGATCTCTTTAAGCCTAACCCCATCGCATGCCACATAGACAGATTTCTCAATTCTGTTATTTTCTTAGTTTTCTAGTTTGGTCTGTTTTTGGGTCATCACGAGAGATAGGAACTTGTATGTATTTGTAGCTAGCTGTTTTCTAGTATGCTGGTATGTTAACATGTATCCATTTCTCTGTAAAAGCTGCCAATTTTATTCGCTGTGCCTTCTTTCATCCCAGGTTCCAGTTCTTCCTTTACAAAGGCCTGACGAGATGCAGACATCAAACCAGTCATGGTTGCAGAGTACAATAGGATATGAGGATGGCACTGGCTGCAACGAGAAGGGAATTCCAACAATGATTACATGGAGCTATGGTGGCATAGAAGTTTCTGTTGAGGGATCATGGGATAACTGGAAGACAAGGTTCTAGATATTCACTTCCTTCTACATTTTTTATCGAAAGAAAAATAAAACTGCTATTGCAGGTCCGACATTTAACTTACTTGCGATCTTGATCAGAATTCCTTTGCAGAGATGTGGAAAAGACTTCACTATCATGAAAGTGTTACCATCAGGTGTTTACCAGTATAGGTTCATTGTTGATGGACAGTGGAGGTATTCCCCGGACTTGCCATGGGTTCAAGATGGTGTTGGCAATGCTAACAACGTTTTGGACTTGCAGGTATATTCCTTTTGTCCTTATGTTGTTATTAGTTTGGTATTTGTAGTTTTAGGATTCCCAAGTCCCAACTATTTGTTTTCTTAGAATACAGGCGTGTTCCATGAATATATCCACTCTTGTCCTTATGAGGTGAATTCCATTCTTCGGAAAACTTTTCTATTGAGCTATCAGTCTCAATTTTTTTTTTTGGCTTGGAATAAATTCATTCCTTGGCGTCTATGGATACTTGTAACCTCCGCTTATCAAGCCAGCATTGTTGTTACGGTTGAGATTCATATATTGCTAAGCAAAAGCATCAAAGCATTTTGCTCCACATGTGATCAAAAGCACCTACTCTCACTTGGCTATATAACATTCACTTTTTGTACGTTCTACTATATTGGTATATTCATAGCAAAGGTTTTGGTTATAATCAACTCCGTATGCAAGTGTTAATGTTGATGCACAGTTGCCACTCCGCTGATGCACAGGAGCATTAATATGCATTCTTGCTTGTATTTTGTCTTCTGTCTCCTTTCCTTCATTTCCTCGACTTACTACTTAGAAATGCAAATTGTGAATTAATACCCTGCAGGATTATGTTCCAGAAGATATTGAAAGTATATCTAGTTTTGAATCTCCCCAGTCCCCTGAGTCAAGTTACTGTAATTTGCCGCTTGGAGCTGAAGATTTTGCTAAGGAGCCACCACTCGTTCCTCCGCACCTACAACTGCCGCTGCTCAATCTGCCAACATCTCACATGGAGATACCACCTCCTCTGTCAAGACCAAAGCATGTAATCCTCAACCATCTGTATATTCAGAAGGGGAAGAGCGGCCAACCTGTGGTGGCACTCGGTTCGACTCATCGATTCCGGGCCAAGTACGTTACTGTGGTGCTGTACAAACCCGTGCAGCGGTAGTATAAGACGGGTGTCCCTATATGGAATCTTGTAGTCTGTGGTGATCACATGATTGTGGTTGATATAATTTATCAGTAAGTAGAGATGTTATGCCGTCGTGGACTTGTTTTAACTATAGCCTAGGAAGGAATCACCATTGGAAACTTGTAAACATTCTGATCTTGTTTCTATGATTTATATATAAGTATTTGGGTCCCCATGAAATTTAAACTAAAGATTCCCCCAAGTCAATTTGGTTTGATTTTAAATTCGGCAATTAAGGGTGAAACTTCAAAAAGACCGGGTTAAATTATGGTTTTGGTACTTTTACTATGTTCAAATATAGATTTGGTCAACCAACGGGATTTGTCTAAGTGTTAAGTAGTTTGGTATCGTTTAAGCATGTCTCGATGTGTATGCAGAAAATCCTCACTCACCAAAGTCATGTGCGCGGCAAATAATTACACCGCATGTCACAATTAAGCACTCAGTTGTTATTACAAATAGCAAATGGCTAATACGTATAAGAATTACATAAGCGAGCAAGCATTTGGATTTTCATCACTGAAAAACTGGGGAGGAATAGGAATAGGAATAGGATAGTCCAAGTCGGAGTAATACTTGGTTGGGAAATATTCACTTGGCTTGATCTCATCTTCTTTCTTCGTCTCTTGTTCCTCCTTCTTTTCTTCGTCTTTGACTATGGTTGCTTGCTTTCCGGTTCTCTTGTATATGTGCTCCACCAGATTTGTGGGCTCCACTCTTCCTTTTACTATAACTTGATCATTTCCCACGTCCGTTTCTACCGACTCTATGCCTGTGATATAAGTGAGAAAATGAGTTCCCTTTTGTTTGGAGTGTGAGTGAACTATATGGCCGGGGCCGGGGGTACCTTTGATCTTCCGGATTTGCTTGCGCAAAACATGAGCGCATGCTTCACAGTGCATACCGATCTTCAGCACTACCGTTATCACTGCAGGAGGCTGCCAACAGATTTACAAAATTTAGATAAAATTTTAAGATGGCAACTTTGTGTTACTTGTAATACTGTTTTTCTTAGTTACAACTCTTGATGTCAGTCTAGCTAGTAGACTAGTAGTTACAACTTACATGGGTGTGATTATATTCAGTACTAGTAAGTAGTAATATGGAACCCTTAAACAGTGGCCTTTCCGCCTTGTGAAATGTGCCAGTGGGCTATGAGGGCCGGGGGTTGTTGTGGTCAAAGCCAACTTGTTTTGTAACTTTCAATGCCACCACTCAGCACCACACATTTTCACACTTGTGGTTGAGGATAGCTATTGCTTAATGCTTATTCAAAACTCAATAACATGTAGGGCAGGGAGAAATTTCATTTCATAAAAACACCTTACACAGAGGATACAAATCAAAGGAGATGGAGTAAGTTGTATCCATTGCGGTGGACAACAGCCTTTAAGAGTAGCTCGGACAACTCAGTCAGCGACTTAATTACTTGTTCAACACACATAAGAAAAAACAACATTAGGCTCTTTGGCAATCAAATTCCGTATGTCATAAACAACGGTTTTAGCTTCCCAAGTATCAAATGTTCGACCATTCAACAATAACTTATTCCCACAATTCATCTACACTTGCTATACGTAAATGCATATTACCGTCCTCCCTTCCAAACTTAACTACTTCACTTTAATCTTTCAGTTAAAGATTAATAATCCGTTTAAGCAGTTTTAACATATTATTTTTGCTTTAATCACTAATAAGGAATTCAATATTACTTAAATATTGGAGTTTTAGCATCATACTTAAAGATCAGAATTTTAGACAAAAAGTTAAATTCTATCATTATGGATTTCGTTACCTCTTCTTTTTTCTCGTCTTTGGGTGCCGGTTCTTTGTTTTCTTCCTCCGGCGGCGGCGAGACTAACTCCACTTTTCTACCGTATTTCTTTAGTAGCCTTTGGTAAACCTTGGTGGGATCTGCCGTCTTTCCCTTCACCACCACCTTATTCGCCTTGCAATCTGTGGCAACATGCTCCACCCCTGTCGGCAAATAGAACCTTAAGAATTCCGAAATTGAACACACATATGACATATGCATCAGTATTACCTTGGAATCCTTTGAGAGTTCTTGCAACTTTTCTGGCACAACCTTCACAGTGCATATCAACTTTGAGTACAATTTCTGGGTTTTCTTCTTCCTTAAACATAAACAAACTATTAGTAGTTCATTATATTCTAGATTGTTGCAATAACGATGAGTATTAACTAAAACTCAGTATCAGCTTTCATTAATTAACATGAACAATGCAACGACCAAGTAATACACAGAGTAATTAGATTGCCTTACTTCTCCCATGGTTGTGCTGATTATGAGCAGAAATATATGCAACTTGCTAGCAATGCTGGGTGGAAGAAAAGCTTTAAACAAGCTGGAAATTGTGAGGATCTGACGTGGACTTGTTTAATGCACGGAAGACATATGTCCTTTAGCTCACTCAGCATCTCAATCAATTACCCTTCCCCTAGGGTCTAATTTGAAATCCATCCTTCTACTCTATGAAAATTGAGGAATTAATCATTCACTTGATTTCCGCAGGCTCGAAAACACTTGAATTTGAACTGTTTATTTTCTTAATTTACAACTATATAAACTTGTAATATAAATGGTTGAATTGTTAAATTTTATCAGTCTCCTTGTATATAAGAAATTAATTGTTGGTTTCAAAGTTAATTACTCAAAGGCAAATTTTAATAGTGTTTCTCGATTGGATAAATATTTTCTCTTGTTTTTCTTACAAAACACAAGGATCTAATATATTCTTGAGTTTGAATCCTTTAAAAAGCAGCAACATTATATATTTGATGAAAAATAGTTTTGTTGTTTTTGTGATCCTATCTGATTGACATATGCTCAAACTGTAAAACGAAAACACTTGTATTTTTTATTAAAGACCATTAAAATCAATCTAATGAACTTATAATTTATAATTTGATGATCGAGTCGATTCTATGATTATAAGTTCATTCCATACCGGAATAGAAACGAGATATTAAATTTTCAATATTAATAAAATAAAAAATGATATAATTGAAAATCAAATCATTTGCTTGTTAGCATAGTCTTAAATTATGAAAGGCGACGTGAATGAGGCTAGGTAGGGGAAATGGGGCTGTCGTGAAGTTTACGTTACATGGTTCTGAATTCCATATAATTATAATAGAAGATATGTGATGCAAAAATATCTATATTTTATTCCATATTGTTATTGTTTAACAATTAGCGGGTAGTTGATAACGGATAGCTTATTATATTAGTTGATAGTGGATAGTTGACAACATTAATTGATTTGACTAGCAGAATGTGTTTAGTAAAATTAACTAATAGTTAATAACGGTTTAATTATTTGAACAAAAAAAATGACATATAAAGCTTAATTAACGAAATTAACAAGCCAAACCTTTAAAAATACATTAAATTTTTAATTTTAACTCAAAAACTATTTACCAAATATAACCACTGTATTTTGAGAGAACAATGACCGAGATGGGGAAATATGATACAACTCGTATACTCAGTTATATTAGTGTAATATTAAAATAAATTTACATACAGTATTTCGTTTAAATATGATATTCATTAATATTCAAACAACGTAAATCATTTGTGGATAAATTAATGAAGAAATGTTTTTCTTGATATGTGATGTAAATTGTAATGGAATCCAGAATGCAGGAGCCATTCAGTGAATGACGCTTGTGTTGATAAGCCTTATCCTCATTCATCTACTCTCCAATAAAATCACTCTTATTTGTGTGGGAGAAAAATACTTACGAGGAAAACTAAAATATTTTTAATACTTTAATTTTATTCAGGTCATTTTTATTTATTTATTCTTATTGTATTTCACGTTCTGTTAAGCAAAATAATATTTTTTAAGTGAAAAAAGTTGTTATTCTCATGAGATGAGTCTCATTAAAAATATCTTTACATTTTTTTCGAATAAAAGTTAACATTTTATTAAAACACAAACATCACAACAACAGAAAAAGAAATCGTAAAACAGGAGAGGGAGAAGAGATGCACACAAAACAAGAAAAATCAAAACAACTCAATCAACACAAAAACAAAACAAGAGATTAGAGAACAAAACAACAAAAAACAACAACACAGCAAAAGAAGAAAGGATCACCACCCAGATCAGAGTGAGAGAAAAATCCGACAAAAGGACAGAAAAATAATCAAAGCCAGCATCTATTCATCAATTGTATATACATTCTTGTTGACACAGAAGCATAGAGCGTATAACTAATAATAAAAGTAACGCTTTGTTTAATACATAAAATGAAAGTAGTAACTATTTACTAATTAATACTATATTTTTCTTTAATATATATATATATATATATATATATATATATATATATATTATAATAGGTTACTATTTTGTTTCTTCAACGAGAAACATAGTGCGTGTGATGTGGGTGTTTCGAAAAAGTCATCAAAGTAGTATTCTCTCCGCATTTCCTCCATACTTGAGTTTCAATCATATAAATAAAATTCGATCTATTTCTCATTCTATATAATGTTCAGTTCATGATAGTGTTGAATTGTAAAACGACATTGACGACTGAATTTTAGATTAATTTTTTTCCGCTAATACATAGCAGAATTATAGATTATGTTCTTCACTAGCCAATAAAACCATTAATTCAAGGGTGACTAACCTCCCCAATAAGTAATTCTCGAACTAATGCTGTCAACTTATCTGCAATAACGTTTATCTCCACAGAATGTTATAAATCTTTGTTTTTCAATCACGTGAGAGTAACTCATGAATAAAATCTGCAAAAGATAACCAACCTCTCACACTAAAAGAATTATTTAAGATTCTCGACGCATCAAGATTGTCCGTCTCAATTTCAATCCAAAGATCAATCACTGTAAAATATACAGTTGAATGAAAGCATGAGAGGGTGGGGCTAACTTAATCCCCCATTGGGCTAACTTGTTTCAATAATAGCCCAACACTTGATAGATAGATAAATAGATAAATAGTTGATATTTTAAAAGGCAAATTAAATCCCCCATTGGGCTAACTCAATCCATCCAGCGCTCAAAACATTTGTAGTATAAATATTATTCGGATTTCGAAAATGATTTGAATTCAAACAGTTGATATGTACGTTGTGTATGTGCTATTGAAAAAAATAAAATTAATAACAATATATTATCTTGTAAACACATTTATTTTTGATCAAAGGCGACTTTCATTAATAAAAAGGGGAACAACCGACTAAACTACAAAAGATGGAAACAACCGAAACCCTAAAAAAGGCAAGGTTTGACAAGCTTCGAAAGCCTGTAAAACCTTCCTCCTACACCCTAAAGGGGAAACAGGTGGCACGCAGGCCCCACCAAGCAACCTAGAGCAACAACGAAACAAAGAAAAGGACGTAGACCGGCCATGTGAGCCCCGGCTGCGTTCACGAATGGCTGGGATGATCATCTCCCAAAACCATAGCAACAACACCCACAACGGGAAAAAGAGAAGCTTCAGACCATCCCTCCACGCAGAACTCGATCGGCAAGAACCAAAACCAAACTTTTGTCCTCTACTGATGATCACTGTCCACTGATGACGCCGGAGAGCTCTGTCCAGAGGCAGGCTTCCTTTCAGGTATGGAGGGTCCTTGTCACGGCAAAGATCAGAGAACCACACCAGCATGAAAGACGAAAACTTTGAGGATTCTTGCTCCGTTCTACAGGGGATAAGCAACAACCGAAAAATAATGAAACGAGACCTGCAAAGTGAAAACCTTGGATCATATACCTTTACTGAAGGCGTGGAGATCCCAGGGGAAGGAAGTGTAGCCCGACATCGTCTGTGATCCTTCCTTTCACAGACCAGGCGTGCCCAACACCTCATATATCGTCCGGATAACCCTCCCCGGGGTCATCCGAGTTTTGTCCAATCTCCAAAACCTGAGCCTTCATTTTCATTTCCTTGTGATTATCTTCATCATCACTAAGTTGAACTTCTTCATTCAAAAAGAAGTTGTCGTCGATACACATCGAAGGAGTTTTCGTAATTTGATTTCCGTAGGGGTCGATGCCAAGTTCAATTAACCCAACTTCATCGACCACTATTCTGGACCGTTCCATGGAAAATTTACGACGGGCCGCCTTCCTGATGAGTGTCAGCCGCTGAGATCCAAACGTCTTCCCTTTCTTCCTACTCTCGATGTTTTGGATAATCGGAGACGTGTTCAAATACGAGGCAGGGAACAGCGCGGCTTTCAGAATATCTTCATTAGCAGCCCACCCTCGTTCTGAGATACACCAGTTGTTGGGTGCAACTTGGACAATTTCCTGAGAAATTTGGTTCCAAATTTCCCTTTTTTTTGTTTGACTGAAAAGCTCAACGTCTTCCTCATTTCTTTTCCTTTTTTTGTTTGCAGAAACTTCCATTTTGTCGAGCCCCATTGCTAGGAGTGTGCCCCAAGTTGCCACTTGTCTTGGTGTACTGCATTCAGCTTTTTGGGAAGGATTTTCCATAGGTGAAGTCGTGTCCAAGATTTCTTTTGGATCACACTGCGGAGAATTGTTTAGACAAGGAAGTCCTAAGCTCTGCTTACCCACGTTGCATGTAGGTTCCTTTGCCGCAAAGGGGAATAAAGAGTTGACTTCCTGAATATTGGATGGGACCTCACGTGGTCCAATGTTCGATGAGATCTTCTGCTTAGGATTTACCTCGTACTGGACCGTTGTTGGACTTTGTGTTACTTTGTCTTTTGCGTGAAAGCTATCATCGGAAGAGCTTGCCAGACTGGAGCTTCCCGGACAATGGGGTCTATGTTTGCCGCCGGTAGTAGCCCGCAACCAGGGACCAAATTTACCTTTGAGATGGAACCTTGTTATGTCGTACGTGCAGCTCCCTTCCGTGTGTCCGAGTCTACCACACCGAAAACAAAACCTCGGCAGGTTTTCGTACTTGAAGGAGACCTCGAGAGGCTTGTCTTTCCTCCGGTTCAAGATGAACCCAGTTTTCAGCGGGTCTTCCACTCTCAGACCAACTCTGATACTAACATTACCATGCCATTTGGGGATTGTTGGATCATCAAGGGTCGACCCGTAGTAGAAAGGGAATAGGTTCCCAATGCGCTGCACGTTTTCAGGCGTCTTTAGGCCGATCGGAAGGTTCTCTATCTGGATCCAGAATTCCTCAACGGAGAAGTCAAGTTCCTCGAGGGCTTTGTCGGGCTGCCATTCTTTGAGTACCAAGAGGGAGTCCTGAACTGCCCAAGGCTTAGCCCCCAAAACCTTATGACGCTCCTCGACAGATTGGAAGAGAAACAGAAAGAAGTTGCGTCCAAGCTCGTGGCATTCCAAGCTTTCCAGTTTCCAACCTTTCCGGAGAATTGCGGCCATAGTGAGTCCCTTAAAGGGGTTAGGTGCCAGTAGTTTACCGATGAGGGCATGGTTTTTGAGGGTAAAATTGACCTCATTGTCCTCGTTTAAGCTCAGCTCATCAATGAACTCCTGGCTATATAAATTTGAGTTTGTCGGGTGGTTGGGATACCCGTTGTTAACCACTCCCATACTAAGAGCTGAATTTATGAGTGAGGGATCCATAGACGTGAGGAGTAAATGCGCACAGATGCGAAAAGGAGAAAACAACGGTAAAGCAAAGACAAGAAAAGGAAAAACCAAAACAGACAGTGACAGCAGCAAGAAGAAAGCTAAACCTTCAGAGGCTTAAACCACCTCCAAGAAGCACTTGGTTCACACTGACTCTACCAGGCACATCAGACCAAAGGAAGATGGGGCTAAGATGGAGGCAGGGAGAGCGAAACTTAGAGAGAAGCTTGAAGTTTTTTATCTTGTAAACACATTTAAAAAATAAAAATTTTAAGATGGTGAATTATTTATGTATGGTATAAAAAATCAAATGGTAATACGGAAGAGCATACAAACAAGGGGTAAGATGGTCTGAGCAACGGGTTATCTCTGTAAATTTGTAGATAAGGTAATTCATTTCCAGTTTCCAGTTTCCAGTTTCCAGTTTCCAGTATCGTGATAGACTTTAGACTTGGCACTCTCCTCCTCGCCTGTTTAGCGTCGAGGGGTATACAGTTTAAGCTTAAACAAAACACCTACAGGCTACAACCATGGCGTATCATCATCTATGCTCCTCGCCTTCTTCTCTTTTACGTGACCGCCACTCTCTCTCTCTTTCACCCAAGCCTAAATCTTTAAGAACCTTACCCTTTTCCCCTCTTTCTCTGAAGCTGCTTCCCTTCTCCTTTCACTCTAACTCCTCTATCCCAGCAACCCATGTTTCCTTGCAAGAACCCATGCCCCAAGAAGCCCCAAACGCTTCTTCTTCCAAAAATAATGTGTGGGTCAATCCTCGAAGCCCCAGAGCTTCACGTCTCAGGCAATTGACTTACGATTCCAGGTACACTTCTCTGCTCAAAGTAGCCGAGTCTTTAGATGCTTGCAATCCAAATCAAAAAGATGTTTTAGCGGTTTTGTCTAGTTTAGGTGACGATGTTTCTGAACAAGATGCTGTTGTTGTTCTCAATAACATGTCAAACCCTAACATTGCATTGCTTGTTCTCCACCATTTTCGGAAGATACTAACGAAAACAACTCGGGAGGTCATTCTTTATAACGTCACCATCAAGGTTTTTAGGAAGTCTAAGGACTTGGATGGTGCTGAGAAACTGTTCGACGAAATGCTTCAAAGAGGTGTTAAGCCAGACAACGTTACCTTTTCCACGTTGATTAGTTGTTCTAGGGTTTGTGGTTTGCCCAGTAAGGCTGTTGAGTGGTTTGAGAAAATGCCTACATATGGGTGTGATCCTGATGATGTTACTTACTCTGCTATGATTGATGCCTATGGCCGTGCTGGAAATGTTGATTTGGCTTTCTCCTTGTATGACCGAGCTAGAACGGAAAAATGGCGTATTGATGCTGTTACTTTTTCAACTTTGATTAAGATATATGGGATGTCTGGGAATTATGATGGGTGTTTAAATGTTTACGAGGAAATGAAGGCCTTAGGTGCTAAACCTAATATGGTTATATATAATACTTTGTTGGATGCCATGGGAAGAGCCAAGAGGCCTTGGCAAGCCAAGTCTATTTACAAAGAGATTATATCCAATGGATTTTCGCCGAATTGGGCAACCTATGCCGCACTCTTACGAGCTTATGGAAGGGCTCGGTATGGTGAGGATGCTCTTAATGTATATAATGAGATGAAAGACAAGGGGTTGGAGTTGACTGTTGTTCTTTACAATACCCTTTTGGCCATGTGTGCTGATGTTGGCTTTGCAGATGAAGCTACTGAAATTTTCAAAGACTTGAAAAATTCTGGGACTTGCAAGCCTGACAGTTGGACATTTTCATCTATGATCACCATATATTCTTGCAGTGGGAAAGTATCAGAGGCGGAGGGGATTTTGAATGATATGTTGGAAGCAGGTTTTGAACCCAACATTTTTGTTTTGACATCACTTATTCAATGCTATGGGAAAGCCCAGCGTACCGATGACGTTGTGAGGATGTTTAATCGAGTTTACGAATTGGGGATAACTCCGGATGATCGGTTCTGTGGTTGTCTTCTGAGTGTGATGACACATACACCTAGAGAAGAACTTGCTAAACTGATTGATTGTGTTGAGAAGGCTAATCCAAAAGTAGGAGGTGTGGTGAAACTTTTAGTAGGGGAGCAAAACGGTGAAGGGAGTTTTAAGAATGAAGCGTCAGAACTTTTTAATTATATTGGTTCTGATGTAAAGAAGCCTTACTGTAACTGTTTGATTGATCTCTGTGTCAACTTAGATCTGTTGGAAAGAGCTTGTGAGCTGCTAGAGCTGGGGCTTTCCCTAGAGATTTATCCGGGTATACAATCTAGGTCTCCAACTCAGTGGTCCTTGAATCTTAAGTCTCTCTCTCTTGGGGCAGCTCTAACTGCACTGCATGTTTGGATTAATGATTTGGCAAAAGTACCAGAGTCGGGAGAGGAGCTTCCTCCATTGCTTGGTATCAATACTGGACACGGAAAACATAAATACTCAGAGAAAGGCTTGGCAACCGTCATCGAGTCGCATTTGAAGGAACTAGATGCTCCATTTCATGAAGCCCCAGACAAGGCCGGCTGGTTTTTGACGACAAAAGTTGCTGCCGAGTCGTGGTTGGAATCGAGACGTACACCCGACTTGGCAGCTGCTTAGGTAGTGCGCTCGTGAATAAGCGTACGTCCTAGGTCAGTTCTTTCACCTTTGCATCCATGAGTATTGTCTAGAAATATTCTCTCAAAACTCATCTTTCCTGTATGGTTAGCATTCTCTATTTTGATTGGTGGAAAAATTTTGTAGCATGGGACACTATATTTCAATACCTTGATGTATTACAAAACTCAGATTATTGGAGTCTTGCAATGGTTGGGTCAACTACTGTTTGTGTAGTATTCTTCACATAGCTGTGTTGATATTAATTCTAAATGTTTTTTTTTTTTTGTTAAACCAATCTTAGCATCAGTGAGGATGATTTTGCCAATGATTCATAATAAAGAAGCACTAAAATTAAAGGGTCTGTGGAAACAAAATGTTTTTACTTGTGCATGATATAATTACCCATAAAATGTTACATATAAATAATGAAAAAGTCGAACAAGTATATTTGACCGGTTGACCAAATTGCTCATTTTTATTCTCTCATTTTTCTTATATCATATATTTTAAACCCACTAAAAACTCCTCTTTCTTTCCCTAGAGTCCCATTTCCCTTTTACTTTAAGATTTGTAAAAAAAAAGAAAAAACTAAACTAAACTTACAGTTTTAAATCAATTCAGTTTAGACTTTAGACCACGAAGGTTGGTCGATTCAGTTGTTGAATTTGATTGGTTAAGAATAAAAAACCGGCCAATTTAACTGCACACTAATATATAGTATAAATGTTTCAAGATACTTAAGAACACAAATCAACTCCTTTCCATCTAACATCTAATGCAGGTACAATATATACAATTATACATAAAACTAAAAGAGCTATATTACCCAGACACATTTTTTCTTCTGAAGTATGTGCCAGTGCCAGTCAGTTGTACAAAACATACCTTCGGACATGAGTAAGATCAAATGCATTAAGAGATCAAAACAAATGAGTATGTCAGTATCGAACACATCACACTCGATACCCACTTAGCAGAAAAGAAATAATTTTCTTCAATACAAAATATCTCCTCATCAAAATTGGTCTCCTTGCAATTGCAAATGCAAATATAGAGGATCAAACTATCAGCAACGATGTGCCATGGCCGACGACAATGAACATGCACTCAAGGAGAGACAATAGAGGGAAAGTTCCCACAATGTACGGGTCCAGATGTTAGAAAGTGTTCACCAATTGTGCAACTGAGAAGTGATACTTTTTACAACAGGGTGGTATACCGTGTGCATGTGCCTTTTTGCTTTTTCCGAACCCGGGTGCTCAAGCCACTCATCATACAACCATTTCACCAGGGGGTTCTTAAAAGGATCAGCTTCCAGGACCTATAGGTATAAAGATGAATTAATAGAAGAAACACGGAAACAAAAATGGGAATAAATGCAGAGTTTCTCCCAACTTAGAACTTCAGTGCTATGAGGATATTCGGAAGAGAGCTTGATTGCATGTTCATGTAAACGTTAAGCTTCATGTAGCATTTGAAATCAGTTCAATTTTAGCAGTGCAGCATTGCAAGCATAGAACTTTTAAAAAAGTGTGAACAAATTCATAACTGAAGAAACTCACATTTTCCATGTAAACAGTTTCTAATGATTTGATTAACTCCTTCGGAGATTGTCCTGGCTTTGGCTTGATTTGCCCTCCACCATTCAAGCAACCTGCAGATATTAACAATACCCAACTCTTATGCTAAAAATGAATATCCAGATTCTAATAAAAAGTTGCAAGCTAATGTTTCAAATCCAATTCATTATTAGAAAAAAAAAAATTGAAGGGTACAATGAAACATAAACCTGAAGGGCATGCCATAACCTCCACATACTGATAATCACATTTCCGTGCTTTAACTTTCCTGACGATATTTTGCAGGTTTTGGAAGCCATAACATAGGGCGAATTTCAGCACAGTTTTCCCTTCCACCTACACAGTGGACTGTCAGGATATCAACAAAGAAAAATAAAATGTAGTGGTGAACTTGCTGCCATGACTTTTTGAGCCATATATGTAAAATAATATATCCATGATTTAATTTCAATACAACCACTGTGAACTAAGATCACAGAAGAAGGGAACTCTTCAGGCTGAAAGTGCATGTTCCATTTTATACTTGGACTCTATATTGCTAAAAAGTATACTGTCAAATTATAAAATAAATAATAAAAAAGCAAACTTACTTCTAAACTCAATTCACGGAAATCAGAATTTCTTATAATTCTAAAGTCCAAAGGGCCATCAATTTCTCTTCCAAAGAGAACTTTAGCAGCATTGCGGAAGACAGTTTCTGCATAACCTCCAGAGCTTCCTGAGACACCATAAAGATGTCCTTCTTCATCGAGATTTGTCAACCTGCAGAATGATAACCATATTGTTCATTTGTATGTAACAAGAAGGTAGGAATAGAGGGTCACTTTAAGGAAGACAACTGTGGTACTTACGGTCTATCCAAAGGTGACTCTTCCAAGGCTTTAAAATCAACTTCTTTCAACTGAAAAAAATGACCAAATAAAGAATGTAAAATTGTTAACTCGGTTGCAGTGGATGGACGGATTTGCTATCTTGGGTTCAGAGGAATGGAAGAGGCAAGTCTCTCGTTGCTGCAGTCATTCGCCTTGCTCGGAGCTGCCTTAATTATATGATTTGGCAGGAAAGAAATGGGCGTTTGCATGGAAAAACCCCTCATTTAGTTGATGCTATTTTTCTTCGAATCAAAAGGGATGTTTCTTTAAGGCTATCGGGCTATTCTAAGGTTGTAAATAATTCATCAATTTTGATAGATAGTTGGGGCTTACTGTAATTAGCTATTGCTGTTTGTACAGGGGGTTGATATTGTAGGTTGGCTTTTGAGGGTTCTTATGGATGAATAAAGCTTTCATTTATCCCCCCCCCCCCCAAAAAAAAAAAAGAATGTAAAATTGTTACATTGAAATGCCGAAATTAAGATAATGTGTAACCTTGATTTCACCTGTATCAAATCTAATACTTCCCCAGAGGTCAAGACAGAGTCAACTTCTGGGATACCTTCATCTGCATGGATTCCATCATTAGATTCCACTTGAAAAACAAAATCCTCCCTGGCAGCCTCAAGCTTCTTATCATAACATGGCATCACAGTTACATGGTACATCTCCTCCGGCCTATCAAGTAAAATGAATCCAGTCATTCAAGCATTACAGATAATACAAAGCTTTCGGCATGCACCATTTTCTCTAGTCTTTGGGTAGTATCAAAATATAAAACTAGAAATTTCCATAAGAATCTAAGATGCCAACTGAAGATTGCCCCCCCCCCCCCCCCCCCACCACCCTAAAATAGTCGTAGAAAAAAAAACTTCCTATAGCACTTGAGTAGTAAATAAAAGAAGAGTAAATAGAGTGGGAAGATGTTCTACGACATTATCAAAGAAAGCAGTTAGAACAATCCTTTGATCATACTCATCAATTTGGAGGTACTCAGACCATGAAAGTGACTTCATGATAAAAATACATACAAAAACACCAGAAATTATTCCATATTCCTTCTCCTTCATTGGTATGTTAAATGAATACGATTTTCTTATGATTATTGCCTTCAATCTTCAGTTATTTTCAAGTTTTCCTATGCCAATAGTAGGGCGGGAGGCTTCGTAGTTTTAACCAGTATGCTGTAATTCATTGGTAATCACAAAATTTAACAATATTTTAGGTTTTCAAATAAAATTATGAGAGAATAGCTACTCGAGCAATACATCTTAAATCTAAAAGCCAAATATCATTCCCAGAGTACATTAGAAGTTTTAAGTTGTCTCTGCTAGCAAAAATGTTGTTTATAGCATGATCATGTGCATAGAAGTTGAATAGACAAGACTACCTGAAACCCATTGTTTGACATATATGATGCTTAAGAGCAGCTCCCATTGATTGCTGAGGGCTTTTTACTGAGGATATGTATGGCAAAATATATGATCCAAGTTGTTTTTCAGCGTAGCATATCCAACCTGCAACCAGAGAAAGAAGCACAGAAAAAAACTCTTTTGATCACACGAATTCTATAAATTACTACGACATCCCATGCATATACTTCTTCTCCACATATAATGCACAAGTACAAACAATCGTGTGCATATGCATTTCAGGGTTTTAGAGAGAGATAATGCTATTAAATGATTGCTCAACTTTTACAATTAAGATGAATACCTGGGCATGATGATGAGAGCATTGGGAGTGAGGATTTGCTTTTCTCGTCTTCATTTGCTTGGCTTTGTTTATATCGAGCAATGAACTCATGACAAGTTTCAATCAATGTTAAATCTCTAATACAACAAGTATCAAAAACAGCCTTTACTCCCAAGGACTTTAAAAAGGTTGTGAGTTTCTTGAAAACCTGAAAATGAAAAAAAGAACTTTCATAATTAGAAACATTCAACTTAAATAACATATAGGCAACATTTTCTTGTACTTCCGATGAAATGAAAACAGAAATTATATACAGGGAATCACATATTTAGTCAGAAGGTATTACAAGTAGGGAGGGTGTGCAACGGTGTGAGAAAACTGATAAATTTAACCCTCTCTGCTTTCCGTATCATATAGTGGGAATGTAACAGAAGAGCACATCAGGGGGTAGAATACCACAATCGAAGCGTTTTAGGTTAAAGGTTTCTAGTGTTCCATTGTACCTTCAGTGGAGGGATGCCAAAGTGAGCAGCAAGGGAGGCCCTTGACTGTGGAGAAAGGGATACAATTACAGCTTTCCCTTTATTGATATTGGAAAGGAATTCATCTAAGCTTTGCTTCTCAAGCATCACGGTCTCGGCCGAGGTTATGCACCCACTGCAACAAAGTAAAGAAATTACAAGCATGCCTTCAATGTAAATAAAAGTTGAAACAAACAAGTAAATAAATCCCTTATCAAGACAACAATCGGTAGTCATAAATTCGATAATTACCTTAACATACACTTACAAACAAACAATTTTAATCCAATCCACAAGCTAAGCAATTTTAAGACGTGAAGGATAAGCCGGAGATAGAGGAAAATATTACCTACAAGCCAAGCAATCCTTGAGTGAAATTTTTACTGGTTCAGTTTGATGACTACTAGCAGATAAAACCTTCAGCAAAGTATTTCAAAATAAGAAAATTTTAACAAAAAATAACGAGAATTGATATTATTCTACTGGTAAAGAATTCGATAATTAGTAGAATAAAGCGTATAGGATTACAAAGCATCTAAAGCTGAAATGGAAAAAATCAGGAAATAAGATTGAAAATTGAGGAAGGTATAATAAGTACCTGAGGTTGGGGTTTCTTAGGGGCTGCTTTGAGAGAAACGACGCAGGCTTGAGACGGTGCTATGAAATCGCTGAGATCTCCAATTCTGAGCGTCGGCGAGAACTTCTCGGACATGGTTTTAATTTGGAAGCTACTATTGTATAACGCTTAAATTGAATACGAATTACGAAAACTGATAATTTAAAGCTACGAGTTGATTCCAGAAATAAGGTTGAGGTTGAAATAGTTTGGTAGGTCAAAGGCGGTTACTATCACCGGAGGGAGGCAAGCAGAGGCGTGCCTATTTGGGATTAAAAAAAAACTATGCATCAAAAAGTGAAAATTAGGTACGTATATGCAATAAAATAATGGTACTTATTTCATACGCAGCTAGCAATTTTATGGTTTAAGGACTTATGAATGTATAATTTAAGGATTTAAGTATAAGTGTTTAGAATTTAGGTACATATATGCAATATTTTTATTTACAAGTGTTTTAGGATTTACAGTGTACGATTTAAAAGTTTGGAGTATGTGTTTAGAGTTTAGGGATACTGGTTAAAATTTAAATTTTATAGTTTAAAACCTAAATTCTCATCATATTAACATAAAAACTAAACTCTAAATCCCAAATTCTAACTACTATCTCTAATTTCTAAACCTTTACACTTAAACCCCACCCCTAAAACTAAGTCTTAAATCCTAAAACTAAGACGATTTGTGAAAACTTTTAATTTTTACGGTCAGTGTATTGAATATAAATTCATAAAATATTACATATAAATAATGAAAGAGTGAAATAATTATACTTTTTTAACATGAAATAATTACACTTAATTATTCGATTTATATATATTATTTTACGTATTTTTTAAATCGTTAAATGAGTAAAATAAATGACTGAGATTAACTTTATTTTTTTCAAGTGATAATCTTCATAATTTATTGTTAATTTCAATCGTAGATAATTTTAGCTATCCATTTCAGACGTTGAGAATGAACCCTTTTATTTATATAGGCCACTCATATGAAGACATGGTTTTTCAATAGGCCCAAATCAAGAACCACAAAATGAAACATATCAAATTAGGACCGGAAGGGTGTTCTGTTCTGTTTTCACCTTCCCCATCTGAAGCCCTTAGTTGAGTCGTTGGAAGGAACACAAACAGCAGCTGCAATTGGAAAAGGATGAACACAGACATAACAGCTTCCGCCAAACCAGAGTATCCAGTTGTGGATCGAAACCCTCCTTTCACCAAAGTTGTTGGCAATTTCAACACCCTCGATTACCTCCGTTTCGTCACCATCACCGGCGTTTCCGTCACCGTCGGCTACCTATCCGGTAACCCTTTGTGTTTTTTCATATAAATCTATTAGCATCTGATTTGGGAAAATGTTTTGAGGTTTAAAGTCTAAACCTTTTCTGGTCTTTTTGGTATTTGGTTGGTGCAGGGATAAAACCGGGATTAAAAGGTCCCTCAATGGTGACAGGAGGGCTAATAGGGTTAATGGGAGGATTTATGTATGCCTACCAGAACTCTGCGGGTCGGCTCATGGGATTTTTCCCTAATGAGGGCGAGGTCGCTCAGTACCAGAAACGTGGACTCAACAACTAGCGCCTTTCCTTCTTCCTTTCTCGTTTATTCCCTTTTATTGTTATATATGTTTATGTTTAGGACAGATTGAAGGACAAATGGTTGCAAATAAATCTGATTGATTTGTCTGATTTCCAAGGCATTTGTCTTGCTGCTGTACTCTTTAGAAATTGACTTGTATGGGTCTAAGATCCCATTGAAATGAGTTGTGTTTGAATAATTGTTAGAAAGCACCATTGTTGGAGTGAAGTGCATACATCTTTGGGATACAATTGATCAATGCAAAACTGATATTTTGTGAATGGAGGGTTTATCAAGTGATATACCTTATAGTTATGTGAAAGTTTCTTTCTGAGGCATGTAAAAGTAAATTTCACTTCACAGTTCAAAAGATTCCAGCCTTTTAGTTTGCGTCTCTTTGCGATATTACAATCTAAAGGATATTCACCATCCCACCTTTTTTTTTTTGAGTTTTGGACACCTAGCTTCTTGCTTGTTATGATCTGTTTGAATGTTGAGGGTAGATTAGAGAATACTGTTATGAATTACAAGTATGGTGGTTGATTCTTTGGGCGATGCCAAGTGGTGTCTCTTTCTCTTTGTATAAAACTTGGGTCTTGAGGGCTTGAGTAGGTAGGCTTTGTCGATTTCCTACTTGGTTCGTTTTGCTGTTGCGGTTGCTCTATTTTGGCCATCTGTTGCATTATCTTTGATACACAAACAAGACAACTGTTGACATTTATATCCAGAAATACTTATTTTGCTTATTCAAACACTTGTTTTGATTGATGCTGAGCAACATTTCTTATCTGGAAACTCTCTGCAGTCTGCAGTCTGCACCCTTCCTTTTTCTATCTTGATGCATTATGATGTTGTGGTTGAGGTTGTATTTAGAGTCTTCAACTTTTGTTAAACCATCAGATGGGATGAATGTTTACATTGGTTGCTTCATAGCCTTTCATGTTAGGAGGTGTTTCTTCTTTCTTTTCATGAATTCACTGAATCCCGTTTACCAGACTTGATCTCCAAAGATCAATGAGCAATAGCATGCCAAATGCTTTTCTTTTATTTATTTATTTTATAATATATAGTAATTGATATCAGACATAGTTGGGCAATGGAAGAAGATCCTAAAATTAAGGGATCACATGTTACAGCTTGGAGGAGTTTACAAGACTAAGAATGTTTGGGAATTACTTAGACAGTCACAGAAGAAGCATGAGAGAGTTAAATGGCACAAGGTGGTATGGGGAGGTCTTAATATAGAGCTTAATATAAACATAAATTAACAATATATATATATAGTGTACGAAGCAGTTCCAAAATATAAACTCCTAAGTAATAATTGAAAAATACGCTAAACTAACATATTATGAAAAATTAACGAGTTGCTCGTGAACTTATAGAGCCGAACTGGACCTTACTCGACTTATTAAGGTCTAGAGTCAAATTAAAGCTCAAATTGACCCTTAAAAAAGTCGAGCTCCAACTGTTCAACTCAATTAGCACCCCTAGATGAGGGTATCTAAAGAAAATCTTATTTGTTCTCTCTTATTTTTCTATATATATATATATATATATATATATATTATGAAGAAGAGAAGATGGGTGACGAAAGTAAACCGACTAGTTATCTAATACAATCTTTATGTAATATAAGAAGGACTGTATTTTTATTCAAAAAAAAGGACTGTATTCGAAGAGCATGAAATATCAAGTCAACAGAACAACCTGCCTTAACAAATTTAGCCAATACATCGACTAATCCATCGTCTTCTCAAAACGTGTGACAAATTTGAATCTTCTAATCTCGAGAGAGCAAGGTAAAAGTAAAAGGCAAAAAAAAAAATCTCTCAAGCCCAACTAACGCACCACCTCAAGACTATCAACCTCGAGCGATATCCTTCGAGCTCCTATGTTCCAAGCATGTCGTAACCTAAGAAGCACCCCATAATTCCGCTTCCAAAACTTTTACCACCGTCCTTATACGACCCAAGTAAGTAGTAACTATTGCCTCTTTATCGTTACGGATCACACTCCCACAACAGACATCGCTATCAACCAAGATCCAAGAACTATTGATATTAAGCTTCAGCCACTCTCTTGGTAGGGATTCCCAATGAACATGACGATCACTAATTTTGATTTAATATTGTTGACATTTTCTTTTCACTTTTTTCGTTTCTCTTAATAGATTATATGTTATTTTATTGAGTTTAGTTACTCTCTCTTTTCGTATCAAAAAATTTGATGATTTTGTGTGTTTTTAGGACATTTTTTGTTTTGCTCTTCTAGCATATTTTTATTTTCTTTTCTCAAGGTTGAATTTAACATCGTCTCTCTAGATGATGATAATTATGTTATCTTGTTGATCTATCTCTACTTTAAATCCTCATATTGAATGTTGAAGCCCAGCCCACCAACTTCTCTCTCTCCCTTTCTCTAATTTTCTAGAAAGCTCTAAAGCATTATATACTATTATAATAATAATTAATTAATGTAAAATATCTAAGCCTAAACCGACATTAGTGGCATATAAATATTGATGTAAGTGTGTGCGTGTAGTATAAGGAAGAGTGAAAGGTGAGTGTGTGTGCTAGGGCGTGCAAGTGAGTGGTGTGAAGTCTGAGGTGCAAGTGGAGAGTGAACGTGTATTTGTAAGGTACGAGTTTGTAATATATTTTGTGTATTAATAAAAGTGTTATTTTCCTTTGTAATTAGAAGTTTTCCGGTTAAGCCTTAATTCATGTATTTTCTTAGTGCACTTGAATTGGTTACTAATGGTCGGCTATGCCGCCTAAGTTATATGGTCGGCTCTGCCGCCTGAATAGTATATGGTCAGTTCTACCGCCTAATTGGTATATGGTCGGCACTGCCGCCTAAATTGTGCACTAAGAAATAAGAAGATAAAAGGCTAACCGACTCAGGGAGTTGGTGTAGTGTTAGTGGTCAGTCTTAGGTCCTCCATAGTGGGTGTGTTGGGTCCGTCGGGTTTCCAACAATTGGTATCAGAGCGGGCGGTCCAGGACCGTTGCCAGTGAAGAAAGCTTCGGTAAGCGTTGGACGCTTACATTGGTCGTCGTTGCATCAAGGTGCTAAGTGGAGACTCTGCCGGAACACAGTCAGGGACTGTGAAGCTATTGGTTTGGAACCAAGCTTAGTGGACGCCGGGCGTCAGTCAGCATGGCAGACTTTGGAAGCACAAGCAACGGGATTAGGAAGCTCAATAACCACAACTACGGTTATTGGGAGACATGCATAGAATCCTACCTACAAGGTCAGGACTTGTGGGAAATAGTCGCAGGCACCGACACAACTCCTCCACCGAGGGAGAATGCCGAAGCCTTGAGAAAATGGAAGATCAAGGCTGGGAAGGCTTTATATATATTGAAGACCACAATCGAGGAGGACCTATTGGAGCATATTCGTGATGAGAAGACACCAAAGGCAGCCTGGGAAACTTTGGCGAAATTATTTTCAAAGAAGAATGAAGCACGCCTCCAACTCTTGGAAAATGAGCTCGCGGGCATCTCACAAGGAAACCTATCTATTGCTCAGTATTTCACCAAGGTGAAATCTATTTGTCGCGAGATATCTCAACTTGCACCAGATGAGAAGGTTAGCGAGGCAAGGATGAAAAGAATTATCATCCATGGCCTAAGACCCGAGTACAATGGATTTATCGCCGCTGTAAGGGGATGGCCTACTCAACCATCCTTAGTGGAGCTGGAGAACCTATTGGCTAACCAGGAGGAATTAGCCAAACAGATGAGTGGCGTAACCATAAAAGACGAAGAGGAGGCACTCTTCACCAACAAGAAGAAAGGTATGTCACGAAGACAAGGAGTGACGAAAGGAGGCAAGCTCTATCCAAGAGATAGAAGTAACACTTCAGGGGGAGTTCGACGTAGAAAAGAAGACTATCACCAACAGTACGAGGAGAACGATAGAAGACAAAGTGGTGAATGCTTCAAATTTGGAAGCAAGGGTCACTTTGCTCGAGATTGTAGATTAGCCATGAGGGAGAGTCGTGGATGCTTCAATTGTGGCAAGAAGGGCCACTTTGCTCAAGACTGCAGAGTGCCCAGGAGACAAACTTTCCAAGGAAACATGGTCACCACAAAAGAGGAGAAGGGAGAGACCATGTTGGAAACTTCCATCAGCGAAGAAGAATGGGATGCAGAAGCTGGACTCTCTATTGGAGTGGAACAAGAAGAGTTAATAGAAGACATGGAGGAGACATCCTTAGTAGCAACCACATATTCAAAAACAGACTACAAGGATGAAGACGAGGTGGAAGAAGACATGGAGAAACCAGCTCTTGCAACAACCATAACGTCAAAAATTGACTACAAAGAAGATTGGATCGTTGATTCTGGGTGCTCCAATCACATGACCAATGACGAGAAGAAACTGCAAGACATAGACGAGTACAAAGGAAAAAGAGTGGTGTTGACAGCCAACAATTCAAGGTTGCCTATTTCTCACATTGGGAAGACAACACTTCCAAGGAACGACTCTCAGAAGCTTCAACTCGAGAAGGTCTACCTTGTTCCTGGCTTAAAGAAGAATTTGTTGTCAGTGCCCCAACTGACAGCAGCAGGAAATTATGTGCTCTTTGGGCCTGAAGACGTGTCTATATTCCAGCAAGTGGAGGTGATCGGCACTCCTATTGTGAAAGGAAGAAGAACAGAATCAGTTTATGTGCTATCTGCGGAGTCAACATATGTGGACAAGACCCGGAAGAATGAGATAGCCGATCTTTGGCATGAGCGCCTTGGACATGTAAGCTATAACAAATTGAAGGTAATGATAAAGAAACAGATATTAAGGGGACTTCCTCAAGTAGACATCCGAACAGATATAGTTTGTGCTGGATGTCAGTTTGGTAAGGCTCATCAGTTGCCATTCAAGGAGTCAGAGCATCAGTCCCAGACACCATTGGAGCTCATACACTCAGACGTCTTTGGTCCAGTGAAGCAAAAATCACTTGGAGGTATGAAGTACATGGTGACATTTATTGATGACTTCTCAAGGTACGTGTGGGTTTACTTCATGAAAGAAAAGTCAGAGACTTTTACGAAGTTTAAGGAGTTTAAGGAAAAGATAGAAAGCGAACTCAATGAGAAAATTCAGTGCCTACGCACTGATAATGGGAAGGAATATCTATCTACGGAGTTCACTACCTATCTTCAAGAGCATAAGATCAGACGACAATTAACTTGCCCCAATACCCCACAACAAAATGGAGTGGCGGAGCAGAAGAATCGCCATCTTGCTGAAACATGTCGAAGCATGCTTCATGCCAAGAATGTACCAGGAAGATTTTGGGCCGAGTGTATGAGGACATCAGCCTACGTGATTAATAGGCTACCACAAGCTAAGTTGGGATTTATTTCACCACATGAAAAGTTAAGGAAAATTAAGCCAACAGTCAGCCATCTCAAGGTATTTGGTTGTGTATGCTACGTTTTCGTGCCAGATCATCTAAGAAGTAAATTTGATAAAAAGGCAATTCGATGCATCTTCATGGGCTATGATGATGCACGAAAAGGTTGGAAATGTTGTGATCCAACCACTGGCAAGTGACACACTTCAAGAAATGTGGTGTTTGATGAAGCTTCTTCATGGTGGCCGCCTCAAAAGATCGAGTTTTCTGAACCTCGTGACCTAGAAGAGGTTTCAGAAGACAATAAAAAAGGTGAAGCGCCAGCACCAGATCCAAGTAAAGAAAGAGATAGCTCAACCTCTAAAGACAAAAGTCCATGGAAGACGGGCGTACACCAGTTTACATCTGAGGAGCTTCGCCCAAGTCAAATAGAAGCCGACGAGCCTGTACAAGAAATACGAAGATCAACAAGGCAAAGGCAACCTAATCCAAGGTATGCCAACACTGCTCTAGTAGGTGAGTCCATACCGGTCGAACCAGCCAATTATGAAGAAGCAGCACGAAGCCCTAAGTGGAAGAAAGCTATGGAGGAAGAGATTGAGGCATTAAACAATAACCAAACATGGGATCTAGTGCCAAAGCCGAAAGATGTGAAGCCAATATCTTGCAAGTGGGTATACAAGGTGAAGACTCGACCAGATAACTCAATTGAAAGGTATAAAGCTAGACTGGTTGCTCGAGGTTTTTCTCAACAATATGGGATAGATTATGAAGAAACATTCAGCCCGGTGGCAAAGATTACAACCGTTCGAGTCTTACTGGCATTGGCAGCCAACAAATCTTGGAAGTTGTGGCAGATGGATGTCAAGAATGCTTTCTTACATGGAGAGCTTGACAAAGATATTTATATGGAGCAACCAAGAGGCTTCAAGAGCAAAAGTCACCCTGAGCATGTCTGCAAATTGAAGAAGGCGCTCTACGGCTTGAAGCAGGCTCCAAGAGCATGGTACGGAAAGATTGGTGAGTTCTTAATACAAAGTGGTTTTACAGTTGCCCCTTCAGATTCCAGCTTATTCGTGAAAGAAAATCAAGGAAAACTAGCCATAGTGCTAGTATACGTAGATGACTTAATCATCACAGGAGATTATTACGAGGAAATAGAGCGAACAAGGAAAAATCTGTCTATCAGATTTCATATGAAGGAACTCGGAGAACTCAAACACTTTCTTGGGCTAGAAGTGGAGCATATGAAGGAAGGTATATTTCTTGGTCAACAAAAATATGCAAAGGATCTTCTACAGAGGTATGGGATGCTTGACTGCAAGCCTATCTCTACTCCCATGGATCCCAATATAAAGCTACAAATAGATGAAGGGAAAGATCTAGAAGATACAACCATGTACCGACAGCTAGTTGGAAGCCTCATTTATCTTACTCTAAGCCGACCAGACATTACTTACGCAGTCGGTGTGGCTAGTCGATACATGAGTATTCCTAAGAAGCCTCATCTTGATGCAGTAAGACGTATTCTAAGGTATGTTAAAGGCACCATCAATTTTGGCATCCTATACAAGAAAGTAAAAGAATGCCAAATGATTGGATATTGTGATGCCGACTATGCTGGAGATCATGGTACACGACGATCTACAACTGGATACATCTTTAGCCTTGGTTCAGGAGCAATATCGTGGTGTAGTAAGAGACAATCAACAGTATCATTATCAAGCACGGAAGCCGAATATCGATCAGCAGCATCAGCAGCACAAGAAATCACTTGGCTAAAACAATTAACGAAAGATCTTCATCAGCCAACAGACTATCAAGTAAGACTTTTCTGTGATAATCTATCAGCCATACGTCTAGCAGAAAATCCAGTCTTTCATGCAAGGACAAAACATATAGAAGTGCACCATCACTACATTCGCGAGAAAGTCCTTGAAGGGGAGATCAAAATGGAGCCAACAAAGACAGATGAACAAGTTGCAGACATATTCACGAAGAGTTTAAGTAAACCAAAGTTCGAGAAATTCAGAGAAGCACTCGGAATGATCTGCAAGCCATCTATAGAGAGAAGTCGTTGAGGGGGAGTGTTGAAGCCCAGCCCACCAACTTCTCTCTCTCCCTTTCTCTAATTTTCTAGAAAGCTCTAAAGCATTATATACTATTATAATAATAATTAATTAATGTAAAATATCTAAGCCTAAACCGACATTAGTGGCCTATAAATATTGATGTAAGTGTGTGCGTGTAGTATAAGGAAGAGTGAAAGGTGAGTGTGTGTGCTAGGGCGTGCAAGTGAGTGGTGTGAAGTCTGAGGTGCAAGTGGAGAGTGAACGTGTATTTGTAAGGTACGAGTTTGTAATATATTTTGTGTATTAATAAAAGTGTTATTTTCCTTTGTAATTAGAAGTTTTCCGGTTAAGCCTTAATTCATGTATTTTCTTAGTGCACTTGAATTGGTTACTAATGGTCGGCTATGCCGCCTAAGTTATATGGTCGGCTCTGCCGCCTGAATAGTATATGGTCGGTTCTACCGCCTAATTGGTATATGGTCGGCACTGCCGCCTAAATTGTGCACTAAGAAATAAGAAGATAAAAGGCTAACCGACTCAGGGAGTTGGTGTAGTGTTAGTGGTCAGTCTTAGGTCCTCCATAGTGGGTGTGTTGGGTCCGTCGGGTTTCCAACATTGAATATTAATAGACGTTTGCAAACACCAAAAATGATAATGTGTCAATGAGTTATCATTGTATACACACACACACACATATATATATATATATATATATCATTTATTACCGATAATTGTGTTTGTATTTATCATTTTTTACAATTGTTTGGTTGAATTTTTAATTTTTTTGTTTGACCAATTTTATTTTGAAGTATCTATTTTGTGTATTTTAATGATATCAGAATATATATATATATATATATATCAATTAATATATTACTAGCTTGTAGATTTTTTTATAATTTTATGCCCATTATTCAATAAATTAATGAATATTATTTATTAATTAAGAAAATATTTTGTTATTCTTTTCATTTCGGGTAAAAGAAGCAAATGACCTCATCCCACCACCAAATGTTCCTGGACCTCCTTTCCAAGTCATTGCCTTGCCTCTCTTTTATTCTTTTGTCGAAAATACTGATTATTCATTTTTAACACTCTATAATAGGATTGAGTCAAAAGTTTTATTTAGAAGTCAAGATTAAATATTTTTAGAAAAGTATGTAAATTAAATAATTAATTAATTTCAAAATCTCTATTTGTCTTCTGGTTTAGTCCTTACTTCATAGTGTTACAAAATTCCAACACCGATTAAGATATTATTTTATATAAAATATGCACTAAATGATTTTTTTACGAGTAAATGATAGTCATAAGTATTAGTTAAATCATATTATTAAATGAGTGCTTACATAAAACTCTAAGGAAAAAGAGTGATGCAATGCATGCTTGATAGTTGATTGGTTCAACAACTAAAACGTTATGAGAAAACTACACCGGTGGTCCCCAAACTATTACCATTTTCTTATTTTGGTCCTCAAATTATGTTTTTCGGTAAAATCGTCCTTTCTGTTACATAGTTCTTCTGTTTTAGTCCCCGTCGTTAAATAGCTAACGATTTTGCTGACGTGGAATTTTTTTAAGAGGAGAGAGAAATGATTAAAAAATATTTAAAAAATGCCACGTCAGCAAAACTATTAGCTATTTAACGTCGGGGACCAAAACAGGAGAACTATGTAACAGAATGGACGGTTTTGCCGAAAAACATAGTTTAGGGACCAAAATAGAAAAAGGGTAATAGTTTGGGGACCACCAGTGTAATTTTCCCAAACGTTAATTATTGTTGGGTGAGAAAATAAGACACAATTTTATTTTTTTTAATATACATTTTGATACAATATTTAAATTATTTAAATATTTTATCATCCACAAATTGAAAAATATTGATACTTAAACATATTTGATCATATATCTTCTTATATATCATAATTACGACAAACCAATTGACCTAAACTAAATTGATAATAAAATAAATTTAAAAATAAAAAAGGGAAAAGAATACATACACAAAATGTCTAGTCATGAGCTCAATCTTATTGTGTTGATTAAGTCCCTACATGACGCACAAATGAGTTGTGTAGGTCCTTCATCGCTGACGCCTTTTTGTTGTCTTCTTAATTACTCTTCCCAACGATAACACATCATAAATATGTATAATCTATAGCTTAATATCCAAATAGGTAGGGTTGTGTAAAAAAATCTGACCTGATTAATTTGATTTAATTATTCATTGACATGATCCGAAATTTTAGATATCCAATTCGTTTTTGGGAATAATTTGAATTGGATATTTGAAAATTTCAGATTAGATACGAATAGTTATTTCACATTCGGAACGAATATCTGGTTATTTGATATCCGAAAATTCAAATTTTTAATAGGTATATATCTTGTTATATTTCATATTTTTACTTGTTATATATGAAAATATGAAATTTCCATAGATACAAATATTGTTATATTCAATAATTTGTTGATTGTTATATTCGAAAACCTAAAATTTTCATGGATATGACCGTCAAATTAAAAAAAATAATCAAATAAAGTCATAAAATTCGGATATCCATATTTTCGGATATCCGATTTTTTCGGATCAGATACGGATCGCTATTTAGGTGATCCAAAATTTTAGGATATCCGAAATTTCGGATCGAAACTGATCCAATATCCAAAAATAAACACCCCTACAAATAGGTGCTCAAGCTATGCTTGTGGCTTATTTTTTGTGCCTAAACTATTTTTATCTATAAACATGTGACTAAAGTTTCATTTTCGTCATTTTAGATGTCTAACCATTAACTATAGCTATTTAAAAAATATTTTATTTTTTAGTGTAATTTATTTTTAAAATTTAATTTTTTAAAAAGCCCTAAATTTCTCAAAACTCACAAAGTGGCCCCCAAATTCGAAATTCCTAACTTCTCCAGCCTATTCCGCCCCCATCTCCATAGTCGGACCACCAAAATTATTCTCCCAGCCACCCATCGCCGGTAATCGGCGGTAAGTGTGTCAATCGGCTTCTTAACATCAAAAGAAGCTAAAGTCGCGAAAAAGAAATCATCGGCACACCGTCGGTTACCGATGATAGGTGGTTGGGGAAAATCGTCGTGGTGGTCTAGCGGTGATCTCCGATGAGGTGGTAAATGGCGACAACGACGACAATTTAGGGATTTTGAGTTTTGGGTTAGGAATTTGAGACTTTTGTAAAGATTTAAAACTGTTAATTTTTTTAAAAAATATTTTTATTTAAAAATTAATTAAAAGAATATAAAAATTAATGAATTGTATTTTACGCTAACAAAGTAATCCTTTAATAAATTATGTTAATATTTTAAAGCAGCTAAGTGAAGCTGGCTTAGTGGCTAAAGTAGTGTCCTTTCACGCGTTTGGGTGCGAGATTAAATCCCCAAGCGCATTTTACTTCAATTTTATACTCTTTAATTTACACCAACAAAATAATCTTTTAATAAACTATGTTACTGTTTATATTAACAAAGTGAAGTTGGTTTAGTGGCTAGAGTAGTTGCCTTCCATTTGTTTAGGTGCGAGATTAAATCCCCTAAGTGTATTTTGCTTAGTTTTAATTCCTCTAATTATTTACTGTCATCATCTGGTTAGTTGGTTAAATCTATATAATAGATAAATAATAAGGACTAAATGTGTAATTTTATAAATTTTTGTTAACTGTCGCGTCAGACATTCGTAAGTTTTGATGGTCTGATTGAAGAGTTCGATAATCCGATGATCAAAATAAATACTCCAATTAATTTAATAATCACTGAAATAATTTACCCAAGTAAAACAACACTCTTTTATAAATAATTAACTCTATATACGTTAGACTCACCCATGTAATTGTAAATGATTTGCAAATTGAATTTTTAAAACTTTGATAAAAAATAGGAAAAACTACACTGGTGGTCCTCAAACTATTACAATTTTCCTATTTTGGTCCCTAAACTATGTTTTTCGGCAAAATCGTCCCTTCTGTTACATAGTTCTCATGTTTTAGTCCCGGACGTTAAATAGCTAACGGTTTTGCTGATGTGGCATTTAACGTCGGGGGACCAAAACAGGAGAACTATGTAACAGAAGGGACGGTTTTGCGCAAAAACATAATTTAGGGACCAAAATAGAAAAACAATAATAGTTTGGGGACCACCGATGTAGTTTTCCCTAAAAATAATTAAAAAGAACACGTTCGGGAAAGGTTACGTTGCTTCGGGGAATGAGCGACCTGTCTTGCCGAGTGCCACACTTCCAGGCAGGTGCGCCTTCTTTGAAAACACCCCTCATACTGTCATTATTTACTCAACTACCATTTTTGTAATTTTTATTGCCTGCGCGCCCATAGGTTTCTGTTGATTCAGGCGTGTGACGTTAACGGTTTATACTACAATTAACGTGCACTTGGCTTTCTAATTACTATCCAATCCCATATTTATGACTAAACCACTCCATTTAATTATTAAGATTCATGTCAACAATCTCCTCTAGGTTCTACGTTTTATACTCTTTAGGTTCTCCATCAACCATTCTCATTATCTTATCTATAGTCCTATCTAATTAAACTAAAACACATCTTTATTTTCACATAATATTTTTTAATAAATTAAAATTTACAAATCATCATCTCCTTCCTCATATCTCATATTAAAAATAATTATTTTATTTTTGTCTCTTTTGATTTGTGGGTTAAGCTTTTGAGGTTTTTTATTTTAAGAATTTTATTTATTAATATATTATAATTAATATGAAGTATGAGGAAGAATATGATGATTTGTAAATTTTAATTTATAAGAGAGTATTTATTATGTGCAAAATAAAGATGATGTGTTAAGAATGATTGATAGAATAAAATATAATTAATTGCATGTCGAGCTTTTGTAATTTTTAACAAATATTTAAAAATTATTAAAAATTAATAGTGTTCATCGGTTATTGCATTAGTAGTGTTCAGATTCATTCTATTGTTGCAGTTTTAATATTAAGTTGGTAAAGAAATTTGATTTTTTGCAATCAAATTATTGGTCAACATAAGTAAATTTGGAAGGTTGTTTGTATTATATTTTTCTGGTCATTGTCAACCCAAAAATAATAGTTAGTATAAAAAAAGTCAAAAGATGATACTTTAAAATTGGAAATACCAATTTTATTTTTCAATCATCTAAATATTGAAACATTTTAATGGACGGTGCTAAATTGGGGGGCTACGTAGTTATTACAAACTTCATATTTTCCCAAGTTCAGCCATATTTAATCAATTAGTCATCAAACTAAGACTTGGAAAAGGTTGACTTCTATTTATTTATTTATTTTGCAACAATATAATCGAGTATTGTTAATGGAATTTTTATTTTATAGAAATTTGTAAAATATCATACGTGGAATAGTTGATTTACTTCTCAATAATTGATATTGTTTAGAAAACGTATTAAATAAATTTACAGTGGTGAAAGGTCTCGAAATACTTGAATATATATATATATATATATATATATATATATATATATATATAATTAATAAAATTAAAGTGTCAAGACATATCATTTTGTCAAGACATATCAAGTTAGTTATTATTATAAAACGTTAAGATATATCAAGTTATTTATCGTTAGTTGACTAACAATCTCTATCAACAAAAAATTATTATAAAACGTTAAGAGTTAAAGTGTTTTGGGAGGGGGGGGGGGGGGGGATTATGCCTAAATAATATCATGGGTAAATTTTTTTATTATTTGGTTCCATCATAGTCAGTCACAGTCCGCGCACACACTCGGTTCGCTGCTGGGCGGAGTATCGAGCAACACGGCGGCCCACACGCTGTTAGCGACCAAAGGCTATTTTCGTCAGCAAGCGCCAAAATTCTTATACGCTCTTTTTTTTTCCAGATTTTTTTCAGTGGCACTCGTGTAATTCAACAGACTCCTGAGGGCGTTTATTGGGAAATCAATCAAACTTCTGACTATATATAAAACAATTCAAGTTCCACCGTGACTTTACCAAAAACCAGAAGGAAAACAACCATTTTTAGTTGAGAGACACATAAGGAAGGCTTTGACGGTTGGTGAAGAAGAATCCTAAAAAAAAACACTGAAAGCTGCTGATTGTTGACTAAGGTATGCTAACACCTTCTCTAATGATTGTTTATGTTCATAATTCTTGATTTGGGAGTCTAAAATTAATCAAAATTTTCTTCTTTTTTCTTTGGTTTGTTTTTTGTGTTTCTGACGCTATCACCAACCCTTTCTTTAGCTTATGAAATGAAATTCTGGGCTTTTGATTATATACGAAGAAACTTTGTTCTTTGCCTTAATTGAGAGAGATTAGATTTAAATTGAATCGTGAATCTTGGACCTATTTGTATTAATTGTCTTCTGTATTCAAGATTTTGTGCCTTTAAATGGGTTGCTATGGAAAAAAAAATATTTAAATTGGTACCTAGCTTTAGCATGTGAATTTTGAAACCTTTTCCTTTTAGCCACTTATCTAATCTCTGGCTTCTACCTATCATCTGCTGTTTCTCTCTATTATGTTCTTCAGTGGCCGTCTTGTGTTTCCTTGATTAGCTTCTGATTCGAAAGAAGGTTGCTTAGAGGTTGTATGCTTCTTCTATTGGTTTTATATTCTAATCTCTTTTATTTTAAGCAGATTGTGATATCTCTGCCCCGCACAAGTAAAGTTGATGCGAGTATCGAATCGATTTGCATAATCTATTCTCTTTTCAGTTAAAGAGTGATTTTGCTCAATCAAGCTGACTGCTGTTGTTAGAGAAAAGGCCTTAGTTGTACTATCCACAAATTCTGTTTTCACGTCTAAAATCTGCCAAGAACAAAGTTTTTTTGGAGGTGGTCAATAAGCAGGTTGGGCTTAGATGCAAACGTCTCGGAAACGCCAGACTCCTGCCACTATCCACAGGTCGTATAACCAACCTGTTAAGGAAATCGATCAATTTTGTTTGCCTCATTTCCAGATACTAGAGAACAATGGATGTTCAGATATTGGTAGCCAAGGAACCAGTGTATCTTTTCAAGCCTACAATGACCAGATTTTTACTCTGGAATCATCCACTGCAACTGCTAGTTTTGTCGCCTATGATTCCCCTTCTGTTATAAGCATCTCATCGAGCAGGAGTCCTTTCTCCCCTCAAGGGTCTCAATCATGGATGTCCGATCCTCATCATTCTCCTGACAATAATCACGGATCACCATTCAGTGGATCTTCTGCTGTTGATGATGATAGCAATGGGTTGAAGCACAAGCTACGGGAGCTGGAAATCTCTTTGTTGGGGCCTGAATCGGATATTGTAGACAGCTGCAATTGCTGCTTCAGTAGTGGAGCCCACCAAGCTGGTTCAATGGCAGGCATGAGCCACGATCAAGTGATGGAATTGATTCCCAGATTAAACTTGAAGGAGGTGCTTGTTGCCTGTGGCCGAGCACTTAATGACAATGATATGTCGACAGTGGCGGGTTTAATGCATGTATTAGAGAAAATGGTTTCGATATCCGGGGAACCAATCCAACGATTGGGTGCTTATGTGCTGGAAGGGCTTAGGGCAAGGTTGGAATCCTCGGGAAGTAATATCTACAAAGCCCTGAAATGCGAACAACCGACTAGCTCGGAACTAATGTCTTACATGGGTATTCTCTTCAGGATTTGCCCATACTGGAAGTTTGCATACACATCAGCTAATGCTGTCATCAAGGAAGTCATGCAATATGAGCCAAGAATTCACATCATCGACTTCCAGATAGCACAGGGCACCCAATGGATGTTCCTTATCGCTGCTCTTGCGAAACGCCCTGGTGGGCCCCCTTCTATCCGCATAACCGGAATCGACGATTCTCAGTCAAATCATGCTCGAGGTGGGGGACTTAATATCGTGGGGCAGAAGCTATCAGAATTTGCCAAGTCATACAATGTGCCATTTGAGTTTCATGATACTAATATGAATAGTTGTGAGATTCAACTACAGCACCTTAACGTTCATCCTGGGGAAGCCGTAGCTGTGAATTTTCCTTATGTATTGCATCACATGCCGGATGAAAGTGTATCCATCTGGAATCACAGAGATCGAGTGTTGAGATTGGTGAAGAGTTTGTCACCCAAGGTTGTTACCCTCGTTGAGCAAGAGTCTAATACCAACACATCTCCGTTCTTTTCAAGGTACGTTGAGACACTGGATTATTATACAGCTATGTTCGAATCCATAGATGTAGCTTGTCCAAGAGACGACAAACAAAGGATCAATGCAGAGCAGCATTGTGTGGCTCGTGATATCGTGAATATGATTGCTTGCGAAGGGCCTGAAAGGGTGGAAAGACACGAACTTCTCGGGAAGTGGAGGTCAAGATTCACAATGGCCGGTTTTTCTCAGTATCCATTGAGTTCCTCGGTCACTATAGCTGTAAGAGACATGTTGAAGGAGTATGACAATAACTATAGACTTGTAGAGAAAGATGGGTCTCTCTATCTTGGGTGGGTAAACAGAGCTATGGCAACCTCTTCTGCATGGAGGTGAAAAATCCCGATGCCGACAGTGATTCCTCCATGGATTATGTAAATTCTGCTTGGTTCTCTCAATTTTATAGTACCAACCTATTAGTGTGTGTTGTAAATTTATAGGAATACGAGCTTAGCTTTGTGGTTTTGTTTTAGTGTTAGACCAAGAGACTGAAATGGCAAAAATCTCAGTGTATGTCTCTTATTGTTTAGGTAATGGTCAAATTTTAGAACATTTTAAGTTAGTCCTTAATACATTAGTCTCTTATCAATTATCATATCAGTTAGGCCCGTTCGTAAATCTAATCATTAACTTGTGAATGACGCATCAAATATGATGGGAACATATTTAAAATTATATGATTTGAATTATACATACATTAATGTAATCCTACTCAATTATAAGTAAGGTTACATTTGGTCACTCAATATGGGTAAAGTTATATTTGAGTCACCTAATTATCAAAGGTTACATTTGGGTCACTCAATTATGAGTAAGGTTACGTTTGAGTCATCCTTCATATTTAAAAAAGTACATTAATTTATTCATTTTTTCTTCTAAATCACTTGTATACCCTTGTTAACATTAGAATACTTTATTTAAATATGAAGAGTGACTCAAATGTAATCTTACCCATAATTGAGTGATCCAAATATAACATTTAATAATTAGATGACCCAAATGTAACCTTACCCATAATTGAGTGACCCAAAAATAAATTTTAATAATTAAGTGACCCAACTGTAACCTTACCCATAATTGAGTGACTTTTGTTGTAGTTTACCCTTAAAACAAATAATTTATTATATAATTACAAATCAATTAAATTTTAAAAACAAACATTTGTTTTACCCAAAAATCAAATATGGAAATGAATTGATATCACAGATGTTCATCTTATCTCATTGTGAATTCAAATTTTACTATTTGCCTTCAAATTAATGTCTCTATTTAAGAAAATAAATAAATTACATGTGAATAAATTTAAGAGTTCCCAAATTAATTGTACGAAGAAGAGGAGCAATTTGCCCAAAAATATAATAATAAAGAGAAAAATTAAAATCACCAATTCGATCTCCTTAGCTGGTCTATCCATTTTCATTCTTACATTTACCTTATTGTCTTTGATCTTTGATATCACTTTGTTTATTTCCCAGATTCTGTTCTTCCTTGGTTCAACTCCACCGTTTCAGGTTAGGGTTTTCCTTTTCCATTATTTTTTTTTAATTTGTAATGATCTGAATTTAAGGATATTTCATTCATAAGATCAGAAATGTTTGCAGCTTAATCATTAGATTTAGTACTCTCTTTGTAAATTTCCTTTCTAACAATTGTGAAATAATTTTTTATAAATTATTCTCATTAGAATTGCAAAGATTTAAATCGAGTGGAATTTGAATTAGGATTGTGATTGTGGTGGGAAATGAAGACGGAAGAATTAGCAAGCAGATCAGAGTTGCGAAAGGAATTAGAGAGAGAACGTCGTCGTATTAGGGACCGGCAAAGAAGGCAATCTATGAGCCTGGAGGAAAAAGAAAAGCATCTGGCTAGACGCCGAAGAAATTATCAATTGAGGAGACAAAGAAGTGAAACTGCTGGATTGAACCCTCCTCCATCTCCAATTCCAATTCAACTGCCTTTAAGTAATGCTAATGCTTTCACTTGTGTTTCGGTGGCTACTCCTCCTCAGTTTGCTGCTGATTTTTTAAGATCAAATGATGATCAACAAAGAGCAATGCTTGATATCAAAACTTCCCACTGTCAGTTCCCAATCCCATTACTTTACCATTAATGTCAACTTGGAAGCAAAACACTGACTTATCATGTTTTACTCAATAGGTTTGGAAATCCCTGCTCATAAGTTAAGCATTTTACCTGGAAAGGTGCGTTTGAATCGCATAAAGCATTTGGCCCGAGCCATAAATGATGGGATGCTGAAGAAAAATGGAACTTCCAACTGTAAGTTTAACAATTCATACCAGTTTTGTATTGGGATATGGATTAGTGCTCAATTTTTGGATATAAAATTTCTGTGTTCAGGTTTAACGTCCAAAGGATTGCGATTGAATCGAATTAAACGTCTTGCTCGGAAAATAAGTCCTGCTGTGCAAGAGACCCATCAGAGCATAACAGATGGTGAGGATATAAATCTACATATACAAAGTTCATTACTAAAGTTGTTAGCAGTCCTGGTGCGCATTATGATTTAAACTAAACCCTTTTCTGTATGTTATATAAGAGTGCAGGGTAACAGAAGAAGAAGAGCATCTTGCTGTACAAAAGGTGAGGGAAGTTTAGGATATATAATTGCATGAGGAGTTGAAAGGGGAGTTTAACAAGTACATATCATTATTTTATTTGCTTCCTCCCCACCAAATTTTTTAATTCACTTTTCCTGCATTTGGAATTTGGATCAATCTCGGTGCTTGTTTTACTATTCACTTGTGTATCAAATTTATCCTACAATATTTGGTTTCTCATTTTGGTTTATGATAAAATAAAACGTATTTTGTTTAATACTAAAATTTTATTGTCAAGTCGAAGCCATTTTTAATAAAATACTGATTTTATTGAAAATATAGTAAAATAAATGCATAATCATAACCAAGAAAACCTATTAAACTACAAATTAAAATATTTAATCTAAAGAGGACATGAAATCTCAAATAGAAAAGGTCTTCTCTTCCAATAATTTCTTTATATTACCATGATTTTTTCCCTTAGTTCACCATGAAAAACTATATCATAAAATTGAAAAAATTAAAATTGAACAGATGCTACCCTTACATCACACCAACATGTTTAAAAAAAGTTATATCATAAAATTACCTCTGGGTGTGAAAGAAAATGAAACGTGTTCAGTATTTTTCACCAAAATACTTCAATAAAATTTTGTCATCAGTTTAATTGTATTATGATATTTTTAAATTATTATCCAAGCAAAACATACAGCTAATCATCTTCAAACAAAACAGCCGAAGAACATTTTTTTTGATTTTCTAAAATTTCAATTTTCGAGGTCAATGATGATGAGTTAGTGTAAAAAGTTTAATTGACATCAATTTTGGACTTAATTTTTATTTGTTAGTGTAGTAAATCTGTAAGAAGAGAAATCTAAATTTAAATTTGAAATATGTAGCATAAAACCGGCATGGAGAAGACGTGTAAAAGAAATGTTGGGTTTGTAGTTATGACTTCATACGGCTTTGGTTGTTTAACTGTTGGGCCTTAGTCATTTATGGCCTACTTTGCAATGTTGTTATGCAAAAGCAAAACCCTAGTAATGGCGGCGAATTGCGCTATAAATTAACATTAGAAAACCACCTTCACTATATCCAAAGAACCGTGTTAAAATCCATGATTGCTTATCAAGTTATTTGATTTCTTCCTCATCTATTTTTTGTGTTTAATTCAATCGATATGTGGCGGAGGATTTGAAAATCCTCATGTATGAAAACGGGGCAAGCGGTAATTGTGTTTGTAAATCCCGAAGATAACGCCATAGAAAAAAGCTCGTTGACGTTTACGGTCCTTCCCTCCGGGGTAGCTCCTCCGTTGACGGGCAGTCTCATATTCCATCGCCTTGTGGAGCGGCGTCGCTGCAATTACCTCTTGGGACCGGCCATGAGACAGACATTCAATTCCTTTCCCCTTCTTTTACTTGTGGGTTTAAAACAGTAATATAGTTGAATAAGGCCGATGATGAAAACAGTTATATAAACACCATCTTTCGGGACTGAATGGCTTCATAAAGCCTTGCTGTTATTCTGCAATTCTGAGGCCCTTTCAACATGGAAACAAAACACCAATCCTATGTTTACCAACAAAACTCTCAACATTTTTCGGTACAGAAACCAAATTTCTGTATATATTTACATTCTAATTGTTACCAATCAAAGCACAGATCCAATAGCTTAAACAAAGATGTTCGAGATTTATGTTTGTATCCCCTAATAGCCGAGATCATGTCAACTATGTGCAAGAGCCACAATGAAGCTTCTTGGATTCCAACACACTTCTTGCAGTTTCAATCACTACTTGTCCACTCACATAATGCTGCCGGCATACCGGCATGTACACATCAGCTCCGTTTGTGTCTCATCTGTCTTCCTTAATGTAAATAGAGCTCGTTTCCCACATAGTTCACATCGAGCCGTTAACTTCATCACGGAATTAGCAAGGGGAATTATATCAAGTACAGATCCAGAGCTCCTTCTGCTTGCAAACAATCCATAAGAGGGCATAATGGACATGCATCTTAAAATCGAGTCGGGTAAAAATAATACCTTAGATAGTCACCATCCAGCCCTGCAACTATAACAGTTTTGCCATCATGATCAGCCGCTTCACAGCAGAATTCATAAAGGTCTTCAAAGAATTGAGCTTCATCGATGCCGATGACATCGAGCTGTTACATACACCGACTCAAGAAATACACATCCAAATGAAAATGAATACCGGATTTTGATGTTGGCATATGTCAAACCTGATCATAAGCATCAGTGCCAATCTTTTGTCTGAATGAGGATAAATTTGCCAATGGCCAACATGGTAGTTTCATGCCATCATGGGTCACAATTGAATCAAGTCCATATCTTGTATCCTTGCTAGATTTTATCACAGCCGCAGTTCTGCATAGCAAAACCAAAGAAAGCAGATTCAAGCAGAACATAGGCTGATTAACTCCAGCGTCTGCCTTCAAACTTGTATTCCATAATACCCCAACAGCTTCATTTGGTTCTCCATTAAAACAAAGTCTTTAATCCCATATTTAGTCATCTGTTGTAATTAAGGAGCTTGGCCTGAAAGTTGGGAGTATTTATAATCCATTCGTTCATCCAACAGCAGAGACCAGAACTTTAAACCAGACAAAAACTTATCTTCACGAGCCACATATCAAATTTTAATCTAAACCATAACACTTAACATTTAAAACCAAGAATTTAACTCAATTCTACAACAGAAAATAGAAACACGAAAACAAATAAAAAGGGGGTGACTTTAAACCTGTCATTGTTGCTTTCAGCTTGGATTCGGCGGAGCAAAGTGGTTGTCTTGCCAGCAAACATGGGTCCGACGATGACGTGGATCTCCCCGCACGGTGAAGAAGATAGGGTTGTATCTGTATGTGATTGTCGACTTGGGATTGAAGTAATTGGGGGTGTTGGTGAAGGCATTGAAGGGTTTATGTGGAAAAATTTAGGGTTAGAGGGATTGAGTTTTTTCCAAGGTAAGGATAAGAAAGCAAAGCGTTTGGTGTTGGGGAAATGAAGAAAGAGGGGAGAAAATGGAGGGGAAATTAGGGACTTCATGCTTGAAATTGTGGGTAACATTGATTTTCTGAGTGCTAAAAATCGAGATGAAGACGGAGAGGCCGGATTCAAGGGGTTTGCATGCTGGAGAGCGAAATTTGGCAATGCCAGCAGCTATAGCCTATTGTCACGCCGCACCATAGTGCCCCAATGTCAACTTGTAACGCCCCGAACATCGGTTTAGTCGGAAATAAATTTTGATGATCGATGTAATAGTATTAAAATATTGATTCCTTACTATAAATTATGATTGTTAAGATATTCTAATTGAATCAAGTCCTTAAGATAGGTTTGATAATGCCCAAATTGATGCTTTGAGCTGAGCGTTTTGATACACTCAGACTCGTATTGAAACGACCTAGGTAAGACGTTTCGAAACGTTTATAGGCGTTTCAATGCGATTTCAACAGTATTAACTAACATTTAAACTTTTGCTCAACCGTTTCGAAAACATTTCTTCTGGTTGAAAGCATGTTAGATTGGATTAGATTGGACAAGGATGTGTCCTGCTGCATCTTCAGTCACCTTAGACTCCGTAGGGGTTGGATTAACGTTGTTGGCAGTGAAGAGCTGAAAGTCAACTATAGACTTTTCATTAAAGGAATCAACCTCTTTCCCCTTCATTCCTTTTTCGGAAGTGGCTTGCTCGGATGGAGAAGTAGTTATTTTACTTGTTGGAGTTGATAACCTCGTACTTTCGGGGGGAGTAAATGAGGTATCTTTGGATTTGCAACCTTGTTCCTCGAGTCCATCACCGTTGCTTTTTGTGCCCGACGATGAGGTGCGTTGGGGATTGTTGCCTGGTGTAGAGTTCCGGCAACGTTGGTTCACCAATTTCATTGATATTTTCTCCCAAGTTGGAGATGCTCTTAACCAGGGACCAAATCTTCCAGAGTTTTTGAAGAGCCTGGTGTCGTGCCAACATTCTTTTTCACCATGGCTGATCTTACCACATTTGTAGCAGAATTTGGGCAGGCGTTCATACTTGAATGACACTTCTACAGGCTTGAAATTTTGCCTATCGAGCATGAATCCCATTCTCAATGGATCTTCTACCCTGACAACAACTCTCAAATTTAGTTGGTCATCCCACTTTACCTTACTTTTTCCATTAAGAATGGAACCGAAACACTTGAATATAGGTTCCTTATCTTCTTAACATTTTCTTGAGTTGTAACACCTGGGTTTAGGGGTCGGGTGAAAATAATATTTTAATATTATTTTGGGTTCGGCTTTACAATTTAGATAATAAAAATATTTTCGCGGGCCTCGGGATTTCAAAATATTTACAACTATGTTGGGCCTATCTCTTGGGTCCAAAATCCACAGACTTTAAGAGATATGAGTTTTGGACTTTTATTAAGGGCATTGTGGTAAACATTGTTTTTGGGTGAATTTAAAATAAAGCAAAAGATGAGCACGTGCTCATCTTCATCCTCCTCCCCATTTCCCATTTCTAACGTGAAAAGAGAGCTTCTCTTCACCTCACTCTTCCACCTCCTTTCTTCCTCATCCTTTGAGCTTTTTGAAAGGTAAATATAGTTTTGACTTGGCCTTGCTATCCTCTACATTTTAGTATTTTTAGATTTCACTAAAACCATGTATTTTACATTTGGGTTTTTCAAAGTTTTAAGCTAAAGGTTAAGGCTTTATGGGTTTTTACTAAAGCTTTTGATTTGTTATTGTTAGATATGATATCTATGAATCAAATGGTCCAATATATATAATTTGTAACCCCCTCGTCCCGGTCTGGCCGGATGACCGGTCCGAGTGAGCTACACGGGGAAAACCGAGTGAAAACCCCTTAAAGATTCCCCCTCGGTTAGCAACCCTATTTTTTTTCTTTTAACTCTTGTCTAAATGGATATTAAACCCTAAGTGATCATACAGCGGAATAACATATACGATACAAAATCCAACGAACTCAAACAATCATGTTACGGCCAAAACTTAAACTTTACTGCAGGTGGTATCGATACACCTAAGGGGTGTATCGATACCCCTTGACCAAGTCAACTGGTCAAAGTCAACCCGTGGAGACCGTATCGATACACCTAGGAGTGTATCGATACCCTCCCTAATTGTTGACTTCCCACGGTAAACGCTAAGGGGACCGTATCGATACGCATGAAGGCCGTACCGATACGAAACTGGACAGTAGCTCCAGTAGCAAAAATAGTATCGGTACGCCCCCTCGCGTATCGAAACGCGGGGCCTGAACCATGAAGGCCGTATCGATACGGGACCAACCGTATCGACACCCCTGCTACGAAAACACAGGTTTGAGCTGATTTAAGGCACAAAGTGGCCCTTAAATCCCTCTCGAACATCGACCAACACACTAACATGTATCCTAATATCAAACCAAGAGTTTAGACGTGCTTAAACTTACGATCAAAACACATTTCACACATTATGAGGATTCAATCATACAAGAAACTTGGCATATAAACATGGAACAAGACATGCATACTTGACATTCCAACAAGGCAATTAGGCATGCATGGAACTCAAAGGCCTTAAAAGGCACAAGGAAAGCATATGAGGGTTGGCCCTCTCTAACAAGGCAACCTAAACACCGATAGACATACCAACACACACAACATCCATCCTAGCAAGTCATGCATTACAAACCATAATCAAACCAAAACATCAACATAAGGCATTAACAACATGTGGCCAATACAAAGGAGTCTAGATACAAGCTCCTAAAACACGTAGCACTTCCCATTGCTAGACTACTACATTATTTAATTAAACCATACTTGAGCAATTACCACACGCCTGGACGCCCTTATCTTGCTCCTTGCTAACTCCAAGCTAAAGATCTGCTGTAACCCCCTCGTCCCGGTCTGGTCGGATGACCGGTTCGAGTGGGCCACACGGGGAAAACCGAAACGAAACCCGTTAAGGCTTCCCCTCGGTTAACGACCCAGAAAATTTCTTTTTATCTTATCTTGTCTACATGCATAAGTTAGACCTAAGTGTGGCACAACAGCGGAAGATACAATCATAACATCAAACTTCGACCAACCCAACATTTAAACAGCTCATTTTAACATTCTGCAGCAGGCCGTTTCGAAACGCCCATAGGGTGTTCTGAAACGCCTTGACTTAGTCAACGGGCCAGGGTCAACCATAAGGTGACCGTTCCGAAACAGGGGGAGACCCGTATCGGAACGACCTTGACGGTCAATATCTCGTGGTCAACGAGATTTGACCGTTTCGGAACCTCAAAGGCCCGTTTCGGAACGGCTTCATCTCGCCAATTTCTCAAAATTCCAGTAGCGAAAACGTTTCGGAACGACCCTCATCCGTTTCGAAATGGCAGGCCATTTACACAGGGGCTGTTTCGGAACACGGGGACCCGTTCCGAAACACCCCCTGTCTGCAGACTTTTCTGGGCTGTTTTGAGGCACAAGAATGCCTCAAAACACCATCAAACCACCAAGCAACTTCAAGACAAGACATCTTAAGGTATAACAACCATTTTAGCATGCTTCAACATAATTTAGACATGTCTATCACCATGGCAACAATCCACCAACATACGTTCATACAATCATCATTCAAGCACTTACAAGAACTCCTAAGGCATAAAACTAACAACCAAAGTAAGCAATTAGGCATGAGTAACATTCAACGTGGCAACACAACCATGCAAAAGCAAGATACTAAGGAGTTTAAACATACTCCTAGCAACCAACAACAGCCAACAAAATCCTTACACATCTCATTGCTTAAACTATTACATGTCTTAGCATTAAAACCATACTTGATGAACTCAAGTCCAAAACCACACTTGGAGCCCTCCACTTGCCCGAGCAACCCACGAACTAAGGATCTGCAATGTTGAACAAAGAGAGCGTAAGCAATGATGCTTAGTGAGGGTAAGCTCTAAAAACAAACCTCAACATTGCAGGGTCCGAGCACGATCTAGCCAAGGTAAGTCACAAACATACCAAACGTCCACAAGATATATATACATGAGCAAAGGGCAATAATAAAGCCATGATCATAAACTCAATTTCCATGATACATGTAATCACAACCAAGTAGTCCAATAAAAATCATGAACCTCAACACATTGATATGCACATCAAACAACATTGACACCTAGTTAAGACCCGAATACGCGGATAGACATGTTGGAGACTCATATCCAACAACCACATTACCTCGGTGGGATTCCACTCATCACCGGTCTCGCGGAGGGGATTCCACTCATCCTCACGCCCCGTCGATGGGATTCCACTCATCACCGACTATATTCAATTACAATTCCGGGCGAACCCGTACTCCTCCTTGGTGACTCAACGCCACTAAGGCCACGCGCGACTTTAGACTCATGTGTACACACTAACATCCTAATGATCGATCATTTGTATCCAAGTTTACTAGTGCCAATATTTACCCACATCACAATACTCATTTCATAAACCTTGTGCTTAGCACATACTCACCAACAACCATCATTATGCATGTCTCAAGCATCATAAGTCCAATCTCATTTCACATGTATAAAGCAATATACATAGACATTCATATCGCAATTTATGCAAGACATACACAACCATAAAATGAGTTCAACCAAAGGCTCTAGATCAAGTTTAGGATTAGGCTACCACCCTAATCCTAACTCTAGGTGGGTCTACCAAGCCCAACCTAGTCCGTATACTCGAACCAACCAAATTAAAACCGTTTAAAACAATTAACCACTCACCTAAGCTTCCAAGCACAAGACCAAGCAAGCAACAACCTTCAACTTTCCGGGTTCACTTTCGATGCTTCACCGATGCCCAAACTTGATTCTAATCAAACAAAGCACATACATTACTTCTCAACCCAATGCTAATTCAATCATCAATCTACTTTGCAACTCACAACCCATTTCCACAATTTTCCAAACCACATAACATCTCCAATAACCCAATTTTCGGACTCCCACAACCAAGGACTGAAATACCCAATTCCAAGCACCCAAATGGCTTCCAAAACATCCCAAAACACCCTCCTAACATGGGTAAACCATCAGCCCTTCAATTCCAACATTAAACCTCTCAAAAACCCAAATTTTTACACCTTAAAGTTTGCCCTAAGGACCCACTACGAAAATTCATCTAAAATTAACCAAATTAATGTATGTTGCATATTTCATTATGATTAAACATAACCCCAAAACAATTTCTCAAAATAAATTGAAAAGCCCCATCAAATCCCCAATTTTCCATAAGAACCCTAATTCCAAAAACTCATTATTTTTGAAATCTAAAACAATAGGTGAGTAGAGAATAGAGAGGAGGTTAAGAAAATATGTTTACCTCTTGATTTGATGATGAAATTGATTAGCCAACCCAATGGAATAGTGACTAGGGTTTTAGGAGAGTTTGAAAATGGGGAAGGGGTTTTGAAATTGGTAAAGAGGAAATGAGGAGGAAGATGACAACTTTTAATAAAAGTTGTCTTCCTTTATTTTAAATGGGGTAAATCACAACTTTGGTCCCTCCCTCTTTATTTAAATTCAAATAGGTCATTATTCAAGATTGGTTTATTTTAATTAGACTTTATTTGACTCGAACAACAACTCGGCTACCTCCTAGGCCCTAGACACGGGTGTTACAACTCTCCCCCACTTAAGGAATTTCATCCCCGAAATTACCTGGTGGAAACAGATACAGAAACTGCTCAACCATATCCGCTTTCCTCTCCCACGTGGCCTCTTCCACCCCTCTATGCCTCCACAACACCTTGACCAACTCTATGGTCTTGCCACGCAACACCTTGCTATCCGAAGCGAGTATCTCGACGGGCTCTTCATTATAAGACAAATCCGGATTCAACTCTATCTCCTCAACGGGCATCACATGCGAAGGATCTGATCTATATCTCCTAAGCATAGATACATGAAAGACATCATGGATCTTTTCTAACTCAGAAGGTAACCTCAAACGATAAGCTACGGGCCCAATCCACTCAACTATCTCATACGGACCAATGAACCTCGGACTCAACTTGCCTTTCCGGCCAAATCTCATTACCTTCTTCTACGGAGATACTTTCAGAAACACTTTCTCACCCACTGTGTACTCAATCTCTTTCCTCTTCAAATCTGCATAAGACTTCTGACGATCCGAAGCCGCTTTCAAACGGTCACAAATCAATTTCACCTTTTCTGTGGTTCCCTTAAGCAAGTCTGGCATGGGTAACAACCTCTGACCTGTCTCAGCCCAACAAATCGGAGTTCTACACCGTCTACCATACAAAGCCTCATATGGTGCCATCTGAATACTAGACTGATAGCTGTTGTTGTAAGCAAACTCAACCAACGGTAAGTGCTTCTCCCAAGAACCCTGGAAATCAATCACACAACAACGAAGCATATCCTCTAGAATCTGTATCACTCGCTCTGACTGCCCATCGGACTGCGGATGATAAGATGTGCTGAAATGCAGACGACTACCCAAAGCACTATGCAAACAACTCCAGAACCTCGAAGTAAATCTAGGATCCCTATCTGAAACTATAGACTTTGGAACTCCATGAAGTCTCACAATCTCACGAATGTACAAGTTTGCCAACTTATCTAAGGAATCCGTAGTGTTCACTGCTAAGAAGTGAGCACACTTAGTGAACCTATCAACAATCACCCAAACTGAATTCTTCTTCGAAGGAGACAAAGGCAACCCCGATACAAAATCCATGGTGATTCTCTCCCATTTCCATTCCGGAATCTTCAAGGGTTGTAGCAAACCTGAAGGAACCTGATGTTCTGCCTTCACCCTCTGACAAACCATACAACGGCTCACATACTCGGCTACATCTCTCTTCAAACCAACCCAGAAGTAATCATTCTTCAAATCTCGGTACATCTTGGTACTACCCGGATGCATAGAAAAGGGACTCGAATGTGCTTCACTCAAAATCTGACGCCTCAGCTCAACATCTTCCGGTACAACAATCCTATCCCTAAAGCACAACAAGCTCTCACCACTGAAACTATACTCAGTCGGTCTTCCTTCGGCTATGTCTTGAACATGAGGAACTAGGCTCGCATCTTGCAACTGCTTCTCTCTAATCAACTGAATCAAAGAAGGCTTCACTTGCAACTCGGTGATCAAACCACCATCATCGGACACACTCAACCTAGCAAACATAGCTCTCAGCTCAACGACCACTTTTCTACTCAAAGCATCGGCTACTACGTTTGCTTTACCCGGATGGTACTCAATAGTCAAATCGTAATCTTTTAACAACTCTAGCCATCTCCTCTGTCTCAAGTTCAACTCTTTCTGTGTCATCAAGTACTTCAAGCTCTTGTGATCGGTGTAGACTATACACTTCTCACCATACAAATAGTGACGCCAAATTTTCAATGCAAATACAACTGCGGCTAGCTCTATGTCATGAGTAGGATAGTTCTTCTCATGAATCTTCAAATGTCTAGAAGCATAAGCAACAACTCTCCTATCTTGCATCAAAACACACCCTAAGCCCACGTAGGAAGCATCACTGTAAATCACAAACTCCTTACCTGAAACAGGTTGCACTAACACTGGAGCATTCGTCAAAGCTTCTTTCAATTTTTCAAAGGCCTTTTGTCTCGCATCTGACCATTCAAACTTGACTCCCTTTTGCAACAGCTTAGTCAAGGGAGCAGCTACTCTCGAGAAGCCATCAACAAACCTCCTATAGTAACCAGCTAATCCTAGGAAACTCCTAATCTCGGTCACGGACTTAGGTTGTTTCCACTCAACAATAGCCTCAATCTTCGATGGATCGACTCGGATACCTTCGGCCGAAACAACATGGCCAAGAAATACAACCTCTCGAATCCAGAACTCAAACTTACTAAGCTTCGCGTACAACTGATTGCTCAACAATCTCTGCAAAACAAATCTCAAGTGCTCATCATGCTCTTCTTCTGTCTTTGAGTACACAAGTATATCATCAATGAAGACAACCACAAATTGGTCTAAATAGTCCCTGAAAATTCTGTTTATCATGTCCATGAATGCTGCTGGTGCATTCGTGAGCCCAAATGGCATCACAAGAAACTCATAGTGACCATATCTAGTCCTAAAAGTTGTCTTCGGAACATCACACTCCTTCACTTTCAACTGATAGTACCCGGATCTCAAATCTATCTTCGAGAACACTGAAGCACCCCTCAACTGATCAAACAAATCATCTATACGAGGCAACGGATACTTGTTCTTCACGGTCAACTGATTCAGCTGTCTAAAGTCAATACACATGCGCATGCTACCATCTTTCTTTTTCACAAACAACACTGGAGCACCCCACGGAGAACTACTAGGCCTAATGAAACCACGGTCTAATAATTCTTGCAACTGACTCTTCAATTCCTTCAACTCTTTCGGAGCCATACGATACGGAGCTATCGAAACTGGACTAGACCCCGAAACTGTCTCAATCACAAACTCAACATCTCTGTCAGGAGGCAAACCCGGTAACTCTTCAGGAAACACATCCGGAAAGTCACACACTGCTCTGATATCTTTCGGTCTAGCTTCACTCATGTCCGGATTCATAACATAAGCTAGATAGGCCCCACATCCAGAGTCCATCAACCTATGAGCCTCTAAAGCTGACATCACATTAGACAAGAACTTAATGTTCTCGCCCACTACCACTACCTCGTAATCATCAGAAAGCTTCAAGGAAATTCTCTTTGTTTCAAAATCCACACTAGCCCGATGCTCAACCAACCAGTCCATACCCAAAATAATATCAAAACCATAGAAGGGAAGCTCCATCATGTCAACTGAGAACACATGACCCTGAATCTTCAGTGGACACCTCCTATACATACGTCTAACCACAACTGTATCACCAAAAGAACTAGTAACATGCATACCTACATCTAAGATCTCAACAGGAATATCTAATTTCTGTGCATGCTCACTCAAAATGTAGGAATGCGTAGAACCCGAATCAACCAAAGAAAGCAAGGACATAGACTGTAACTCGAAATTACCTGCTATCACATCGGTGTCGTTCCCGGCCTCCCTCTGAGCATAGACCCTCGCTGGTCCTCCCGCCTCTGGCTGCACAGCCACGACATGTGCAAGGTTCCTCTGAGCATCTACCCTAGGTGCATCAGCCCTCGGCTGGAAGTAGCCACGACCGCGCCCACGGCCTCTCTGAAAATCAGTACCTCTCGCAGGAGCCTGAGCAATTTTCGGTGCCTGAGCTGCCTGACGCGGACAGTCCCTCCTAAAGTGGTCCCTCGAGCCATAGTTCCAACAAGCATGAAAGTTACCCCAGCACTCTCCAGTGTGCTGTCTCCCACACTGTGCACACTCGGGCAAGCGCCCTCCTCGTCTATGGCCCTGATGGCCCCTACCATGGTGGCCACCGCCACGTCTCTGATCAAACTGATGTCCGCCACCTCTGTGCCTCTTAGCATCTCTACCATCAAAGTGGTTATGCCTCTTTCCAGAACCGGAACCACCAGCTCGTTTGGCTGAACCCAAACTATGCTCCAAATCCTTGGCCCTCGCGACCAACACATCAAAGTCTGAGTAGTCAGAAGCCAACGTGTACCTCTTAACCTCTTCATTCAGTCCGTATCGGAATCGGTTACAGCGTTCCACTTCAGTAGGAACCAACTCTGGGGCATACTGACTCAAGCGAACAAAGCGGATCTCATAATCAGTCACTGAAGCATCTCCCTGAGTGAGAGCCATGAACTCTCTCTTCTTCTCATCTAGGTACCTCGGTCCCAAGTACCTCTTCCTGAAAGCAAACTCAAAGAAATCCCAATCTATCTCGGCCTCTGGAACCCCGGTAGTAATGGTGACCCACCAGGTGTAGGCATCACCCTGAAGCAGTGAGATCACACAACCCAATCTACGTGCGCCCGTACAACCCATCTGAGCCAAGATACGAACTATCTTCTTCAACCATAACTCCGACCTCTCCGGGGTAGATCCTCTAAACTCCTCGGCCCCTAAGCTACGGAGCCTCTCCAAAGGTAAGCTAGCATCATCACACCTAGGCTGAGCTGCAGCCTGGGCTCCCGCAACTGCGGCCTGGAACGCTCCCGCTATTGCTTGTACAAGCGGAGTCATATCAATTCCAGCTGGACCTTGGCCACCTTGAGGTCCCTCTCCTCCAGCTCCATCCTCGCCCCCAGCTCCAGGTGGAGGAGGTGGTGGTGGTGGAGGTGGTGGAGGAGCGCCAACTCCCGCGGCCCCCGGTCCCTCTATGTGAGCCCTCGCACCAACCACCGGCTCAACAGGAGCCGCAACTCGTGGTTCCTGACGAACCAACCTCGATCTACCTCTCGGTCTAGACATTGCTCTCTCAGATAATAACTACAACCACAACAACAACACACAAGTTGGGTTAGCAAGGCGAGGCTTCCAAGTGTCCAAGTATATTTCCTCACTTAAAAATCATTTTTCTAATGTAATAGTAGCAATGGGACCCACACACATGTGCTTTAAAATAAAACAATCAGCATACTTGTCACATAAGCAACCATTCTTGCAGAACAAGCAAACACCGTGCAATTCAATTTAAAAACTTAAACTTACCTCACTTACCTGCCCAAGGTCTCGGTAACCTTAGGCTCTGATACCAACAAGTGTAACCCCCTCGTCCCGGTCTGGTCGGATGACCGGTTCGAGTGGGCCACACGGGGAAAACCGAAGCGAAACCCGTTAAGACTTCCCCTCGGTTAACGACCCAGAAAATTTCTTTTTATCTTATCTTGTCTACATGCATAAGTTAGACCTAAGTGTGGCACAACAGCGGAAGATACAATCATAACATCAAACCTCGACCAACCCAACATTTAAACAACTCATTTTAACATTCTGCAGCAGGCCGTTTCGTAACGCCCATAGGGTGTTCCGAAACGCCTTGACTTAGTCAACGGGCCAGGGTCAACCATAAGGTGACCGTTCCGAAACAGGGGGAGACCCGTATCGGAACGACCTTGACGGTCAATATCTCGTGGTCAACGAGATTTGACCGTTTCGGAACCTCAAAGGCCCGTTTCGGAACGGCTTCATCTTGCCAATTTCTCAAAATTCCAGTAGCGAAAACGTTCCGGAACGACCCTCATCCGTTTCGAAACGGCAGGCCATTTACACAGGGGCCGTTTCGGAACACGGGGACCCGTTCCGAAACACCCCCTGTCTGCAGACTTTTCTGGGCTGTTTTGAGGCACAAGAATGCCTCAAAACACCATCAAACCACCAAGCAACTTCAAGACAAGACATCTTAAGGTATAACAACCATTTTAGCATGCTTCAACATAATTTAGACATGTCTATCACTATGGCAACAATCCACCAACATACGTTCATACAATCATCATTCAAGCACTTACAAGAACTCCTAAGGCATAAAACTAACAACCAAAGTAAGCAATTAGGCATGAGTAACATTCAACGTGGCAACACAACCATGCAAAAGCAAGATACTAAGGAGTTTAAACATACTCCTAGCAACCAACAACAGCCAACAAAATCCTTACACATCCCATTGCTTAAACTATTACATGTCTTAGCATTAAAACCATACTTGATGAACTCAAGTCCAAAACCACACTTGGAGCCCTCCACTTGCCTGAGCAACCCACGAACTAAGGATCTGCAATGTTGAACAAAGAGAGCGTAAGCAATGATGCTTAGTGAGGGTAAGCTCTAAAAACAAACCTCAACATTGCAGGGTCCGAGCACGATCTAGCCAAGGTAAGTCACAAACATACCAAACGTCCACAAGATATATATACATGAGCAAAGGGCAATAATAAAGCCATGATCATAAACTCAATTTCCATGATACATGTAATCACAACCAAGTAGTCCAATAAAAATCATGAACCTCAACACATTGATATGCACATCAAACAACATTGGCACCTAGTTAAGACCCGAATACGCGGATAGACATGTTGGAGACTCATATCCAACAACCACATTACCTCGGTGGGATTCCACTCATCACCGGTCTCGCGGAGGGGATTCCACTCATCCTCACGCCCCGTCGATGGGATTCCACTCATCACCGACTATATTCAATTACAATTCCGGGCGAACCCGTACTCCTCCTTGGTGACTCAACGCCACCAAGGCCACGCGCGACTTTAGACTCATGTGTACACACTAACATCCTAATGATCGATCATTTGTATCCAAGTTTACTAGTGCCAATATTTACCCACATCACAATACTCATTTCATAAACCTTGTGCTTAGCACATACTCACCAACAACCATCATTATGCATGTCTCAAGCATCATAAGTCCAATCTCATTTCACATGTATAAAGCAATATACATAGACATTCATATCGCAATTTATGCAAGACATACACAACCATAAAATGAGTTCAACCAAAGGCTCTAGATCAAGTTTAGGATTAGGCTACCACCCTAATCCTAACTCTAGGTGGGTCTACCAAGCCCAACCTAGTCCGTATACTCGAACCAACCAAATTAAAACCGTTTAAAACAATTAACCACTCACCTAAGCTTCCAAGCACAAGACCAAGCAAGCAACAACCTTCAACTTTCCGGGTTCACTTCCGATGCTTCACCGATGCCCAAACTTGATTCTAATCAAACAAAGCACATACATTACTTCTCAAGCCAATGCTAATTCAATCATCAATCTACTTTGCAACTCACAACCCATTTCCACAATTTTCCAAACCACATAACATCTCCAATAACCCAATTTTCGGACTCCCACAACCAAGGACTGAAATACCCAATTCCAAGCACCCAAATGGCTTCCAAAACATCCCAAAACACCCTCCTAACATGGGTAAACCATCAGCCCTTCAATTCCAACATTAAACCTCTCAAAAACCCAAATTTTCACACCTTAAAGTTTGCCCTAAGGACCCACTACGAAAATTCATCTAAAATTAACCAAATTAATGTATGTTGCATATTTCATTATGATTAAACATAACCCCAAAACAATTTCTCAAAATAAATTGAAAAGCCCCATCAAATCCCCAATTTTCCATAAGAACACTAATTCCCAAAACTCATTATTTTTGAAATCTAAAACAATAGGTGAGTAGAGAATAGAGAGGAGGTTAAGAAAATATGTTTACCTCTTGATTTGATGATGAAATTGATTAGCCAACCCAATGGAATAGTGGCTAGGGTTTTAGGAGAGTTTGAAAATGGGGAGGGGGTTTTGAAATTGGTAAAGAGGAAATTAGGAGGAAGATGACAACTTTTAATAAAAGTTGTCTTCCTTTATTTTAAATGGGGTAAATCACAACTTTGGTCCCTCCCTCTTTATTTAAATTCAAATAGGTCATTATTCAAGATTGGTTTATTTTAATTAGACTTTATTTGACTCGAACAACAACCCGGCTACCTCCTAGGCCCTAGACACGGGTGTTACATCTGCATTGTCGGAAAAAGGAGAGCATAAGCATAAAGCTTAGTGAGCGGAGCTCTAAAACATAACTACGATAATGCAGGGTTCAAAGCTTTCTTTAAAAGTAAAGATCGACGCATACAAATCATCCAACGACCTAATCCTTCTTCTATCATGCAAGTTCAACCAAAGGTCAACAATATAGGCATTTAACATAGCATTACACTTTATGGTATGCATGAGGACATAATCCTAGATTAAAGCAAGACCATAAAAGAGAATGATATAGTGAGATACAACATGAGCACACATGGTATGCACAAGCATAACCAAAACAAACACGGTGGGACTACACATCACCGTTTCGACTAGTAGTTTTCCAATGGGACTACACGTCAAAGTACTCTTCTACTAGTCACTACCGGCGGGACTACACATCACCGGAGTCTTATACCACTCACTACCGGCGGGACTACACATCACCGGAGCAACGACAACCATCACGTGAGGTTCGACACCAACCATGCAACACAACATACAATCACAATCATGCGACATGTACTCACTATATCATGCACAACCAAAACAAGATGTAACAAAAACCACAATTAGGCATCACTTACTACTTGAAATCTTACCAATCACAAATGGTCTTACTCACCATTTTCGTGCACAACTTGCACCAACTTACTCACATCTTACTAGGCATATCTACATCACCATTGTTATCATCATACATGATTAACGATATGATATTAGGCAACATGCTTTTTCCCAAAGTATTGGAATTTCATACATAACTAAATATCATTTCAAGCAATGAAAAACAAATGGTAAAAGGGGAAATTAAAGAGGCAGTTCACAACAACTTACTCTTGAGTTTAAATCACTTTCAAGCCCAAATCTAAACCACTTTCAAAATTACCTTTGAACCAAAACGATTCTTTGAAAACATTTCCACACCCACGTGCTTGAACCAATCTTAGAAAATCAAATTAAAACATTAACCACTCACCTCATTTCCTTAAGCAAAACAAGCAAAGCCGACTCAAGCCTCCTCACTTCCGGATTCGATCCCAAAGCTTTACCAACGCAAATCCTTGCTTCTAATCGCCTCAACACAAGTAAATTAACCTCAAATCAGTCCACAACACAATGTAGCAAACCCGGAATGAAATTCAAACATCAAACACTTGTTTTTTGAACCAAGAACAACCCCCAAAAAGCCATTCCCGAGCAGCCCCTTTGCACAGTCCAAAACTTGCGATTTCAACACATTTAACACTTCCAAATGCTTCCAAAACGACCCCCAACCAATGCCCTAACATCAACCCTCAATTTCCAACACAAACCACACCCAAAACTCAACTAAAAACCCTCATAAAAACCCACCAAAACCCAAATTCGGGAATTCATTTAAAACACTATAAAAATCATATATGTTGGACCATTTGATTCATAAACACCATATCTAACAATATTAAATCAAAATCTCAAGTTAAACACCATAAAGCTACCACTTTTATTCAAATCTCCCAAAAATCCAAATTCTAAAACATGGATGAAAATGAAAATTACTTGTACTTTTGAAAAGAGGAAGGTGAGAGCAAGTCGAAAACGTGTTTACCTTTCAAAACCGAGCCAAAATGAGGGAGAAAGGAGGTGAGATAGTCACTTGGAGAAAAACATCTCCATTGTCGTGAGAATGGAAATGAGGAGGGAGGAAGATGACAACATTTTGTCTTTTAAATCAAAAGTGGGGGTTTTTAATTTAGAAGTCCAAATATTTACACAAGTGCCATTAATGAATGGCTATTGGGCTTGATTTAGAAATTGGGTCCAACACTTTTGTTTTATTTGTAAACAAAACCCGAACCATTATTTAATTTATTTAAATTATAAAACCGAACCCGAATTATTAAAACATTATTTTCACCCGACCCCTAAACCCGGGTGTTACATAGTTTTTGGAGTGTTTTAAATGAATTTCTCGAATTTGGGTATAAATGAGGTTTTTGGAGGGTTTTGGGTGAGTTTTGGGGGTTGTTTTAGGTGGGAATTGATAGCCCAATGATAGTACTATGGTTAGGGGTTGATTTGGATCATTTGTGGGTGCAATGGGTGTTGGGAACATGGATTTTGGAAGGGGTAAGTGGGCTCTCCGAGATTGCAAAATAAGGGGTTTGGTCATGGCTTGCAACGTTGTAAATTGAATTTGAATTGTGTTCCGGGTTGGTCTTTTGATGTTGGGCTGATTTGGAATTGTTTGAATTGTGTTTGAGGTTGTTTAGAAGCGGGAATTTGTGTTGGAGAAGCTTCGGGAACAAATCCGGAAATTGAAGACCATGGTTGTGTAACACCCGTGTTTTGGGGTTAGGAGTTATCCGTGTTTATAGTTCGAGTCAATAAAATTAAATTAAAATAAATTCAACCTAGAATGTGGTGTAATTGAACTTTAATAAAAAGGGAAGGGCTTATGTTGTAATTTGCCCAAAAGCTTTCAAAAAAAGATGACAACTTTCAAATCGTCATCTTCTTCCCCTTTTCATTATATCCCCCACGTGAAAATGCCTCCCCCATTTCCCAAACTCTCCCAATTTTCAAGCATATGTTTCATTTGATTTTTTCATCAATTCAAGGGGTTTTTGAAAGGTAATCATATATTTGAACTCTCCTTTCCATTTCCTATTCATACATGGTCTTAGATTTTAAAAATATGAATTTTTGAAAATTAGGGTTTATATCAAGTTTGGATTTTTAAGGGGGTTTTCCAATTGGTTTTGATAAATTGAGTTGGGGCTTTGCTTAATCATGTTAAAATGCACATTATATATTAATTTGGTTGGATTTTGATGAATTCCCGAAATTGGGTAAAAATGGGTTTTTTGAAGGGTTTTGGGTAATTTTTGGGGGTTGTTTTAGGTGGGAATTGATAGCCCAATGGTAGTGCTATGGTTAGGGGTTGATTTGGGATCATTTGTGGGTGCAATGGGTGTTGGAAACATGGATTTTGGAAGGGGTATGTGGGCTGTCCGAAATTGCAAAGTATGGGGTTTGGTCACGGCTTGCAACATTGTAAATTGTGATTGAATTGTATTCCGGGTTGGTCTTATGATGTTGGGCTGATTTGGAATTGTTTGAATTGTGTTTGAGGTTGTTTGGAAGCGGGAATTTGTGTTTGGAGAAGCCTCGGGAAGAAATCCGGAAATTTGAGAGAGGTTGCTTGCTTGGCTTGGAGCTTGGAAGCTTAGGTGAGTGGTTAAATATTTTTAAATGGTTTTCAAGTGTTGGTTCAAGCATGTGAACTAGGTTGGGATTGGTAGACCCACCTAGAGTTGGGATTAGGGTGGTGGCCTAATCCCAAACTTTAGTTAGAGACTTTGGTTGATCTTTAAAGTGTTGAATTATGCCTTATGTTTAGTCATGCTTATGGTGGTTATGCTTATGTTGTTATACATGTATATGGAGGCATGGCTTAATGCATTGTCACATGCATGTTGATTATAAATGTGATAGAGGTATACATATGTATGAAATATGATGTGATATTTGTGTTATTGAAATGCATGTAGAGTTGACATGTGTAATGATGTTATGAGATGATTGTATGATCCGAGGATCATGATGAGTACATGCTAGGCATGGAAATGTGGTTTGTGCATGACGGTAAGTCAAGGTGAGTGCGTGCTAAGCACGGAAGTGTTATGAATTAATATTGTGAAAGAGTAATGAAATGTGTAGTATTGGCACTAGTATGCTTGGGTACAAATGATCGATCATTAGGATGTTTAGTGTGTACACATGAGTCAAAAGTCGCGCGTGGCCTTGGTGGCGTTGAGTCACCAAGGAGGAGTACGGGTTCGCCCGGAAATTGTATTTAAATTAGTCGGTGATGAGTGGAATCCCATCGACGGGCGTGAGGATGAGTGGAATCCCCTCCGCGTGAAATGAGGCGTGAGGATGAGTGGAATCCCCTCCGCGTGAACGGTGATGAGTGTAATCCCACCGTCAGGTAATGGTTGTGTTGTTGGATGTGAGTTCCAACGGTTATCCGCGTATTCGAGTCATAGCTAGGTGCCAATACGGATTGTAGTTTATGTTGCCAATAGGTGATTAATTGTGAGCCAATGTGATTTGGGATGTGTTGCTAACATGGTTTAATATATGCGATTTCATATGTTGTGGTTTTAAACATGTTGAGCATGACATGATATTGAATATATGATCATGCATCATCTATAATTGGCTCGTGTGGACCAGAGGTAAGGTCATGCATTTTATCTTGGTTGTAGCTCGTGCTTGGACCCTGCATTGTCGAAGGTTTGTTTTATGAGCTTACCCTCACTAAGCTTTTATGCTTACGCTCTCTTTTGTTCGACAATGCAGATAAATAGCTTGTGGGTGGCAAAGGCAAGGAAAGGACACCAAGTGTTGCTTGCGGTTAGCTCAAGTATGATAGTTAAATTTAAAGATTGTAATAGTAAAGCAATGGGATAGGTGTCGTGTTATGATGCTTTTGGAATATATGGTTGTTGTTGTTGTTGTTTAGGAGCATGTTAGACTCCTCATATGTGTTTGTTAATTTGGCTTTTAGGATGTATGCCTTGCTTGAAATCATGTTAGTATTTTGCTATCTAGAATTGCCTAAGTGTTGGATATGTTAAGCTTAATATCTATAATGACATGTATGGATGTGTGGCTTTGATGTTGTGCTTTGATGTTTAGTCCTGATATGATGTTGCTCAAGCATGCTTGAATGTTGGGTTGCCTTAAGTTTCATTGCTAGTGAGTTGTTATAGGTTGTGGAGGTGTTTTGGGGCACCTTTGTGCCTTAAAACAGCCCAAACGAGTCTGCAGACAGGGGGTGTTTCGAAACGGGCCACCCTGTTTCGATACGGCCCCTTTGCATTTGGCCAGCCGTTTCGAAACGGATAGGGGCTGTTTCGGTACGTTTTTGCTACTGGAATTTTGAGAAATTGACGAGATATAGGCGTACCGAAACGGGTCCTTAGTGTTTCGAAACGGTCAAATCTCGTTGACCACGAGAAGTTGACCGTTAGGGTCGTTTCGATACGGGTCACCCCTGTTTCGAAACGGTCACCCTATGGTTGACCCTGGTCTGTTGACTAAGTCAAGGCGTTTCGGAACACCCTCAGGGCGTTTCGAAACGGCCTGCTGTAAAAGACTAAAATGAGCTGTCTAATGTTTTGGTTGGTCGGAGTATGCTGCATTATTCGTATTTTCCACTGCTGTGTCCTACATAGGATTAAATTATGCCTATAGACAAGATAATTAAAAAGAAAATTTTCTAGGTCGTTAACCGAGGGGAAGCCTTAACGGGTTTCGCTTCGGTTTTCCCCGTGTGGCCCACTCGGACCGGTCATCCGACCAGACCGGGACGAGGGGGTTACAGGTTGCTTGGTAGATGAGCTTGGAGGTAGAGGTGAGTGGTTAAATACTTTTAAATGGTTTTCAAATGTTGGTTCAAGCATGTGAACTAGATTGGGATTGGTAGACCCACCTAGAGTTGGGATTAGGGTGGTGGCCTAATCCCAAACTTTAGTTAGAGACCTTGGTTGATCTTTAAAGTGTTGAATTATGCCTCATGTTTAATCATGCTTATGGTGGTTATGCTTATGTTGTCATACATGTATGTGGAGGCATGGCTTAATGCATTGTTACATGCACGTTGATGATAAATGTGATAGAGATATACATATGTATGAATTATGATGTGATATTTGTGTTATTGAGATGCATGTAGTGTTGACATGTGTAATGATGTTATGAGGTGATTGTATGATCCGAGGATCATGGTGAGTACATGCTAGGCATGGAAATGTGGTTCGTGCATGACGGTGAGTCATGGTGAGTACGTGCTAAGCACGGAAGTTGTTATGGGTTGATATTGTGATAGATTAATGAAACATGTAGTATTGGCACTAGTATGCTTGGGTACAAATGATCGATCATTAGGATGTCTAGTGTGCACACGTGAGTCAAAATGCGCGCGTGGTCTTGATGATGGTAGTCATCAAGATGGAGTACGGGTTCGCCCGGAAATCTTCTTATATGTATATTCGTCGGTGATGAGTGGAATCCCATCGACGGCCGTGAGGATGAGTGGAATCCCCTCCGCGTGAAATGAGGCGTGAGGATGAGTGGAATCCCCTCCGCGTGAACGGTGATGAGTGTAATCCCACCGTCAGGTAATGGTTGTGTTGTTGGATGTGAGATCCAACGGTTATCCGCGTATTCGAGTCATAGCTAGGTGCCAATACGGATTGTAGTTTATGTTGCCAATATGTGATTAATTGTGAGCCGATGTGATTTGGAATGTGTTGCTAACATGGTTTAATATATGTGATTTCATGTGTTGTGGATTTAAACATGTTGAGCATGACATGATATTGATTATATGTTCATGCATCATTTAGAATTATGGCTCATGTGGATCGGAGGTAAGAACATGCATTTTATCTTGGTTGTAGCTCGTGCTTGGACCCTGCATTGTCGAAGGTTTGTTTTATGAGCTTACCCTCACTAAGCTTTTATGCTTACGCTCTCTTTTGTCCGACAATCACAGATAAGTAGCTTGTGGGTGGCAAGGGCAAGGAAAGGTCTCAAGTGTTGCTTTTGGTGAGCTCAATGTATGAATTTTAAATGATAGAATGTAATAGTTAAGCAATGGGATAGGTATTGTTGATTTGAGTTTGATGTATGTCTATGGTTGACTTGGTTTGTAAGCATGATATATCTTGACAAATGCTAGTATGATGGACGTCTTATGAATGCTTAAGTTGCTTGAATGGCATGTAAACTTATTTGAGATGTATGATGCTTATTGGTTCTTTTTAATGTCTTCAAGCATGCTTGTATGAAAGGCTCTTAATGTGTAATTTTCTGTGTATGAAAGATTGTCTAAATCCATGCTTGTATGTGTTTGAGTATGTTAAATCTAGGATGTATGCCTCTAGACTTTGTTTGATGGTTTTGTGTGCCTTTAGGGGTCTTATGGGACCTTCATACTTGTTAAAATACCCTTAAATCTGAACTTCAAAAGGCTGCAGACAGCCCGCGTTTCGAAACGGGCTGGGTCGTTTCGGAACGGGTAAGGCTTCAGGGACCCCGTATCGGAATGCGTTACGATACGGTATGGCCTTTGAAACCCTTGTTCCGATACGCGTTTCGGAACGTTTTGGCTACTGGAATTCTAAGAAATTCACGAGATGAAGGTGTATCGAAACGGGTATAAGGGTTTCGAAACGGTCAAAATCTCGTTGACCACGAGAAGCTGACTGTTGAGGGCGTTTTGGAACGGTTGACCACCGTTTCGATACGGCCCTTTGTAAAGGCTCTGGGACAGTTGACCTGGTCAAGGCGTTTCGATACGCCTCAAGGGTGTTTCGAAATGGCCTGTTTAAAAGATTAAAAGTGGGCTGTTTAATTGCTGTTTTGGGTTCGAATGTTTGTCTCATGTATTTTTATTCCGATGTTTGATCACATAGGACTTAAATGAACTTTTAGAAAAGATTAAGTAAAAGAAAAAAAATAGGGTTGCTAACCGAGGGGAACCTTAACGGGTTTTGCTTCGGTTTTCCCCGTGTGGCCCACTCGGACCGGTCATCCTGCCAGACCGGGACGAGGGGGTTACATGAGTGATCAGAGTCAATGGCAGGTTATGGATTTGAATCCAAAATTTTTCCAAAGAGAAGTCAAGCTCCTCAAAGGCCACCTCTGGAAGCCACTCTTTGAGAATAAGAAGATGGTCCTAGACCGCCCAATGTCTAATTCCCAGGATTCGAAGTTTGTCTTCTGGCGATTGAAACACAAAGAGAAAGATGTTGTTTCCCAAGTCGTGGCATTCCAGGTCAGGGCATTTCCATGCTTTCCTGAGAATGACGTTTAAAGTAAATGTTTCGCGGCTGAGTCGGAAATGATCTTCCCTACGAGAGCTTGATTCTTAATTGCAAAGTTTATTTCGCCGTCTTCATTTAGATCCAAAGATTCGAGGGCGTCACTATCCTTTCTCTCTGTGGTCGACAGATGTTGGTGTATGTGATCCGAGACAGCATCACAACATTCCCTGTCTTTTGGGGACATTAATGCCATAGTTAAGAAGAAAATGTGTTTTGGAGTGGTAGTTGGTGGGGAAAAAGAGGAGATTAAAGACCTTTTCGAAAAGGACAAGGTTTGGCTCGACAGTAATAAAGGCAAGGGTGGGAAGAAAAGCAGTTAAAGGCGACTAAGATGGAAAAAAACAACAAAGCAGTGACTCGAAAACCACTCAGCAAACTGGTAACGCAATGAACACAGCCATGACGAGAGTGCCTTCTACTAATGAAGACTCAACGTCTTTGAGAATGCATCCTGCATTTATCCAATTTGAGTCGGGAAGAGTTTGCTTTTTGTGAGAAATGAGGCGTCTTACTTTGGACAAAGTTGTTCCACATAGTCTAGTAAGTTTTGATAATTAATAAAACGCATGGCGCTGTTTAATGAAACGTGTAGGATTTAGGCATTGCCATTCAACAGCATGACAAATAATACATAGTTTACACATCCCCCATCACTCAATACCAGACACAGCTGCGAGAAGGGAAGCTTAGTTTTGAGGTGTCGGATTTGTCTGCAACGTACGAGAACAATGAGACTATCATATTTGCTACCTTGGGTCTTTCCAACAATGGCACCACTTTGAACCAGGTTTGGCAAGAAGGTGGTCTGTCTGGGAACACCCCACATATGCATGTTACTTCTGGCCCTAATGTTTAGTCCATGGCTACCTTGAATCTGCTTTCTGGTGAGACTGCAACAACTAATGCAGGAGGCTCTAAGCTTAGAAAGAGAAACTTAAGTGACTGGCTTCATCCTTTACTTTTTCTTCATTGGGTTTTTGCATTAATATCCCCAAACGTAATTGATATCTTTTCGATATTTTGAATTGGAGTTACATACCACAAAGTTGCCCTGTTTCTGACTCTATTTTTGAACCACTTCCAGATTCATGGGGTCCTAAACACGGTGAGTTGGGGCATCTTAATGCCTATCGGTGCTATAACAGCAAGGTACTTGAAGGTATTCAAATCAGCCGATCCAGCATGGTTTTATCTCCACGCTGCTTGTCAATTCTCGGCCTATGTAGTTGGCTTTGCCGGATGGGGTACCGGGCTCAAGCTCGGAAGCGAGTCACCCGGTATTCGATTTGACACCCACCGGACCATCGACATCGTCCTTTTCAGCCTCGGAACACTTCAGGTATTCGCATTGCTTCTAAGGCCAAAACCAGACCACTGTTGGGGAAACCGGGTTATTTCCCACACGAACGTAGCTTCAAATCTGAGCTGAAATGTCGAGATCAAAACTACCGAAATTTGCACAGCGGACAAACCCGTCAACTATTGAATATTGAAACCCAATGGAAAAACCCAATAATAAGCAAGCAAAATAAATAATGGAGAGAACACACCAAATTTACGAGGTTCGACGAAAATGTCGTCTACTCCTCGGGCACCACCACCGGATGATAACTTCACTAATACCAAAATAGTACAAACAAATGGAATTCCTAAGAATTCCCAAATATTACAAATGGGAGAAGAGAAACAAATGGAAGAGATGGTATGGATGTTGGGATGGTTTCAAATGACAAATGCTAGGCCTATTTATAGTTGAGCTTTAAGGACTAAACTTGTAAATAGCCTAAAGTTTAGGGGCCAAAAATTAATTTCCCCATGCCACATTTTCAACCCCACTTTCGGTGCATAAATGCATTTCACTGTAAATTTGACTTTGGCATTGATTTACAGTGCCAACTCTCTGCCATTGACTTTTGGCTTTGAAATTTCAAGCCAAATTAACAAATCTCCACCTTGGCTTGAAATATCATCACGTTCTCAAAAAATCTTCTTCTCCCCAAACTTATCTTCTGTAGTGCCTCCAAATGCGCTCACGAGCGCCATACACCCGAAGGTGCTCAAACTTGCAAGATGTTAATCAAGTTCAAACAATGATTGAACTTGATTGATGTTACCACCTTGGTCAACATATCTGCAGGATTTTCTGCCGTCGCAATCTTCTGAAGTAGAACCTTTCCTTCTTCAAAGATCTCTCGCACAAAGTGATACCTCACGTCGATGTGCTTGGTTCTTGAATGGTAGACTTGATTTTTCGCTAAATGAATAGCACTCTGACTGTCACAATAGAGACTAATGTGACTTTGAACAACTCCCAAGTCTTCCAAAAATCCGTTAAGCCAAATCGCCTCCTTAACAGCCTCTGCAACTGCCATGTACTCTACCTCTGTAGTTGACAAAGCCACCGTTGACTGTAAAGTAGACCTCCAACTCACTGGGGCTTTTGCTAGAGTAAACAAATACCCAGTAGTAGACCGACGCTTGTCCAAATCACCAGCATAGTCAGAATCAACATATCCAACCACAAACTGACCAAGTGTTTCATCTTGCTCAAACACTAAACCAACATCTACGGTTTGTTGGAGATACCGTAGAATCCATTTCACAGCTTGCCAATGTCCTTTTCCAGGATCATGCATGTACCTGCTCACAACTCCAACTACTTGTGAAATGTCAGGCCGCGTACACACCATCGCATACATCAAGCTCCCTACTGCATTAGCATATGGAACTTTTGCCATGTATTCTCGCTCTTCATCAGTTTTAGGAGATAATTGAGAACTGAGTTTCAAATGAGAAGCAAGTGGGGTACTTACATGTTTTGTGCTTTCATTCATGCCAAAACATTGTAATACCTTTTTCAGATATTGCTTCTGAGTCAAACAAAGCTTGCCTCTCCGTCTGTCTCTACTTATCTCCATGCCGAGAATCTTCTTGGCCTCACCTAGATCTTTCATCTCAAACTCTTGATTCAACTGAGCCTTCAATTTGTCTATCTCTTGTTGACTCTTTGAAGCGATCAACATATCATCAACATACAAGAGGAGATAAATGAAAGATCCATCTTGTAGCTTTCGCAAATACACGCAATGGTCGTATTTGCTTCTTGTGTACTTCTGCCTCCTCATAAAGCTATCAAATCGCTTATACCACTGCCTCGGAGATTGCTTCAATCCATATAGCGATTTGTTCAGCTTACAAACCCATTTCTTACCACCAGCATCTACATATCCTTCTGGCTGAGTCATATAGATCTCCTCTTCCAAATCACCGTGCAAGAAAGCCGTCTTTACATCGAGTTGAGCTAGCTCCAAATTCAACTGTGCTACCAAGGCCAACAATATTCTAATGGAGGAATGCTTCACAATAGGGGAAAATACTTCGTTGTAGTCGATTCCCTCCTTCTGAGCGTAGCCTTTAGCTACCAACCTTGCCTTGTAGCGAACATCTTTCTTGCTGGGAGATCCGTCTTTCTTTGCAAACACCCACTTGCATCCAATTGCCCTTTTACCTTCTGGTAAATATGCCAAATCCCAGGTGTTGTTCTTCTGGAGAGATTGCATTTCTTCATCCATGGCACTTTTCCACTTGTCACTTTCTAAGCTTTGCATTGCTTCTTGATAAGTGAAAGGGATATCATCATCAACAACTGGAAGGGCATAGGCCACTGTATCTGTAAATCGAGCAGGTCTACGAATTTCTCTCCTTGGCCTTGTAACTGCAAGTGGTTCTGGTGTCTCCAATGGTTCTTGGGTTTGAACCTCTTCATCTTCTGATTCCTCCATTGGAGTTGGAGAATCAGTAACATCAATTGCTGGACTAATCACCGTCTCTTGAAACTCCACCTGGTTTGGAGTATACTCCACCTGTTGTGGAGTACTACTTGTCTGAACAGCTCCATTTGTTACCTTCTTCAACATGACAGATTCATCAAAGGTAACATCTCTACTACAAATTATCTTCTTTGTGTCTAAGCACCAAAGTCGAAATCCCTTCACTCCATGAGTGATTCCCATAAAGATAGCCTTCTTTGCTCTAGGATCAAGTTTTGACTCCTTCACATGATAATACGCAGTGGATCCAAATACATGTAAGGAATCATAATCTGTAGCAGGTACTCCAGACCATACCTCCAACGGTGTTTTTCCTCCAATCGCCGATGACGGTTGACGATTGATGAGATGGCCAGCATATGTCACAGCCTCAGCCCAAAATGGTTTGCCCAACCCAGCATTGGACAACATACATCGAACTTTCTCAAGTAGTGTTCGATTCATACGCTCTGTGTTGCGTGTAAAATAGTCTATCGCAATTATAGTGCAAGTATACACGACGCAAGTAGTAAAGTGATACTAAGTATCGGATATCGTCTCCACAGGGATTGGGCTAATGACTCCACCTAAATTCACTGCACGAAGTAAAAAGAAATATTTAAGAGAATTGTCACGAATATTAAAGTAAAAACGTAAATAAAAGATTGAGATATCAAGAGAGAGAGAATGGGCTGGTATTGAGTTGCTCAGTAGTGTAGGTATTGAATTGCTTAGGATCTCCAGTTCTGTCGTCGCACCCGTCGCCGACAGCACCTGTCGCGGCGTCTGTCCGTTAGCTGTCGCGGCAGCGAACACTAACTCCGTACTTCAAGCTTGGCAAGAATCCCTGGTCTGCCTTGCCCTATCCCTAGGCACAAGTCTGTCGATGATCACGTCTTTGATGATACCTCCCGGCGTGAATCGAAGGATGAACACCGATGTGTATGAATTCTTCCTTAGCCACTTAACCTCGCCTTATCCCTAAGCACGAGATGGTTCAACTATAAACTAGAGAACGCGCTTTTACCTCTTTCGTATACTTAACTCTCCCGATGCTAAGTAAATAGATAATCTCACAATGCTCTCCCGATGCTCTTGCAAGATATTAAAACCAAGATAAAAGAACTTGAAGTTTATTTTATTGAACTTGAAAAATCCTAAAACAAAGCAACCCTTGCAACTACTTTACAAAACAACCCGTAGCCCTAGGGGGAATTTAGAACATATCGGTGACAGGTAAACGGCAGGGTTTTGGTTTCGGTTATGGGGTAGTCGGTCATGCCCTAGGTTTAATTTATGCCCTTTATATAAGCTTTGGGCTCAAGTTATCTAAGGTAACAAGGATTACAACTTTAATTAAAAGTAAGATTCTAATAAAGACTAAATCTCTAAGGATTCCTACTTTTTAGCCGCCTCCTTGTTTCATGGAAATTCCTCTCCTTGAGCTTTGGCTTGACATATCTTTTGATCCGGGGCTTGGAAAAATATTCGGCTTCCACACGACAGACGAGCAGATTTTTCTCTATCTATCGAGGTCCACTTCACTTTTCCTCTTCATAAATCTGCTGTCACCATGCTGTCACGACAGGTCCATGACAGGTTCGTCTTCTTCAGCTGCTTGTCCAGTTTTGCTCTCCTGCTTATCTGCCCTGCACCTGCCTTCGACATCTACTGTGACAGATACCTGCAAAAATAGCCATCTTTCAGTAGAATCCGTGCCTTTTATATAATTGTGATGTTTTATTAAAAACTTACCTAAATGCAATGCAATGATGCTTGAATGCAGCAGAAATATGGGTTTAAAAAGGTGTAAATGATAGAACTTTTACACACTCAACACACCCCCAAACTCAAGTTTTTGCTTGCCCTCAAGCAATGAAGACTTAAAAGAAAACTGAAAATTTTTGTGTTGGCCTTCAAACAGTGAACTGTCCCTTACCTGTCGCTCATTCTCTATGGCGGCAGCAACCTGTTGGAAGGGTTAGGATCTGTCCGGAATTTCTCTATAGCTCTCGTGCAGTGTGTGCATGCTTGTGAACAGTTATATGCTAAGACTCTCTTAGTTTCACTAGAATATTCAACTTCTTAACTTGAATTTTTATGCCAAAGTTTATTTTTTTAAGAAGGCACATTTTTATGCTTCTTTTTCTTCTATTTTCAAGCTAAGATTTTCTAGAGCCAGTTTTGGGCACCTCTAGTTAGCTTCCTAGAGCCGGTTTCGGGCACCTCTAGGTTTTTGATTTTCTTTTGCTAAACTTCTTTCCTAGAGCCAGTGTTAGGCACCTCTAGGGGCTATCCAAGTTCTAAGCTTCCTATTCTAGTTTGGCTAAAAGAAATCTAAGCAATATAGCAGTCACAAAAGTGTTTAAGTTTTTAGAACTATAGAAAGGCTCTAAACTTTTCCTTAACCTGTCCTAAAGATGCTGCCACGACAGAGCCGTCATGACAGGTAAGTTAACTTCACAGTTTTAAGCCAACAGTTTAGATTTTCTTATTTTTCTGATTTTTTTTAAAGAACTTAAGTAACTAAAAAGACACAACAATTAAACAAAAGATGTGTTAAAGACTCCATTAAATATGGAGGGTTGCCACCCTCAAACTCAAGGGTTGCATTGCCCTCGATGCAAAATGACACATAAACAAATAAAGAAAAACACGAAAAATAAAAGTACATCACAAATATATAAGGGCAGGCAGCAATAAGAGGAGTAAAAGAAATAAAAACTTAAATTTTATACGTTGTCCTCGCTGCTGCTGCTGACGCGGATCTGATGGTAGCGTCTCCGTTGGGGAGGTGGCTGGGCAGGTTCCTGAGCAGGTTGATCAACAGGTTCATCAGCCTGTTGAGGTACAGGTTCTTCCTCCGGCTGGGGGACAGGGTCGTCAGCAGGTTGAATGGCAGGTGGCTCCACTAGTCGGACATCAGAACTGCTGCTGCTGTCCTAGCTGTTACTTGTGATGGCTTTGGACAGCCTTCTCTTGTTGGCCACGTGCTTAATTCTTTTCACCCGCGTGAAGGCGCTGTCCAAGTTCCACCGGACAAGAGGGCTGTCATCAGTGGCAGCTCGCTTGGTGCCTCTAGGGGGAGTGTCCGCCGGTGGGCTGCCGGCTGCTGTCGGGGAAGGTGTGGAGGAGGCAGATTCTTCGTGGGGAGAGACAGGTGGTGTGGGAGTGGGGGAGGGGATATTGAAATAATGGGCGGGGAAGGTGGGGAAAACGACATCCGGAAAATTCAAAATATTGGTAATGAAATTTACCATTGCATTGGAGAAGTCGCGGATGAATGTCATCAAACCCATCTGGCGCTCCTCTATCCTCAAGATGGCAGCAAGGATGTGGGAGTTATGATCTGCCGGAGCGGTGTTGGTGGCAGGTTCGGTAGCAGGCTCATCATCAGACTCAGCAGGAGGGGCGTTTGGATCGAAGGCGTTGAGGGGCGATACGACGATGATCTCCATGAGGCTGGAGATGTTGCTGTCTGTCCAGCCGCTGCCCTTCTTGATTTTGTCTGAAGGGTCCTCCGGTATGGCAGCGCAGCGGCAGAGGGCAGTAATAGTGAAGGGCAGGCATAGTCGTGAATCTGATCGGAAGGCACAATCGAGAATGCTGTCTCGCATGTACCTGCCCACATTGATGGGCCTGTCATGCATGATAGAGTGGATGAGGGCCAACCGCTGCCTGTTGACTGTCGTATGGTGGGACGAGGGCAGGATACGCTTTTTAATAAAAGCATTCCATAATTTTGCCTCGGGGAGTAGCTCTGCCCTGTTGACGGAGTTGGGGTTTTTCTTGCTGGTGCTCCAGGTTGTGCCTGCCTCTGTCAACTCCCTCATGACAACATCATGTCCGGCAGCATCGAGGGTGTCCCAAAACTGTTGATGAGCATCGTCAGTGGGGCCAAAGAAGAGGCCGAATACATGGTTGATGCTGCTGGCGGTGAAAGGAACTGTCACTCCTCGGACGACGACAGATGTCGCCGTCTTACTTTCGATCGCCTCATAAAATTCCCTGACCAGAGTGTCGTTAAGCTCTACCGGCTGCTCGGCAAAGTCTTCCCAAAGTTGTGCCGTAATGGCCTTCATAATGAACGGCCGGAGTCCAAAAAGAGGGGCATCTCTGTTATAGATGAAGCTCCGTTCCTCCCATAGTTCTTTGTTAGCGAACGGAGATGCTGCTACTGAAGAAGAAGCGGCAGCAGCATTCTGACGGGTTTGTCGTGAAGACATTTTGGTTGCAAGGGCTGAAAAAAAAAGAAAGAAAGTAGATAAAACTAGAAGGGAATAACAAGAGAGAAAATCAGAAGTGATGAAAAATGAAAAGGGGAAGGGGTTTATATAGCGGTCGAGTAGCTGCCCATTTAATGCCGCAACGGCAGGCGGGAAAAACGGGGCGGCAGATTGGATATTGCGTGTCTGACGCGTCTGACACGCATTAATGCGTCTGCTGTGCGTCTGCCGCACGCTTCTTCGTCTGCTGTGCGTCTGTTGACAGCCTGTCAAATCCGTCTGCGCCGGCAGCCGAAACGACAGGTTACCATAAATGGGCTTTATTGGGCTGGTGGATGAGCGGTGGGCTTGGGCCACTTCTTCTTTCTCACTTGACTCCTTTATTTCCTAAAAACTGAAATTAAAAACAAAACATTATTCGAATAAAATAAATCTAATTCCTAATAAATAATAATAAATAATAAAATAAAATAAAATAAAAATTAGGTTAAATTAGGGATGCCTTGTGGGGCATCACCTAAGGTAATCACTTCCTGTATTCCTGGGGCTTCAGTCCCCTGATAATGCTTGAGGCGTTGTCCATTGACTTTGAATTGGTGCCCGTCCTTTAATGATTGAATTGTAATGGCACCATGGGGGGAAACTTGAACCACTTGGAACGGACCAGACCATCTAGATTTAAGCTTTCCTGGGAAGAGTTTCAACCTAGAATTAAACAACAATACAAGCTGCCCTGGGCAGAACTGACGTGGCAGCAACTTCTTGTCATGCCACTTCTTTGTTTTCTCCTTGTATATTCTTGCGTTGTCGTAGGCCATCGTCCGTATTTCATCGATCTCATTCAAATCTAACAGCCTTTTCTGGCCTGCTTTGTCCAAGTCCATGTTTACTGCCTTGATTGCCCAATATGCCTTGTGCTCTATCTCGACAGGCAGGTGGCAGGTTTTCCCATAGATCAATCGGAATGGAGACATGCCCAATGGAGTTTTGAAAGCTGTCCTGTATGCCCATAGTGCATCATTCAGAAGTAGAGACCAATCTTTCCTAGTTGGTTTAACCATCTTTTCAAGAATGTTCTTCACTTCCCTGTTGGAAATCTCAGCCTGTCCATTGGTCTGTGGGTGGTATGCTGTCGCGATCTTGTGCTTGACACCATATTTTCTCAGGGCGGCAGCAATTAACCTGTTGTCAAAATGTCTCCCTTCATCACTGATAATCGCCCTAGGGATGCCAAATCTAGAAAAGATGTTTTTGTGCAAAAACTTTTGGACCGTTTTGGCATCATTCTTTTGAGTTGCGATTGTTTCTACCCACTTGGAGACATAATCTACTGCTAGGAGGATGTAAAGATTTCCACACGACGATGGAAAAGGTCCCATAAAATCAATCCCCCAAACGTCGAAGATTTCGACTTCTAAAATATTCTGCAGTGGCATCTCGTTTCTCCTCGAGATATTACCTGTCCGCTGGCACCTGTCACAGTTTTTGTAAAATTCCTGTGCGTCCTTATACAGTGTCGGCCAGTAGAACCCTGACTGCAGCACCTTGGCAGCAGTTTTATTGCCTCCTAAGTGTCCTCCATATTGTGAAGCATGACAATGATGGAGAATGTCTTCTTGTTCTTCTTGTGGTACACATCTCCTTATAACCTGATCTGCGCACATTTTGAAAAGAAGAGGTTCGTCCCAATAATAATGTTTAACATCATTTTGAAACCTCTTCCTGGCTTGATAAGTAAGATCAGAAGGTAATATTTCGCTAACTATAAAATTAACGAAATCAGCATACCAGGGAAGGTTAGAAGACTTACCTGCCGCCATGGCTGTCGCGACAGCTATTGCGGCAGCAAAGAGCTGCTCATCTGGGAAGGTCTCTAGTATGTGTGTCTCATCTACAGGTAGACTTTGTCCCATCTCCAACCTCGACAAGTGATCTGCCACCTGATTTTCTGTCCCCTTTTTGTCTTTGATTTCAAGGTCGAATTCTTGTAATAGCAGGATCCATCGTATCAACCTAGGCTTTGCATCCTTCTTTGCGAACAAGTACTTAAGGGCAGAATGATCGGTGTGCACTATTACCTTCGTTCCAAGTATATAAGAACGAAACTTGTCGATGGAGAACACCACAGCCAACAACTCCTTTTCTGTGGTGGTATAATTCACTTGGGCATCATTCAATGTTTTGCTGGCATAATATATGACATGAAACAGCCTGTCCTTGCGCTGCCCAAGTGCTGCCCCGACAGCATAGTCACTAGCATCACACATAATTTCAAACGGTTGCGTCCAGTCTGGTGGCTGTACTATGGGGGCTGTCACTAGCTTTTCCTTCAGAACCTTGAATGCTTCAGTACATTCTTCATTAAAGTCAAAGGGTCGGTTCTGCTCTAAGAGATGACATAGGGGCTTCGTGATTTTTGAGAAATTTGCAATAAATCTCCTATAAAAACCAGCATGCCCTAAAAAACTCCTAATGCCCTTGACTGTGGTTGGCGGCGGCAGCTTCTCTATGACTTCAATCTTTGCCCTGTCGACCTCTATCCCACGGCAGCTAATCTTATGGCCTAAAACTATCCCTTCATCTACCATAAAATGGCATTTTTCCCAATTAAGAACAAGATTAGCTTTTTCACATCTTTCAAGTACCTTTTTAAGGTTGCCGAGGCAGCTCTCAAAATCGTCTCCAAAGACGGAAAAATCATCCATGAAAATTTCGAGGAAGTCCTCTACCATGTCGGAGAATATTGCCATCATGCACCTTTGGAAGGTGGCAGGTGCGTTACATAGGCCGAACGACATCCTCCTAAATGCGTATGTTCCGTAAGGGCATGTGAAGGTCGTTTTCTCTTGGTCCTCCGGTGCAATAGCAAATTGATTATAACCTGAATAACCATCAAGAAAACAATAGTAAGGTTTACCCGCTAATCTATCAAGCATTTCATCAATAAAGGGTAAAGGAAAGTGGTCTTTTCGGGTAGCTTTGTTGAGCTTCCGGTAGTCCATACAAACCCTCCAACCGGTCACAGTCCTGGTTGGGATTAATTCATTGTTTTCGTTGGTTATCACGGTCATGCCTCCTTTCTTGGGAACACATTGCACCGGGCTTACCCATTTGCTATCGGAGATGGCGTAAATAATACCAGCATCTAACCATTTAATTATTTCTTTACGCACTACCTCCTTCATTGCAAGGTTTAACCGCCTTTGGGCATCAATAGTCGGCTTATGATCTTCCTCTAGGAGGATTTTGTGCATACAGATTGCCGGACTAATGCCCTGAATGTCTGCTATCGTCCATCCTATCGCCCTTTTATGCTGCCTCAACATGTCGATCAGCTGTCGTTCCTGTTCCTGCGGCAGCTTAGCATAGATGATTACGGGCAGTGTGTTATCACAACCAAGATAAGCATATTTAAGCTGCCCTGGCAGGGGCTTAAGTTCTAAGACAGGTGGTTCAACAGTAGAGGGCTTTTGGATTAAATGGTTATCCGAAGTGTAATTCAAGGGTTCGAATAACTTACCTGGACGATGGTCTAACCAGTTTACCTCCTCATGACCTTCAGTATCAGATGTATTGGATTCAGAGGAGTCACTGTCGTCGGTGCTGTCGTTATTGCTGTCGTCATTGCTGTCGTGACAGGTCTGTAGATGGCTATCGCAGCAGTGACCAAATTTTATATCACGACAGCCCGACCTGATGTAGGGTTGATCAAAGGTCACCTCAATGATGGCCTTGCATTCCTCATCCACATCAGCATGTTTCATTGCTTGGAGAACATTCAACTTAATTTCTTGATCGTTTACGCGCATGGTGAGTTCTCCTTTCTCCACATCAATCAATGATCTGCCCGTGGCTAAGAAGGGTCGCCCTAGGATGACTGGTGCGTTCTCATCTGCCTCACAATCTAAAATAAGAAAGTCAGCAGGAAAAATAAGTTTATCCACTCTTACCAAGATGTCTTCAATTTTTCCCTCGGGGTGAACGTAAGAGCGGTCGGCTAGCTGTAGGGTAACTGTCGTGGGCCGCGCCTTGCCAATACCTAGTTTCTGAAAAACAGATTTGGGCATTAGATTAACACTAGCACCAAGATCACATAATGCCTTACCCACAAATTTATCGCCGATTACGCAGGGTATGAGGAAGCTCCCCGGATCCTTCTTTTTCTGGGGTGGTTGCCGATGAAGAATACTCATGCAACCTTCTTGCATCCTTACCGTTTCAAATTCCCCAAGTTTAGATTTTTTAGACATGACATCCTTGAGAAATTTAGCATAACCGGGCATCTCCCTAACAGCATCTAACAACGGAATATTGATATGAACCTGTTTAAAAATATCATAAATCTTTTTAAGTTGAGATTCATGCTTAGCTTGCTGTATCCGTTGAGGAAAAGGTGGTGGAGGGCGGTAATCAGCAATGCGTCCTTCCCACTGCATGCGAATCTGAGGACGATACTCATCTTTTTTCTCCTCTGTCGCTTCTGCTGTCGTAACAGGCTCATCGGTAGTAGCCTGTTTATCACCTGTCGGGACAGCTTCCTCGGCAGGCTTATCCAAAGCAGGTTCCTTTTCTGTTTCAGCTTCTTTTTCCGGCCCTGGTAACTTTTTCCCACTCCTAGTAGTAATCGCCTTACATTGTTCGTGTGGGGGCGGTCTAGCATTTTCAGTATTGCTAGGGAAACCTCCATTCTGCCTCGGCTTAATATGCTGCGACACCTGACCCATTTGTGTCTCTAGAGATTTCAAGGTGGCCTCATGGTTTGTCATTCTCATCTTGGTTTCATCCATAAAGTCTTCCGTTTTCTTGACAAACTTATTGATGTTCTCCATATACGTACCAGTCTGAGACATAAAGGTGGCCAGAGTCTGCTCCAATATACTACTCGTGGCAGGTGGTGGCTGATGTTGTTGCTGAGGCGGCAGGTTCTGCGGCAGGTTCTGCGGCTGCGGCTGCTGTCGCGTCAACAATCTAGGACCCCCCTGATTCTGATTATATGCTTGTGGATTTAGGGCATTGTTAGGGTTACTCCAGGAAAATTTGGGATCTTTCCTCCAATTAGGGTTGTAGTTGTTGGAATTGTAGTTTGGCTTGTAATTCCCAACATATTTTCCTTCTTCTATATTTATAGGGCACTCATCCCTACTATGATTTCCCTCACATGTAGCACAAACTTCCTCGACAGCAAACCCTCGTACTTCCTCTTCACTCAATAAGTGTTTCATGGCTTTGGTGAGGAATGCTACCTGTGATTTCATAGTGCTGTCGGCCTCATAATCCTTGACAGCAAGTACCCGTTTACCTCCTCTTCTAGCGGTTGGAAACTGCTCCTCATTCTTAGCCAGATGTTTCAAAACTTGCAGGGCCTCGTCCGGATCTTTATCCAATAATAGTCCATTCGCTGCAGAATCAATTCGAATGCGAGTTTGTAAGTTAGCAGCATTATAAAACTTAGTTACCTGATTCCAGACGGGGAATCCATGCATTGGGCAGTTTCGAAGAAGAGTTGTGAATCTGTCCCAGGCCTCGTGCATTGGCTCGTCATCTTCCTGTTGAAAAGTAGCAATTTCATTACGTAATCGCTCAGCTAAATGTGAAGGATTAAAACGAGACAAAAATTCACGAGTTAAATCTGCCCAAGTCATAATAGAACCCGGTGTAAGTTTATTCCACCAAGTTTTAGCTCTGTCCCTTAATGAATGGGGGAATAACCGAAGCCTCAGTATCTCCGGACTAACTCCTGGCAGTCTAAACGAACCACAGATCTCCTGGAACGTTTTGAGATGCTCCCTGGCATCTTCTGTCGCAGAACCACTGAACTGTCCGGCGTTGTTGATCATACTAAACATGACAGGTTTAAGCTCGAAGTTGTCAACATCAATATCCGGCAACGTGGTCTCCAGCTCTACATGATCATTAAGCATGTAGTCACGACATGACCGTCGTCCACCTGCCGCGGGCGGGTCACCGACAGGCGGGATTTCTTCACCGGCAGGCTGATTACGGGCCATCTGCTCTAGCTGTTCTTCAAGGTACTCGTTCCGGTCTAAAAGGTGGCGAATCTGTTTCTTGAGATTAAAGGAACGTTCAATCTCCGGATCTAATTTATACTCAGGATCTTCACCTCTTTTCGATCTGCGCATAAACAGGAAAACCTTGTGAAAAGCAAGAGTTTAAAACACAAAAGAAAAATTAAAGAAAATAAAAACAAAAACAAAAACAAAAACGAAAATAAAAACAAAAAGTGCAAGGAAAAAAAGGTGTAGTTATGTTGCCAATCCCCGGCAACGGCGCCAAAAACTTGTTGCGTGTAAAATAGTCTATCGCAATTATAGTGCAAGTATACACGATGCAAGTAGTAAAGTGATACTAAGTATCGGATATCGTCTCCACAGGGATTGGGCTAATGACTCCACCTAAATTCACTGCACGAAGTAAAGAGAAATATTTAAGAGAATTGTCACGAATATTAAAGTAAAAACGTAAATAAAAGATTGAGATATCAAGAGAGAGAGAATGGGCTGGTATTGAGTTGCTCAGTAGTGTAGGTATTGAATTGCTTAGAATCTCCAGTTCTGTCGTCGCACCCGTTGCCGACAGCACCTGTCGCGGCGTCTGTCCGTTAGCTGTCGCGGCAGCGAACACTAACTCCGTACTTCAAGCTTGGCAAGAATCCCTGGTCTGCCTTGCCCTATCCCTAGGCACAAGTCTGTCGATGATCACATCTTTGATGATACCTCCCGGCGTGAATCGAAGGATGAACACCGATGTGTATGAATTCTTCCTTAGCCACTTAACCTCGCCTTATCCCTAAGCACGAGATGGTTCAACTATAAACTAGAGAACACGCTTTTACCTCTTTCGTATACTTAACTCTCCCGATGCTAAGTAAATAGGTAACCTCACAATGCTCTCCCGATGCTCTTGCAAGATATTAAAACCAAGATAAAAGAACTTGAAGTTTATTTTATTGAACTTGAAAAATCCTAAAACAAAGCAACCCTTGCAACTACTTTACAAAACAACCCGTAGCCCTAGGGGGAATTTAGAACATATCGGTGACAGGTAAACGGCAGGGTTTTGGTTTCGGTTATGGGGTAGTCGGTCATGCCCTAGGTTTAATTTATGCCCTTTATATAAGCTTTGGGCTCAAGTTATCTAAGGTAACAAGGATTACAACTTTAATTAAAAGTAAGATTCTAATAAAGACTAAATCTCTAAGGATTCCTACTTTTCAGCCGCCTCCTTGTTTCATGGAAATTCCTCTCCTTGAGCTTTGGCTTGACATATCTTTTGATCCGGGGCTTGGAAAAATATTCGGCTTCCACACGACAGACGAGCAGATTTTTCTCTATCTATCGAGGTCCACTTCACTTTTCCTCTTCATAAATCTACTGTCACCATGCTGTCACGACAGGTCCATGACAGGTTCGTCTTCTTCAGCTGCTTGTCCAGTTTTGCTCTCCTGCTTATCTGCCCTGCACCTGCCTTCGACATCTACTGTGACAGATACCTGCAAAAATAGCCATCTTTTAGTAGAATCCGTGCCTTTTATATAATTGTGATGTTTTATTAAAAACTTACCTAAATGCAATGCAATGATGCTTGAATGCAGCAGAAATATGGGTTTAAAAAGGTGTAAATGATAGAACTTTTACACACTCAACACACCCCCAAACTCAAGTTTTTGCTTGCCCTCAAGCAATGAAGACTTAAAAGAAAACTGAAAATTTTTGTGTTGGCCTTCAAACAGTGAACTGTCCCTTACCTGTCGCTCATTCTCTATGGCGGCAGCAACCTGTTGGAAGGGTTAGGATCTGTCCGGAATTTCTCTATAGCTCTCGTGCAGTGTGTGCATGCTTGTGAACAGTTATATGCTAAGACTCTCTTAGTTTCACTAGAATATTCAACTTCTTAACTTGAATTTTTATGCCAAAGTTTATTTTTTTAAGAAGGCACATTTTTATGCTTCTTTTTCTTCTATTTTCAAGCTAAGATTTTCTAGAGCCAGTTTTGGGCACCTCTAGTTAGCTTCCTAGAGCCGGTTTCGGGCACCTCTAGGTTTTTGATTTTCTTTTGCTAAACTTCTTTCCTAGAGCCAGTGTTAGGCACCAACATTAGAGCCAAATCTTCATCTTTAAAAGTTTCATCCATGCCCAACAGATCTGCCACTAACTCATTGAAGGCAGTGATGTGTTCATTCATACTGGTGCCTGGTTGATAATCAAATCTGAACAATCTTTTCTTCATGTGAAGACGATTCTGAGAGCTTTTCTTTAGGAATTTTTCCTCCAATGCTTTCCACAGTTTGCTTGCAGAAGTCTCGTTCTTGTAGGCATACTTCTGCTCCCTGGAAAGACAAGATCGAATCGTACTGCACGCCATACGGTTGATTGTTCTCCAATCTTTCTCCACCATATCTACGGGTTTTTCTTCCTCAATGGCAATGTCTAGACCTTGTTGAAATAAAGAGTCTAGCACCTCGCCTTGCCACATGCCGAAGTGACCGGATCCATCGAACAACTCCACAGAGAAGTTTGCATTTGACATTATCCTCCTCACCGGTATAGAGGAAGAGCTTGATGCCCCATCTGACCCGTCTTTTACCATGACAACGAATAATATTCAACAGCACGAACTGGATATTGAAACACTGCACCAGGTAAGTTCCCAGGAAAGAGAGGTGGATCACACGGATCGCTTAAATACCAAGTCTTTCCTAGCCAGAACTTTCCTAGACATGCACTGTCACAACACCACACTTCTTGCAGCAACCGAGCAACCGGGATAGCCTTCACCGAAGCTCTGATACCAATTGTTGGGGAAACCGGGTTATTTCCCACACGAACGTAGCTTCAAATCTGAGCTGAAATGTCGAGATCAAAACTACCGAAATTTGCACAGCGGACAAACCCGTCAACTATTGAATATTGAAACCCAATGGAAAAACCCAATAATAAGCAAGCAAAATAAATAATGGAGAGAACACACCAAATTTACGAGGTTCGACGAAAATGTCGTCTACTCCTCGGGCACCACCACCGGATGATAACTTCACTAATACCAAAATAGTACAAACAAATGGAATTCCTAAAAATTCCCAAATATTACAAATGGGAGAAGAGAAACAAATGGAAGAGATGGTATGGATGTTGGGATGGTTTCAAATGACAAATGCTAGGCCTATTTATAGTTGAGCTTTAAGGACTAAACTTGTAAATAGCCTAAAATTTAGGGGCCAAAAATTAATTTCCCCATGCCACATTTTCAACCTCACTTTCGGTGCATAAATGCATTTCACTGTAAACTTGACTTTGGCATTGATTTACAGTGCCAACTCTCTGCCATTGACTTTTGGCTTTGAAATTTCAAGCCAAATTAACAACCACAAATACAGATTTGTACTGGAACATATATCACCATCTAGTGGGATACGCAATGATAATCCTGATCCTGAGCGTGATCAACGCATTCGAGGGATTCGACATCTTGAAACCTGACAAGAAGTGGAAGAATGGTTACATCGGTGTCATTGTGGCCTTGGTTTCCACTGCTGTCGTGTTGGAAGCTTACACGTGGTTCGTTGTTGTAAAGAGGAAAAGGTCGGAAAGTGCAGGTAAACTGCCTCATGTCGTCAATGGTGCTAGTTCATAACAGGCTTAGAAACTTTGTTCCATCTTCTTCTGTTTTCGGCTTTTTAATTATTAATGTTGTACCCTCTGCCCTCTGGTATATTTATGTTTGAGATTTTCAGAGGGGATGTAGAAATACAAGTTATTCTTTCATAGTCTCTATTGTATTCTACTTTTTCTTCTCAACTTGTGTACCAGCTCCTACCTCCAAATGATTAATCTTTATGTACTCCCAAATACAATTTTAGAATTTAAGGTTTGGATTTTGGGTACTAAAGTTTAGGATTTAAATTTTAAATTTTATAAAAAGATTGTATAATTTTTTTTACACTATCATAAAATAACGTTTAATATTTACATTTGATTATTTTACATCTAAAAGAGTAAGAAACTATTTTTACGGGGCCCGGCCCAAGAAAAGTAACAACGTTTGGGCGTACATACAAATTACAATTTGAGTGGCCTTATTAAACTCCTAATTCTAATTTCTATCACAGAGACAGAGGGAGGCGCGCATCAGCGAGAGATGCGAAGTGCGAACGAACAATGGCGCAACTTCTAAACCTAAACCCTCTCCGAATCACCTTCCTTCCTATCTCTCAACAGCGCCACCCGCAGCCAACATGTCGCCCGAAACTGGTCCTCTTTGCTGCTCCATCTCAAATGCAACGCCAGATTTTCTTGCCTTTTCTCGGATAATCGCGGAAAGGTCCTTTATTTGTCTACTTTCATTATGAATTACTACTTCATTTTAGCGGATGTATGTTTATCCTATTTGATTTTTCAGCTGTTCATTTAATTACTTGATGAATCCTACGGCTCAGATGGTTTCAATGTAATATTCGTTTCATGTTTAATTATGCACTTTTTCCCCCTGAATTAGAGTTATCTTTTCTGTACGTTTGCAGGAACAAGCTAGAAAAGCATTAGAAAGTGCACTTGGTGGAAAGAAGGCTGAATTTGAGAAGTGGGACAAAGAAATTAAAAGAAGAGAGGAAGCCGGTGGTGGAGGTTGGTTTGGATGGGGTGGAAGATTTGGTTGGTCCAATGGTGACAATTTCTGGCAAGAAGCTCAACAAGCTGGCCTTGCCATTCTGGGCATTATTGTCATGGTATGATGTTTGTAGACCCTGTTTTGAATCTGTGCGATTCAATTATGTTTTTTGTTTGTTGCATTTGCTAGTATCTCATAATTGCAAAGGGCGAAATAATGCTGGCTGTCATCTTCAATCCGTTGCTTTATGCTTTGAGAGGAACCAGAGATGGTTTCGCCTATTTAACATCGAGAATCCTACGAAAGAGATACGCAGATGGTCCTGCTAAAGAGATACTGGCAATATGTTAAAGATTGATGTTTCTGCTAAAGAGAGTGTTTTGAGAAAATGGGGGAGCAATTGAAATTTTCTTGCAGGTTCGGACATCACTTGAGTGGCAAATTTGAACTCTGCATTTGGGAATGAGTTTTGCTTGAAACAGTTAATGAATCAGAATTTTCCGAAGGAGATTACTTTCATCATTTTTTTAGTTAAACTAGAAGTCATGTTAATTGTGTAATACATGCTGAAAAACAGCTCTATTTTACATCACCCTGTGTCTTGGTTGCTTTTGGAACTAATACAGTAATACCCCTCATGATTGAGGCTATTTCTTGCCATTCTTAAGTTGTGTTCTTCATAACATCTCTGTTATGGTGAAAATGGAAGCAACAACACAATTTTTCCTTATTTGTTGGATAACCATTGTTTTGCTACAAAAATATTTTACTGTTACTTCTTTGGTATCTCAGGGCCACAATGTAATTTAGAGAGTAAATAAAGCTGAAGATGAAGTTGTTTGCACTTCCCAACCCAATATATCTGAAATTTACATTTTCTCTATCCATTAACAATGTTGTATTTTGCATTAAAAAGTCTCTAGTTAAACATTTTCTCAATAGATTAAATAATTTATATGTAATAAATCAACAAAAACAAAAATTCAATCTCTCGTTTTTATTAGTAGTTGGACTCCTTTTTATATTTTCATAAAATACAAATGATCAAATTTTAACAAAGGTTAATACAGAATAAAGTATTAATTTCACACTAAAAACTTGTGCCAGATAAATTTAAACCTTGAAAACATGAATCATAAATTGGGAGAAATTATTAGACAGACCACATCCCTTAATATTCATTCATTTCAGATTCAGTGTAACTTTCAAGTAATTATCTACTTTTTAGTTACATATACATGTATGAAAGAAGTAAAATTTTACCTTAAAAAATGACATAAAAATATTATTATAAGATGATAGATGACTTCATCTAATAATTTTTTATAAATCAGTCATTGAATTTGGTAAAAAAAATCGGACATTGAAATAAATAAATAAAATGATGAATTAATAAGTTTGGAAATTTTGCTCGACTGAGTTGGACCTCGAGAAGAGACGAGAAAGAAGATGATAAGGAGATGGTTGTGCAAACCAAGACATGCAGCAAACAATTAATGACTTCATTGAATGAAGCTTGCAGCAAGCCATACTCAATAAATTGTAGTAATCCTATAACCACATGATTTTCATCACACGGCTATTAAAACCCAGACCCAATATCACATTTTGAAGCCATCGCTCGCCGCTATATAAACCTGGACCTGGACCTGGACCTGGAGTAGCCAAACACAGAGAAGATAATGGAGGTGAAGAAGACTAGTTGGGCTTTGGGAATGGTGATTCTACTCTTGTTGATGGCTTCGCCAGCTCTGGGGTGTTCCAACAATGGCGGCGGCGGTGATAAAAATGGGTGTAAAGACTGCCTCGTTGAGCAAATGAAATACGGTTGTCCGCGGTGCGTGCCGCTTCTACGCTGCATGGCGCGGTGCATGTGGGGCGGAGCCTCCAGGTCCAGATGTATCAACCGCTGTGATTGCAACGGTGGGAAGCCAAGTCTTTCAGATTGCAAGAAATGCATGTCAAGGTGCAAGTGCAGTTGTGTTGCTTGATACTTTAATACATCCAAACTATGCTTCTATAATTACTTCGGGTTTTTTTCCCTTCTATTGTAAACTATTTCCCTTTAAAAATCATCTATGAGTTTCTTGATATCCGATAATTATAAAATTTCACTTTAATTTAAAGTTATAAATTATGAATTTAATTTAAAGTTGAATTAGATTAAACTTCATTTCAAATGCAAGGCCAATGGTTTTACATCATTTAATTAGTAAAGGGTTAATCTCTATTGAGATTGATTTCGGGAAAACACCATTGATGTATACAAAAGATTTTTTTTTAAATTAAACCAAAATTATATTGGAAATGAAATATAATTAGTCCTTTGAATAAAAAGTAATAAAAGAAACAATGAGCTATTTTTTTTATCGCAATTAACTAATAATTTTTTATTCGTAGAAGGATTATTTCTGTTCAAAATGAAACATTAGAATTTGGTTAAAAAAAGAAATGTATTTTCGAAAAAGAAATGATTTTGTATTTTGAAAAAAAATATTAAATAGGATTAACTCTGGTAAACAAAATATTTGTCACCATTTTATTATTTATACGTACATTGTAATTTATACACAAGCTTAAAGTACATAGGTTGATTATACAGTAGAGTAGAGAAAAAGTTGGATCATTCCCGGAGGAACCTCTGCAAGCATCTGAAGCCCAAGTAGTCGGCGCAGAACCTGTCCATTTCCGCCCCGCCTCTCTGTTTGCACAGCTCCTCTTCCATCTCCTCCACCACTTCATCCCAATCCCTCATCGTAAATATGGGTCGCGGCCCCCACCCTCCGTAATACTCCTCATCGCCCTCTATTCTCGCTTCCGATATCCCATCCACGATCTCCTGCAACCCCACGATTCTACGGCTCAGTTTCCTCCTCGCTTCCCTCACCGTCGGATCGACCCCTGGCACAGAATCTAGTTTCAGCAGAAGACCCATCAAGGTCTCGTTTATCCTTAGCTTCTCCTTCTCATCGTTCCTGATGGAGTCCACTGTTTCCTGCTGCTGGATTAAGTGTTGCAGATGGTTGGCTTCGGAGTTCACGGACGAGATTTGCTTGTAAAGGTTGCGGATGACTCTGGCTCGGTGAACCGACTGAATTTTGACGGCGGCAGCGGCAGCGGCATGGGGTTGGGGGAGGTGGACAGGGATTTCTTTGGATTCTTGAGGTGGCGGAGAGTGGAGAGTATAGACGAGCGTGGAGGTTGAAGAGGAGGAGTAGCCGAAATTGGTGAAACGGCGAGAGGATTTCATGGTTGAATAGATAAAGTGAGAGGGAGAGTTGTCGGCAATGAGGTTATATAAATGGGAAGTTACGTTTTCTTACTTTTGTTTGAATGCTTTCAGCGCTTAATCTGCTAATGGGTGGCGTTGGGCCGCACCACCGCCTGCTCTGTTGGGACTTGGGACCCCTTTGCTCTGCTTTTTTCACATTTCAAATTCAAGAAACAGGGCAATGGATTTGTTAGTAACTTCCCAACTGGAATTCATTCAACGGTTTACAAATCAAACTACATGTGTAATTTTCATATTTTTTATACAAAATATTTTAACGAGTTAGTGGTCAAATTGAAATAAAACTAAAAGTTTAATAATAACATTAAAACAATTTAGTTATCAAATTAAATAATTGATCAAAATTTAGCGATCATTTGTGAACTTTACCCTTAAATTAAAGTGAATGTATAAATTATTATAGTAATAAAAGTTTAATTATTTTTTGAATTAAAAAATAAAATAAAATCTTAAATTTTTTAAAATTTTATTCTAAAAGAGAATAATAACACTTCGATCCTTATGATTTTAAAACTAATTAAAACAATTAATGATACATTATGATACATATAAACAGTAATAAAACAATTAATGATACATTATGATACATATAAACAATTAATGATACAATTAATGATTGCAGTATAGGTATAATTATCCATGGAAATCAGCAACAATCGATGATGACTTCGTTTTTATTGAAGATTTCGATCATTTTTCCTAAACATTCCATTTTTTATTTTTAAAAATAAAACGACCTTTCCCCTAATTTAACCCTGTAAATATAGATACCAAACCGTGTCAAATTAAATTAGAGTGGTTAAATATAATTTGTAACATAATAAAGGGACAAAAACTATAAATAGATCAAATTGAAATAGTTTATTAGCGACGGGAAACGATTTAGCTACAGATTTGCGAATAATTCTATATCACATCATTCCTTTTCAAAATAATATGACGTTAGAAGGATTGTTGTTTATTGTGATGAGTAAAATATCCTGATGTCAGCTTCCTCCGGCAACCTAAAGCTCACCTTCTTTTTCGACTTCTCACTTAATGAAGAACCCGAAACAGCAGCCGACGAGAGATCCACGGATAAACCGTCGGTAATTACCCCCAACGGAGATGGATGTACCCTACTACAAAAGTGTTTGAACACATGAAGTTCACCTCCATTAAGATAACCCTTCATCCCTACAGGATTACCCGGAGCAGGAGCAGCTAATAACCAATCCTCTAGTGTCAATTTCCTCACTTTCGTAATCTTCGCCTCCGGCAACTGTGACAGTCTTTTAATCCCGTTGTTCTTCGTCTGCCTCGTTCTCAGGCATCGGGGCTTGATTGCTTCAACAATGGATGGTTTTTGAGATGAAAATTTTGAAGCCTTGGATTCTGGCTTTGGTCTGGAGTGCTTGGCCCCCATTGAACCACTCCTTTAGAGATACTCAATGATTGGCAGCGTCGGGAGAGGTGGATTAGTGTTTTCCGAGGGTTTATAAAGGACCAAAGCGTGGCTGTCTAGAGTCTAGACGGACAAGTCTAGGTTTTGGTGTCAACAAGAACAAAGATTGGTTTAGGTTAAAGTCTTCAACTTTGAGATTATACAATGAGTTTGCTACTGAACATGCTTTAGAACAAATAGGATTCTCCTTGCCAACATTTCTTATTGGATTCCCCTCCATTTGAAGACACAGTGATGAAACCAATGTGACTCATAATTATGTTCAAGTTTCTTTCGCATCTTTTATCCCACGTTAATTCGAGTTGATTGCTTGTTATAAATGTACAAGTTTCTCAAAATTATTTACACATTTGTTTTTTTAAAGCTAAGGTGATTACAAGTAGTATATGTTCTACATATACTCTCAATCATTTGATAATACATGTTTAATCACCCTGTTGTAGCTGTTGGTGCACGAAGCCGTGAGCTCTAGAAAGAACAACCGATCCTTAACCACTTAGACACGTTGTTTCATGCAACTATTTACACATTTGTAAAATATCATATCAATTAATTTTAAAATACTATTATTGTCTCCAACTTCCATAAAATTAATGAAATTGAGAAAAATGAAAAGAAATTACGTCTTAGGAACACACATCTTTCGTACTAAGACAACATCAATTGTAGTTTAAAACAAGACTGATTGCATGTTTCAACTAAGTTTTTAGTTAAAAAATAGTTGGTACTAGTGTATGCATAGGGTTAGCGACACTTTGATGTAAAGGCCAAACACCGCTAAGGTTGTGACATTAGCGACGCTTATAATCCACCGCCGCCTTTTTTTTTTGTATGAGCTAGGGTTTAAGTATTCAAGTGTTTAAAACAAAGTGTTTTTGTACAATAAAATAAAATAATTATTAAAAAGAAGGAATAGTTGATGCTGAATAGAATAAAGCGTCACCCCTCTACTTTGCTTGCCCTCCTAAACTTTTAATTATTCTTATTCTCTCTGCCACTCCTTCGCTTGCTTTCGTGCGGTTTATTATTTGTAACTGCAACTAAAACTCAAAACCCAGATTTCTAATTCTCACTCTTTCTCCCATTATGCTGTCGTAGTGGCCGCTGTTAGTGTTTCTCTGGTTTTCCGTCCATCTTTTAGACTTCCAGGTATTGGGTTTCTTTCAGCTTCAGATTTGATTTTGAGTCATTCTTAACTCTACTAAATTTAATCTTTGTTTGTTTATTTTTTATGGGTTTTTTTTGCTATTTGATTCAGTATCTATATATTATCATGATTAATTAGCTTAAGAGTTTGAGTGGAGTTCTATTTTTTAAATCTTCTGCTGAAACTGGAAACCGAAATTTTAAATCTTGACCATGGAAAGCTTAGTGGGACAAGTATTACTATTAACTAACTTTAGAGTTTGAGTGTAGTTCTATGTTTTAAATCTTCTGGTGGAAACTGGAATTGGAAATTTTGAATCTTGATCATGGAAAGCTTACTGGGAGAAGTACAGATTCCCTAATTAGTTTGGGCCTAATTGTTATACAGAGTAGTTTTAAGTTTTAATGTTGCTTATCTCAAAGAAGGAATAAATATGTGATCTTGTTTAAGTATACCTGCTGTGCAGCACTTTCCATGGTTCTTTCAGCTTGTGGAAATATCAATATTTGTCTAAAAACATGAGTGGAGAAAGCTAGAGATTTGGATTTGAGTGATAGAATGCATATAAAGACCTATGGTGTGCATGGTTTTGGCCTAGGTGGAATTCTCTTGTCTTTTTAAGGTTGCTTATTTTGAAATAGCAGGTGCTTTCTGCCTATGATATATGTCTATTTGTTAGATTTAAGTTAGCATTTTGAATGTAAGGCTTTCAATGGATACTCTTAGACTATGCTGAAGTATGTTTCAGAAAAACCAAAGGTCCAAGTGCAGGCATATTTAAGTGATTTTTTGTGCCTCTGCTTACTTGCTGGATGACATTGTTTCAGCTAGCTGATTATAGCTTTGTTCTGGAAAAATTTTCAATGTTATTTGCGTAGATTCCTTCCTAGCATTCATCAATTCATGTTCTATAGATCACTTGGCTTGATAGAATTGTTCATGTTTCTTTCAGTGAGCCCCAGTTGTCATCTCTATCAAAAGTGTGTAATTTGGTAGCTCAGGCAGAAACTCAACTTTCCTGTGCCACAAATTTACGTATACGTTTTTGTTGACCATTGACGATTGTCATTAAAGATCCATGGAAAAGGAGAATAATATAGCCTTCTCATCTGCTGCTACTACTCGGGTTCGGCAGCGTAGACGATCTAATGAGGTTGGATACTCAAATGTTGATGTGTTTTGTTCTTTTCAATGTTTATGGTCACGAGTTCCTGATGTTTGAAAGGGAGATTTCCCTTTGCAAACAATCTTTTAGCTTACTTCTTAAAAATTCAAATATGCTATCAGGTTATTCCAGAACCTATCAAAGCAAATGGTGGAACTTTACTTGTCGATGACCGTAACAAGTACAAATCAATGTGGATCCGGACATACTCTACTGTTTGGATGATCGGGGGTTTTGTATTAACTGTCTACATGGGTCATCTCTATATTACAGCTATGGTGGTGGTAATCCAAATATTTATGGCGAGAGAACTATTTAATCTCCTCAGGAAAGCACATGAAGATAAGCATCTTCCGGGATTTAGGCTATTAAATTGGTGAGAATACTATATTTGCCTTCAATACAGCAACTAAGATTTTTCATGTCATAGAAATTAGTCTTGAATCTTACTAGCATGTTCTTCCATCTCAGTAGAATGTACTCATCTTTGTTTTATGGCAGGCACTTCTTCTTCACTGCAATGTTATTTGTATATGGTCGCCTTCTCAGTCAACCACTCATCAATTCTGTAACACCGGACAAGTTTTTATATCAGTTTTTCAGCAGCCTTATCAAGTATCAAATGGCTATATGTTACTTCTTGTACATTGCAGGTTTGTTTAGCATTACATGGAAGAAGAAGAATGTCTAGGATGCATCAATTGATATCTTAAATTTCAATTTTGACCAAAGTGGGGCTAGTTCTTTTTTTCTGCGAATGTCTATATTGTTTTCTTACATTCTAGATGGTTTTCTTACTTTACATATGGTGATTGCACCCCTGAATTTCCCTTTTTGCATACAATAATACCCAAGGACATTGATATCTTTTCCTTTTTTTGTGTTGGGTTCTTGGGATCAGGTTTTATGTGGTTTATTCTTACATTGAAGAAGAACATGTACAAGTATCAGTTTCGCCAGTATGCATGGACGCATATGATTCTTATTGTGGTGTTCACACAGTCATCCTTTACTGTGGCCAATATCTTTGAAGGGATTTTTTGGTAACTTTTCCTTCTGGAAAATGCTTCTTACGTGGGTTACACACAGATGTACACTGTCAAGAAGAAAAGAAAAAAAGGATCTCTGTTTTGTAATTTAATCATTTGAATGTTGATACTTAGACTTCACTCTCTCTTGCCCTATTCTTCACCAAGTCCTTTTTTCGCAGGTTTCTTCTTCCAGCATCACTTATTGTCGTCAATGACATTTTTGCTTATATTGTTGGGTTCTTCTTTGGGAAAACACCATTAATCAAATTATCTCCAAAGAAAACATGGGAGGGATTTATCGGAGCTTCTGTTACAACAATGTTCTCTGCATTTCTGGTGAGCATAGTTTTCTATTTTGCACTCGACTCCATCTTGTTTGTAGTCAGGGTTTCATTTATCTTCTGCTGGTTTTACATCCATTGGTATGAAAATTCACTAAACTTGGAATGTCAAATAGAATGCAATAATCCAGGAAACTATATAAATATTCAAGTTAATCAGGTTCTTTATGAAAAAGTTAATGCAATAGCAGCATTATAATGCAGCAGGCAGTACGATTGATCCTTCTTACTGAATGGTTTAATGGGCTTGTCAGATTCTTTATTTGTTCCTTTTTCTTTTCTTTACGGTATTAATGTTAGGGGTCATAGTTGATGTTTTTACATATGTAGGTGAATTTGAGGTTATACGTTGATTGGAGTCTTCCCAATGGTCATCCTTAATTTGTAATATCTAATGCTATTTATCTTGATTAATGGTGCTGAATAACAAGTATACTATAAGCAATCACTTTTTTTTCATTTTCTTTGCATACTTTAGTTGTAAATCTTTAATCAACTGGAAAAGCTATGTTATATGCCTTTTGTTTTATGCATCTATTTTCATCCTAGAATGTGTTCATAAACATGGCATGAGTTTTTGCATATGCAGCTTGCAAATATCTTGGGTCGTTTTCAGTGGCTAACCTGTCCAAGGAAGGTAATTATTGGATCAAACCAATTCTTTGATTCTTCAAGAAGCATGGCATTCCACTTTCTTTTTTAGAAACTCAGGGTATGAGGGTACTGGTTGCAGGATTTATCAACTGGTTGGCTTCAATGTGACCCAGGTCCTTTGTTTAAGCCAGAGTACTACACTTTACCGGGATGGATCCGTGAACTGGTAAGCTTTGTTATAATCATATCTGAATCTATTGCACTAGTTATTCCTTCAGTTGGTATGATTTGGTTTGCTTGAAAGAGACGATTACGATTTAACTTTCCCGTGAAGGTTTCACCATGAACTTCTATTCTTATCATTCTGATTTCCGCGGTTAAGAGGGAAGGACTAGATGTTTGAGTTCTGATGGATCAACAGAAAATTTATCGTTCCATCGGATGCATGCCTTACTAATATTAACCAGTAACCACTAAAGTGAATGAGATCTGCCAGTAGCATGATAAGCTTTAGTGTCTTCATCAGTGTCTGTTGAATGATTATCAACTCAAGTGAAATTGCTTGGGTTCTTTAAGTCCTATGCTACTCGGACTCAAAGGATGAGTGTCAAGTATGTTTCTGACATGGCCCAACTTTTCCAAGTATTTTCACATATATGGAAGATCCTACTTTTATACCATGTTTGAGTATGTGTATGCTGGACATGGGTACTTCTATGTTCTAACACCCACCAGAAACTTTAATAGGAACAGGTTTAAAGGTTAATCGATATTTTTTTTTTCAGTTTCCTTGGAAAGAGATCTCTATTTTGCCAGTTCAGTGGCATGCTTTATGCCTTGGTTTGTTTGCATCAATTATAGCACCTTTTGGGGGCTTTTTTGCAAGTGGTTTTAAACGAGCTTTTAAAATCAAGGTACGAACTTTCCTATTCTCTATTCAGATTTTTGTTTATCTTATCTTGAGATCTGATAAATTCTGTAAACTCCAACTTTCAATATTTGCTGTAGGACTTCGGTGACAGTATTCCCGGGCATGGTGGAATTACAGATAGAATGGATTGCCAGGTGAGAAAATTGTGACTTGTTGTGTCCTATAGTCATATGCCATTCCCATATGCGGATATGTTTTAGGCATGGGTTCAATATATCTATGCGGCTGACTTGTTCAATCATTACATATAGATGGTGATGGCGGTTTTTGCATACATCTATCACCAGTCATTCATTGTGCGCCAAGGCATCTCAGTTGAAATGATCTTGGACCAGGTAAATGAATCCTTGGTGTTATACACTTAGGTTCTTCTTCTGTTCTTACTGCTTATAATTGTTTCTCGGCATGCAGATCTTGACGAACCTTACTTTCGAGGAGCAGCAAACCCTTCTCTTAAAGCTCGGGCAGATCTTGCAGGAAAGAGTCGGGGCTTAATTCTGTGCAACCGGTCGTTTGATTCCTTTCCCGAGCATGTATGGATACATGGTGGTTTTGTATATGGTATTGCGATCTTGTTTTCCATTCAATATCTCTTTAGACTGGTATTCTTTATGTTTTCACTCTGTACAGTGTAACATTAAACCAATTAATCATTGATTAATATACATGAAACCTTAATTGAGAGTTTATATTCTGGTATTTACTCAGTTCCCTCTCATTCTTTTTCGTTTCGGGTTGAGTCTTGCGATCTATTGATGTTGTTTCATAACTAGTTGGTAAGTCGAAAAATTAATGCATGATAAAGAAAGAACTTCAGCTTGATTAAAAACCAAGTCAAGAGGCTTGGACAGATGCAACAGTTGGAACAACTCAACCAAAAGCATTGTGAATATGGTACATGTTCCTCGATTTGTCATTGAGTTTTTGGTTTCTCAATCTTCACATATGGGAGAATGCTCATAAGATAGACGATTTTCGGCGCCCATCCCCATCCCCGTTGCTGAGCACGACAGAACATCAAAAATGTGTTTGCAAAATAGCAATTCAAACCCATTAAGAGATGCCATAATGCATGACCCTGAGGGTTGATTGGCCAACTCGATATCTGTTTGCAGAAGACACGATCGAAGAACCAACATAAACTACCTAGGGAGAGAGTAGCCACGTACAACTTTGCGAGCAGCTTAGCAGAGGCATCATGGGTGTGAATGTAGTACTTATACATTCGTGGGATACAAAGAAGGCAGAGAATAATGTAATGCACCTTGAAGCCAATGCCAAAACGAAGGACAGAATGAACAAATGCGAAAACGGCACCATAGAGAAAAAGGAATGTGGGCATCGTGCTGTGGTAATGCCAATCTGGTGAGTACAGGATGTACATATACAGAAGCATCTCCCACACCATTGGAGTTTCATCACCCTGTTGTTGCCTGCAAATAATTCAAGTATATTAATCCATATGCAAAACAATTACCATCCATGAAGAGAACACCACTATAACTTAAAGGGAAAAAAATACATATCATCCCGAACTACATGATGCATAGGCAAGATTGATACTTGCACACGTTGCAGGGTGGCATGGTATAGCATGCTTCCAATGGCAAGCATCATATTCGATACGTGAAGAACGGTGAATCTTTTCTCGAACCTCTGTCTCACAGCATTTACAAGGCCAATGAATGCTAAAAGAATGGTGAAGATATTTGATATGGTATTGTAAAATTCGGCTATATATGAAGAGTAGGCATAATTCTTCTCGCAACACTCGGTTGTAGATGTGACAGGACCCCAGAAGCTTGATATTCCATCTGCCATTCTCAGCTATAAATGCATAAGACTGAAAACAAACTCAATCGACCTCCAGGCTCCAGGCTCAGAAGGTTGCAGAGCTCATAAACCCTTCAAAACCATGTCCTGCGAAAAGGAAGTTCCAGCATTTATAAGTGCAGGATGATAACCACGGAATACAATGACAAACTACGCGAAACAGATGATAATTCTTTCCGTAAATTATAGAGTGAAATCAGGAAGCTTCATTCTTGTTTAAGCAAGACTTGAGCTTCAGGCAAATCGAAAACCCCAAAAGCAACAACATGAAGATGAGTTCATAATTTCACCACCGACCATATGAGGCAAATCTATATCAGATGAATTCTCAAATTTGACCAACACCCGAATAGGAGCATTGTTAAGCTAAGTATAAAGCATTAGAAGACGAATCTGCATATATCAAGATCACAGATAAGTAGTCCCATTGTCCCATCAAACATGAAGAACCCAACCCACTAACATTAGCAAGTGTATAACTTCAAAAAGAAACTACATCTACATTCTACACTCGAATGAAAGCAAAAAGGCAATACAAAAACTGGGTATTGAGAAAAACGAAAAGCAAACCTTGTTGGAGGAGAAGGAGATAGATCTCAGCTGGAGCTGGTATTAAATTTATATGGCTCTGTCACGCTCCTCCTTTATACAAATATAAATATAAAAATAGTTTACGTCTGGTTTTTAGAGTTTTAGGCATTCGAGGCAAAAGATAGGCAAAAGATAGAGAGAGTTTGCTGCTGCTGCTGATAATAATAAAGAAAAAGGTTACTTACTCCACCAAGGTGACAACAAATATGAAAATGGATTCCTCAACTCTTATCCTATATCACGGGCTCAATAGCTTTACTATTAAAACACCCCACATAAACTTACATATCATAAAACCTCCTGTTCTTACCGAGCACAAATATGATCTAATCTAACCTGGGCTAGGATCCTTCATTTCAATCGAGGATGATCCGCCTATTGAGAGCAGCTTCAAAGCGGCTACACGAGCCTGCTCTCATTTCTGTACTCATGTCGTTCTCCGGTGCCGGATAGTAGTCCTCTCTCAATTGCACGTCTCTGAGGTTAGGGATTTTAAGGAGGAACATCATGAAGTGTTCATGAGCCGTCCCGTGGATAAACAACTTCCTAAGATCAAGACATCCCGCCAGCAATCCAGCTGCAGGGAGTGAGAGGCTCCTGTGGTTCACATCCCTGTCTTGTGGAGGCCAGTAGTCTAGTTCACTTAGCCTCAACTCGCCGATGCCATTGAGGTAAAACCTTTCCCACAAGCTCAGGTCCATTTGGCCTGACGGTGCTGTGAGTGCATACCCTATGGTTTCACTACAGTCTAGTTGCATCTTTGAAAGCTGAGGGTAGATTGCAAGGGAGCTCAATCCGAATGCACTTTCAGCCGGTTTGTGGCGTCCCCTGCAGTCCCCTTCCACCTTTATTCGAATCTCCTCCAGGCTAGGGCAGTCCACAAGACCTGCTGTTGGCAATGGAGTTAGTAGCTCACCCACACCGATCCAGAGCGAAAGGTATTGCAACTTATCCCATTTCTTGCACCAAAATCCATTGTTTCCCATGATGTGAAAATCGCTCGAGTCATAGGAGTATTTGCATCTCTTCCTGCTCATCATATCTTCACCATACTCGCTGCTGTTTCCCATTTCCACTTGATCGAGCTGAAAACTGTGCTCGGAATTCCCAATCTCATCCAATCCATTCCAGACACAATCAATATGCAGCCATTGAATCCGGTCACGGATCGGCTCCACAGCTCTCAAGGAAGCTGAAGCATCAAGATTCTTGCAACAAGAAATCTTGACTTTAACCAAGGTATTTCTCAGCAAGCAAGCCATTGTCCTGAGTCCCTTCTCAGTAATCCTTTTACATCCTTCAACTTCAAAGCTAGACAGCTTGCAACACCCTCTCCCGATCTCAATCAATCCCATGTCGGTCAAATCTCCGCAATTCTTAATAGACAGCTCTTGCAGCCCCGAACACAAGGCAATCCCGTCAAGCTGAGATTCGACCGCCAGACATATCCCATGAAACTGCCCCAGCTTCAGCACTCTCAAATCCTTGCATTTAGAGTTCAACATCTCCAACGCTAACGAAGCATCCCTCACATTCATGCCCACATCAAGCACCAGCTCTTGAAGCAACGGCAAGCCGCAAAAGAACTCAACCAGCGTTGCTCTGGTAATCATGGCATCCTCGGAAGTAAACCCTTCGTTATCCGGATCACCTCGAACATCAGCCAACGATGCTGTATCAGCCAAATGCAAATGCGTCAATTTAGGACAGTTAGTAGCCACGGCTAACAAGGTCTCATCTCCGACGAACCCAATGTACCTAGGATCAAAATTACAAGCCACCGAAAAATTCTTCAAGTTAGGACAGGCGGCGGTGATTTCCTTAATCTCCTGGGACTTAAACCCTTCAGCAAAAGACGTCGTTAGCAAATTCAAGTGGACTAACGAGGATGATACCTCAGGGAAATCTCGAAGAACCGGGGGCAGATCTTCGGTCCAGTAATAAAAGCTGGACAAATCGAGCCAATTCAGATTCCGGCACTGCTCGAACAGAGAAACGAAATCTTGTCCGATTGGCCAGGAGGCGAGCCGCTGATGCCACCTCACCAGCTTGACACGCTTCAAGCCAGGCCACTGTTGGACCAAAACCTGGATCGTGGAGGGCGATCTAGCATAAACCGTCAAGGAGGCGACGGCGGGGAAGGCAAGGCGGAGGCGATGAGCCAGAAGCAGGGGATCAAAGAGCGGAGAAGAGGAGAGAAGGGAGTGGCCCCAGGGAGAGAGAAGGGAGAGGTCCAAGTGAGTGACGGATCTGAAACAGGTGGGGATCATGTAGAGGTCGGTGGCGTTGCCGCGGAGCGTGAGGGAGAGGCGCGTGGCCCTGTCGAGAAGCATGAACTTGCGGCTGACGAGGGAGAGGGAGTTGCGGGTTCGGGTGTCGGAGATGGAGGCGAAGATGTTGAGAAGAATGACATCGGGGACGTCGTGGATGGTGGTGGTTGCCATCGGAGGAGATAGATATATAAGACAAGATAGATGTGCTTCTTTTCTTTGAGAAGCCTTGGTTTTCTTTTTTTAATTTCTGAAAAACAAAAGGTTTGGATAAATACTAAAATGGAGGTGGGGGGATAACAGTAAATGAGGGTTGTGTTTTGTCAGCTGATCGCCTAGGCCACGTCACCCAACTATCACTATTCACTATTCACTATTGACTTAGGCTTATACACTCTTCCTTCGGCCTTATTGGTCAACCTCTCTCTATTATACTCAAATTTGGAATCTAATCCCCATACTTCAACTTATCATAATTTGATCCCGGGCGAATCCAAACAACCTGAATTATAAATTTTAGTGGCCAAAATGCAGTTTTACTATTATATTAACTTTATAGTTTCAAGGATTACATTGCAATTTTACCCATTTGTTGGGGCACCTCTTCTGATTACCATATATAATATGTATATTGTGTTTGAATGAGTATTTATAAGAAGAATATAAATATAAGTCCTCTACCTTTTAGTTCTGCCTCAATACTAAACTCTAAAGTTTAGAGTTTAGGATCATAGGTTAGGGGTTAGGTTTAAAGTTTAAGTAGTAGGGTTTAGAGTTTAAAATTTAGAATTACGAATTATAATTTAAATTTTTAGTATTGAGACATATGTAAGAACACCAAAAAAGACAAAAAAATTTGTTAGAAAAATATATATTTGGAAGAGTTAATTATTAAAATCGAAATTTGAGCTTGATAAAGGGACTAAAATCATGATTGAACTTTTGTTTATCGTATGGATGATGAGTTTTAATAACAAGCTGCTTCTTAAACAGGAGTGTGCAAATCACGGTGGGAGAAATTTGGGAGGCATCCAGCAGGGAGATATGAATATGTGGACGTGAATGTCAATGGGACTCGTTATATCATCCAAGTAAATCTCGCCGGGGAATTCGAAATAGCTCGACCGACGACAAGTTACGCTTCATTAATCGACGTTTTCCCGACAGTTTTCATTGGAAAGCCTGACGAACTGAAGCAGATGGTGAGGGTGATGTGCAGAGCAATGAGGGAATCGATGAAAAGCAGGAAGATGAAGATGCCACCATGGAGACAACATGGATACATGAAGGCAAAATGGTTCTCTCATTACAAGCGTACGACCGACGAAAGCTCGGGTAGAAACATGGGTTGGAAGAAGGATGGCGCTGCAGCTGTGGCGAAAAGATCAGTAGGGTTTAAGGAATTAGCGACTATAGATAATGTGGTTGGTAATAAGAAAGCCGGGTATTTGAGTGCTGCCTTCAATGCAAATGCTGGTATTGGTTTGCAGATGAAGATATAAGTGATATTATATGCCCACATTGTTCATTTTGGATTTAGAATTGTTGGGATATTCTTGTTTTGTTAGAAGTTGAGTACTTGAGTTAACCATGCATGGAATGGAACTTATGTGAATATATAGACTATAGTTTGTGTTGGTGTTGGTGTTCATCAAATAAAAACATAATTCAATGTTTAATGTAGGAAGTAGAGTTATATTATGAGTAAAAATCTCTTGCCTCTAACCATGCCTACTTATATGCACCCTACTAAAAAACACTTAAAAATTAAATTCTAAGTCGTAACCCTAATTTTCATATCCTAAACTCTAAACTCTATACTCTAAAAAAATACACCCTACACCCTAACCTTAAGTCCCAACCTTAAACCCTAAACCCACTATTTTAAAGTGGAGGCACCAATGGGGCATAATTAAAGGTAGCCGATTTTTATCCGTTATATTATATCGTTTTGAACACCATAATATTTGAATAATTTTACTTTTTCAAAATTGTTTGAACTAGCAATTATGGTAGCTAGAGTTTGACTAAGATTTCGACATCGTCTACCACAATGGACGATAATGTCGACATTGGTCTTACATATGTACAAGAGCACGATCCATTTACATGGTATTAAAATTAAAAATAAAGATTTACAAAATTAAATTTATTTATATTCTTCTTCATTTTTTAATGAACCTTTAAATTTTCTGATGTCTTTCTTCCCAACTCCCTCTCTCACTTGACTACTCGTATATTCTTTTTGGATAAGCAATTTGTAACACCCTAATAATGTGGTAAAAAAAAAATTACAGTTAGTGGGTTTTTGAACCTGTGCCCTTTGGTTAAGTCTAGGAGTGTCTTAGCCATCAGGGCCAAGACTATTCTTGGAATTAAGTCTATCTCTGGTTAGTTTTAAACTATATGTGTTGGGTAATTTCATATCAATAACAACAACAAACTAATTCGACTCTCCAGCTACCCCCCTCATTTTGGTGTTTCTATTCGAATGTAAGAACCCAGAAAGTTCTAAACTTTCTCCCCAACCCCCCTTCACCGTTCTAGCTCCGATATGCCCTCACCGCCGCTTCGTGCACTCCACCGCCGCCGTCGGTGTGAGCCCCGTCAGCCTCTGAACCGCTTTCCGTCAACCACGCGCGACGTCGGCCGGCCGTTTGCGGTAGAAAACATATCTGAAAGCTTAAAGGTTCGGCCGCCGCCGTTTTCCTCATTTTCGGCCGCTCCCGACGTCGGCTCGCCTCACCGTGGGCACAGTCGAGCTCCTCGCGTCCCGATCTACAAAACCCATGCGAGTCACCTCCGATTTGCCGCCGTTTTGCCCCTCGTCAGAGTAGCGCAACTTTCCGGCGAGATTTGGATTTTGGGGTAAGATCCGGCTAAATTCCGACGAGTTTTTGGCATGTTGGTTCGTGTAATGTTGTATATAGCTGAAACCTTTCGTTTTTGCAGGTGAATCGGGCGATTCTGACATTCTCCGGCGAGATTCCGGTCGCTGCCGGTGACGTTCTCTGTTTAGGGTAATAACCCGTTAACCCGGCCCATAACCCGTTAACCAAGCCCGATCCGTTCTGCCCATATCTGACCCGTGACCCGACCCGTCTGCCCGTCCGAAAACCCGAACCGAGTCAACCCGAGTCAGTCGAGTCAACTCGCCCGAGTCAGCCGAGTCAACTCGTCCGAGTCAGCCCGAGTCAACTCGTCCGAGTCAGCCCGAGTCAACTCGTCCGAGTCAGCCCGAGTCAAGTCGTCCGAGTCAGCCCGAGTCAACTCGTCCGAGTCAGCCCGAGTCAACTCAGTTGACCCTTACCAGTTGACTTCTGACGTCAGCGATGACCTGCTGACGTCAGCGTTGACTCTGACCCTGTTGACCGTTGACCTGCTAACGTCAGCGTTGACTTTGACCGTTGACCAAAAAGTCAAAATTTTCGAAAAGGCTCTATTTTATGTTTTTCGACATCCCGAGTCCGATTTTGAAGCCTGTTTTGCAAAATTCTGACCCGAAGGCCTCCGAATTTGACCTTGAACCCGATAGTGCTTATGTATTTAATTAATTGGTTAAGTGCTTTGTGGATGAGGTCTGATCTTGGGATTTGTGTAATTGAAGGTACTCATAGTTCCTGGAATACGAATTGTTGAGGGATGTCAAATCCGGGTTCAAGGGTGTTCGAATGTCGTTCTCAGATCGATCGTTGTAGCTCGGAGCCAAGGTAATACATTACTACCTTCTACATGCTTTCAAAACTTGTTGGTACTCGGTTAATGCTTGCACAACCATGATTGAGCATATGATTAATTTCGCTAATGTCGATCAATTAAAAAATAAGAATATTAATGGCCAAGGTATATATTCGATTAAGAGGTTTGATAAATCGAAAAGATTTCTGAGTTCAATAAGCGATTAACAAAAATAGTTGATCTCTAAATCTGATTGTGTTGGCTAATGAATTACGAAAATGCCCCGATGTATGAAAATGACTAAAATACCCTTATCAATGATAGTGGTATGAGAATTTACACTAGATCTGGTATATCAACTAATTCTTTTGAAAATCTTGAACTGACTTGGGAAGTTATCGTAACGAGGCTTCACCTTTGAGATTGTAAATTGCTCAGATTTGAGGCTTCGCCTTTGAGATTGTAAATTGCTCAGATTCTATTTGAAATTGAATAAATCTCTAAAGACATTTGCGAGAAAATATTTGTATGTTTGAATTAGTCAAAGTTGTGTAAATTGCTGAATCGTTTGAAACGACTAAAATGTTTGGAAATACTGATAATGCTGAACTGATCAGAATATCCATAATGACAAAAAGAATAATCTAACCTCGTCAGCAAGTGCCAAATTGATCAAAATGATGGTTTTACCCTCGGATATTATAATGATTGAGAATATTTCTAAGACATGAAATTGAGAACTTCAAATAAGGTCAACCATGTAATGGCTCAAACAAGAAGTGGTAATATACGACTCGTGTCTGTTGGTCGTTTATGATACTAAGAGGATACTGGAGGAATACCATAAAAAGGCGTACAGTTTATTGGGAGAAAGTACATATCTAATAGTAAGAGAGATCTGTTCTTATAAGGTACATTCGATGTTTTGGAATGAGTTCAAGTGCAATGCACATGTTTGGAATACTTGGAAAATACCATCCGAATATATGCTCGATTTCTAGAATAAGTTCAGTGGACGATTGATGAATGTGAACTATTGTTGTTACGCTCCGTAGTCAGTTCTGAGAAATGAATGGTTGAAGTGTACCTATCCGGTGAGATATTAAACACGGTGTTAATGGGTTCCGATTAGTTCAAAGGGGCTCGGAAACTTGACGAGCAACTAGAAGTCATAAATTCTGTACATCACCGTTTATACCTTGTCGGTTCAAATTACAAGTTTACCCCTCCCGAAGGTCAAATGACCTTAATACCCTCATAGGTTGTAACATTTAATTCTGCTTGCGTTATATCTACAGTTGTATTGAAGTTGAACGCTCAGTAAACTTAAAATTCGCGTTTAATGAACCACTTTGAACTCCTTAATTCAACTTCTGAAATCTGAATCTCTTTTGAATCTCTGCTTTAGACTCACATCTTGAGTTCGGATGATCTAGTAAAGAGCAACTGTATTACCTTCTAGTATAATGCTCCTCTGAAATCTCAAATCGTAATTTGAGCTTATCGTTACCTAGTTCTTCATGACAGTGTTAAGCTTGCCTTACCTGCTTGTGCTTTTAGCATCCCTTGGTAGTTTGTATTACTGAGCTTTTCGAAGCTCACGTTGTTTTTACCATCACAGGTTAGAAGATCGACCATGTCGTAGCTGTCAACATCGGTATGGAGTTTCTTCGGTTTGCTTGCGGAGTATGGTATCTGTGTAATTAGGGGGCATGTATGTCACATCTTGATTTACATTCGAGTCTAAAACTTGTTTTAGAAATTTGTATCATAGTTTTTATTTTGTAGTCTGAATATTCTCTGGAATTGTATTCTAATTCAAAATTTGATTTATGATTTTAAATGGTTAACGATTTGTTTATTTGAAATTTTAATGTGGGTCGCTCTTGTGACCCTAATGTGACTTCCTAGGATCCGTTGTAACGCATAGGCGGGTCTAGGGGGTTACACAATTTATATTCAATCCAAAAGCAACGAGAGTTGCTTCAAAAAACTTATACAAGCTTACAAGAATCCATCTCCTTAGAGAAATTTCTAGGCCTCACAAAGACTTCTACTTACATTTTCTATTCGTATATGTTTACTGTTTAAACGAATGCTAATTACATCTTTAATGAAATAAAGAATGATGAGCTTGTCAGGCCAATCTAATGACGAGCGTAGCCGTAGATTTTCCCTTCAAACTCTCAATCGCTCAGAGAAATTCATCCTCCCAACCTGCCACCACTTTCGATATCCCACATAGACTAAGAATATCGACCCAAAGCTTCTTAGAAAAAAAGACACTAAAAAAACAAGTGATTTCTGGTTTCCAAGGCAGTGCCACAATTCCCACAGCAGCTATCTACATCCATTCTCATCCTGGTTAATCTGTCCTTGGTGGGTAATCTGTTTAATATGTCCATCCAAACAATCAAAGTATGTTTAGGCACATGCATAGGAAACTACACTATTTTATGTCGAGTAACGTTCTTTTTAACTTCTTTTATATCATTTCATATTTCTCTAATTGTGAGACCTAAATTCGCAGTTGTTAAGATAAAAAAGCTTCATCTCTCATTTTTAGTATACTCTTCTATTCGTATTGCATATCTTAAGCATATTTTTTCAAATATTTTCTTGAAAAATGAACATTAAAAAAGTAGCTTTGAGTTTAGACAATCAAATCACAAAAAATGACATTAATTCTCGCATGGAGGAACTTATATTTAGTTGCAAGTCTTCCAATTATTACCGATAAAAAATAATATAGCACGTGAAAAGAAAATCCCAACAATTAGCTGCATTTGTTGATTTAGTAAGATTAAACAAAATGGTGAGGATTTAAATTATTTCCCAAAAAGGAAAAATAATAGAAAGGACAAGATGACTTGAAGCAATAGAAAATATGATTCCAATCATTAAAAGAATCACCATCACAATAAAACCCGTAAAATTACCAAATCATGGAGCCAAGCCAATACACAAGTCAAACGCTTCTGATTCGTCCTTGCAATCTACAACTGCCCACAGAGAATCTCGACCCAAACTTTCAAACATAAAAAAGGTTGAAAAAAACGAGTGGGAGTCTGGGAGCGAAACTTCCGTTTTGTAATTTTCGAGCGAGTCACGGCAAAATCGCTACCGATCTAACGCGACCGAGTTAATGGAAGGAGTGGGAGCTCGATTCGGTCGATCCTCCACTCGGTACGGCCCGGTTACGGTGTTCACCGGGCCTGTAAGGAGATGGAAGAAGAAATGGGTCCACGTTTCCCCATCTAACGGCGGCGGAAACACCACCACCACCACCAATAATCATTCTCAACATCACCATAGCAGCAATGGTACATCCAACGGTAATAACGGTGCGCATCTCGTCCTTTTTAAGTGGACCCCAATATCCCAAAGCCAAAACAACAACGCAAACAATTCTTCCAAGGACGATGCCGTGGCGGCGCCCGAGGAGCCTCCCAGGCGGAAATTTAAATACATTCCGGTATTTACTTCTTTGGGTTTTTCTTCAATTTCGATCTTTGGTTGTGGTTGTGATTTAAAGTTTTCATCTTTGTTTATTCTTCTCTTGCTTTCTCGATTTTCTCTGGTTAGGATCTGATCATGGTGTTTCTTTTCTATGATTACTCTATCTGTGAGATGTGCCTTGGGTAATTTAGTTTTTTTTAAAGGTTTTCTTCTGTGATTTGATTCAAGGATTTAGCTTGCTGTTGGCTGCTTTGAACTTCTTTAAGGAGTTTTCAAGACTAATATGACTAATGGAGCTTTGGGTAATTGGAATTTTGCTACACCTATACATTGACTGTGTAGTGTTTATTTGATTTTACTTCTTTGATCAAAGATTCAAAGGCAGAAATTTTAGGAGATTAGTTATTTTAGTATGTTAACCAAAATATGTTCCTTGCTTGCTTATCTGCAATTTTGCTTGTCATGTTCATGCTGATAAATGTAATACGAGGTTTGAGAATCATTTAGAAACCGATAATGTAATGCTGGTGGAACAGAAGAGGAATCAGAATTATATGATATAGACATACCCCTTTTCTTTTCTCGGAATAGGACACGCCTTGGTAGCAAATGACAAGGTTGCTACTCTGATTAGAAAGAAGGTTACCTATTCGAGCTGTGATAACCATCCCTCTTCAAAGAGCAGGGGGAGGCTGTCTAGTATAAACGAGCCTCCCCCAACTTAACTTTGCAAAGCAGGAGCCGTTGGCAACAGTAGACATCCTTTTAGTCTAACACCATTCCTATGTGGTTGCTTTAAGCAACTAGGTTACTGTAGTGCTTAAACCTATATTCTGATCTAGCATCTGAAATTATAGTAGCATGATAGATAGCATATGATAAACCCATATTTCATTTGGTGTTAGAAGTCTTGTCCCGGAATACCTTTACCAGATTGTACAATTTGTTGTCGAGGTTGCAATTGCATTCATGGACATGATGCACGATGTTTCTGCCCTTATGACTAATGCTTTTGTGAGTTTGTCAAGTTTTCATATTATGTTTTGGATAAGATCACAGAGGTTTGTCAAATGGCTCTTTATATCAAATTTGAGGCACCGGCCAAATTTTTGGGTTATAAGACATTATTATTTTGATTGTTTGAGCATGCAGATTGCTGTGTTAGAGGAACAGAAAAAGGAAGCTGCCGAAAATGAGGCTGCAGAAAACGTTGACGATGAAGCTAAACCAAGTGAGACTGACCCCAGTGTAGCTGAGCCAACTTCCAGGAATGACGGTTTTGATGAAAAACCTGACATTAATGACATACCTATGGAAGAAAATGAGGTGAGTTGCTAACTGTTGATTTCTTTCCCTTTGGTGCTGGTTTGGGACAGGGGCTCTTGGTTTGATGGACCATTCTTGTAGTTCTATTTTCTTGTCACCTGAATGAAGTTCATGCTAATTTTAGAATGTTACAAAGAATAGTTTCACTTTGTACCGTCTAGTGCCATAAATAATGACTGAAAAGTTTTCTTTACGATTCGGAAGTCTTGCCTCTACATGACTAAATTTCAATTCTGTGTCTCAGGAGGACAATAAAATAGTACGGCAAGATCTGAACGAAAGCACGCTGGATTTGAGTTTAGGTTTGACAGCTCATGACGACGAGTCTGATTCAAAACCAAATCGCCATGGACAGCTGGAAAGAGTGAAATGAAGTAGCCCTGGGACATGAGTTGTGCATGTCGTTTCAGCTAATATATTGACAAAGGTGATAAAGTAGACATTGGCTCAATCAATTATGGCATTCTTCTCAGAGATTCAGTTTTCCATTCGGCCTTTCTTATATTTCCGATTGGTTGTCCCTCGAGCTAAAATGCATTGAAATGGCATGCCTTTGTACTTTTAGTTTCTTTCATTTGATACTCCATTGATAGATAAGCTGATTGCAATTTGTATTGATTAAGAACCGAACCGAGCAGGCCATTGTTTTGTCGTTGTTTCCCCTTAGATTTGTAGGATATGTTGGGGGGACAGAATATGTTGGACATACAAATTAATTTCAAAATGGTCCCTTTGAATTGAATGTTTTTCTGACTTTGCTTAATTTGTTTCCATCATCAAAGTGGTCCCTGCTGTCTTTTGGAGAGGATTCTAATGTTGCAGATTTAAATCATTCTCATGTTCTGCATGATTAAAGCAAATGCATTGCACTTCACTTCAACGCCAAGAGAAGAAGCATATCTGCATGATTCCAAAACCCTTGAAGGACTCGAGTATTGAAATTACAATTTAATGGAAAGTTTGTAAGCTTTTGGCATTCGGAAAATCCTAGGACTCAAACACCTAATCTAATATTCAGACAATTTTTCGGTGTTATCCAACTATTTGTTTAAGAAAGGCAAAGTTAAGACATGCACTATTGTATTTCAAAGCCAAACAAGATAACGTTCAAATCACATCCGCCATGATCCAATTTAACCCAATAAATTGTATTCATATTTAAAGTGGCATAGTGTGTATACATATATTGTATATTCCATTTAATAAGGGCAGTTCTGGTACCTTAAAAAGGAGTTTGACGCAAAATGAGAAAGCGAGGAAAGATACTGGCACCAACGATCTAAGGTTAACAGGTTGAAATGGGGAGACAGAAACACAAAGTTCTTCCACGCCACCACCATACAACATCGCAGAGCCAATTTCATTGTAAAAATAAAAAGGGAGGATGGAACTTGGCTTGAGGAACCTGAGGACATAGCCTTTCATCTGCAGCATCACTTCCAGAAGGTCTTCACAAAAGACCCTTCGGTGAACTTCCATTGTCTCAGGGATTACATCCGCAGATTGGTAACCGAAGAGATGAAGTTCGAGCTAAGCAAATTTGTGACCGAAGAGGAGATTGAGAAAGCTGTCTTCAATATGGGAGCAACTAAAGCTCCAGGTCCGATGGAATTCCAGGTTGCTTCTATCAGACTTTCTAAGAGACCGTGAAAGGAGACCTTATCGAAATGGTATCCACTTTCTTCATAGAAGACATCATGGATCCTGGACTGAACAAGACCAATATTGTGCTTATCCCCAAAAAGGAAAATCCCACTGAAGTATCACACTTCAGGCCGACCAGTCTATGCAATTTCTCACTGAAAGTAATCACCAAAATCTTAGCTTCGAGACTGAAAGTTCTACTCCCAAGTATCATTTCGCAGTATCAGTCAGCTTTTGTGAAAGGAAGACCTATACATGATAATATTATCATAGCAAATGAGGCATTCTATGCAATTAAACAGGCAAGAAAGAGGAAGAAGGGACTCATGACTCTCAAGATTGATTTGTAGAAAGCCTATGACAAAGTGGACTGGGATCTGTTACACTACGTTATGAGTAGGCTGGGTTTCTGCGATTGGTGAATTGGCAGAGTTATGAAATGTGTCACGCCAGCTTCTTTCTCCTTAGTTCTAAATGGGGAACACATTGGGGAGGTCAAAGCGGGGAGGGGTTTAAGACAAGGGGATCCTTTATCCCCATTTTTATTTACTTTCATTTCAAGTATTCTGTCTTGGATTATAGAAAAAGAAATCGAGCTGGACAGGTTTGAAGGTCTGAGAATCAAAAGACGATGCCCAGTTTTGAGTCATTTTTTCTTTGCTGATGATTGTCTGATTTTCTCAGTCGCAAATGAAGGAAACTGTGCAGCCGCTCTTCGTATCCTCCAATTGTTCCGGAGTTCTACTGGACAGTCAGTTAACTTCCACAAATCCTTAGTGTCCTTCTCCCCCAATGTTAGCAATTGTCTCAAATGTCATCTGTCAAATTTTCTGAGATTCCAACCAATGGAGGAGGACTCTAGATATCTCGGACTTCCTTCTTTTTGGGGACGAAGCAAAAAAGAAGCCTTGGGTTTCATTAAAGAACGAGTATTGAACAAATTACGGGGATGAAAAGCCAAGTTCCTAAGCATAGCTGGAAAGGAAGTCCTTATTAAGGCAGTTGCTCAGGCCATTCCTACCTTTGTTATGCAATGTTTTCTCATCCCTGTGACCTTCTGTGAAGAGATCAGTTCGCTGGTTGCAAAGTTCTGGTGGAATAATTGTGCAGACAAGGAAAGAAGCATTAATTGGATTAACTGGAAGGATCTGTGCCGGTCAAAGGACCAAGGGGAATTGGGATTCCGAAATCTCAGAGTTTTTAACAAAGCTCTCATCGCAAAAGTAGCTTGGAAGGTTATTAAGAATCCAGCATCCCTACTGGCTCAGACTCTTCGAGGAATATACTACATAAATGACAATATTTTCGAAGCGCCCAGGTGCACTAATCCTTCCTGGGCTTGGACAGGTATTAGAGAAGGGGTTAAGGTAATAAAGGAGGGAGCTCTTTGGAGAGTTGGAAATGGCAGGAGCATTTCAAGTTGGTTCGACAACTGGGTCCCCAAACTCCCTCGCTATCGACTCTCTTCTCAACCATCATCAGACCTTCATTCTCCATCAGTAATCTGCCTCATGAATCCGGATCAAAGATCATGGAACGAATCTAAAATTTATGATTTGTTCTCCCCAGTTGAAGCCGATGCAATCTTGTCCATTCTGATCGGAGAGCCTCATGTGAAAGACTCTTTTATTTGGGCAGGAACAAAGGATGGAGAATATTCGCCCAAGTCGAGATATAGATTTATTGAGGGGATCTCTGATGATCACTCAAATCCTTCATCCAGCGAAGACTCCAAGGTGAGGAAGGAGTTTTGAAATTCTATCTGGAAATTAAAAGTCCCATCCAAGATCCGCTATTTTCTGTGAAAATTGTGCCACAACATTGTTCCTACTAATGGTATCTTGGCGGCCCGCTTTTATGGCAACTTCAGAGATTCCGATTGTTGCCCCCGCTGTGGGAGCAAAGGGGAGTCTATTGAACATCTTTTATTCTTTTGCTCGTTTGCTTAGGCAGCCTGAAAACTTTGAAGATGGTTGTGCTCTCATTGCCTTCCTACTGTGGACACTGCGGAAGTCGAAGAACGACTTAGTTTTTGAAGGTAGGCAGGATCTCCCTTGGGACGTGTGACTGAGGGCGGAACAAGCCTTTACGGAATTCCATCTTACTACCATAACTGATCACCCGGAGAAGATTCACATCAATCAGGAGCCGAGGCAATAGACACCACCTCCTCCTGATACGATTAAGATCAATTGTGATGCTGCTTTCGATCAATTGTCAGGAAAAGCCTCAGCTACGGCTATCACATCGGATTGTTCGAGGTTGTTTATCCAAGGAGTCTCCGCACCATTTGCTGCTCCGTCTGCTGCAGCGGCGGAAGCTTTGGCTATCAGGTTGGGTTTAGAGATGACCCTCCAAAATAATTTCAGTAAGATTATTGTCGAGGCGGATTGCCAAGCTGTTATTGGCAGACTCAGTGCTGGAATCCCGTCTGATTGGGTAACATCGGCCGTTGAGGAAGACATTAGAGATATTGCGAGATCTTTTGACTCTTGTGTTTTTTTTGTTCCCCGTGCATGTAATCAGGCAGCCGACCGACTTGTAAAATTTGCAAAAGACAAGCAGGGCCATTTGTTTTGGGGACGTGACACCTCCCCTTCCCATATTCTGTATCCGTAATTTTACATGAAATAAAATTATCTGTTGATCAAAAAAAATATTGTATATGGGTAGGCTCACCCCTTGTTGTCATAGTGGTAAAGAATGATGTAATTTATCCAGGTGACTCGAGTTCGAGCACTAGTTCTGCACGGTGTGTGTGCCTTATTAGAAAAAAACTAAGAAAATCTGACTTCTCTCACAGTTTCTGCGAATTATCATCCATGAAAATAATATCATAAAAATATTTTAATAAAAAAATGAAAGACTAATTAATATAATTTGATTTCTTATTAATACTAATTAACTTTTGAAATTCTCGAAAAATATAAAACGCTTTTGAAAAATTAAAATTAAATATTTTATTGGTAAATTACCTAACAAGTTACTAAATTTTTCTAGAGTTTTCAGCTAGCATTTAAACATCTTGGAACATAATTTTTTAAGGTAGCACAAAAAATCATTAAATTTTTTTTAGAAAATATAACGAGTTGCTCGCGAACTTATCGAGTCGAGCCGGACCTTGCTCAACTCAACTCATTAAGATCTCGAGTCGAGTCAACTCGTGTCGAGCATTAATCGAGTTTTGACCGAGTCCATCTCGAGCTATTTACGAGCTGCTCAACTCAATAAGCACCCCAATTGGGACCTAACATTTTTTTGTTTTGTCTTTCCCCTTGCAAAATATATATACGTATTTATTATATTCATTTTACGATCTATTAAAATTAGTATTTGAATTTTTTAGTTATTCTTTTTAATATTGGTTCGAGTTTAAGTACAAAATGACTCATCATTACCTCTAATGAGTATTTCTTAGTGTCTGTCCTTTATAATTTATTTCCATGTTGTATTGTATCACGTATGTTTTATTTTTCAAAATCATGTAATATAAATATAATAGGATGCCTTCGGCTTGACCCGGTTCAAGTTTGACAGAGAGTTTCACCATCTATTTTTTTATAAAAAAAATCATGTTTAAGCTTGCGTTTAGCTCAACAATAAGTTTTTACGTAGGGCTTTAAATGAGACGAGATAGATCGCGAATTACTGGAGTCTGACTCAATCAAAGCTCAATCAATACTCGACTTGAATGAAGTTAAATTTGACTCGAGTTCTTAACGAGTCGAATCGAGCTCAGATTATTTAGACTTATTAAAAACTACTCAAACTCGAACTCTTAACGAACTGAGTCGAGCTCAGCATCACCCGAGCTCGACTCGACTCATTTATACCCATATTTTTACTCTTTATATATTATAAAAGATTTAAAAATAAATTTTACTTTAGTATATAGTTTTAGAATTAAATTAGATTAAATAAAACTAAATTTTATTTAATTAAAAACCGTACCGACCGAACGGATTACTCCATTCATGAGCAGGATTAATTGACACTCAACATGTTGCAATTTAATTATTTATAGACATTGCCATCCACACATCAAGTCAAACATTTATCGGAATAAAATTAATACATCACTTTACATGATTCGTCCACTTACCACATAAATTTTAACTCTTAACTTACTTCTTACCATTACGTTAAGACCTTCTCCCCACACATGAATATGGAGAGTAATTTAAATTGAGTAATTCATGAGGAAATAATTTATTTTTGTACGAGTGGCCGGTATTGATGCATTGTCAAGTAGGTGTTTTATTGAGGTGTTAGTTTTCGTTTTTGTGACTTGCGTGAATATAGTAGAGGGTGATGGCACTCTTCTCCCACGTCAAATTTAATTTGGGAATTAGGGGAGTGTCATCCACTAAATTAAAAAAAAAGAAGAAAAAGAGAAAATTGTCCTAAACTCCTTCCATTTACCTCGTCTTTCAAAGCCAAACAAGCTAACGTTCAAATCACATCCGCCATATCCAATTTAACCCAATAAATTGTATTCATATTTAAAGTGGCATAGTGTGTATACATAAATTGTATATGGGAAGGCTCACCCCTTGTTGTCATAGTAGTAAAGGATGATGTAATTCATTCAGGTGACTCAGGTTCGAGCACTAGTTTTGCACGGTATGTGTGTCCAAGTCTAGACACACCCGGGAGGCACCAAAAGGCCCTAGAAGGCTCAGGAAAGCTCGGGAAGGATCGAGACTATTCCGGAAGACCCTGGAGTTCTCTAGAACATTTTGGATCGTTGTAGATATGTATAGACATCAGAATACTCTAGAAAAATGTAAATCTAGGATAGATATTTTAGGAGGCAAAACCATGACCGTTGGATCAAATCGATCCTAGCCGTCCATTGAGGAGGTGGGAGCCTATAAATAGAGTCACCCCTTCATTTTGTACTCACTCAGAAATTGAGCATTGTAAGCACTCTAAAGCACTCTTGTAAGCCTTCTTTCTTAAGCTAATACAAGTTCCTTTACTTGTAAAGCTTCTAGCATTCTCTTGTGTTCTTTCTAGCCAAGTGTTGCGAGGGACGTCAAGGCTTGTTAGCATAGTCGAGGGTTGCTAACGCCGCACAAATTGGTTTGAGTGAATATATATATATAGAAACTCGATTTGCATACAACTTGCCGAAAGAAATTAAAATTTTTAAGTAAAAGGAATTAAAAAACCAGAATTTCCAAATTTAGTAAAAGGTTTTCTAATAAGTTCACACAATTATATACGTCAAAAGTTGCTCTACTGCAATGAATTTTTCTTACACGACGATTCTTCTCTTGTTTATGCTAGTAGAAAAAACGTAAAAGTGAACTAGTGATACTCTCAAATGAAGAAGACACTATAATGGTAGTATGAGAGATAATGCTCACAGGGTATTTCGCGTCCATACTTATCAGCTTCAGAAGAACAGAAGATCTATCAGCAGTCTCAAGCTCTTTGGGACATTCAAGCTTTCTAATGCTCTGCATCATTCAACCAGATTGTGGTATTTAGAAACATATCAACTACTTGACTTGTACAAACATGAGTAGAATCTACAGTTTACCTCTAAGAAAAGTGAATTTTCAGGATCACTGAAACTCCTAAGGGGGCCATCATTTAGACTGAACCCATTGGTCCAAAAAAAGAGCAATTTTCCCAGAGTAATCTTCCCTTTGAGCTTGATGACAGATTATGCAAATTGAGAGGTGGCTCCGCTGCTCTCGGTTGTTGATCAGGCATGCCGCTGTAAAACTAAACAAAGCTTAACATACATAAGTAACAATTTCATCAAATAAAAAATATAACATAAATTCATCGAAAGTAATAATTGAACATGATATACAAATTCTAATAATGATAATAATTAATAATGAGGCGAGAGAAGAGAGAACCTTTTTGATTCTTGTTTGCCGAACACAATGAGCTCCATGAGTTTCATTAGAGAATCCTTCGCCTTACATTCTATCTTCTCTAAGAAAACAACTGTTGATATTGTCAATGCACAAGTGTAGTAATCTAGAAAAGGTGTGATTGAACACACAACGTCTCCTAGTACCACGTAATTTCCTTTCCATAAACTTGAACGATTATGAACTGTTACTATGTACATGAAGTAGGTTTTGATGGCTGAGTTTCGGTTACTATGCCCATCTCATCACTTCATTTGTCAGTAAGGCTATTGGAGTACAATTTTAGAAAATTAGGAGAAAAAACAATTCAATGGGAATTGATTTAAATATGCCAAAAGTCATGTATTATTTCAAAATCTAAAAATTAATCCCAAAATTTAATTTTAAGACATTGAGTCTTGTACTATTTTATACAGAAACCATTGTACTCTACTAATTATCTAATTCTACTATTAACGGTTGACTTAGCATGTACATATAAAAAGACAAATTTCCCCTTAAAAACTATAAACATATATAACTAAAATAACACCAAATGAACCTACAATAAAAATATTAACACCTTATATAAATGATGAAATTGTATTCATTTGAATTTTGATTGATACAAATGAACTGCGCTTAAACTCAAACTGTTATTAATCTACCTAGTAAATAACATTTTTTTTTACAAAGCGGCTTCATATTCTCAGGAGTCCTGCCTGTCTATTAAAACTTCATCTTGGTGTTTAAACATGCCATTGGATTCTTGAGTTTTGAATAGATTTTAGGCGATCCTATTGAATAAAAATAGAACATGAAAGAGTCAACATAATAAGTAATTATACGAAATCATACTACGATCAAGAGAGGGAAAACAAAGATAACAATTAACCCTAAATATAACATATGACCTAATATTTTTATCAGATTATCGGATAATCCAAAACTTAAATATTGTGATCCATATTGATCTAATTTTTCGATTATTTTCTTCGAATATCTTATCTGAAAAATAATAAAATGAACCAGACATCCAAATATTCGAATCGAGCTGTTGAATAACAGATCAAATTACTCAAATTTAATATTTTTTTAAAGCACTACTTATATGTACGAAATAGACTTTTGAGGACAAATCACAACTATCCTTTTTCTTTCATTCTTCACGGGGACTTCTTGTTTGTGTTAAAAGATAAATTTGATTGGTGGTTCTGTTAATTTTTTCCAAGGTCTCTCAAACACTTTCTTCTTGCCTAAAGAGTTAGAATGAGTACATATAATCAAATACAATTTACAAATTCAACAAAAAAAAACGATAAAATATGTATATCTGAACACAACATTCAATATATATATATATATATATATATAACTTTCAACTACTCCCAAATTAAGATTAAAAAATTAAGAAATTGACAAAGTGAACTTTAAGTTTAGTACAATGAGTTCACATAGTTAACATCGATGCCTTATTTTGCAAGAAAATATATAGGAAACAATATATTTTGTTTAATATTATTGAATTGAGTTATATAATTAAAATTTTAAGAATTTAATTCCCAAAACCAATATTTTAGAAAACATTTAAATATATTTTTACTGTTTTATCAACCGAACAATAAATCAAATTTGACAAAAATTGAACAAAACAAACTTTTAATAGGTCAGGGCGGCTTAGTCAATACAATCAATCTTGAAAATTTCAAACACACGACCTGAGCTATGACCAAGTACACACGGGCTGCTATAAATTACCCTCGTCTCTACACAAACAACTCAAAATCCAGTCTTTCCTTTGCAGATCTCAACTATTTTCAAATTTCCTTCAAAACTTTGATAAACATATACATATGACTTCTTTACATGCTTCAAGCTTTCTAGTCTCGTCTTCTTCAAACCAAATCCATGCCGCCATATCTGTCCCAAAGCTTCCAAGGATGAGGCTTTCACCTACTAAACTGCAGCCCAAAATGTTGTCCGAGGAACTGAAAACTAGAGACGACACAGTCTCAAAGAATGTCCACAGGACACCATTGGTTGGAGAAACCTCATCTGTTTCAATGGCTACCTTACAACAGCTTTATGCTATCCTAGAAGCTGTAGCTGATAGAGTTGAGATGCATCAAAACATCGGTGAACAACGAGATAACTGGAACACCCTTCTTCTCAACTCCATCAACATGATGACTCTTACTGCAACAACCATGGCCGGTGTTTCTGCTGCTATTGGCGGCGGCGCTTTGGGTTTAAACTTGGCATCCACTGTTTTGTTCTTATCAGCCACCGGGATGTTGGTGTTGATGAACAAGATTCAACCTTCACAGCTTGTTGAAGAGCAACGTAATGCGACGAGATTGTTTAAGCAGCTTGGGAACCAAATAAAAACCCTAGTTGCTGTTGGTTCACCAACACAAGATGATGTGAATGATGCTATGGAGAAAGTGTTGGCACTTGACAAAGCTTACCCTCTTCCTTTGCTTGGTGTAATGCTTGAAAAATTCCCGGAAAATTTACAGCCTGCTGTTTGGTGGCCAACACACAAATCAAAGCACTTCAATGGAGAGGTGGAAAGCAACAATGGGTGGACCAAGGAATTGGAAATGGAAATGAGGGAAGTGGTTGAGGTGATCAAGAGAAAAGACAGTGAGGATTACGAGAGATTAGGCAACAAAGCATTGAAGATAAACAAAGTTTTAGCTAAATCAGGGCCATTGCTAACTGGAATTGCAGCTTTAGCCATGGGGTCTTCCAATGGAGCTTGGGCAGCAATTATAGCAGCTGGTGCAGGAGCTTTAGCTTCAACAGTTAACACGTTCGAGCACGGTGGACAAGTCGGTATGGTGTTCGAGATGTATAGGAACAACGCAGGGTTCTTTAAGCTTGTACAAGAATCAATTGAATCAACGTTGGATGAAAGCGATGTGGGAAGAAGAGAAAACGGAGAGTTGTTTGAAATGAAGGTGGCATTGCAATTGGGAAGAAGCTTATCAGAAATGAGGGATCTTGCCAAAAAATCCACATATTGTCGTGTAGAAGGAAGCCCCATTGATGAATTTGCAAGCAAGCTGTTTTGATCAGTATATACTATGTATATATACGTATACAATGATTCTTTAATTCTTTGATTCATTCAATTAACCAATGATGTAGATTTGTAAAATTTTGTAATATTTGATATCTAAGTGATACAGTTGAATCATGAATATACATGTAGAAATTCCATGTGTATTGATGCATAAAAATAAATTTAATAATCTATTTGAGCATGGAATGTTGAATGTATGAATTCCTTTTTTTTTTACTTATTCAACAATATAAGTTGCATGGTTTTGCCTAGTATTTTATAAGGTGACATCCCAACTTCATTTAAATAAATCATAAATTCTTTCCATCAATCTTTTTCATATAAAACATGTTTTGACTTTTTGTAATCTGCATGAATTCAATCTAGCAATATTTCTTATATCTATAATTTGTTTATTCATTCTAAAAATTCAACTTATAATTTCTTAAATAAAAATAAAAATTTTGTTTTTATAAATAATGAAATTTCAACTTATAATTTTTTAAATAACCAAATTTATTTAACTTTAAAGTTATATTTTACTGAAATAATTAATTGATGATCAATTAAATTGAATAAAAACTCATTCAATTAAATGAAACAATCTAAATTATTTTCTAATTCTCGCAAGAAAAGGAATTGGTAAACTGTATGAACTTGTTGGATTAAATTTGAGTTCTCTTTGTTTGTGTATCTGATATTTGAAATATTTTTAATTTGAAAATTAATCATATTTAGACTGAGTATATTACCATGTTTTTTTATTATTATGCAGCGTTGAATGTATGAATTTCCTTTCTACTTGGTCAACAAGATAGGCTACAATAATACCATATATATATATAATTGATAATTTCATACAAGTTGGATGGTTTTGCCCGAGATTGATGGATAAAATTCGTCTGCCCCTTTTCGGTGCTCCTATATATGCCCCAACACTAAAAAACACTATTTGTGTAACATTCCATAGTAGTGATGTACTCGAACATTGAACCGTGTTCTTTATATTAATAAGAATGGGCACTCTTTTCCCCCTATTTAGGTTTAGAGGGGGGTTTTTAACGAGGCCCGTCACTTTTCAAAAAAAAAAAACACTAAAAAACACTACAAAATTAAATTCTAAGCACTAACCCTAAATTCTAAATCCTAAACCCTACACCCTATACCTTAAAAAATACACCCTACCCTAAATTCCCTAAACCCTAACCATAACCCATAACCTAAAAACCTAAACCCTAAACCCTAAACCCTAAAGTTAATTTTGAGCACGGGGGCATATGTAGGGGCACCGAAAATGGGTAGAGAATTTCCCTCCGAAATTGATCACCCAACTTCATTTAAATATACTAAAGGCAGTCTTAATTCTTTCTCACAATCTTTGTCATATAAAACATGTTTTGAACCTATTTCCTTAGAAAAGAATCGTTGTTATCTCACGAGACTTACATTCAAACAATTTATCTATATTGTATGTGTTCGTTTTTAAATTCAAAACAAAAAAAAATACTGTTTCATTTCATAATTGAACCGTGGTTTTTTTTTTTCAAGTATTCCTTCAACATATAATGAAACACCAGAAAATTTTGAGTTTGTATGCAATTTTGAAAGAAATTTTCGCGTATGTAAGTCTTTTATTGATTTGTTCCACCTTTTATCTATAATAATAATAGACATAACAATAAATTTTAATTTCAACATTGCACATTTTATGATTTTAGTCAAATTACTAGGATTTTAACGAAAACATTGAGTAGACTGTTAAATCTTTTACCGTGCTAATGTGGCGACTTTTGTGAGAGTCCAAGAGCTTTTCATTATACTATATTATATAATATGACACATTAACTAATAATGTTAAAATTATATAAAAATAATAATTATGAAGAACTATTGTAGGAAATAGCGTAGGAGCAAAGCATATATAAAGTAGATTAAAGCATGCATGCAGCATACACATACATAATTGACATCAAAAGAGAAACAAATCTCAAAGTTGGTGAACTTAATAAACATCAGAGTTCAGACAATAACAATAGCATATATAAGATGTAAGATATGCAGCATGTGTAGGTCTAGGGATGTCCATCATCTTTAACACCTCTATTTCCCATTCCAAAACCAATTCCAATCCCCATTCCCATTCCCATGCCAAATCCCATGTTACCTTTCCCACCATTTGCACCTCCTACTCCTACACCCCCTCCCATTCCCATTCCTTCCCCATGTCCATATCCTTCCCCTCCTTTTTCATCACTTCCTCCGCCACCACTACCACCACCTCCTCCTCCTCCTCCACCAACATCACTTCCACTTGCACCACCTACACCTACACCTACACCTGCACCATAACCATTCCCATGGCCATATCCTCCATTAGAACCCTTGCCACCTTCACCGCCTCCACCACCACCACCACCACCTCCTCCCCCTATGCCTGCTCCTACACCAAAACCACTACCATGACCAAATCCTTCACCTGAACTACCACCTCCACCTCCACCACCCTCTCCCCCTCCTCCCCCTCCTCCTCCATTCCCTGCTCCTATACCAACACCGGCACCATATCCACTACCATGACCAGACCCTCCACCACCGCCTCCTCCTCCACCACCACCACCACCACCTGTACCCCCCATACCTCCCCCTACACCATTCCCCTCTCCATGTCCAACACCGTTACTCGAAGCACCACCTCCTCCTCCTACTCCACCACCCCCACCACCACCCTCTCTACCAAAGAAGCTACCACAGCTTCGCCAACTTCTATAGGAGCAATAATTTTCATCTCCACCAACAACACTCAAAGTAGAAGCAATACTTAGAAAAACAAGAAGAGACACATGCCAAACTTTAACACAAGTAGTTGCCATTGTTGGGGAAATAGACAAAGAAAAGAACTATGCCTAAACTTGCCTTGTCTCCCTCCCCATCTCCATTCTCACCTATTTATACACCACGCACTGCTTCACCCAACAATCATTTGCGCAATCATCGCTCCATTTCAGAGGGATACATGAAATTATGCCCGCGGGAATAATGAAAAAAAGACATTCAAGTCAAGGACAAATCCATATTGTCTTGTCAAGTCAACCATAGCCGACAAATAATATTACATTATTACTATTCAAGATACATTGGTCTTAACCAAGTCTAATAGGAAAACAAAATAATTGTACACAAATATTTTCCTTATATACCTATACTATTATGATATTAATCAATTAGGGATAGTGGAGTAGGTATAATCCTATCCTTTTGTAATTTAAGAGAGGGAAATTTGATGAGTTTCAGAGACAGAGTCAAAAATTTAGTTCGAAAGAGTATATATAACTTTTTGAAGATAATTTTTTTTATAATTATACCATAATTTTTTCAAATTTATTATATAAATTAAAGGTAAAAAATGGAGGTGAAGATATTTCCCCTTACAATATTGTTGTAGCTTAGTCTCTGAGTGCATCCATGCAAATGATGCCATGTGAATGCCATCCTTACAATAATTATGCCATAAATAATCCACTTACCTCCGTCCCTGCTCATAGGCATCCATGTGAATGCCATGTGACCAGTACCATGTACTAGAAATAAATGTACCTTTTGATTTTTATGGGGAAATAATGCAAATGAAAAATTAATAATTAAGAAAACAGGGTAGGTTGGGGATTAGTTAGGGAATTATGACACTCTACAATGGAGTTCCCAATGAATTTGAGGAAAAATATTTTTTTATAGAATTTGTCATTTACTCCAGATGAGTTCCAATAGATTTTTTAAAGTGCATTGAATGTTAAACAAATGTAATTTGACCGTGAGTTGTCATTCCACTATAGTATATGCAGTAATTTTCTAAATAATTCTCAACTCATTATATTTCCCTATATTTTTTTTCATTTAAGAAACCAAACCTTTTACTCTTAAATATTTTTTTTTAAAAAAAGAAATGGTGAAATTTGGAGTGGAGTAGGTTGGATGGGTTGGCGTAAACGATAGCCATCTACCTCTAGCGACGGAGCATCCTATGATAATATAGGAACATGAAGCCAAAACTCTTTTAAAAAGATTATGACTTGCAACTAATAAAACATATTTGGCCGGTTGATTAAGATGTTAATTCATAAGTTTCAGACTCATTAAGAGTACTCTTCTTTTGTTCTCCTCCCTCTAAATAAGATTAAGATTTGTCAAAAAAATCATGGCTTGTTTCAGCAAATTCTTTGTTCTGTATTGACCAATGCCAGTGTCATCTTCTTCAAGTATTCCTAGAGCTTGTAGTTGTAACGTAATGGCAAACTAACTAATCCCAATTCGGAAACACGATTTGAAACTTATGTCCGGGTTTCGAATGATGAAATGCTCGAATCAACAAGCTAAGCCTCTTGTTCACATATATGAATTGGGTGGCACCAAACATATGAATATCAAATGATATCCATACATTATACAAAAAATGTCAGATGCTGTAAACTATTTGCATCAATCCGTTACTAGCCTATACAAAATTGCATACTATGCATGCTCGAGAGTATGGATGGAAATAGATGATCAAGCTTAAAACGAACAAGATACGATGCCGGACTAGGCATTACTTACTAGAGATTGTTAAAAGCAAGCCATAATGATCACTCGGCAAAACAGGAAGCTCCAATAACTTCTTCTCTTGTCTGTAATACTTCTCCTTGGTATACGATAGTCCAGGTATTGGCTCCATTCCGATCATCTCAACCCCACTGACTTTAAAATCATTCAGCTTGCATATAAATCGGTCAAGCCGCTTTCGTAATGATCGATTCCCCGACAACATCTGGTTGGATTTAGTATCGTATGTGAACCCATCTTCAGCAGGCCTTAACTCTCTCCAAGCATCGATCCATCCATCGGGAAAAGGAAATTGACCATCTAGTTTGTCATCCCAGTTCATATCACCACCAAAAATAACATTCTGGTTATTCTGGAGAATACTGATCGCCACTTTGGCCTGTTCCACGCGTTCCTTACTGAACATTTGATCCCATTTTGGAGGGCCTGGACATGGACTCTCGAGATGGCTCGTAGCAACAACCAGTGTCTCACCCCCCAAAACTTCCACCTCGGTCATGCAGAGCTCTCGTCCCATTATCGAATTATCAAAGGGGTTACGCTTGAAGGATTTCACAGGCAGTTTGCTTAACTGCAAGTAATATAGCAGGCAATGAGGTAATAGGAACACTTTGCTCAAATCAAATGACACCACTATGCTATGAATCAAAGGCATACCTGCATACAAAAGTATGCTCTCGGCTCCTCGGTGCCATTCAATACAGAGCACCGGTACCCTTTCCACCAGTTGGACCGATGAAATACATTGTATATCTCGCGGGTAACCTCCTAGAATAAAATCCAAAATGATGACAAGGGTATGGTTTAAAGCAGCAATGAATAATGACAACACACCTGAAAACAAATGACATCAGGGGAATGAAGTTGAATAAGGTCGCCAATAGCTTTCATCCTCTTGTTCAACTCCAGGTCTTCCCGGAACCAGACATTGTAGCTCAATATCTTCAATGAAGTCTTAACTGACCCTGAACTACTCTCTATTGACAACAAAGATGATGGAAATCACAACACAAAAAACCCCAGAATCCAAAGGGGGGAAAATCAAAACTAACCCTTTATTTGAGCAGCTTTATTGGAGGCCTTGATGCCTCGGAATCCACCCAATTCGACACATCCTTCATTACCCAGATTTGGTTCCATGATCTTCCTCTTATTGCAAGGCTTCAAAGGCAAGAAAACGGAGCCGACGGAAGAATCCGCTTCCTCGTTAACTTTCAAATCATCGAGACTGGAAAGACATGAGCGAGAGCCACAGATTTCACAGTTGGAGTTGTTGTAAAGGTTCAAAAAGGTGCATGCTTTACATGACCATCTAGGAGGCGAGGACGATGAAGGCGACGGCGACGGCGACGGCGAAGAAGGTGAGAGACAGATTTGGCAAGCGGTGGTTTGGGATGGGGGGTTGAGGAAAGTGCATTTCTTGCAAGACCAAGACATGGTTTTTGGATTTGATAATGAAGGGGGGAAATGAAGGGGTTTTGAAATTGCGATAATGGGTCTAGGGTTCAATAAGAACACAAGTGGCTTCAACAATGACACCATTTCAAACGTTAAAAGCCGCCTCCGGTTTGGTACCAGGTTCGGCGTATATACTGCCTGGCCCATTTAAACATACACGTGCGCATCATCCATTCCTTTTACGATTCCTTGATTCAATATGATATCCATAGATAAATATTCCTAATGATAAAGTAAATCAAACTCCTTAGATAAAGTTTTAATCATGATAGACATCCACATAGATAAATATTCATAACACTCCCCCTTGAATGTTTATGTAGATAATGTGTCTCGTTAAAACCTTACTAAGATAAAAAATTCAGAGGGAAAAAAATTCTTTAGGAAAAAGAGTACACACATAACATGTTGCCTCATTAAAAACCTTACTTGAAAAATCCATTGGGACAAAACCTCGGTTAAAGAAAAAAGAGTGCAACACATATTTACTCCCCCTCATGAAAACATCTCAGAAGATCTTTGAATCTTCATAATTGAAACTTGAATATTATTTTTCTAAAGATAGCGGGGATGAAACTTTGGAGTAATATTTTCAATGATGTATCCACCTTCCATTATCTCTACACAAGATATCACTTGTATCATATCTTGTGAAAGTAAATCACATATCTTCTAGATATGTTGGGTCAATGGTCTTAGTCAAACACATTTTTCGTTTGCCTTGTGCATAACAATTATTTCTACAAGATTTGAGGAGGCATGGACGAATGTTTGAAGATCTAAATGTAATGATCTTTGTATATTCAAAGATATTTCTTGACCAACTAATATATAGTGCTTCAAGACCAAGAAAATATATAATTATCTTTATTCACATCCAACAATCTTACAACTATTGGGATACTCAATAGATATGTTCTATTCATATTGAATCTTCTTTAAGATTCTTTCAGTTTATGTCTATTTATAGACAAAAAGAAATATATAAAATACTCGATCTTCAGGTTGAGATAAACTTGATGTCAAGATTCAAGTACTTGTATTGAAAGCACTTCATGAGTTTTCAATTTGAAGCTCTTTAAGAGTTTTAAAATTATCATAATGGATCTTGACCCAAACTCCTTTATAAAATACATAAGGAAATCTGATCATTCTTATAGTATTTTCTCAATTAGTATTCACTAAGGCGATTATACCAAATGCGCCAAAATATTCATGAGACATGTCTAAATAAATTTCCTCGGAAATTTCCAAATGCTTCTAACATTTTAAATCCTTCAAGGATAAATATGGATCCACAAATAATTAGACGCATGTAAAATTTTTCATAACTGCCAAAGTAATTGCATCCACCATGAAGTAATTAAAACTTTTCATAAATTATAGTTCAAGTCGTATTTACGACTACTTATTTGTGTCTCACTTGCATTACACCTTTAGGTGTTTGGACTGCTGGTCCAAATACTTCTATTTTAGAAGTTCAAAGCGTCTTTCAACATCGGCCAATTCAATATCTATACTTCCTGATAGATTTTATACAAGATCCTCGATTTCTTTCTTTACTTCTATAGAAGTATTTTATATAAAATTGTTTATAAAATCGTTGTCGACAACTTTTCAATTTTCTGGTTCCATTCTCGTAATGACATAACTCATCGAGATCTCTTCAAGATTTCAATATTTATTTCAGGTACCTAAAACTCTTCAAGAGTTTTATTATTAGTTATGTCTTGGGTCTCTTTAGGAGCACCCGCCTCCAATATATGATCATCTCATAATACTTTTTATTTACGAGAATTTTGATCATTGGAACTATTTCAACTATCATGCTTCAAGCATGATTTACATCCACTTGCTCTAACATGTAATTTAAACTTAGATCATTTCAGCTGGTATATGAGACTTAATTACTTTCATTGGGTCAGTAAATATGTCTGACAATTGACATGAAATAACATGAATTATCTTATGAACTTTTAGTTCATATTCGAGGATCTAGATAATGATAATTTATTTCCTTCTTTATCCAGTCGATTATTCTCCCCCCTGATGTTGAGAAAAATCATCTAATAAATGATTTTTCAATTAATGTTTAGAATTTAAACATAAAATGAGACTCATACTCAATATATATTCTCAACCATTTTTACTTGCTCATTTTGTGTGTTATGGTGGAGCAATTCAACTATATATCGCACATTCAAAAATTCAAAAATGAGAAATATGACTTCTGACCAAAAGTCAAATCATCATGAGGAGTTTATTATAACTCGTTGGCTTGATGCGTATAAGTGTTGCTATATGGAAACACCATATAAATAATAAATATTTTGTTCTCACGGTTTAGCTATTAAATAGGGGGCATCCAATTAAAAATTTGTTAAATTGTATTTTTCATAATCAATAGGCTTTGTAACAACCGATATAGCCTAAAATATAAACCCACAAGCTTTTGCAAAACGAATAGTGTAATTATATAATCTGAATCCTTTTAGAATCAATCTCACGCACTTCTGGTTGTAAGTTGATAAAACAATGTAGATGCATCTACTAAAATCATATAAAACTTTCCACATTTGTGGATATATGAGCTCATATTTCGTTCAGATATACAAGACATACAGTCTAAACTTCAGTACAAGAACTTCAAGTTTTAATTCTTTTAGTAAGTGGGATCTTCTATATCCTTTGAGAACAAACAACACAAGAACTTCAGGTTCTTTTAGTAAGTGGAATTTAATCAATTCCTTTAAGCAACACAAGAACTTCACGTTCTTTAATAAGTGGAATTTAATCCATTCCTTTGAGAATAAGCACCATAAGAACTCCAATTTATTTTAATATATGTGCATGTAAATCTCAATAGCTTTCGCATCATTATTGATCAGGATGGTCTAACCGATCATACCAACTACATACAAGTGTGTATATACATTTTTGAATTTCGTAAACTTCTAGTTTACCATAACATGTAATTTAATCTCACTCGTACATGTCTAGTATGATCATCAAAATTGTTCCTTTGAATATGAATATATTTAGCTATTTCGGAGCTTTCAATGGAAATTATCTTTTGGTAGCAATATATATAGCTTTTCTAGAGCTTTTAATTGACTTTTTAGCTACCAGAACTTATATCCACAATGGCTTATTTCAAATGTTAATTGATAACATATGTTATGTATAATTCTCAAAGGGATATTTTGCGAACTCATATTTGCTCTCTTAAAATTTTCAATTTTAGTGGTGACGACATTATTACCATTAGCGGTAATTATTGCAATATTCGCAATTCTGTACTTTTCATAATGTGCTTTCTCTCAAGAATTTATTGCTCTTCTAGAACATCAATATTTTCAGATCTTTGAGATATAGAACTCACATTATTCCCTTGCATTTAAATGGGAAAATATATCTTATGCTTATGTTGAGCATAAATCGTCACCATAGATTGTTGATTTTTCAACGTACGACAAGTACAAGACCAATGGTTTATAACATCACATTGGTAATAAAAATAATTTTACTTCATTAGAATGATCTTTATCACTCTTATCATCCTTATAACTTCACCACTAGTGGGCAGAAGTATCCTTAAAATGCTATGTTTCTCATGTCTATATTCATCGTTTCAATCATGACCACAACCTCTAATGTGATTTTTATTCTTTCTATAATATAATCTCAAATTCACTTCAGGGAATGGAGTAGAGTCAGTGAGCCTTTGAAACCTATTTTACGATATTGTGTCCGAGGACAACATTATTTGTTGTGAAAAGTGGAGTATGTTTTTATTAACATATCCTTATCACAGATAACAAGGATTTAATCATCGTACGCGATGTTGTTAAACCAGTCCACAAGGTCCTTTAAAAACCTCCTTTGAGACCAATAGCCTCACAAAACGGGATGTCCAACCAATATACTTGGATTATATCGAAGTTATGTTCCCAATTGAATAATGATTTACCATGTTTGCATTCACTTCGGGGAATGAAAAATATCCAATAATTGCGTGGAATAAACATCATGCTTGCATTCACTTCAGGGAATGCCTCCCATAAAACCTTTTGGATCAAGACAAATTTTCGTAAACTTGGGAGAAGTCTATAGTCGAATTTTTTGACATAGAAGAAATATTGCTTTTAAGCAAATATAGATTTTATAACAACTCTTTCATTCACTTTAGGGAACGAAACAAATCTAATCGAACAAACATATTATAAGAAAAATCCTTATTAATAATTTAAAAGAAAAGATTAATACCTTAACAGATTGAGAAGGAAGTTGCGATATGGATTTCCAAACCGTTAATTCTCCAAAATCTAGCAACTTACCTCTTTAGATTTTATCTTCGGAGAAGCCATGACTTTTTCCAACCCATTTAAACATATCATGTAAAACTCAAAACATATAAACTGTAACACCCACAAAAAATATATATGTAAAATGGGATTGGTGGGGTTTGATCCCACAACCTCACCCCTCCCTTCCCCCTTAGATGCTAAACCACTGAGCCAAGTGTTCATTTGGTCATATTTTGCATGGAGAAATATTAGAATCAAGTTTGAGCGGGATATTAAATCAAATTTAATATCCCATTTGACCCTTCAGATCTAAGTTTGGTGAAACAAGCATCCAGAGAATTCTAAGAGCCTCTCACTCACCCTATCTCTGTTCAAGCTCCGACAAGCTCTCCCCGGCCGTTCGTTGCATCCTCCGTCCCCACCATCATCACCGTCGCGCCACCGCCACCAAAATCCGACCACCCAACCTTCATTTCTGCCGCTGTTCGCACAAAAAACGGTGGAAGACCGTTCGGCTTCACCAACCTCGATCTGCCACACCGCCCGGCCGTGGCCTTCACCGCCGCTGCCACCGTGTCCGCCGGCTCTCCCCGAACGCAACCGCGGTAGCCACTCGCGGTTATTAGCCGCCGTCTATCGTGGAAGGCCGTTTGCGTGCTTCGTCGGAGAAGCCCAATGCGCCCACTGTTTTGCGTGTTTTCTGGCCGCCTCCGGCGTCCCATGGTCGCACAACCACCAGATCTAGGCTCTTCGCACCACGGTGAGCAAATCCCAGCCGGCCGATCCTCCGTCTAATATCGATAGAGGCTTCGTCGGAGCCGTCATGTTTTTCCGGCCGTTTAGGTTTATTTTGGTAAGTTCCGGTCATAATTCAGTTTGTTTGGTGATGATTTAGGTGTATTATGATTTGGGGTTTAACGTTCGTTTGATTTTCGGCAGAATCGACACGAAAATGACATTTCCGGTGACTTTTCCGACGGCCGTCCGGTGACCGGAATTTTGAGGTGAGTGAACCGGTCCGAACCGGTCCGAACCCAACCCGTCTGCCCGAGTCTGACCCGACCCGTTGACCGACCCGACCCGACCCGTTGACCGAATTAACCCAGTGAGTCAACTCGTCCGAGTCAACTCAGTGAGTCAACTCGTCCGAGTCAACTCAGTAAGTCAACTCGTCCGAGTCAACCCAGTGAGTCAACTCGCTGAGTCAGCCTTGGTCCAGTGATGTCAGCATGACGTCAGCATTGACTTTGACCGCTGATGTCAGCGTTGACTTTAACCCGTTGACTTTGACCGTTGACCAAAAAGTCAAATTTTCCGAAAACTTCTATTTTATGTTTTTCGACGTCCTGAGTCCATTTTTGAAGCCCGTTTGCAAAATTCTGATCCGAAAGCCTCCGAATCTGACCTTGAGCCCGAACTTGTTTATGTACTTAATTATTGGTTAAGAGCTTGTGAGTAAGATCTGATCTTGGAATTTGTGTAACTGAAGGTATTCTCGGTTCCTTGGATGCTCGATGCTGAGGAATGTCGAATTCAGGTTCGAGGGTATTCGAGTGTCGTATCATGAATCAACTGTTATAGCTCGGAACTAAGGTAATACATCACTACCCCTTGTATGCTTTATGTACATTTTGATATCTGGTTAAAGCATGCATGCTTATGATGAGTGTTTTGTGATCTCTGCTTAAGCCGAATTCGATACGGAAAATAAGAATGAGAGTCAGTAAGAGTAAAATACTCGGATAAGAATATTAATAGATCATGAGTGTCGAAAGTGCTAATAATAATAAAGTTAAATCTGAAACTCTATCAATGGTGTCTAAGAACCAATGTTCAGAATGCGGAGTATGAAATGTTGGATATGAAATTACGATAATACCCTTAGAGCATAAGTATGTCTAAACTACCCATCTGATAAAGGAAATGACCTAAAATCTGCATTCGACCTAATTATGCAATTTATACTACCCAAGATGTATGTTTTAATGGAAAGACTTCGACATCATTATGCAATACGTGTGATACAAACTTGGATAATCCCTCAATCTCTGTATAACACATGAATGAGAATTTTCTGGAAATATTGCTGAAATCCTAAGTCGATCCTTATGATAGTAATACGTGAATTAGATGAGAATGATCGTAATGACCAAAAAGACGGTAATGCCCTCGAGCACCGAAATGTCTGATTAATTTGAATGACGATATACCCTCAAGTTCTGTAATGAATGAATCGTCTGTAAAGGGCCGGAGAGTTAGGACGCCTTAATCTCGTTTGAGTACGTGAATGATGGAGGTACCAAATGGTAATCCAGAAAGAAATGATAGATTTATCTCAGTCTAAAATAACCGAAATACCCTCATAAGTTAATCGGTAACTATGTATTTGACGAAATTCTGGATTTGTTAATAAGACTAAAATAACTAAAAGGCCATGATAGCCTAAATAATCGAAACATCACTGAGTATACCCGATAACTTAAAAGACTTGAATTAGAAATTTTTGAATGTCCGGTTAGAAAACTAATGAGCGAATAGGATACCCGAGTTCTGTGAACCATTGCTCTCAATGTTAGTATAATTACCAGAATGTCTATGAACATCGAAATGACCATAATGTCCTTGTATGCTTAAAAGACTAAAGTACCCATAATATATCTGAACTTTCTAAGATCTTGATGTATCACCTCCTGAATATCTGGGTTAAACCGTTAGTATGAATCCCCCTTTTTAAAAGGGGCCACGTTTCAGAAATCCGTTCAAGTTGTCAAGAGTTCAATATGCCTCATTCCGTAAATGCCAAGTATCTCTAAGAAACTATCTGTCCCACCTAGTGTGTTCCTTGTGTGATATATTCTGTTAAATGGATTGTATAATTATTTAATCATGAATAATATTATGTTGATGAACATTTCAATTGTTATTGAGATTACGTCACTATGTTAGAAAATGAGATAAAATGATGAACTTGATATATGATGACATTCTCTGTCTACCTGATATATGTCTGCTCAATCTGTATACTTGGTATGTGATCGTTGATCTGTGATGGTATTGTCTGACTGTTTGATGAATTTGTTAGCATGATCTGTTATTTTGACCTATGATGGGATAATCTGTTTGCATGATGAATGCTGAAAATGTCTGCTCTGCTCAATAGTATGCCCATTTATCTGTCAAAATCATGAACTTCTGTTTCTGATACTCTGAATAGAATGTCTGTTACCTGTATTATGTTACTCATGTCTGGAATCTGAACATCGATTACTGTATGGGGTATACTGTTGGGTTATGTTATGAAGTGTCTGTCACAACCCTGATCCAGCTGTTCTGTTAAGCTCCTATGCCCACGGGCCTAGGGTAAGTCTTTCTGGACCTAAGGCGTTCCCTTAAGTAGGCCCCTATGCCTCAGGCCTAGGGTAAGACCTTCTGTAAGCAGTTCTGGGGGACTACATATTGGTGTAAGGTTGGAGGGTAATTCTTGTAAACTTCTGTATGAACATTGAACATTTGCATTTAATCTGTTATGTGCTCATATGATACGATGTTAAGTACTTATGTATGTCTGATTTGCAACTTATTAAAACACACTAGGCTTCGTGGTTTAACTTCTCCAACCCGTCACTCTGTTGATTTCTGAACAATAAGATCTCTTTTAGTACTCAGTAACATAGAAAGAACAAACCTTGTTGTCCTTAAGAATAGTGTTTCACTAAATTAGTGAAACATAAATGGAGACAAGTAATGCCTGGAACATCATAAAATATTATGCCTACCCTATGTCTGCATGAGCTTATAGCATCTTTTGGTAGTTCTGTATTACTGAGCTTTTCCAAGCTCACGTTATTTTTACTATCGCAGGTTAAAAGAATATAGTTTGACAAATTGTTGACATCAGTGTTCGGAGTTCCCTCGGCGTTGCCTCTGGAGTACGGTACTGTATAGTTAGGGGACATGTAAGTCATGTATGGTTTCATGTCAGTGTCTGTAAAATACTTTTCTGAAATTTTTGTTATGTGTTTAATGTTTTCCTGAAATTGTATTTTAAACAGAAGTTGATTTTTCAGTTTGATAAGTGTTTTGAAAAAAAAATGTTTTCAAGTGTATTTTCACCGTCGGTCGCTCTTGTGACCCTAATGTGACTTCCTAGGATTCGTTGTAATGCATAGGCGGGTCTAGGGGGTTACATAAACTCTTGTCAATAAAATAAGATAAACAAATATTGATATTTAATTCCAAGTTTAACTACCGTGTCAAACTTAAACATATATGAAACCATAATAATTAGATCTATATATATGGACTGAATTGAATATATTATAAACTAGAGAATTTGTGGCATAATACTCTCTTTTTGTTTTTGTTTTTTAAACATAGTTGTACATGCAGTTACTAGGTATAACAATGATGCGTTTATATATTTCTTTTGTTTATCATAAGTTAGCATAATGCCTAAGGGTGTAAAAAACAATCAGGATCAAACTAAAATGATCTAAACTATGAAGAACTAAGGCCACAGTTTACCCTTAAGATATATGTTTTTTATATTAAAAATTTAGGTTTCACGACTTCATTGACAGAAAATAATTTTTCTTCATAAATAATATATATGTTTATTTTAACTAATCGCACCATAACTTTATTTTTTTTGTCTAAAACTGAATTTTTTCTTTTTCAAGTTAGAAAAATAAAAGCAGGTCAAAGAAAGCTAACCAATGGTAAGTCGTTCATTAGCTTGAACCACGAGCATTAAATTTTGTGTAGCCTGGCATCTCAATTGGTGTTTACGAGCGGCTTCAAAATTCATAGCTCGCTTAAACCTTCAAAATATATCACCAAAAATTAAAGACCAAATTAAAATATAAGATGCTGACAGTTAGTAATTAAAAAAATAAAGAGAAAAAAAACTTATCTTCAGTTCAAAGTAGGATTGGACTTTTTCAGTAACTTCTTTGAGATTCGAACGAAGAGCACCAAAATCTTTCGAGCAAACTCGTGCTGATAACATGTTGTAAATAAAATAACAAAGAACAATAATAAGAACAAAGAACAAGAATGGAAGAACAGAGAGATGAGAGAAAAAGGGAGATTTGTATTATTCTCAAATATAGACTTGTATACAATGTTTTTATCAAATCATCTATTTATAGGCATAAGAAGTACATATTACATTGAACTCTAATTAAATGATATAATATTCCTAATGATAAAGTAAATCAAACTCCTTAGATAAAGTTCTAATCATGATAGAGATCCACATAAATAAATATTCATAACAAAAATTTATTTAAAGATGTATTGTTGATTTTATAATAATTATTTGAGTTATTATGTGCTTATAATATTGGAGAAGTCGTTATTTTTTGTTTTAATTTTTAAATCACACAAAAGTGTCAATGTATTTTAAGATGAAAATGAAAAAAATAATAAATTAAAAGGACTATAACATTCAGAATGCGGTAACATCAAGTTTAAGAACATTCTTGAGATAGCAACTTAACAAAGAAAAGCATAGAATTGCAAGCATTCAACAACAACTAGTCGGCCTGCTTTATTTTTCGCTACTACTAATTAAGACATAAATAAACTTGAACTTGAATAAATCTATTAGAACCTGAATTATGAAGGCTTATTAATTATTTTTTGTCATTCAAATCATTCTTTAATTTTGAAGTCTGGTTCTAAACTTTATTTAAAAAATATTTGCATTCGATTTTTTTGCATAACAATTGATATTCAATTTATTTTTGAGTTTGCTGGAAGCTCAAACTCAAAGTTATTGTAGCATGGTTTTGTTGGCGTTTGTCTTAAAACTCAACCTCCAAACCATAGTATAAAAGCAAAGGACATTCTGGGAAAATATTTAGTTCAGCTTAAGTTAGAATATTTGGTTCAAGAGTTGCTCTACTGCGAAATTTTTTTTCTTACACGACGATTCTTCTCTTGTTTCTACTAGCAGAAAAAACATAAAAGTGAACTAGTGATATTCTCAAATGAAGAAGACACTACAATGGTAGTATGAGAGATAATGCTCACAGGATATATCGCGTCCCTACTTTCAAGCTTTCTCATGCTCTGCATCATTCAACCAGATTGTGGTATTTAGAAACATATCAACTACTTGACTCGTATAAAAATGAGTAGAATCTACAATTTATCTCTAAGAAAAGCAAATTTTCAGGATCACTAAACCTCTTCAGGGGGCCATTGTTTAGACTGAACCCATTGGTCCAGAAAAAGATGGTGTGAATAATATGTGGCTCCTTAGGAGCAGAATCTACAGTTTCCGAGAGTAATATACCCTTTAAGCTTGATGACAGATTATGCATATTGAGAGGGGGCTCCGATACTCTCGGTTGCTGATCAGGCATGCCACTGCAAAATTAAACAAAGCTTAACTTACATAGGTAACAGTTTTATCAAATAAAAAATATAACATAAATTTATCGAAAATAATAATTGAACATGATATGCAAATTCTAATAATGATAATAATTAATAATGAGGCGAGAGAAGAGAGAACCTTTGTGATTCTTGCTTGCCAAACACAATGGGCTCCATGGGTTTCATCGGGGAATCCTTCGCCTTACATTTTATCTTCTCTAAGAAAACAACCGTTGATATTGTCAATACACAAGTGTAATAATCTAGAAAAGGTGTGATTGAACACACAACGTCTCCTAGCACCACGTAATTTTTCTTCTAGTTTTAATTGGTACACACTCAAGAACTTGGGGGTTAAATCATGCTATAAGGTGTAATAATATAAGAAGTGTTTGGGTAATAGTACTTTTTCCCAGTACATAGAACGTAGGACCAATGGGTTGCGTACAGAATTGCGAAGAATGTAAGGACGAGAACCAGCAACGCAATCTATTCGCTAACCCCGGGCACATCTTCAGATAGCGTTGCTTTAGACCCTCTCCCCAGTGTGGTTTCTAAAGCAATGTTCTTCCCTCGAACATCCTCAGCAACTAGTCAGGTATGTTTGACTAACTCGAACAAAAATCATCACCACGCTTGACTGCAACTACAAGCTGGAATCCATCACACTTGACTTTACCTGCAAGTTGGCTCAAACGCAAGTCACTTCGTTGACTCGCTTTGATGCTACTTCCCTGAATAGCACTCGCTCTGATACCACTTCCCTAAAATAGCTCTCGCTATGATACAACTTCCCCAAACAGCTCTTGCTCTGATACCACTTGTCACGGGGCAAGACTTATGCCAGCCAAACCGCGCGACCTTAGTTGCCTTCTTGGCTAAATGCTACGACTAAGTCACCTCAAATCCCTCATTACGGTGTTAGACTCATGCTAGCTGGACCGTACGACCTTAGACAAATGTCACGCCCCGCCAAAGTGCACCAGGACCGACCGAGGAGTGCCCCCTAGGTGCACTCAAGCCAACCAAGGCAAAATGAAGAGCCTTGGACGTTTTAAGGCCAAGTATGAACCAAAGAAGGATCTGGAATGGCCTAGAGAGGCCCACAACCCTCTTAAAACGTCCCTACATGAATCTAGGAGGTTCTAGGATGTCCTACACAAGTCTAGAACGATCCGGGAGGCTCTCCAAAGGTCTAGAGACACCTAGAACGCCATAGAAGATTCTAGAAGACTCTACAAGATTCTTGAAGATTCTAGAACATTCTAGAAGAACCTGGAACATGCTGGAAGCATCTAGAACATTTTAGAAGATCTAGAATGTTATAGAAGATCCTGGAAGACTATGGAAGAATCGGGACTACTCTAGAGATGTCTGGAACATTCTAGAAACCTATAGAAATGTGTAGATCTATAAGAGTTATCTAGAATACTTTAGGTCCTGAGAGTTGTATGTAGAATCCTATAGAAATCTCTAGAATAGTTTAGATCCCTTAGATATTTTAAGAGGCAAAATTGTAGCCGTTGGATCAAAATGATCCTAGCCGTCCGTTGAGGATGTGGGAGCCTATAAATAGGGCCACCTCTCTCATTTGTAAATAACCTAAGAAGTGATAATTATAAATAATATAAGTGATAACTACGATAACTTATCACATTTACCATCTAAATTACCCTGGTGGGCTTGCGGGCTTTCTAGCATTCTCCAGGTGTCAAGCCAAGTCTGATGGTCTTGGCGAGCCCGTTACTCAGCGCACAACCTCTATGTTTGATGTTTGCGCCAATGTCTCAGCCTCAAGATTTTAGTCCGTGACATATAAGTTGTCTAAGGCAATCCAACAAGCGATGGAGATGATAAGAATGCCCGAGGCATATGCAATATAAGAAGTGTCTGAGTAGGAGCGCTTTTTCCCAGTACATAGAACGTAGGACCAATGGGTTGAATACAGAATTGCAAAGAATGTAAGGACAAGAACCAGCAACGCAATCCATTCCCTCAAGGCGGAATGAAGTTTAAATTCAAGTTCACGATATTTTGTAAAAAAAACTAATTACCTTCCTCCTCAGATGAATGCTGCATATCACCTTCCTGGTGTTCTCCTTTACCATTTGCTTTTACGTGTTTTCCTTTATCATTTGTTTTACGTGTTCTCTTACTTCTACATCCTTTATTTGTACACCGGGTATTTTGCTTCAGTGGCAACATACTCTATTTCTTGATCGTGTATATCAACTTTGTTCTTGCATTAAACAAATAAATTAGGGAGTAAATTAAATTAGAAACAAACTTCAATTCTGATTTTTTATTGATAAAGTGACCAAAATGAATTATACTTCAGAGTTCTAGAGGCTAAATAGGTGAATATCCGTTTAAAAAACGCGGACTCTCATCCAACCCGGATAGTAACTCGCGGGTGAGGGAGTCAACCCGATGCCGAGGTACGTTTGACTCACCCTATCATTCTCATTCTCTGAACTAACAATCTAAACCAAGAAAAAACCTTCCCATTTATCTATTTCGTCCGTTCGCCAGTCGCCGATGTCGGCCATCACCAGTTATCGTCTCTTATTATTCTCCTCTTAACTCCGACAAACTCTGCGATTTCTAGACACCTTTAACCCATCTTCGACAACCTTTCTCTGCCGCAAATCGATATTCGATAACCTTTCCAGACCATTCTGACGACCTAAATTTTGACTAAAATTCAGTTAAGATATATATTGACCTAGGGTTTTACATGTTTATATAGATTGAGAGTTAATAATTGAAAAAGTAAATTAGGGAAGTAGGAGTTATTAAAACTTATTTAATGAAAAAAATAAAATTACTGCAATCAATAAAGTCAAATTTATTTAAGGAAATAAACTAAAATCTACCATATTTAATAACGGTTTACGATTTTGATAATAATTTAAATTCTTATTAGGATTGTATTCTTTATGTTATGATAATAATTAGAGTTTTGAGCTGGTACTTTAAACTATTTAATTCAAAATTTATTATTTTAAAAAGTAAATTTTTAAAGGAATTATATCTTATATACTAACGGTAATTTTTAGGTTGAGAGACTCAATTTAGGGTGTAGGGTTTATGAGTTTAGAATTTAGGGGTAATGATTATAATTTAGGGTTTTGGATTAAGGTTTAAGATTTAGAGGTTAGGGTAATACATTGTGGATTTAAGTTTTAGCCTATAAACCCTAAATTCAAACCCCTAAACCCTAAATTCTAAACTATTAAACCTAAACCCCTAAACCCTACGCCCTAAGCTAAGTCCTTAAATTCAAAAACTAAATTACTTACGAAAACTTACAATTTCCACCACTAGTGTATCAAATAATTATCCATTTTTAAATATTTGTTATAAATTGCAGTATGTTGCTATTACCTCGTTGATGCGGGTTATATACATTCAAAAGGCTGGGTTTTTAAATATTTGTTTGGTAAACAACTTTTTAAGCTAAAATTAGAGGTTTGAAGTATTTTTGTAGTTTTGACCAGTCAAATTCGCTAATTTAGATGGCTGGTATATAGATGATTATAATAGCGGATGAGGGAAACCTCTCGTTTTGAAAAAACTCCTTTTAGGAACTTTTTGAGTTAGAAGTTTGTGTAAAAGACTTGTAAAGACTATTTTGTTCTTAACAATTATAAAAGATGCTCTAAATAACATAAATTGGATTAACTAATAAAATTAAAAACATAATTTCTTAAATAAAAAATAATATATGAATACATATAAATTTAGTAATCAATATAATTATATTTAAAATATAATTTCATAGATAAAAAATTAATATATACATCTACATTTAATAATTATTAAAATTATATTAAAAAGATAATTTCACAAATAAAAAATTAATATGTACATTTTCATATATGCTCAGTAATGGTATTAAAAAATTAATTTTTACTATCTTATTAATATTAATATATAAAAAAGGCTAATAACTAATAAATTATTTAAACAAGTATTAAATATAATCATGTCCTTATATGTCATTTTGCTTCTTTAAATAATCAAACAACTATAAGCTATTAGTTAATTTTACCAAACACTTTTATACAATCAACTAATATAGTCCGCTAGTCAAATCAATTAATACCATCCGCTAATGTAATCAGCTATTAACGATGGTTATCCACCCACAAATTATGTAAGGACAAATTTTAACTTAGGTTTCCATCAATCCACAAAAATATATATTTCAAGAATTGTAATTCGACATTGAATGTTCCCAATCCAGAAGTGGTCGAAGCTCGGGCATGTTTTCGAGTCGTCCAATTAATGAGGGAGTTGGGCTTCAATCGAGCAATTATTGAAGGAAGTTTTTAAAATGTATATGTTCAAAACTGCAACCTCAAATTATCAGTATATGCTAATTATATCTTATGTTAATAAAACTGTTATAAAAATTGTTAATTGATGTATATTGTGTAATAACATAAACACCTATGCAAGAAGATACATGATTCAGAATGTACATAAACATCAATGAAACTCGAACCGATTAGAACATAGTCTTGAGCAAGAAGATACAGAATCAAGATAGGTAATGAGCCTGGGCACTTTGTGGTGTTATAGGTTACAACAGTCATCAACAACGCTGGTAATGGAAGGATCTAAAAAAGCTTTGCAGGTTGTGCCCCACTTCTCATCATTGAGCAGAACTCGTCGTAGTTAATTCTCCCATCCTGATTAATCAAAACTGGGAATGTAATAACTTACAAGAAGATACTAGTACTACCAAAAGCTTGATTCAGAAACAAACTTACGTTGTCGCTATCCACCTCCGCAATTATGTCCTTGATGTTGGCTTCATTACTCATTCCATACTCCTTCATAGCACCCTCAAGTTCGTCCATTGTAATGAACCTGCAAATTGTGATATGAGAAGATTCGTGCACGAAAGTACGAAGCCGGAGCCTGTATCGAAACTCACCCACTATTATCTTTATCGAAATACTGGAACGCTTTGTACAGGTCTTCATCTGTTTCAAGTCTGTATCGGTGCATTGTAGCTGAGATAAATTCGATATAGTCTATCGATCCATTTCCATCCACATCAGCCTGAAATACATTGCACAGTCAGACCTTTAATCCCTTCTTCTCATAGATTTTCAGCACATAAATACTTACAGCTTCCATTAATTGCTTCACTTCAGCTTCGTTGAGCTTCGATCCAAGACGAGCCAAACCTTCTTTCAGTTCTTCATAAGTGATTGTGCCACTATTATCCGTGTCAATGTTTGTGAACATTGTTTTAAGACCTTTAATCTCTTCTTCTGATAGATTTTCAGCAATAACCTGCAGGATTTCATATTAAATGAAGCTGGAAGCTATGATTCAAACGTAGAGCTTCTTCGATCCAATACCTTTAATGCAAGCTTCTTCAGCTGATTCATTGCCCTGAACTGCTTCAATCTGGTTAGAACAGCGGAATTTATCGGCTTGTCTGATGCCTCACCTTCTCTCAGCCATGGATGCTCTAATAAATACCAACATCACATGTTAGAAAATTAAATTTCCTAGGGAAGCCAGACCAACTAACTAAAGAATAACAGACCGAGAGCTTGTGCAGCTGTAAGCCGTTTTTTGGGGTCTAATGTCAACATCTTTCTCACTAGATCTTTGGCACTCTCGGAAATCGAAGGCCACGGGTCGCTTTTGAAATCTAGTCCACCTTCAACAATGGCCGCAAATATTCCCTTCTCAGTTTCTGCAATACATTTTGAGGCATTATACAACAGAAACAGAACAGCAACAACTTGCTAAAACATGACAATTTCCTAAATTACCAGCCCAAAATGGAGGGACACCACAAAGTAGAATATACAAAATAACCCCTGCACTCCATATGTCGATTTCCTTCCCGTAACCGCCACGTCGCAGGACTTCCGGAGCTATGTAGTAAGCGCTACCGACTATATCACGATATTGCTTCCCTGCATTTGGAATGCAGAGTGATTAGAACATGAACATCAAAGCTTCATTTGAATCAAACAGGAAAGGGTGGAACTTTAACCTTCTTCGATAAAGACAGACAACCCGAAATCGGTTGCCTTCAACATAGCTCCTTCATCCTTGGTAGACAACAAGAAATTCTCCGGTTTGAGATCACGGTGCATTACTCCCATGAAATGGAAAATTTGAACTACATTTAGGACTTGTGTACAAATAGCAGCTGCAGCTCTCTCGGAGTAATGGCCTTGGGCAATGATCCGATCGAAAAGCTCACCACCAGCACAAAGCTCCATCACAATATTAACAGACTGCGCATCTTCATAAACACCTTGGAATTCGACAATATTAGGCTGACCGGATAAATGCTGGATAATTTGAACCTCTTTTTTTACATCATCTTTGTCTTGTTTGTTTTTCAGCTTTCTCTTCATTATGGATTTGCAAGCGTAAGTGTTGCCAGTTGAATTATGGGTGCACGTGTAAATTATCCCGAATTGGCCTCGACCGAGTTCCTCTCCGAGTGTGTAGTGTTTCTTAACGTCTTCCAATGGCTTCCCTAATACTGTATCGTGCCTCACCTGAGCTGCCTTGGATGCCGATGAAAGGTTCGATTGCGGTGGCTGGTGCTGGTGGCGCTGCCTTGCTTGTGAAGCTTGTTTTTGAGATTTTACAACTTGTTCTTCTTCATCGGCTGGTCTTGAATCGTTGGTTGATGTGCAGCCATTACGGTTAGCTCGTGCCAAACTTTGCTTGCCGCAACAACAACCCATCTTTGGCTAACTTGTAAAAGAATTAAACTTTCTTACCGGGTTTGTTATGTTGACATTACTTATAACCTAAAAACTAATTAAAAAAACGAAAAAAAAGGTCCTAAAACTATACACAAAAAGATGAATTCTGAAGAGGAAAACCAGCTTTAATATCCAGCTTCCAACGTTGCACCACCGTGAAACGCCACCAGCCACCGCCTGCAAACCTAGAAGTTGTCGAAAATTCACCGACTTGGTCTAGATATATCATTTTCCAAGTTGTTGAAATTAGATAAATCCCAAAATTTCTCAACAAAACTTTGTACCAGAAGGGAGAGAAGTTTGGGTATTTGGTTTTGGTTGAGCTGCTTTGTTAAAAACCAATGGAGGAATATCTTTTTTTGGTATGTTATTCTTAATTATTTGTTAATTTCAGTAAATGAATGTTCAATAGTTTTATTGGTTTGTACTTTGTAATCACAAATCTCGGCAAAATAGCCATTCATTCCACTTGTATTCTACCCAAAATAGAATTTTCTTTTTTTGGTGCCTTGTAATCCCAAAGCAAGCTTGTTTCTATTTATCAATCTTTGATTCATTTTATGTAATTTTTATACACCAAAATTTAGTTTGATGCAATTATCGTGAATCATTAACAATATTATCGATGTAACACTATTTTACGTGTCAAATTGAATCAAAGCTAATATTTCATGTGTAAACTTGAGTTACATTTAGTATTGTATGTGTATAATTGTGCCAAATCAATATTCATAAACAAAATTAGTGCATTAGTGTTCATCTTGAAATCTTTTCAATCCATGGTCCCTCCATTTAGATTAAATGGAAAATTATATATATTTCCCCCTTCTCATTTTTTAATTAACGGGTCTCATTAAATTATTTATATAACTATACTTTACTAATTAAACATATATACTCTTACAATTTCTTTAATTAAATTTCTTGTAATTATAGTAGAATATATATTTTTAATATAGTAATTATATTTTTTTACAATTATTTTGTGGTGTCCAAACACATTTTTTATTAAATTTTTATTTTCGTAAAACCTTGTTATAAATTTTTACAAACCTTTTAACTTCTCCCATGATTTATGAAAGGCATAAAGATAAAATTAGTCCCAACGTTTGACCGGTTGGATTGATTTCCACTAAATACATGTTCAAATTTTACTTCTTTTCTTTGTCTTTAAACCAATCGGATGATGACATATGTCGTCATTAGATTAGTTATAATTAATTTAATAAAAATATTTATAATTACATGTGGACATGTCACGTCATCAATCCAATCCACATAGACATGCCACATCAACAAAAAAAAAGTTAACCGTTAGTCAACTAACAGTTTCTAACCATTGATCATTCTTTTTTAAAGTAATGAACACTTCACCCTTTTTTTTATCCTTTCCAAATATAAATATAAAAAAATTTCTAATTAACACAAATTTTGTTTCTTTTTTGGTCTTACATGAACATCTTGATCAACAATCTTTCAGCATATCTGTTAAAAACATTTGGAGGATCCGAGGTATGCAGGTCTCTTATCATCACCTGTTGCAGATTTGCATGCCATTGATTCTTCAAAATCTGTTAAACAACAACCTTATCAAAATCTTATCGTCTTCCTTTGGATCTGAATGATTACAGGTAAACTGAAAACGTACCTTGAGAAGACCATGTCGAAACAGTAGAATTCGAGCCTCTGGAAGTTGCAGTGGAGGAGGAAGCTGTCTTGAATTCATTCTCCTGCATAATGTAGCATTATCAATGTCGGACATTCGAATACTGACATCAATGTCGGACATGAATCAAGTATAGTATAGAGAACATACCCAATTGGATGCGGTGTCGGAAGGGGTATCCAAACCAATGTGAGTCACATGTTTAACATCAGTAGGGTACCCAATATCCATCTTTCGCTCCTTCACAGCTACAACAACAATAATGCCACTTCAAAACCCAACATCACATGAAACATGCATGCTCACATGTATTCATAACGGATGAATGTAAGAAGAAAGGGAAAGAGAAAGAAAATGGGGTTACCAAAGATTCGGGAAATGAACTTGAATTTCTTGTACAACCTTTTGATCTTGGTAGCCATGAGAGCAGACAAAGAACACGACGGCTTTGCCTGTCCGAGTCCGACTAGTCTGAACTTAAAACTTAGGGTTAGGACTTAGGAGTTGTATATATATATGTGTGTTGTTGAGAAGGAAGAATGATTCAATATTTGTTTTTGTTTTGACAGAAACGAATCTTTCATGTCTGTAAAACAACAATAATGGAGGATGGGTGCGACTCACATGGATCGGATTTTGATGCGAATCTTGCATACAAATTCCTTCTTCTTGTTTGTAATTGTGCTCCCACGTTAGGTTGCAATCTAATACAGCTAAGCTTGTAAGCTTTTCTGGTTTTATTTGGCTGTGTAATTCTGTTGATTGTTGCTCTCACGTTTGCCCATGCAACACTCTTTTATAAAACCAACATATTATTAAAAAACATTTTTAAGTATAAAAAGAATAAAAAGAATAGATAATTATCTGATTTAGTACAAAAGAATAAACAGTTTTAAGATTAATAAAAAAACATTTTTAAGTATAAAAAGAATAAAAAAAATTACAAAAGTTCGAACTATGATGCTGTTTTAGTACCACTAAATCAATTGGTATTAAACAAGTGATTATATGCATAAAAAATCTGATTTGAACTCTATTTTAAAAAATATATAATAAAATAAAGACAAAGAGATGTTATAAAAATAGTTAGGTTACATGTGTTTTTTATTAAATAAAGATGTACCATACTTACATGACAAATGTCGAAATTTAAATTTATACAAAATGAGATAACATGAACCTCTTTAGCCACTCAAACCAATTAGTGAATCCAATTAGTGAATGTCTATTTTTTTTCTACTTTATATAAAATGTTATCAATCTTACATGGTAATATGAAGGCTTACCCGTCAAATAAGTGCCTAAACTATACCATTTTTTCAGATGTGTACCTAAGCTATATTTTAGGTCAAATAGAGGTGCTTAACGTTTCATTCAGTAACTCATTTAAAGTATTTTAGTGACATACGTTATTTTTTTCGTTATCCAATGAAATCCAAACATTTGGCATGAATTATTATTTTTTTGAAATTAAAATTCGAAAAATAGAAAAAAAATATAATAATTAACCCAACAATCTTTAATTTCTCTAAAAAAACCACAACCCTAACCTTAAATCCCCAAATTCTTCCACTCCGGCCACCGATTCAACCACCATTGACCACCCTTGTCTTTACTGGACCCTCTCTACCATCGGTCGTCGATGAACACCTAACAATAAAGAAAAAAGAGGTCGATTGGGTTCCAATCTACAACTAGAGGGTGAGGAATGTCGAATGATGAGGTACCCAACACTTGGGCGGTGAACGGTGAACCATCGACGTGTAGGGGATGCTGAACAGTTGGGAAGATGTGATTTGGGGGTGTGATTGAAAAGAAATTAAAACTTAGGGATTTTTAAAGAAATTCATATTTCTAAAGACATTCGAAAATTAAAAAAAAAACATGTGTCATGTTTTAATTGAATGACAATTTTTTTAACAATTGTTGACGAAAAAACCTTAAATGGGTCACGAAATGAAACATTAAACACCTATTTACCCTAAAATATAATTTAAACACTTATATAAAAAATATATAATTTAGACACTTATTTAAAGATTAAACCTACTTGTTAAGAAAAAAAATAGCTATTGTAGGGTAGTTAGCTTTCACATTATATGGACATTTAAAAATAAATAAATTTCAAATAGCAATTAGCCAATTAAACCACTATCAGTTAGAATTAGAAGAAAATTATACAAACATGACAACATTAAGCCCTAAATATTTATCTATTTTTGTCGGCCAATAAAACATATAAGTGATTATAAAAATATATTAATTTATTTTTGTCGTAATTATTCACCCTACCAATGCATTGTTCGGGAATAGTACAGGGTATTGTTGTAATTTGGCGATCAGAACAAAATTTAGGAACGTAAAATTGAAAATCAAACGCCCACAATTATTCCTAGGTATCCTGTTTCGAAATACTGAAAGGGGGAAATTCTGCAGAGAAAAACAATTAACTTCAATGGTGTGCGAGAAGTGTAAGTTTTCTAACTCTGCAATTGTATCTAGTTTTCTGATCGATTTGGTGTAAGGAAAAAAATGATGTGTTTGATCAATTTAATTGGCAGGCCAGAAGAAGCTATCGAAGGTGATCGTGCCAGATAAGTGGAAGGAAGGCGCCAGCAACACCAACGAAAGCGGTGGCCGGAAAATCAACGAGAATAAACTCCTATCCAAAAAGAAAAGGTATGTTTTTTTCCCATCTATTTCAATCGCGCAAAATTTATATTTACTATTTCGTAAAACATGAGCAACTTTTAAATTCCGTTAAAATTGGGCAGAATTCTTAGTTGTACTCGTTGATCTGTGTATTTCTTTATGGAATGGCTTGATTATTGCTGTAAATTATCATTGATTCTTCCGATCTTAGGGTTGTGTTCTTGACTTTGGGAAAATAATTTTATATTTGTTCTGATTTTCTGGTTTCTCTTTATTACTGAAGTTATTGGTCAAGAACATAGCTTAGGGTTTAGGATTTTGTTGGCTGCTAATGGATATGAAGGATATGACCTTCGAGAATCCCCCAAATACACAAAACTTACGAAAATCTAACCGTGTTCGTGACGGATATGTAGATGTATCCAACAGTCGCACCCAAGTTTGAGTGTCCCTCTTATTTTTCATGCATGATTCTGGGTTGCATTTTCCTGATTTCATGATTTTGATTTGGAATCCATTGCCTACAGATGGACTCCTTATGGAAATACCAAGTGTATCATTTGCAAGCAGCAAGTGCATCAAGATGGAAAGTACTGTCACACTTGTGCTTATTCGAAAGGTATGTTAAATTGATAACCTGATGCTCTACAATCTGGCCATTTGATTGATTTATGATTTATTGTGTGCATGTGGCCTCTGATGGGTGTTTTGTGCTGTGCAGGTGTATGTGCTATGTGTGGTAAGCAAGTTCTTGACACCAAGCTTTACAAGCAGAGCAACGTATAAATCGAAGGGAACAAAAGCTGGCCTTCAAGTAGATTTCATAACTACTGTTCGTCGTTGTTAACTCCCAACTTGATCAAAGAGGCTGTAAAAGATCATCAAAATGTTGATGTTTACTCTGCATATCTTGTAGTTTTCTCTATGTTCATTTGTGTTCCCCACCTTGTATGATTTTACCAGTAAACAGTATGTTTTTTTTAATTGAAGTATGCAATTTGGTAAATCATGCTTTCATTGAAAGGTTATTTCAACTTTCAAGCCATGCCATTTGCCTTTTGGTTTGCTAAATATATGCTGGCAAGCCTATTCAATTGTAGACGATGATTGGATCGGTTTGAGGATCGAGTTTCAACCGGTTCAAACTTGTATTAGTGATAACATCAAGTCGGTTTGACTTTCGAGTTTCGATTCAAAACCTCAAAATCCTGCTAGTTAAGCCTATAATCCATGGAAACACAAGTTGTAAACATTTACAAATGCACCTATCGGATAATAAGATGATGAAAAAGAAAAGTGTTGAAAGCCCAAAACATCAAACACATCACTCTGCTTGAAGACTAAACAAGAACAAGCAAATCCATGGAACAATCATCTTCTTGAATCGTTTTAAGTGACTGCAACAAATACCCAACATAATTCTGGTGGCTATAATCGGCATCGACTCTCTCAAAGTATCGAATATTTTGCCCTTTCGCCGCTTTCATTCGCTTGTTGAATACCTGGTATTCCAATACTCTTCTATCTCCTCAGCTGTTCTACCAGGGATTCTTCCAGCAATCAGAGCCCACCTAACAATACCAAATCTTATTTCTTTTGTTGTTGTGAAGAAAAGTTAAACCAATTAAAAGACTCACCTCTCTCCAAGCAGATTATACATCCTGATTATAAGTGTTTCCTCATCTTCAGAAAATTTGAGCTTTGATTCTTCACTTGTTTCCTCCTCTGAACATAAAAAGTAAGTGAAACAGATATAAACGAACAAGAAGGGAAACAAAAGTAAAGTGAAAGTGAAGAGTACCTGGAGAGTGTACATAAGTTTTACCAGAAGAGGAATGTTGGGAGTCGGCCATATGAAGAGAGCAGGAGATTGTTTAGACTTGGACCTGAAGTAAACAGAGCCAAGGGGAAGGGAATGATTAAATACTGCTTTTGGGGGTGGAAACATAAATAAACTGTACGAAAGGTGGTTGAATGACAGATAGGGTCATTGGTCTAACTAGGTTGATGGGTAGTTGAAGGGGTGAGGCATTAATGGAGAAAATATTCTATGGCTTTTCTTTAATCGCATGCAGCTGTCCACATGAGGGCGATATCATCTAGTGATCTTTGACCAAGGCAACAACACATGCCCTTTTCATTGTTATAATCACTCGCATGGTGTTCTCAACTCCGATTTGTTAGGTAGTAGAGTCAGTTGGTAGAACAGACGAACTTCATAACAATCATACATAAATTTAAAAAAAATAATAGGGAGGACCCAAAGACGGAGTTCTCCGTTACAACAAAACTACTAGGGAGGCTAGACTTAATTGTCTAAACCATTGAATGATCTGTGAAATAAGTGCATATGTAGGGTTCTAACCAAAGTTCCAACGTATTTTATGTTGTCATGGTTGAGTAGGTGGTAGATACTTCCCCATGTGAGTCTATAGTCTATACGCACTAAAACCCTTTCCAGCCGACCTATCAAGTCTTCTGTCCTAGGATTTTGGTATATTTTAATGTGTATGGATCTAAGAGATAATGTTGTAAATTACTCCCCTTCTTCAAATTAAGTATTGCAAAAGCTGCATATGTACTTTCAAGTTTCAACTCCATATCTGGGGATGATAACTTCACCCGTCGACAAAACCTGCATATGTACCGTTGAAGATGCCGGGATAGAAAGAGCCGACATGCAACGCTGCCTAGTAGCGATGGATGATGAGATTAAATCAAAAGAAATCATGTGTGTTGTTGGGATCTTGACTAGACTCACTAGTAATCTTAGTGTAGAACATTGGAAGGCATGGAGACTTACCTAAGCACACTCACATCATAGCCACAAAGAACAAAAAGGCACTTTCAAGGACTTTCTGAATCCTCCATTTCATTTATGTCAACAATGGTGATAAACCATTAAGCACAAAAAGTTAACATATCACCTTCTTTTCATCTCTTACATACATACATACATACATCCGTACATACATATCTGTTAGAAAGGGAAAATTCCATATCTTTGTCACAGTGCAGTTATGTAATTGTCATCATCTCCAAAGTTTTGACTACTAGCCTAAAAAAGCTTTTGATAACTGCTAGACATGAATCTATCTTTAATGGAAGGCTCGTATAAAGCTTTCTACATTCTCCTCATTTGTCTTCTTTCTTCAAGCTTCCTTTTCAGTTTTTCGTTTCTCACTGCATTGAGCCCCCATGTGTATGTTTATGTTGGTCTGTATAGTCCCCCGGATATGTACTAATCAAAAGCATCACCATCTCCGTTCGTTTTGTTAATCGACAATGTTAAATATATCAGCAAAATCGTTCCAATGCTGGATCTGTTAAAAAAACACCGAAATAGTTTTCATTTCGATATATCAATGTTGTTAAAATGTTTATGCCTATACAGATGAAATAGGACTAGTCCATGGTAGGCTTTGGAAACTTACAATGTGGCAAAGAGAAAGAGAATCCTCTTGGGATCGAGGAGCCACAGGGAAGAATACCGTCGGGAATTGTTTCTCCGTAGACTGAACCGGCTCTCCGTTGCAGCGGTGATATTGCCTGTTGTAATGGTGATCTGATGATGAACTTGCGGATTGCTGGTCTGATCGGTTGACACTGCAATCGCTGTCGCTGGCTTCTCAGCCGTGCTAGACCCTACCAGAGAAGTTGCAGTTCAATAACTCCAGGTCGAAGCTTACGAAATAAACTATGCAATCAGGCAGTTTACCACAAAATTTGCTAGAAAACACGAGCACATGCATCCTAGAGAAACATCATCAAGAAAACAGGACATATTTTCTATAGGTAGCCCCGACTCTTCATTTTGCTTCAAGTATACGTTTCAGACACACATTCGAAAACGAGTATATGACCGGAACTAACCGAGTATATGACCGGAACTAACCGTGTCCGACAAGCACTCTAGTCCGAGTAACATATTTACATACATACTACTAAAGAACTGCTCTATAGTTAATAAGTTAGTCCTCCAAGGAATTCAACTATAAAATGCAGAAAGGCGCATGGTCTAAACTACTAAACTGGCTAAAAACAGAGCCAAAATGTTCTCCTTTTTACAATTTTCCGGGAAAATTTCCTTGGGAAAAGTTCAAAAACCACCAAATTGTAAACTTTGACTACTGAAATGATAAAATCTAAGCAATTAATGCTAAAAGGTTGTACCTCTGGGGGAGGTGGCAACAAAAGCATCTTTATCATTGAGAGAGGAGTTACAATTTGAATTTGTACAACTCGAACTTATAATCCTCTTGTCCCCTCCTCTCTGAGACCATTTCCGAGAAAGACTTTTCTGCAAATTGGAAGAGAAAAAAAAACTGATCTTTTTTTTTGGACTTGCATGCAACAGTATAATTGAGATGGAAACACGTGTCATTCAAAAACAAATACTTTTTGAAGTTTTCCCAGAAAAAAAAACTTACTGTAAATCTTGAATTTTGATTGATTTCTTTATTGGATCCTCCATGAGAGAAACCTTCCATGTCGATGACAAAGCTATCGGATTTATTATCGGTTGTGTATTGTAACCCGTTGGTGTGATCCGAAACTGATATCTTTTGTGTGGATATCTCGTTGGAAGATGTCAAATCCTGATCACCAAATCGAGAACCCCGATTTTATATTAAGATCAACATTTTTTTCCAGGAATTGTATTAGAAATAAAACCATTGATGATGTTAACAAAAAAAAAGCAATCAAACAGTTTAAAGAAGATAGAAAAAAAAAAGAATATTTTATAAGGAAACCCAGAGAGTATTTACTTACCAGCTTTGGATTTTCCGCCGGGTTCAACATTTTCTCGGGAAAATGGGGCAATGAAGAGAGGGGTGGAATTAGGACTGTATAGAGCGTGAAACAATTGCGATAGCGTATTCAATGGGGCAGTCCTGAAATCTTCAAGATTTCTTCTAGCACGAATAAACTAATGTTAAAATCAGAGAAAGTCTCGTGATTTACAAAGAAACAAGATTCTGGAAAATGAAAAAAAGAAGAAAAAAAAAGGTGACACAAAAGAACAAAGGCCGAAGCTTTGAACTGATGTCTATGGAGTTTTTGTTTGGAAAGGGATTGAAAACAGCATTTAAAGGGAGAAGAATGGAATGGGAATTTGATGAAGAAGAAGAATAAATATAATCAAAACATGCAAATCAAGAAATAGGACTTTGAAACTGCAGACGTTTCTTTGTTTATATATGATGAGTTGTTTAATGAGTTGGCATTACACTCATTGGCTAAATTTTACAAAATTGGATTTTTTTAAATAAAAAATGTGTACAAATTTTTTTAAGTGAAAAATTAGTTGAATTCATAAAATTGATCAGTTAATTCATTTGTTTGTTTGTTTGATAAACATAAAATTATACTCCAATAAAGATTTATCCTCTAAATTTGAAAAAAAAAGAAGGCTATGAACAATGTTTTGGATTTAAAGAATTAGATACAAGAATTGTACAAATACTTTTTGTTCTTGACAATTATGATGAGAGCTTTTAAAATAACTTAAAATTAATTACCAATTCAAAAAATATTGAATATAACTACGTTATCATAAGTTTTAGGAATGTTTTTTAACGAGGCCGATGATTATGCTCTTCTATCATTAATAAAATTTTCTATTAAAAAAACTACGTTATCATATGTCAGTTTTGTTTATCAAATAAACAGTTATTTTACTTGTCTATCAGTTAATTTTATTAAACATTTTTATGCAATAGGTAATACAATCGATTTGCTAAATCAATTAATACAATTTACTATCCATTATCAACTAATATAATTTGCGGATTAATTATTCATTAATTACCAAACAAGATGAATAAAAATGATGATGAGGTGAAAGTTCAAATTGTTGCTAACAATAGAAAATAGTATCAACCTCGAACTTGAATTATATATGTGAAAACATAAAAAAAAAATTCTTCAAAATTCAAAATAATTGTGATTCAAGCTTAAGGCTTTATCAAATTTAATTAATAATATGGTCTTTGAACATATTTATTTTATGACAATCAAATTGTTAGTTGAGAGGGAATCTCGTCCGTTAAAGATTGGAGTATAATTAGAATGAAGAATAACGTATGCACAGTGGTGGGCAAAAAATTCGATTTTTCGATTTTAAACTCGGTTAGATTTGATAGATTTTTGCCTAGAATTAGTTCTGGTGAGACTGGGATTGGATTTAAAATTTAGGTCTCAGATGCGACCGAGACTGGGTCCTGAATTTTTGGACCTGGTATCCGGTGGGTACCCAATGGGACCAGGACCAATATCGAGTACCTGGTACTGGCCTGGTACCGAATGATATTGAAGAGGTTGGAAACAATTGAAGGCGCTCTTTTATTTCTCCTTATCGAACTTTTTAGTGGTCTTGCTTGCAATAGATAGAGTTACGTAGTTTATCTTTTTTCTTTATGTATGAATATTATGAGTATGACTCGTTTTAAGACTTTAACCTTCAAGCATACAATATTCTGACTTTGTTATTTAATATTATTATTGATGGTTGAAAAAAATTTCTCAACTCAAATTTTATTAATAATAGACCAATTGACCGAGTACTGGTACCGATTCCCACTAATACCAGATCAGTTTTTGGAATCGTGGACCTGGTCTGACTGGAACCAGAACTGATTCTAATTTTCATGAACTGATAATTACCGAAATCAAGACTAATTCTGGTCAAATTAGTCGAGTAGCCGATCTTGTCCACCCATACATAGGCAATTGCGTGGAGAACTTAAAAATTGTTATGTGAAGTAACAATTATAATATTAATGATGAGAGATTAAACTTTCCTGCCATGAGTTTTGGACAGGCGTGAGAGGAGCGATTGTACATGGTCCCAAAAAAAAGAGTACTCCAAATTTATAGAAAATATAAAATATTTTTGGTTTAATAAATTATAAAAAAAAATAAAAAATTATGATTTTAAAGAGGGTCTGTAATATTATTTTTACTAAAATAAAAATATTTTAAAAAAATTTTACATTAAAATTATAAATTAAAAAATTTTATTTTAATAAACTACACAGAACCCGTAAACTTTTTAAGCCTCTATTTCCTTGTCCCACTGAGTTGCTGCTGGCTGACAATGACCATAACATTCATTATTATCCAATTTTGAATCATACATCAATTGATTGAACAATAATTCTCAATTTAATCATTATTCAAATACGATGATTGATTCAATGTTTAGATTTATTTGAAAATAAATATTGATTTTATATAAATGATGTGTGCTACAAATACATTATAGTTATTATTTATTTTTAATATAATTTTATGTCTATTTTACGGTTTATGTTTAAAATTTGTAGTTTTTTTAAATAAAATAATTTCTAAAATTCAAACATACATTTCCTTTTTGAAAATACAATATATATTGTCATTGCATTCTACCATTATTAATTATATATCATTTATTGAATTGTAATAATTGATTTTTGATTATATTTATACACATATGTTAATTGTAATTACGTTTTGTACATCACTGATGTTGACTTTGGTTGTAGTTACAATAATATATCAATTGTAATTTTGAAGGATCATAGATTTTTTATTTTTATTAAGGACAAATTTTTGAAGTGTCCTTTCTAGAATAATCAGTTATATACACTCTAATAGATCTAATGTTATGTTCTCTAAGTGTTTAGGTTCAACTTTAGTCTCGAAATTTTATCTCTCGTATGTATGTACATTTAAGGGATAAGAGTGAGTAAAATTGGTCTCGGTTCGAAAAAATTAAAATTCTTGAGTCGATTTAAGGTGGAAAAAACTCGACTTGATAAAATTTCAAACAAAGTTTGAGAGTCAAGTCCCTCAATTTTTCCTTATATATATATATATATATATATATATATATATATATATATATATATATAGAAAAATATGAAGAAATGTATGTCACATATGAAAAATTATGATGAAATATACATGCATGTCTTATATGATTATAGATAGTCGTTTAAATTGGAATCAAACTATACTATAACATGATAAATATTTACAATTAAATTTGTATAGGAACTCGAAAACTCGACTCGAATCGAAAAAATTCAAATAAAGTTTTAGTTGTAAAATATGACATGTTAATTCAAATAACTCAAAATCTGTTAACTCAACTTGATTTGATTGAACACTCGGAAACTAAATTGTTCCACGGTAAGACTTGAACCCATGTCTTATGACATATAGCATAGGACATATCTTCGGCAACATGGCACCCATGGGCAGAGACAAGGGTTGGTAGGGAAACTAAAATTATATTTTGATCTTTTGACAAAGCAATTTAAAAGTGTTGTTGGATGAGGGAAATTGAAACTTGGGGCTGCCACTAAATTTGCATAAATAAATGTATGGTTAAATAATGAAATAGAAAAATGTTTGGCCCATAATAATGATAAATGGAGCAGCACGTGTCGTGGAGGCAGTGTTTCTGGCGGTTGGAGATTGGATATTCTGCGGCTGCTGTCTCTTTCATTTTCCACTATCACTCAATAATAATCACACACCCTATGATCAAAATAAATAGTAAATAAATAACCACATACCCATGAACATGTTTTTTTTAAGTCAAATTAACAATGGTTTAACCAAATTAATTATTAATCAGCTGAGGTTCGACTTTATTAAATATTACAATTAGCTTAGAACACACACACAAGCATTAGTGGTTCTTGTTGTGGAATTTCTAAGTTTTCACTGAACAAATATACTTTTAAAAGATTATTTATAAATTTAACACTTTTTTAACGGCTGCTCTTTTTTCTTTCTCTTTAATTTCTCTCTCTTTTATATGGCCGATAATAATATTAATCTTGTGATGATTGCTTCTTTCTTCTTCTTTTTATTTTCTTTACCTTTTATTTTTGATAAGATTATTTTGTTTTAGATTCACTTTTTTTTGTATATTTTGTTGCATTTTGTTTTGTTGTTTTTACAATACGATTTTTTGTCTCGTGTCACGTTTTTTATTTGTCGTATAGCACGATTCTTATATAATTCTATGGTAGTTTGATGTTCATGTAGCCAGTGGCGGATCTATATGGTCCATTGGGTGGGCCTGTGCCCACCCTGAATTTTCCAAACTTTACACATTTGGCTTCAATTTTTATAATTTTTATGAATTAGTCCTCAAATTTTATGACTTGTGCCCACCCTGAAATTTTGAGATTTTTATGTTTTGTACCCATCCTAAAAAATGTTTTGATTTGTGCCCACCTTCAAAAAAAATTCTGGATCCGCCACTGCATGTAGCGATTATCACGGCATGTGTCCTTGACCAAGGAAGGTCGATGATCGCGTATGGCCACCTCATCTTTTTTGGCTGTTTACCGATGTTTTCAAAACTATTAGTAGAACAATGAATAAAAATTAATTTTGTTGATCGCATCTCCTACGTCACTACTTAAACGTCTAGTTGAATAGCAAAAAGATTTATTTTTTTTAGATTTCTATGACTAATGAAGGACATAGTCAAGCAACGGTTTTGTTTTTTCTGTAATATACCTTTAAAATGTAATTACATCTTTATTTAATTAATAAAAATTATCATTATAATTTTAAATTTATTTTCCGAAATTTCCACAGAAAAAGAAGGAAGCAATATCCTAACCGGTTATGATAATTGCAAGGCTTGCCAAATAAATATACATTATCATTACACCTAATTGTTATACCAAATTGAAAGAGCATGAAGTTTTATTACCTTAAAAAGATGAAAGAAGAAGAAGATGGCAACCTTCCTTATCTAAATATATGAGGAAAATGAAAATGGTGACCTTTGTCCCACTTACCATCTACATCTACTAACGAAATTTCCTTTAATTCATGTGAGTTAGGTGTCAAATTAGTACTTTTTGGGACACCTATCCCACAATGTTATTTTTGTAGGATGATTTAAAAAAATATATATATTAGATTTAATACATTTGGAAATGTATCAACACAAAATATAAGGCTCAAACCATTTGCTTTTATAATAATCAATTATTTTTGTAGTTTGCAAAGGAATTAAACATGAACCATGCATTTAAAAACAATTGTATAAACTGCTCATCCCCTTGTGTCCTGGTGACAAAGGTAGATGTTCATCATCCCTTAGGATTTGTGTTTGGGCACCAGTAATACATATTGTGTGTGCCGTCTTTGAAAAATCTAAAAAAAATTGAACATGTGCTACCTTTGCATCACACCAGCATATTAAAAAAAACAATTACATAAACTATCATCTCTCACAAAGCCAAAATTAATGAGATAATATCAATTAAACTATTCAAACCATGTGGATGCCTATATTTTGTGTAAAATAATCTTCACAAGTAATTGTTATATTATTTGATTATTGAGGGTAGCTATATGTAATGCTAAGTCAAATATTGTGCTTAATTAATTACGATTTGGCTTGTCCTTGTATTTCGCATAACCTAACTTTGGATTTTAGGTACAAATTATAACTTATTAATAAATTTTAAATTCTAAACCCTGACCTTAAATCTCAGATTTTAATACTTATAATTTAAACCTTTAGCTTAACAATTTTATGTAAAATTTACACATCTTGTGTATAAAAGTTTTTCCTTTATAAAAAATAGACTAATAATAATTTAAATAAGAGTTAATTATGTCACACATCCTTGAACTATGACTTTTATTTTAAATTGGCCCTAAATTTTTGAATATTTCAATTTCCTCCCCAAAATTACGATCCTATTTTAAATTGGCCCTCAAACTATGAATGTTATAATTTCATCCCAAACTATGACTCTCATTCTAAATTGGTCCATAAACTTTTGAACAGTTCAATTTCATCATCAAATTATCGTTTATGTCACATCATATTATTACACTTCGGATAGAGGTTTCTTTAGTGGGATCAGTCTTGGTGATAGTTCATTGAGGATATCCCATCTCCAGTTCGCTGACGACTTGGTCGTCTTTTGTGGAAGCAGCGAGACGGAGCTGAAAAATATTATCCGTCTTCTCAAGGGGTTCGAGATGGCATCGGGTCTGAAAATTAATCTGAATAAGACAAAGCTGATTGGAGTTAATGTTGTCCAAGAGGTGGTGGATAGATGGGCACTGGCTATTCACTGTAAGTCAGAAAAATTGCCATCTAAGTACTTGGGCTTACCTCTCGGCAATCATAAGAAGGCCGCGGATCTTTGGTCTCCTATCATAGAGAAAGTTCAGAACAATTTGGACAGCTGGAAAGGTAAACTCCTTTCTTTGGGAGGTAGAATTACACTGGTAAAGTCGGTAATCTCCAGTATTCCAATTTTTTATATGTCTCTGTTTAGCATGCCCGCGGCTGTTGCAAAAACTCTTAATAAACTGATTGCTAAATTCATTTGGGGATCCCTCGACAAAAGAACTATACACTGGTTGAGTTGGGAGTCTTTAAGCAAACCAAAGTCTTTAGGAGGCTTGGGACTATGTGACTTGAAATTAAAGAATCGAGCCCTCTTGAATAAGTGGCTATGGAGATACGGTACCGAGTATAAGAAATTGTGGCGCAGGGTTGTTAATGCAAAGTATGAAAGAAGCAACTATCGTGTGATGCCAACCAATTTAACAGGTTCGAATAAATCGAGAATTTGGAAGGGGATCATAAAACCTCTCCAAGAACAAGATGATAGCTTCATGAAGAATATTAGACAGGTGGTTGGTAACGGCACTAGAGTGGATTTCTGGAATGACGTATGGTGTTCAAATAGGCCTCTAAAACTGTGTTTTCCGAGGATGTTCGCGTTGGCAGTTCAGAAAGAAGGTAGAATTGCCGATTTTGGCAGACACACAGAGGAAGGATGGATTTGGGATGTTGTTCTTAGGAGACAACCATTTGATTGGGAAGTGGGGGAATGGAATGAAATGAACGTAATGCTGTTCGAAAATCGGTTGGGATGTTTGAAGGAGGACTCGGCAAGGTGGCTGGCTGATTCGAGTGGAGTGTATACTTCTTCTTCTTTTTGCAGATTAGAGTATCCGGGACAAGATCCTAGCAGCAAGATTTGGTCTTTTGTGTGGCTGAACCTCGCCCCTTATAGAGTTGAAGTCTTCCTTTGGAAACTTCTCCATGGAAGAATTCCCACTAAGATTGAGTTGCGAAAAAGAGGTTGTGGTAATAGCAGTGACGCGAATTGTGTTCTGTGCGGAGAGTCGGAGGAGTCGGTCGCACACCTTTTCTGTGAATGCAGGATTACGTGGGATGTTTGGATGAAGTGGTGTAGTATGTGGAACATCAATCTAGTGATGTCGAACAACCCAAAAGTTTGGCTACTAATCTGGGAACAAACTTATTGTGGTTTCAAGGAGAAGGCTCTATGGTCGATGATATTTCGCTGTATAATTTGGTCGGTGTGGACAACTCGTAATGACCGAGTATTCAAAAACAGAATAGCCATTCCGGGTGAAATTTTCAATTTATCAGTGTTAAGATTATGCAAGTGGGGTGGAGCTAAGTGGGGGGGTGATTTTCCCCAGGCTATGATGGTTATGAGCAATGTTTCTGTGTTGAAAAATTTTTCTCCTAATTCGCAGGTTACGGTAAAGAACACTTGGAAGAGACCCCCTCCTGGTGCTCTTTCGTTTTGTGTAGATACAGCTGTAGCTAACAGTTTTGGGTTGGCAGCGATAGGGGGAGTTTTAAGGGACCATGCAGGTTCGATGAGGTGTTACTTCTCCAAGCGGATCGGAATCGCTGACCCGCTCACGGCGGAACTGCTGGCAGTCAAGGAAGCCCTGTTGATTTTCAAAGCTTCTCCTCTCGCCCAGATTTCAGAGTTGCGCATCGAAAGCGACAGCAGCATCGCGGTCCGCTGGATAAAAAATGTTCATCTAGCTCCGAAAATTTTCAAGGATATTGTCATATCTTTAATTTTGGAAGGTTGCGAGTTGAACTGGGGTATTTCCCTTATCCCTAGAGAGGAAAATGTCTCTGCGGACCTCCTTGCGAAGAGGGGCTTATCGAAAGCTCGTGATCTTCTAGTTTGGAGTTAAGCGATGACGGGTCTCGTTTGGTATGTCAGCATTTTCGAGGTATTTCTGGAACGAAATAGGTTTGAGTGAATAAGCTTCTGCCTTTTCTGGTATTGTGGTTTGATTGTGTGTACTGCAGTTTGTAGTTTTAAGCCTTGGTTGGGTGCACTCTTTTTCCTCCATTAGGTTCTAGGGAGGTTTTTTAACGAGGCGCCTACCAAGGTTTCTCCATTTCGAATAAAATCTTTTGTGTTTCAAAAAAAAAAATATTATTACATGATACACATCAATGTTTACATGACAATTAATAATATTTATAACGATTTTATTAACATGAGATACGATTATCATGATAATTTGAGGATTAAATTATAATGTCCAAAAGTTCGTGGATCAATTCAGAATGCTATTTATAATTTGGAGATGAAATTGAAACATTTAAAAGCTTGAAGATTAATCTAGAGTGAGGGTTCATAGTTTGAGGATGAAATTGAAACATTCAAAAATTAAAAAACTAATTTAAAATAAAATTCATAATTTGAGAATCTTTTAAGTAATAAACAAAACTTGCACCACCTAATATGAAAATCATATTCTTTATCCAAATTGTACACATACTTTTCGGTTCCCATACGCCGCAAGATACCTTTATACCTTAAAGCTGGCTGTCCAATATAAAAAGTACTAAATCTTAATTTAATTGAACTTAATTAACGAATTATTAGCAACGTATCACAATTCAATTGCTTCTAACTTCGAAAAAGATAATCATATTACTTCTACCTAATTTAAGTTCAACAGTTGCACGATATTTACTATTAAAGAGTTAAGATTAAAACACAAAAATTATCTCGTAATCACTCTATAAATGTTTTAAAAAATCGCTTTTAACTTCGAAAAACATTGTGATTTTCTAGCATAAGTAACTCAAAACACAGATCATTTATGAACATTGGTAGCCTATTCATTAAACAATGCTCATATTCCTTTCTTTCGCCATGCAAAAAGACTCCAAATTCCTTAACGTCCCCTTACCTTTTAGAGCACGTAATAACACCTACATAAACACCTTTTTGTTTCACCATCAAAAATCAACCCTGAAATTCTTCTCAATAAGCCAGAAAAAATGTCTGGTGGTGGTTCCGACAGGTTGCCGATCCGGTACACCCTACAAGACTACCCGGCTCAACCGAACCCTCAGCCTCAACCCCAACAACCGCTCAAACGGCACCACACAGCCCGCTACTACGCGCACCGGGTTCGTGAAAGCTTCACCAACAGAGTCATTAAAATACTCTGTACCATATTCTTGTCACTTCTTTTACTTGTTGGGATTGTGTTGTTCATTTTATGGCTTAGTTTACGGCCTCATCGTCCGAGGTTTCATATCATGGATTTCACGGTTCCTGGTCTGTCTCAACCTTCGGGGTTCGAGAATGCTTTGATATCGTTCAATGTCACGGATAGGAACTCCAACCAACACATTGGAATCTATTACGACTCGGTGGTCGGGTCAGTTTTCTACAAGGATCAACAGATTGGGTCGGCTCCATTGATGGACCCTTTCTTCCAGGAACCGAAGACGACTACGGTCGTGTACGGTACGTTCTCTGGGGCGACGCTGACGGTGAACAGCAACCGTTGGAAGGAGTTCATGGATGCTAGGCAACAAGGGACGGTGGTGTTTCGTTTGGAGATAACATCGGTGATTAGATTCAAGGTTACTACATGGGACAGTAAGCGTCATAAGTTGCATGTCAATTGTGATGTTGCAGTCGGACAAGATGGATCCATCCTGCCGGCTTGGAAGAACAAGAAATGTCCTGTCTATTTCAGTTGATTCTTGCATTCTTATGTCTTTTATTTTTCCTTTTCATTTGATTCTTCCATTGTTGTACAATCATTGTTATTTTCATTTGGTTTTTGTAATCTTATGTGTATTTGAATTATGATTGACGACACAGTTATAAATATATATACCCACGTTTTCATTTCCTATGTCCCACCATATGCATTTCGCCTTGATTAACATTTTTGGCAGTCTAGTAAGATGGATAAAAATTTTCTGTTCTTTTTTAATGCCCCTACTTATGGCCTAATACTAAAAAAATACTACAAAATTAAATTGAAATTCCAATTAACAAACTAACAAACAGCTCAAAGGCGACTGAAACTTCATTTTTATTTTTGAGCAAGTACATCCATGTGTTTCGAGAATACAAGTCAACAAAAAACACAAAGTATATAAATTCATTAGAGCTTACAGGTGCAGGTCCCCATACATCTATTTCTACAAGCTCAAATGGTTTGTTATACACTGAATTAGAAGCAGAAAAGGGTAAAACATGGCTTTTGCCCATTGGACATGCCATACACACAATTCTATTTTCGGTTGACACTATTTTGTTGGCAACTCTCTTGACAACATCAGCCGAGGGATGCCCTAAACGCCTGTGCCAAAGCCAATATTCTGAATCATTCTTCACATGAGCATGAAAGCATGAAGGTGGTTCTTGCTTATTGAGACAGCCAAAACTATTCAATCCACCATCCAATCGACCACGAAGCAACTCAGCACTAGTTCTTGAATCCTTTATACAACAAAAATTTTCATGAAATTCAAAGAAAACTTTGTTATCCTTGGCAAATTTAGCAACAAACATCACATTTTTTGTAATTTGAGAAACATACAAAACCTGATCAAGACACAATGTTCTATCATTAGCACCAAGATAGGACTGACCAATATATTGTATAGGCAGTGCACTACCATCCCTTAAGTGTACTTTGTCATTTTCACAATACATATGACTAGAAGATAATAAATCAGACTCACTAGTTACATGATGAGTTACACCTGAGTCTGAAAACTATTTAGAGAATGAGGTTGTACCTGCAACTGTCAAAGAGTGAACTTGAGCATCTTCTTTCGTACTACCATTAGCATGTTCCCCATTGCAAGCAACATAAGGACTGTAGGATGCTTTCTTTGCATTAGAGCAGTAGGTGCAGACATTAGCTTGCGGTTTTGCAACTGCACTATCATCCCTAAACTGAGAGAAGACACCTTTAAAATTTTTATCGAACCTATACCAACACCGGTCAACTAAGTGACCAACTTTGCCACAGAATTGACATTGTGGTCTCACTTTGCCTTTGTATTGATTTCAGAGTTGGTGTGATTCTTGCGTTCTTCATCACCATTTCCTGTAGAGGCATGTTGAGGGGTGTATTGTTTGGCTGCAAATTTAGTGAAATTGATCCCAACAAAAAAATCTTGATGTGTCTTTAAGCCTCGTTTCTGCATCAACAAGAATTGATACAATATTTTTGACAGTGTATGTCATCTTACTTGCTGTAATAGCTGCAACAGTTGACTCATATTCTATAAGCAAACCATTTAGGATTGTAACTATTTGTTCTACATCAGACACAGAGTTACCACAAGATGCTAACAAATCGCATATCTCTTTGATGGTCATTGTGTATTCACGCATCGTCTGGGAACCTTTCTTTAAGGAGTGAAGACGATAATGAAGATTCATAATCTTTGTCGTTGATATAGTTGAGTATGCTCTAGTAACTGCACTCCACATAACAACTGTAGTTTCAGATCCAACAAGCTGAGGTAGCACTGACGTAGACAGCAACCAAGAAGCAAGAGAGTTGTCTTGCTTTACATATTAAAGATAGCCGGATTGAGAATAGTTTCTCCAGCTCTATTGCGAGCTATCTTGGGAGGAATTGACACTGAACCATCCAGATAGTCTTCTAAGCCCAAGCCTCTGATTGTGAGCACAACTTGTTGCTTCCACAAGAGGCAATTCGTCTCATTCAAGCAGACATTAACTCTCTTGTTTGAGAACAACTAAGCTTCAAGAATTTGCTCATCATCGATCATAACAACAGGAACATTAGGGGGTGCCATGAATCAAGAAGAAACACGAGACAAAGAAAGGAATTAAGGAACAAGAAGGCAAAAAAAAACACAAAACCGAGGATGATTGAACACTAAGCAACTGATACCATGTTAAAATTTACTATGATGCTTTATAGTTACTTTGTCACACTTTCATCACCTAACTAGCCTTCATTTTTTTGTAACTCAAAGAACAGTGGGAAGATACCGAACATGGGTCTGGAATCCGATCAATCCAACCGATCTATCCCGTGGTCTATCAACGAAGAATCGTTTACCGAGTTAGACCCTCGTTGAAGCTCGAGTTATTCGATGCAATTCTAAAGGCATATATATGGCCTATATATATGTCACCTTATGTATGAACGGAGTAAAAACAGAAGAGTTACTTGTGCTCTCACAATTTCTTGATGTTGTTGCAATCAAATGATCTCCTCATTAATATTTTAGTCTCTTACATATTAGATATACGCGCCAACAGAACCCGTGCGTGTTTGGTTTTCCACCGATTCTTAAGTGGGAGGGTCAAAATCTCGTTCAATCGAGATTTTGTGTCTCGAACGCTGCGCTTAAATGTTTGGATATAAAAATTTAAAATTAATTCTGGGCACCAAACGTGAATTTTGGAAAATATAACTTTTACGTTTCGTCGTGATTTTTACACTATATTTTTACACAATCGTGTTTTTTAAGGAAAAAAACTCTTAAACATAAATCACGTTACTTTAAAATCAATTTTACACAAAATCAATTCTTAAAATCACGATATCCAAAATCAATTCTCTCACGGCATAAAAACTTATTAAAAATAGTAGTATCATGATAAGAAACGACGTCGTTTCCACCTCTTCGGTACGGTAACCCAAGTACGTCTTCGGTCTTCGTCGTCGTTATTATCAACTCTTACTTTTTCCTTTAAAAAAAAAGTCTTAAAGACTTCATATTTATGCTTCCATTTCTCTGCAATTAATCTACCCAAATCGAAAATAAAGGAAAATCTTTGAAAGAGAAAAGAAAGGAAGAGAACAGTAAAGATCAGCGGAATAGAGAGAGAGAGAGGGAGGGAAAAAAGCATTTGCTTTCCTTTGATTTTGATTTATTTTTCGTTTAAAATAAGAAATTACGAGATGTTAGAGAAGATCGGATTGCCTGCAAAGCCTTCGTTGAGAGGGAATAATTGGGTTGTCGATGCTTCTCATTGCCAGGGATGTTCTTCTCAGTTCACCTTCATCAATCGCAAGGTTTTTGCTTTTGACTCCTTCATCTTTCCCTTTCTTCTCTCTAATTCAATACCCATATCTCAATTTTTCTTCTTTTTTTCCCCTTGCTTCTAATTTTACTTGAAATTTCAGTATTTTAGATTACTCCTGGAATTTCTCTGGTGATTGTATTGGAATTTGAGATTCTTTTCCGGTTTCACTTATTGATGCTTCGTGATATAGAAGATTCAAATTTGAATCCAATTAGAATCCTACTTATTGAAATCAAAATGGTTGTAATATTTTTTTTTCTTTTTGGTAATAATTGTTCTGCTTGAAATTTTAGTCTTTTAGATTACTTCTGGAATTTATGTAGTACATATGGAATTGGAATGATTATATTAGAATTTGAGACTCTCTGTTGGCTTAACTTATTAATTCTATGTGATAGATAAAATTCAAAGTTGGATCTGATTAGAATCCTACTTTTATAAATAAATCAATATGCGTACTCCTTTTTGCTTTTTGGTAATAATGTCTTAATTATTGATGTTTCCTTTTCAATTCTGGATTGTCAGCATCACTGCCGACGGTGTGGAGGCCTGTTTTGTGGTACCTGTACTCAGAAAAGAATGGTTTTGCGTGGTCAGGGTGATTCACCCGTGCGTATTTGTGAACCTTGTAAAACTCTAGAAGAGGCCGCACGATTTGAGTTGCGCCATGGATACAAAAGTAGAGCTGGAAAAGGTATCATTTTCTTAACAATGTATTGTGTTTAGTCGATGATAGGTTTGGTGTTAGAAATCTTTTTTTCGGGTTTACTAAGTTTATCTCCTCCTTGAAGTTAGTCTACGAGCATGTTGAATTTGAATTTTTAGATATAAGTTTGTATGAGGAGCAGTCGATTATTTGCTCTTGTATGTCAGTTTTCACTATGAAATCCTTAAGGATTCACCTTCAATAATAAATGATTTAGCTGCTTTGTGCAGGTAGTTCGAAACCAGCTGCAAAAAATGAGGATGACATTTTGAACCAGATTCTAGGTGCTGACAGAAAGGAATCCTCTTCATCAGGAGTAATTTTGAACAAACATATGTCTCCTAGTGTTACTCGGGCAGCTAGCAGTGCATCGTGTTCCAATTTAGTTGGCGGTGATGATGGGGGAGGAGAAATACGGCGAAGTCAGTCTGTTGATCAGCGTATGCAGAATGATATGGCATCTTTGAGTCCTGAGGAATTACGCCAGCAAGCGTTGGATGAGAAAAGGAAGTATAAAATTCTGAAAGGAGAAGGGAAACCTGAGGAAGCTCTGAGAGCCTTTAAGAGAGGAAAGGAGCTAGAGAGGCAGGCTGAGTCTTTAGAGATATATATAAGAAAAAACCGTAAAAGGAGTTTGCCTTCTGGAAATATGTCTGAGATCCAAAACAAAGATGCCACTAAAGAATCAGGCAGCAAAAATAGGGCCTCTAGTACCGTGGGCAAGGATGACCTGGCTGCTGAACTCCGGGAACTTGGTTGGTCTGATATGGATCAACATAATGAGAATAAAGGATCCGCAAGTATGAGTTTGGAGGGTGAACTCTCTTCTCTTCTTGGAGAAATGCCAAAGAAGAGCGGCAAACATGGCCCGGACAAGACCCAGGTTGTCGCCCTTAAGAAAAAGGCCCTTATGTTGAAGCGTGAAGGAAAGCTTGCAGAAGCAAAGGAAGAACTGAAGAGAGCTAAAATCTTAGAGAAGCAACTCGAAGAGAAAGAATTATTGGCTGGAGCTGATGATTCGGATGATGAGCTATCTGCAATAATCGATAGTATGGACAATGACAAAGAAGATGAAATGTTAATTCAGTATGAGCACACAGAAGGCTTTGATTTTGATCACCTTTTGGGAGCTGCTGATGATATTGACATAGATAGTAATTTTGAAGCAACTGATAATGATATGGAAGATCCGGAAATAGCTGCTGCTTTGAAATCACTAGGTTGGGCTGAGGATTCCAATCCTAGTGAAGATGTTGTGGCTCAGTCTGCACCTGTTAACAGGGAGGCATTGTTAAATGAAATTCTTTCGTTAAAGAGAGAGGCTCTTAGTCAAAAGCGGGCAGGTAATGTTGCGGAGGCAATGGCCCAGTTAAAGAAGGCAAAGTTACTTGAGAAGGACCTTGAAAGCTTCGATTCTCAGCCAGAGAATTTGACATCTAATCAAAAGGTCCTCAGTCCTCACACTGCTGATATATCAGTGAAGTCATCCAAGTTGGGCGGTGACGATGTTAATTCTATGAAAGATATGGAACTAAAACCTGCACGAAAAAGTAGATTGGCAATTCAGAAAGAGCTTCTGGGTTTGAAGAAGAAAGCCCTTGCTTTGAGAAGGGAAGGGCGATTGGATGAGGCAGAGGAAGAATTGAAGAAAGGCAAGATTCTTGAGCAGCAGCTTGAAGACATGGAGAATACTTCCAACACGAAGGCTGTGCAGGTAACTACTGCCAGTAGCATGAAGGCTTCGAAAGGCGACCACCCTAGTATGTCAGTAACTGTACCAGTCGAAGGAGAAGATGTTACAGATCAAGACATGCATGATCCGGCATATCTTTCAATCCTAAGGAACTTAGGTTGGAATGAAAATGATGATGAGCTTTCAAACTCTTTGCCAAAACATTCCACACAAAATGATTCTGAAAAAGTTATTGAATCTTCTTTGATTCAATCCCCTCCTAAGATCCCAGCTAAGGCCTCAAGAAGAACTAAAGCTGAAATACAGAGGGAGCTATTAGGCTTGAAAAGGAAAGCTCTTTCTCTTAGGCGCCAAGGAAATACTGATGAAGCGGAGGAAATGTTGGAAGCAACTAAAGCATTAGAGGCTGAGCTGGCAGAAATGGAAGCACCAAAGAAAGTGGTTGAGTCGAAGTGGCCAAACGAAAAAGCCATTGTAGCTCCCCTTAAAGGTGTTGTGGAAGAAGAAGATGAAAATGTCACTGAGAATGATATGACTGATCCTGCTATGCTCTCAATTCTTAAGAATTTGGGTTGGAAAGATGACGAAATGAAACCGGTAACGATGCAAGAAAAGGACCCTAAACATCTTGTCGTTCAATCTTTACATTCTGGTCATCCATCTATCACTCAACCCTCTTTGGGCATTTCGGCTTCACCACCAAGAAGTAAAAGGGAAATTGAAAGAGAACTTCTGGATTTGAAAAGAAGGGCCCTTGCCCTTAGACGAAAAGGGCAAGCTGAAGAGGCTGAGGATTTGTTGCAAAAGGCAAAGGTATTGGAAGCTGAAATGGCAGCATTGGAAGCTCCAAAAGGGGAGCTTGTGTTTGATGTGTCCAGAGACAGTAAAGCTCAGAGCTTTGAATCATTTGCCAACAATGTGAGGCAAGGGATTTCAAAAAATGAGGTGAAAGGTGATTTTGAATCCAACTTCTCTTCTCTTTCTAAAACCGATGCTCCATCGTCTTCCCAAAATCTTAGAACAAAGGATGAAGAAACCGTTGGAAAAAGTAGACCGGTAAATGGAGAGCAGAAGGCACATGCACTTGATGTGAGTTCGAGTCAGGAGGCATTTACTTCCCAGAAAAACCAAGATTCACTTAGGCAAGCAGTTTTATCTCATAAGAAGAAGGCACTTGCTTTGAAGAGAGATGGAAAATTGGCAGAAGCTCGAGAAGAACTTCAGCAAGCAAAGCTGTTAGAGAAAACTCTAACAGAAGATGGCACTCCCCCGAAATCAGGCACTCCACCGAAATCTGGCACAGATAATGGGTCAATATCTGCATCCACTGGTCCCTCTGATGCAGCAAAGGAGAAGGGTGCATCAAGTGTGGCTCCAAAACCACTGTCTGGGCGTGATCGCTTCAAGCTACAACAGGAATCTCTTAGTCATAAGCGGCTGGCTTTGAAGCTGCGAAGAGAAGGTAGGATTGAAGAAGCAGAAGCTGAATTTGAAATAGCCAAGTCTCTTGAGGCCCAGTTGGAAAAGTCGGCAGGTCAGGATTCAACAAACACTGGGGCAGGAAAAGCAGATGATGTAGTTGTCGAGGATCTTCTCGATCCTCAACTTTTGTCTGCCCTGAAAGCTATTGGACTCGATGATTCTAGTGTTGTGGAACATAGCCCTGAAAGACCACAGCCCGTAAAACCGAATGCTGCTAAAACTGACGATGTTAAGCAAGAGAGAATCCAGTTGGAAGAGAGGATCAAGGCAGAAAAGGTGAAGGCAGTAAACTTGAAAAGGTCAGGGAAACAAGGTGAGGCTTTGGATGCACTTAGAAGGGCCAAAATGCTGGAGAAAAAGCTGAATTCCTTGTCTTGATGACACTAAATCATACAAAATCCCATTTTCCAGCTCGAAAAATGATTGAGGTACACCATGTTAAGTAACTTGAAATCAAAGAGCTAAAATGATTTATTTCCATCTTAAGCTTGTATACTAGATTTTCATCATTGATTCTTAGGTGGAAAATATCTTTTCATTTGTATGTTTCATACCACTTGTAATAAAAGAATGAACATTTTGATTTCTGAATGGATTTATTCATCTTTTACACCCCTTTGCCAAAAGATTTTATGTCTCACCGCACGAGTTCATCGTTCGTGCATCCATCCTTTATACTTGTTCGATTAAAGATTTTCGACGTTCATAGTTCGATTGATTGTTTGTTCGTCGATTTCTGAAGACAGGAGAGTGGGATTATCGATCATAGCAGGTCGACAAAGGAAGAGATGGACGATATTAGTTGGATGGATGGTCGAAAGAGAGAAATTTAAGAATTTAAAATTAAGGTTAGTCTTCTTGGGTTTGGACTTTTATAGATTTTAGGAATTTAAGGGTTTTTATTAAAAAATTAAAGATTTCATGATTTTTTTTAAACATAATAATTATTTGGAAAAAAAAACATGAGTATTAAATTAAACCCAAAAGTTAAGTTTGTATACTCATTTGAACAATAAGTCAAGTTCAAGTATTTAATTGGATAAAAAATTATAAGTATCTAATTGAACCAAGCTGTCACATTCATGTACGAATTTGAAACCAAATATTTTCCTACATATCACGAATCACGATAAAAACAAAAACCAAACGAATAAAAAACTCATTCAACAACTACATATTTTTAGGTGGAAAATTAAATCTCGTTTAGGATTGAATTTAAAACCGAACATAATAGTTTCATAAAATTAAAAAAAAACCAGAACATAATAGTGTTGGTTTAACATATCTATTATAAGCATATGCTATTTGAGGAAATAACTAACTGTTAGCTAAAAATAACAAATACAAATCGTACCCAAGAAAATTAACCACAGCCTCAAAAATAATTTATAAAACTCCATTCTTCTTCTTCTTTCACACCAAATAAGCTCAAAACCTTCTCTTTTTTTCGTTCTAAACATTTCTAAAATGGAGTCCAAGGTGTTGGGAATGATGAGTCTCTTGGCTTTGGCAACGGTGGTCGAATGCACCGAATTTAACGACGTCGGCTCGGGTCTCTGCCATGGGGTAGGCAACTCCAGCACACATGCATGCGTCGACGGACACCGCAACCTCAAAGATGTGACTGACGTCGAAATGGATTCCGAGACGACCGTCCGACAACTTGCAGCGAGAAGAGCTATCAGTTATGAAGCACTGAAGCACAACGCACTCCCATGCAACATACCTGGACGGTCTTACTACGCCTGTCAAGGAGGAGGACCTGCTAACCCTTACACCCGTGGTTGCCATGCCGCCACCGGTTGCGCTAGGGTTTACAACTGAAGACCACATTCCGTTAGGGTTTACCGGTTGAAGACAACGTTTCTCAACACATCATGGCTGCATTGTTTACTTGCCTTGGAAGGGAAATATCTCCATTTCTCTATGTATTGCTACCAATTTTAATACATATCAAATGAAAAGTAAAATAAACTTTTGATCATTGAACTTTTAATAATTATCAAATAATCATTAAACTTTTGATTCAATTACCAAATGATCCCTACCGGTGATAATTTTTAATAAATTTTGAATATTTTAAGAGCTATTTTACAACAATTTAATAAGTTTAAATGATCATTTTGTAACTTCCAAAAATTTAGTGGCCCAACATATCACTTTAGTATAGTTTATGATCATGTGTGTACTTTACCCTTTTAAATTTCCCATGCCATGTAGTATTTTTTTTTTCGTTACATAGCCGCCATGTAAGCATATTTTAATTTTTAAAATGTCACACGAACTAATATATTTTAGTGAGAGTTGAAGTTTTAAATCGAAAAAACAAAGAGAATAAGTTCTTGAAATATTAAAAGTAGCGGGATTAAATTCCAAAACTATAAAAACTACAATGACTAGACCATATTCTAACCGTTTATATTATGTCAGTAATTAAATGCGTTGAATTTATAAATGTAAACATAATATATATATTTGAACATTATGAATATGCGTAAATATCCTATGGTTACAGCTTATTCTAACCGTTTATGTTATGTGGTGTCGCGGTTGAAGATACCTCTCACGTGCTCCGGGAATGTTTGGTGTTTCGTTCGGTGTGGTTACAGCTTATTAAGCCAGGTATGGTTGCTGATTTTTTCGAGTTACCTATGGTGAGATGGATCCATTTGAACATTATGAATATGTGTAAATATCTTAAGAATTTTGAGAACTGGGATATTCTGTTTAGCACCATAATTTGGCTGGCGTGGGAACACCGTAATGCGGTGGTTTTTGGCTTGCCGATGGACCGCTAGGAGCCTTTACTGCAGCGGGCTTATCTTTACTGTGAGGAAGTGCTGCGGGCGGAGGAGCGGCGGAATCTCCATGCTACTGGGATGGTATGTTAGGTGCAACCCCCAGTAGGCTGGATTAAATTGAACATTGACGGGGCAAGAAACGTGAGTACGGGGGCTTCGTTATGTGGTGGAGCTGGTAGAAATAGTTTGGGACAGTGGCGTTTTGGGTTCTCCAAGAAGATTGGCGTGTGCTCTGTTTTCGACGCTGAGTTATGGGCGATTTATGAGGGGCTCTCGACGGCGTGGGCACTTGGATTTCAGAAAATTATAGTTGAAACGGATAACAGAGAGGTGTACGACGGCTTTCTTTCAGGTGATCCGTTGAAATTTTCTTCGAATCTTCGGGTTCATCTTAAGGAAATGGTGGCGCGGAATTGGGAAATCCAGTTTTCTTGGGTTAAGCGTGAGGTTAATATGGTTGCGGATACGCTCGCGAAGTTGGCGAAGGAATTACCTTTGACGTACTACCCCCTGGCTGTTCGCGATCAGTTGAATAAGGAGCTGTTGGCTTGCTGTATAGAGGAGGGTGTCGGTTAGTTGTTTTGGTGCTAACTGCGCTTGGGTGACTCGGGTGGTCACTGCTGCCGTGATTGGTCTTTGCTGGTAGAGGATCACTCTGCTGGTTTAGTTTTCGCTGGGTGCTTTTGGTTATGTTAGTTATGGCTTTATGCTTTTTGTAAGGGTTGGATGCTTGTTTACTTTGCTCCACTATACGTACTCTTTTTCCTCCATTAGGTTTAGGGAAGTTTTTTTTAATGAGATGTGTGTAGTGGATGACCCCTTTAATAAAAAAAATATATATAGTATTTTTATATGTTGCAAATATATTACGCCGGTTTAACGTATCTATCACAAGTATAGATTTTTGAATAGATTACAATATAGGTAATTTGAAAAATAGCAATTTTCATCCCAAGATAACATATAAATAAATCAAAGAGTAGTTTTAATAGTACAGGATGGTGTGTTCGTCTCCTGTAATTCAGATTCAAACAACTTAATTTACAGTTATGTATATAAGTTTATCCAGATTTAAAACAGAATACATGTACCATCTTATACCAAATTTCTGTCTATGTTTATTTTTACAGTTTGTAGTTTTCTCCAACAGCCTATATATGCTTATAATAGATATGTTAAACCAGCATACTATGTTTACAACATATAAAATAGTATATTCACTTTTCAAGTACACATATTATGTTTTTATTTTTAAATTTGATGCATTTAATTACTTACGTTATAGAATTCGTTGAATTGTCTTAATGGTATAGGATGACATATTCTTTCTAGGTGACTTGAGTAGGTGTCCATTCAAAAAATAGATTATAGGTGTGAATGAGTATATCTAAATTTAAAACTGGACTAAAATACTACTAAGAATTTAGTCCTACACACTTTCAATTATGTATTTGTAACAGGAAAATTTACTCAAATATTACTTTTGATTTTTTTATTTTCAAAAATAGGGATCCACAAAAATTATTTTCGGATATAGGGATGATTACTGTTCAAAATCAGAAAACTCATGGACCACAACCCGAGTTTGAACAGTAATTTTCAACCACCACCCTTTTAAAATGCCACACTGCCATGTGGCGCGATGTGGGCGTTCCGAGCACTGTTCAAAGTCGGACTGCCCACCCCCCGTCTTTGAACAGTACACCGAATAATGGTGCCTGGGCTGCTCACTGCGTGCCATGTGGCGTCGCGCAAAACAGAAAAGGGGAGGAAAGCACCCCGTTTTTGAACAGTAAAACAACCCCAAAAACACTGTTCAAAAACGGACTGTGGTCCATGGGTCTTCTGACTTTCAACAGTAAACATCCCTAGATCCGAAAATAATTTTTGGAGATCCCTATTTTTGCAAATAAAAAAATCAAAAGTAATATTTGAGTAAATTTTCCATTTGTAACAAATGTATCATTTTTTTTCTAAAAGTTACAAACAGATCGATGGTAGTTAAATATTATATGGAAAAATGATGAGTCTGGTATTATAACAGTTTAAGTTCCAAAATTTATATATTATATTAATTTAATCATAATTTGAAACAATTCGTTAAATTTAACCCTTCATATCTTAAAATTCTAAATTGTGGTAAAATGGTATGAATGATGGGATAAAATCCATGTCGTGTAATCAAGTTTAGACCTTGTTGAGTTGTATAATGGAGAGAGCACACAGAATTTACAAAGTTCGACGAAATGTGGTCTACTCCATACCCTATAAATAAAATTTCTTAAGAATTTTCAAATACAACAAATTTGAGTAGAGAGAACCAAATGAGACTAACTTACAAATAACCTAAAGTTTAGGGACCAAAATTTAATTTCTCCGTACACCATTTAATATCAAAGCAAATGGCTAAATTAAATGGCTATGAAACATATGTTTCAAGCCACTTAAACAGAGATAGTTAAAGAAAAAACTATATTAATAGTGAGAATTTCTTAGCTTAGAAACATTGAATTCAAAGTGAAACATTATAATTTTGATGTTGGAGTAAATATTAATATTCTTAGATTTATAAACTATCTATTTAGTCATTTAACGTAGTAATCTTAAAATCCTCAATTTGAATTGAAAACCCTAAACGCATTTAGAATCCCTAATATGAAATCGAAATCCCTAATAAAATACAGATAGATGTTTGCAAATCGTGGCTTTCATTGTTTCCGATGAAATGTTTGCGATAGACTACTTTTTTAAATAACTTAGAGCTTTTTTTTTTTAATTTTCATCTGTTAATATATTAAAATTGCTAACAATACATAAAGAAATAGAGATATTTTCCTTTCAAGGCAAGTAAACAATGCAGCCATGATGTGTTGAGAAATGTTGTCTTGAATAGGTAAACCCTAACGGAATGTGGTCTTCAATTGTAAACCCTAGCGCAACCGGTGGCGGCATGGCAACCACGGGTGTAAGGGTTAGCCGGTCCTCCTCCTTGACAGGCGTAATAAGACCGTCCAGGAATGTTGCATGGGAGTGCGTTGTGCTTCAGTGCTTCATAACTGATAGCTCTTCTCGCTGCAAGTTGTCGAGCGTGCGGCTCGGAATCCATTAAAACGCCGCTCACATCTACATTGTCGCGGTGTCTGTCGGTGCATGAATTTTTGTTGTCGTGGCCTCCGCCGTGGCAGACACCGGAGTTGACGTCGTGAAATTTGGTGCATTCAGCTACCATCGCCCAGGCCAAGAGACCCATCATCGCCCAAACCTTGGACCCCATTTTAGAAATGCTCCAAACCAAAGAAAACTGAATGTTTTGAGTTTGTTTGGTGTGAAAGAAAAAGAGCAAGAGGGGGATTTTATACATTATTTTTGAGGTTAAGATTCATTTTCTCAAATTGCCTATGCTTAAAATAGATATGTTAAAATATTTACAACATATAAAAATACTATTTTTAATTTTTCAAATATACATATTTTGCTCACATTTATGAATGTAATACATTTTATTATAATATTGATACTACAATTTCTACATTATCTCACCGTTAGAAATTAAGCTTGTTTTTAGTAAGTTATTAATATACGACCGTTCATTCAAGTAAACACAAGTTTATAGTTTATTAATACCTAGAATTAATTATGTTACTTCTCGCCATTAGAAATTAAACTTGTTTTTAATAAGTTATTAATATACGACCGTTCATTTAAGTAAACACAAGTTTTTAGTTTATTAATACTTAAACTTAATTATGTTATTTATGTATTAAGTGATTCGTTGTTTTAGTATTAATTAAAGTTAATTGTCTATAATTAATACTATTAAGTTACCTAATATATTCTACCTATAAATAACCTTTGTGCCATCCAACTAAAGATGTGAAAAATAAATTATCTAGTCCTCTCTTGTGTTCTTATTGTGTGAGTTCACATAATTTATTTTTTCAACCATCACTCTATAAATCCATTTTAATACTACAATTTCTAGTTGGCTTTGGAATTTAGCTTAAACTTTTGAAAGTTCTAATCATTCTCAAACTATGATCTTCATTTTAAATTGTCCCTCAAACTATTTAACAATTCAATTCCACCTCAAACTATGACCTTCATTCTAAATTGGTCCCGAACTTTCAACATTATGATTTCATTAAGGACAGAGCTAGGATTAAACATTGAGAGCGGCAAGAGTCTATTAAGCCTTTAAATCTAAAAATTGGAAAGGCCAAAAGCCTTGTTTGACTAATATTTAAACTAAAAATGACCTAAAATACTATTATACTTGTAACCCCCTCGTCCCGGTCTGGCCGGATGACCGGTCCGAGTGGGCCACACGGGGAAAACCGAAGCGAAACCCGTTAAGGTTCCCCCTTGAGCGTATTGTTGATTTTTACAAGTCTTTTACCTAAACTTCTAACTCAAAAAGTTTCTAAAAAGAGTTTTTTTCAAAACGAGAGGTTTCCTGTCATCCGCTATTACAATTATCTATTTACCAACCATCTAAATAAGTGAATTATAATTATCTAGTTACCTAAACAAGAGGTTGCCAGAAATCGATTTACGGCGGAGAACGGTTGTCGGAGATCACAGAGGTTGTCGGAGTGAAGCGGAGAATGATAGGAGGCGATAACTGGTGATGGCCAGCATCAACGACCAGCGAACGACCGAAGTAGATAAATGGGAAGGGTTTTTCTTGGTTTAGACTGTTAGTTTAGAGAATGGGAATGATAGGGTGAGTCAAACGTACCTTGGCATCGGGTTGACTTCCTGACCCGCGAGTTACTATCCAGGTCGGATGAGAGTCCGCGCTTTTTTAAATGGATATTCAACCATTTAGCCCCTAGAACTATGAAGTATAATTCATTTTGGCCACTTTATCAATGAAAAATCAGAATTGAAGTTTGTTTCTAATTTAATTTAGTCCCTAATTTGTTTGTTTAATACATGAACAAGGCTTATATACACAATCAAGAAATGGAGCATGTTGCCACTGAAGTAAAATACCCGAATGTACAAATAAAGGATGTAGAAGCAGGAGAACACGTAAAAGCAAATGATAAAAGAGAACACATAAAAGTAAATGATAATTGAGAACACTGGGAAGGAGATATGCAGCATGTATCTAGGAGGAAGGTAATTAGTTTATTTTTAAATTTAGTTTACAATAATTTTAATTCCTTATAATGTAGTTTTTTAATTTTTTTGCAAATGATAAAGGAGAACGTGAGGAAGGAGATATGCAGCATGCATCTAAGGAGGAAGGTAATTAGTTTATTTTTAAATTTAGTTTAAAATAATTTCAATTCTTTATAATGTAGTTTTTAACTTTTTTTTACAAAATTACAGCTTTCAAAAGAATATGGGGATATCGTGAACTTGAATTGAAACTTCATACCACCTGGAGGGAATGGATTGCGTTGCTGGTTCTTGTCCTTACATTCTTCGTAATTCTGTAAGCAACCCATTAGTCATGCATATTATGTACTGGGAAAAAGCGCTCATACTCAGACACTTCTTATATTGCATATGCCTCGGGCATCCTTATCATTGCTTGTTGAATTGACTTAAACAACTTATGGCATGATTTAATGCCCAAATTTTTGAGTGTGTATCAATTAAAACTGGAAGGGAAATTACGTGGTGCTAGGAGTCGCTGTGTGTTCAATCACACCTTCTCTAGATCAAGGATTTAAAAAGCGTTTGCGATCGCGTTTATCGCGGTTGCATACATAACAGATGTTATTGCGATTACTGCGAGTGTCGCGATTGTGATTTTTTTTTTAAATTTGCACATATTATTGTAAAATATAATAATTATAAATATAAATATAGACAGACGACTAAATTAGCTTAAATTCTCACACAAAGAGTTATAGAGTGAATGTCTTGATTACTCAGAAGATTAGTGATACAAATGAGGTGAGGAAGGCCTCTATTTATAATTGAGTTCCACTACATCCGACGGTCTCTAATGATTTTTATCGATGACAGTGATCGAAGCCCACCAACTACAATAGAATATTCCTTAGAATATATCTCCTATCCAAGGAAACAAATAATATGTTTATATGGAAAGTTTACATAGGTTAAAGTGGTTGTCTTTTAGAATCCTCCATAGTTCGGGCTAAGTCTGGTGGTCTATTTAGTCCCAAAATCTCCGTTGAAACCTCTTGGGCAATCATGCGTGCATGTGACTCGGACTGGAACTGGCGGCATGTGACAATTAGAGGTAGCAATCGGGTCATTTGGTTCGGGTTCGGTTTTGGTCGTTTCAGTTTGGGTCGTTTTAGGTCTATCTAGAATCGGTTTAGATTTGGTTCGGGTCGGTTCGGGTTCAGGTCTAATTCGAGTCTATGATGAGTCAGATCCGGTTCGAGTATTAGATCGGGTCAACATTTAAATTTTCGGGTCAATTCGGTTTGAGTTGAGATTAATAGTAGCACAATCACTTATGAAGAACTGAAAGAAGGTTTGGCTCGTCTTGGATCGAAGCTCAACGAAGCTGAAGTAAAGCAATTAATGGAAGCTGTAAGTATTTATCTGCTGAAAATCTATGAGAAGAAGGGATTAAAGGTCTCACTATGCAATGTATTTCAGGCTGATGTGGATGGAAATGGATGGATAGACTATATCGAATTTATCTCAGCTACAATGCACCGATACAGACTTGAAACATATGAAGACCTGTACAAAGCATTCCAGTATTTTGATAAAGATAATAGTGGGTGAGTTTCGATACAGGCTCTGGTTTCGTACTTGAGGCTGGAAATGAAAAAATTCATATCATAATTTGCAGGTTCATTACAATGGACGAACTTGAGGGTGCTATGAAGGAGTATGGAATGAGTAATGAAGCCAACATCAAGGACATAATTGCGGAGGTGGATAGCGACAACGTAAGTTTGTTTCTGAATCAAGCTTTTGGTAGTACTAGTATCTTCTTGTAAGTTATTACATTCCCAGTTTTGATTAATCAGGATGGGAGAATTAACTACGACGAGTTCTGCTCAATGATGAGAAGTGGGGCACAACCTGGAAAGCTTTCTTAGATCCTTCCCTTACCAGCGTTGCTGATGACTGATGTAACCTGTAACACCACAAAGTGCCCAGGCTCATTACCTATCTTGATTCTGTATCTTCTTGCTCAAGACTATGTTCTAATCGGTTCGAGTTTCATAGGTGTTTATGTACATTCTGAATCATGTATCTTCTTGCATAGGTGTTTATGTTATTACATAATGTACATCATTGTTTCATGACAATTAACAATTTTTATAAACATAAGATATAATTAGCATATATTGATCACTCCGACCGAACAATCGTACTTAACAACACTATTCATTAGATGATTGCGGATATGTATCAACCAGAGTCTAGAACTTTTGATCACTCCGAATGCAGGGAGTCCATTCTGAGTTTCTCCATGGACAATGGAAAGTTTTTTTCTTGGCCTCATTCAGGTTCTTACCATTGCCTCAAGTGAGAATGGCATAAGAGGATGGAGCTCTTAGAGATGGAAGGTCGGCTAACATGTTGCTGTTTGCATGGACTAGAGGGTCAACTGTGGATTTTCCACATCTCCCACACCGACAATCATACCGGGCAATGGACTCATATCTATAATCTCAACTTTAATTGGGATCGGAACATCTTCCCTTTCACAAGTGCGATGGTGAATAATCAAGACATGCAGCTTGTAAACATCTGAAATAAGCAAGTATTACTAGTTTGGTTCAAGAGAAAGGTGTTTCGCAACGATTTACAGTCAGGCAGGGTAATAAGAGTGCGACTTCAAAGGATCTCGAAGGCTCACAATGGTGTATCGCTTACCAGTTAATACCAAGAGTTTGGTGATGCTCAAGAATATTTGTCCAATTGGTTTGCAGCAGTGAAGATGGATGTAGTTGGAAGGTGAACAAGTTTAGCTATAGAAGTTATATTTGGTTTTATTGGCGTCTTAATTAGCAGTAGCGAAAAATAAAGCAGACAAGCTAGTCGATGTTGAATGTTTGCAATTCTATGCTATATTTCAAAAATACTCTTAAGCTTAATGTTGTCGTATTCTGAATGTTGTAGTCCCTTCAATTTATCATTCTTTTATTTTCATCTCAAAATACATTGATAATTTTGTGTGATTTAAAAATTACAACAAAAAAATCATAAGGAATAACGACTTCTCCAATATTATAAGCACATAATAACTCTAATAATTATTATAAAATCAACAATAATATGCTTTTCTCTATAATGAAACGATTCATATAAATTTGCTATTGAATTAATATGATAAATTGAGTAATCTATACTACTATTTATAAATAATTCTTTATAATTATTTTTGTAATTTTAACATTATTTGTTAATCTATCATATAATATAAGAAAGTATCACAAAGACTAAAATCATAAAATGGGTAATTGTTGAAGTTAAATTCATTATCATATCTATTATTATTAGGGAAAATATATAATGCACTTTCATTCTTTCCATTTCCAATTCCTTCGCCTACCCATTGTTGCTTTTCACTTTTCCAATAAAGTGGAAATAAAAAGGTGACTCTTTCCTACTATTTCGCTCATTTTAATAAGAAAACTTAAAATAAGAAGAAAGAAGTCTTAATAAAGAGTGTGCAATAAGTGATCCTAATATACGTTCTAGAATGTTTTTTTTTACTACAACATTGTGTCAGGTCATGGAGCAAATAATAATAAAAAAAATTGACGGCATAGCAATGGAAATAGGAAGGGGATTCATTGGAGTACCTGGAGCTATTTAACACGCCTAAAGTCAATTGCCACTTGTCACTAAGAGGTGTTGCGACTAAAATTTTTTTCAAAATACACAAGTACCTCGGATGTCGCTCGGACGAACCGGGTTTTTAGATGATTTTCAAAAAATTAGTCGAATTTATAAAAAATAGAGGAGTCGCCACCGGCCATTTAAAAATGGTAGACCGGACACCGAAATAAAACCAGAGATTTAAAAGGGTTCGGGAGTCGGTTACACGCGAGGAAGGATTAGCACCCTCGACGTGCCCAAAATTGGTACCAAAAACATTACCGCTTAATTAATACTAAATTTTGCGAATTAAAGTGACGATTCGTATCGAAATTTGATTATACGAGTGAGTAAATTTTAAAACTCTTAATATTCGAGAAGGAACGTCCGAACCACCACCACTACGATTGGTACTGGCCTCGTTCGTTTCCGAATAAAAAGACACCGCATTATATTTTATATTTCAAATGTAACCTAACATGGCATACGAGAATAAATATGCAAAACACAAATTAATATGATAAGAAAAAAACAAAGCATAAAACAATATTAAAGGTAAACATTCAATAACAATATTAAAGGTAAATATTCTATCGAAAAAATATATTAAAGGTAAATAAGAATGTAAAAACAGAATTAATGGGGAATTAATTAAAAACGGGTATTATAAATATATATATATATTATACCATACATATACTATATATATTATATAGTATAGTAAATAAGGAATATGCCTTATATATATATATTCATACACGGTAAAATTAAAAACGGAAACATTAATATATATCATATATTATTATAGGTAAGGAATATATTCTATATATATACGGTAAAATCTTAAAAGAGGAAAACATTAATATATACCATAATTATAATAAAGAAAACAAAGACATTAAAGGGATTTTTTATAAAGAAAAAAGGGTAATAATTTAAAGGGGAAACGCGTTAAAAAAGGTAAAAAAAGATTAGGGATTTAATCCCTTCGTTTACCCTTTTTATTTCATTTTTCTCTCAAATGAACCATTGTCGTCGTTATCTTTAAGTCGGCGTTCTGGTCACTCCGGTGGGCTTTTTCAACATGCAACATCGTCGGCGTAACCTTCTCGTCGTCTCTTTTATGTTGAACTGCGCGGATCTCGCTGGTGATGATCCGAAAGCCGCGAACGGAAGATGAAGGTCTCGACGTTTCGAAGCCTTGATTAGCCGCCGCCCATCGTTAGATCGAGCCACGGCCGAGATATGTTGCTTACCGCACTAGAACGCATCCGTTCACCGTCGGGATCGTCGATATGAAGCTCCGGTCGCCGGCGAGCATTGAACCGAAGGTAATAAAAATTTTCTTCTTTTTTAATATTCAAAACAAAAGCAAAGCAAAATAAAAAATCCGATACCTCAACTTTTTCTCTTGTATTAATTTTCTGAAATGGTTACAACGATTTTTCTCTCTCAAATCGAATCCCAAAAACCCCCTTCTCTCGGGTTTACATTGTTTCTCCCTCTCAAAATATCCCTCCTCTCTCTATCGTGTTCTTGGTTTCCTATATAACCGAGAATCATAAAAAGAGCCATGCTTAGAATTAATTCCTCTGATTTCTCTGAAGCTTTTGTCTGGTTGACTTCTGCATCTTGTTTTAATTTTTTTGTTTTTTTCTTGCTACTTTCGGGTTCTGATATTTTGTCTATTTTTCTGTCTTGGTCGGCATTACTCGATCGGTAGGGGCACCAGCGTGATCGCCGCAGAGGCGTGGAAGACCCTAACGGTACGGGCACGTGAGGATCTGGAAGCTTCATCGTCCTTCATCTAGGACCGTTAGATCGAATCGATCTAACGGTCGAGGTTGCGCGGCGCGGGAGAAAGGGACGGGCTTGCTAGGGTTTCATCTGGAGGCATGATCTGGACCGTTGGATGGGGCACGATCGAACGGTACTGGGGTGTGCGGCGCGGTAACAGAAGAGACCCTTCTAGGGTTTTTTGCTGACTCAATCTGGGCCGTAGGATCGGCTTCGCCAGATTTGATGGTTGTTGATGCGTGGCGGCTGCAGAAGACACAAGGCAATGTGTTTGGGTTTTTCTTAACCATTAGGGCTAGCATCATTTGGGCCTACGGGTTATGTATTATTAGGACACTTGAATGGGCCACATGTGAATGCTTGTTATTATTTTATTTTTTTGGACTTGTATGGAATAAACTAATTCGGGCTTTTATTTATTTGGACTGTAATTTTTTAATCAAAGTTTAGATTTTACTTACTTATGTTTTATTTTTAATTGTGATAATAATACTTGTAATATCCGATGATAATAATATAGATAAATATAATAGTGATATGATATAATATGTACAATAATATATAAATAATAACAACAACACGCAAAAAACAAAATAATAATAATAATAGTAATAATAATAATAACACACCTATATCTAATATGTCACATGCATACATATACTAATTAATGATAATAGTATGGTAACAATACTAAATAATAATATGACACACACACATATATATATATGTATATTTCTTTTTCCTTTTTTCCCTTTTTTATTTTTTTATTTTTAAATTTCCTAATAGCTCGATAAGCCCACTAACAACACAAACATAAAGAGGTTCAAGGTCCGGACAAAATTAGTGATTACTGCTGCCCCTCTTTGCTTATACTTGTGGAACAAGAATAAAGCAAAGACCATAAGCACTAATTTTGTCCTACTTCCTTATTGGACGGTTTACTCCCGACGTAGCCACGCGATTCCAAGTAATTCATCTTCCCAAAGCTTTCGATCTTGAATTCTCCCCTAGATGCCTCGAAGAGATAGACAGGGAGTTTTTAAGATTTTTTAGATTTTTTTTGTAGATGTCCATTCTCTAAGTCTAAATGCCTGAACGTATAGGCGGGTTCTATTCTCCAAGTGCCCGAATAGATGAGCAAATTCCAAATATCTTTGTCTTCTCTTTTTCGTAAGAACAAGCTAGTCATCCAAACAACTTTGCCTTCCCTTCGCGGTTTAAAAGCAAGTTGTCCATTTCGCGGTCAAAAAGCAAGCTGAAATTCCAAATACTTTTGCCTCCTCTTCGCGGCAGAAAGGCGAACTTGGGCGTCCAAGTGGATTTTCTTTCCCTTCACGGTCGTAAAGCAAACTGGTCATAACTATATCTGTCCAACTTCCCTGTTGGACGATTTACTCTCCTGGAGCTGCAACGAGTAATTTTCTCTTTGAAGCCTTAAGAATATGAGTTCTCTCTCTATAGAACTCATTTCCTTGGCGTGTTCTTCGAGTGGCAGTTCTTCCTATATAGAACTCTCGTCCTCATAATTCTAAAATTAAATATCTCCAAGTCCTCCCTCTGTAGGACCCTCCGCTTTCGAGATCTTGAAGCCTTAGGATTCTAAGTTTTTTTTCTCCGCTAAACTCCTCTTCCTTAGCGTACTCTTCGAGTAGTAGCTCCTTCTCTATTGAACTCCTCTCTGAAATCAAGGATCTTCAAGTCCCCTCTCCGTAGGACCCTCTACTTTCGAGATCCTGAAGCCTTAGGATTCTGAGTTTTTTCTCCACAAAACTCCTCTTCCTTAGCATTCTCTTTGAGTAGTCGTTCCTTCTCTATTGAACTACTCTCTGAAATTAAGGATCTACAAGTCCCCTCTCCGTAGGACCCTCCGCTTTCGAGATCCTGAAGTCGCAAGTTCCTCCTATATAGAGCTTGTTTGGACCCTTTCTCTATAGGATCCTTCATCTTGAAATCTTTTCGGCAAGCTTGAAAGCTTTGATCTGAAATCCTTGAGTGGCGAACGTGAAAGCTTCACCTGACATTCTGGAGCGGCGGCTTGAAAGGCTTCGCCTGAAATCTTTTTAGTTCTCGCTTATCGTTTTCTCCTCATCCCGAGAGGTATTCAATTTGTCTTTCAAGAATCTGTGAAAAGAGATAAAAATGCTATGATGGTATGAGTTAGCATGCTCCTATCCTAGGGATGACTAACTACTCGTGATGCATGATTGGGGTTTCCAAGTTATTTAATTATATTAATTCTATTGACATCGTGTCCCTTGGTGCTGCTTCTTGCGTTGATTGCCCCTCTTCTCGGCTCTACCGGACCCTTGTTCTTCTTCTTCTCATCTTGACCCACTTCTGGAATTGTCTGCCTCAAAGTACTCATGCGGGTTTTCACTTTGAACTTTTCTTTTCCTTTCTTTTCTTTCTTTGTTGTTGTTGCTTTGTTTTTTGTTTTTTCTTCTTTCTTTTCTTCCACTAACTTTTGACTGCTTGAATAGGTAGGCAGATTTCCATTCTCCAAGTGCCTGAACGGATAGGCGGGCTCTATTCTCCAAACTCCCGAATAGATGAGCGGATTTCCATTCTCCAAGTGCCTGAACGGATAGGCGTGTTCTATTCTCCAAATGCCCGAATAGATAAGCAGATGTCATATATCTTTGTCTCGACCTTTGAGTATCTGTCTCCTTTGCTCTAAAATCCTTTGGCTTTTAGTTTCTGACTCGTTTTTCACGAGCTTTGAGTATCTGCCTTCTTTGCTCTAAAGTTCTTGGGCTTTGAGTTTCTGTCTCCTTTGCCCTGAGCTTTGAGTATATGCCTCCTTTTCTCTTAAAATCTTTTTGGCTTTGAGTTTCTGCCTCCTTCGCCATGAGTCTGTGACCTGAAGCGTTCCTCTTGAATTTCGCCTCAATCTCCAAAGTGTCTTTTGGGTTTTCACCATGTCTCCTCTTCTGTTCTTTGTCCTCTTTCTTCTTTTTTCTTTCTTTTTTGGGCACTCCTTTGAGTTTTCATCTTGAAGTCAACTTCTCTCTTTTTCGCTTCTTCTTGAATGGAGGACTTACACTGATTAGAATCCCATTGCCCCCACTTGCTTTAGGCTTATGTACCTTCTAACTGATCTCTGGTTAATGTCGATTGCTTTAAATGATGTCTTTTGTCCAAAGATGCCACCACTTTTGGCCTTTGTTCCTCTAAATTTGCGGTAAAAAAATGCCTCTTCTGAATTTCGCTCATTTGCCCCAAAGTGCTTTTTGGGTTTTCGTCTCGGCTCCTCTTCTATTCTCCTTAATCTTCCTTCTTTTCTTAGGCATATCCCTGTTGCCTTTTATCGAGTTGATTACTGTCTCATCTCAGTGCGTGCCCTTAACACGGCGCGCGTGGTCGTTCTCAAGACATCCTCTTCGGCAAGATGCTTAGGCTCTGAGGGTAACTTCTGTTCCCCGATTCTCAACGTCAAAATTTCTACCCTCATGTTCTATTTAAACACTTCTTAGCGAAGGTCGACTTCATAGCTCGATATTTAACCAAAGACGGTCTTGATATTTCAATTGGAGATATTCGCCGTCTAGTAGCAAAGTTTGAACCTCCGATGGTGCCCCTTTGGGTACTGATGGCTTTACCTCGAGCCAGGATCAGTCCGCTTGTTCATTTCCATGTAGAAGACTTATGCAAGTGATTGGGTAAAAATAATTTTATTATGAAAATATACATTTGAATAATCATGTCAAGTGAAAATCAAGTTTGGGGTCTTTGAAAAAAGGTTGACCCGAGTGAAATTTTCCGAATGTTGCAGGGATGCACATATGAAATCTTTTCTGGGCTATTAGGCTTCCAAGAGGAGCGACTCCCATACTTAGTTTCTACCCAATTTAAAGGTGGCTCTCTTTACCTCACTAACTCACCATGCCCCATCCTTCCCTCTTTTCTGATCTCAATCAGGCATTAGAAGTGTGGCAATCCTTGAAGAAAGGTTAACCCCGATAGGCGGAATGTGATCTGAAGACAAATTCATCCTTCCGCGTATGGTCCAAATGGTCTTTTATGACTTGTAATGTAGGCTAGGGTTCACGGCTATGGAAGAAAGGGTAAATAGGCCCAAACAAGTGTTTAAGGGTAGTGAAACCAAGGATCAATTCTTCCAATCTGAAGTCTCAATTATGCTCCGATGAAATGTTATCTCTTTTCTTATTTCTTTGGATCGCTCTAGACTGCCCCTTTTTTGGGGTTTTCACCCTAGAGTTCATTTCCTTTTATCAAGCGTAGTTTCGGGTCAAATTGCACCTTCGCATTGTATTAGTGCAGGCTTTTGATCAAAGGTGAACAATCTTTCGAGGCTCATCTAAGCAAAGATTCATTTGGATAGGGAATCCTCTTGCACCTCTTCTTTATCTGCTTCTCTCTCTTTTCAGAATTGCACTTTTCACTTTAGTGCCTTTGCTTTTGATTTCTTCAACTTTTATGTCGGTAACTTTTGACTTGATTTGGGTAGCTCTTTGAGAACCGACTTTTCTTTCGATGTTTTCTTTTGATGTTTTTACCGCTCAAACTGAAAATGTATTCAATGCATCTGTTCTCTTTTAATGCCCCTTAGTTCACAAGACATCATCCTCATAGCATAATCAGAGTCCAATGTCGTTTACTTGTCCATAGACTTCTGTCCCATTTGCCCCCGGTGTAGGGGTGATCCTTGGTTTGGGTTCGATCAGAAGAAAAAATTTAAAAGGCTCAAAAGGGGACAACAATGGATATTTTCTTATTTTCTTTCTATGTGAATGGAATTGAAGGAATGCCAAATGTCCTCCCATACACGGATATCAAAATCGGTCTTAAGGTGGTAGAAGTTTTAGGGTTATCACTTCATTCAAGAACCTTAGACAACAATGCCCGAGAGGAAAATTCACTCAATGGGAGTGGCCCATTATTCCTAAACACTCGTTGATACCCCTCCCTTGGCCTAAGTAGAGCATAGGGTTTTCATATTTATAGCGTCCTCACAACATTCAGTCTTTTAAAAAATTGAATTAAAGTTAATCTCAAAAAAGTATATACATGTGTAATTGGAAAACAAGAGTAAACTTATGAAATGTTTAAAGAATTAAGGAATACCAGAATATTTTCTAAATAACAGAATGAAAATTTTGTTATGATAACTATACTATTTATTTGAAAAAATCTACAGCTTAGCTTATTCCTTTTGCATTTTTCCCAAATGCACAGGGATCAACGGATTTGAATAGCCTTTACCGGTAGCCGTTTGCTCCGGGCTAGTTGTACCATTCCCCTGGGTACAATCACTTTTTACCAATAATGATGATTGGATTTTTGCAAAGGATTTATTTCCCTTCGACCATTCGTAAAAATGGATTTTTCGATGGACATTTGAATTATCCATTGTCTTAAACTTCACTGTATTTAAGCACGTTGTGCCAACATTTCTGTCGGACTTGCCCAAACATCGCTTCTTCTTTCATGAAGCGATGTAACGTCTCCAATTCATTTTTCTTGAAATCGAGACTTGCATTTTTCCCAAATGCACAAGGATTAACGGATTTGAAAAGCCTTTACCGGTAGCCGTTTGCTCCGGGCTAGTTGTACCATTCCCCTGGGTACAATCAGTTTTCACCAATAATGAGAATTGGCTTTTTGCAAAGGATTTATTTTCCTCGTATACAATATTATCTCCTTTTGTTTCCGAAACAAATGTTCTTGAAGCTGTTTGAGCTTATCCATCCTAACCACTAGGCCATTCATGCTTTTGAAGCTGTACTGGCTAGAAACTATTCTTTTGTCCATTTTTTCTCTCTTTTCTCTCTCCCTTTCTCTGACGTGAACGTTTTCCCCAAATTAGCAATGATGCGATGAAAGGCCTTAAGAAAGTTTTAATGATGGATGTATTATGGACTCGAATCAACAGATGCATGCTCATGAGATGTGTGCATGGCTAACAATTTTAATGCTGCTTCGAAATGATGTATGAAACAAATGTTACAAATGTATGCAAGTCAAAGGTGTTGGTCATATAGGTGATTCCCCTTAGGTCAACTTTCATTCGAACGTAAAGGAGGCTCCTTGTTACAAGATAGTCATAGCAAAAGTCCTACGGGTACTCTTCTTGCCCCCTAATCATATTCAAGGAAATGAAAACTTCGGCAAAAATGCTGGGGCCGGATTTGCTTTCTTCTCTAGCAATTCAAGACCCTCTAAAACTGCTGGTATCAAGTCTTGGAAAACAAGCTATTTCCTCGAAGCTGAATCCATCCCTTGACCTAATTCGTTCCCTCTCCAGGCGCCACGCTCTTTTCGGCCGCCTCTTTGCACTCGGTCGGGTAGTTTCGTGACTTTGGATGTTCGGAGTAGATCCGATGTTGCTTGACTTCCTCGGGATGGAGAAGGGTTGCGCTTTCTTCAATGGTGGGCACTAGATCTGACACTGTGTGTTCACTCGGCAAACTCGTCCCCTTATCCTTTCTGATTCACCTTTGACCGATGTTGGACTTGCTAATTGACAACATCTTTTCTATCAACCTCCCGTCCATAATGATAGCCCTTGAATTGGGTAAAACCACCTTGACTCAAAACCTTTATGTCATGATATGCATGCGAGAATAAATGCAAAAAGATCATAAGAATAATCGTTAATGTCAAATAAACATGATAAAAAGGCAAGCATGAAAGCAAGCAACCCTATTTATCCCGTCTAATGAACCTAGGTTGTCCGCATGACTCTAAAAGGGGTGGGCTTTCTAGTTCTCTAAATGCAGTTTTGGTTCTAGGAGGTACTCGAATTGTCCTCGCTGTCCCCTTCTAAGGGTAGCAAGGCCCCCGGTCATCAGCCATTATAGGCTCCTCTCAACCGAGTTCAATTTGAGGGGACCCTTTAGCTATATCTACACGGAGAAACGATATTCTCACGAAGATTTAGGGTATTCGAGCCCCGAAGGTACTTACTAGGCCTACACGGAGGAACAATATCCCCACGAAAGCACTAGCGTTTTCCCCCCACTTAAACGAACGGGTTTAAATGCCAATTTTAAATGCGTTTAAAATAAACTCGCACTTATAAACAAATATCGATCGATTTGGTCACTTTAATTCGCAACTTCTAATATTAATTGAGCGGTAAAGTTTTTTTTGGCTTGACCCTCATTTTTGTTTTTTGAAAACAAAAAATTGTCCCCAACGGAGTCGCCATCTGTTGCGACTAAAAAAAAATTCAAAATACACAAGTACCTCGGATGTCGCTCGGACGAACCGGGTTTTTAGATGGTTTTCGAAAAATTAGTCGAATTTATAAAAAATAGAGGAGTCGCCACCGGCCATTTAAAAATGGTAGACCGGACACCGAAATAAAACCAGAGATTTAAAAGGGTTCGGGAGTCGGTTACACGCGAGGAAGGATTAGCACCCTCGACGTGCCCAAAATTGGTACCAAAAACATTACCGCTTAATTAATACTAAATTTTGCGAATTAAAGTGACGATTCGTATCGAAATTTGGTTATACGAGTGAGTAAATTTTAAAACTCTTAATATTCGAGAAGGAACGTCCGAACCACCACCACTACGATTGGTACTGGCCTCGTTCGTTTCCGAATAAAAAGACACCGCATTATATTTTATATTTCAAATGTAACCTAACATGGCATACGAGAATAAATATGCAAAACACAAATTAATATGATAAGAAAAAAACAAAGCATAAAACAATATTAAAGGTAAACATTCAATAACAATATTAAAGGTAAATATTCTATCGAAAAAATATATTAAAGGTAAATAAGAATGTAAAAACAGAATTAATGGGGAATTAATTAAAAACGGGTATTATAAATATATATATATATTATACCATACATATACTATATATATTATATAGTATAGTAAATAAGGAATATGCCTTATATATATATATTCATACACGGTAAAATTAAAAACGGAAACATTAATATATATCATATATTATTATAGGTAAGGAATATATTCTATATATATACGGTAAAATCTTAAAAGAGGAAAACATTAATATATACCATAATTATAATAAAGAAAACAAAGACATTAAAGGGATTTTTTATAAAGAAAAAAGGGTAATAATTTAAAGGGGAAACGCGTTAAAAAAGGTAAAAAAAGATTAGGGATTTAATCCCTTCGTTTACCCTTTTTATTTCATTTTTCTCTCAAATGAACCATTGTCGTCGTTATCTTTAAGTCGGCGTTCTGGTCACTCCGGTGGGCTTTTTCAACATGCAACATCGTCGGCGTAACCTTCTCGTCGTCTCTTTTATGTTGAACTGCGCGGATCTCGCTGGTGATGATCCGAAAGCCGCGAACGGAAGATGAAGGTCTCGACGTTTCGAAGCCTTGATTAGCCGCCGCCCATCGTTAGATCGAGCCACGGCCGAGATATGTTGCTTACCGCACTAGAACGCATCCGTTCACCGTCGGGATCGTCGATATGAAGCTCCGGTCGCCGGCGAGCATTGAACCGAAGGTAATAAAAATTTTCTTCTTTTTTAATATTCAAAACAAAAGCAAAGCAAAATAAAAAATCCGATACCTCAACTTTTTCTCTTGTATTAATTTTCTGAAATGGTTACAACGATTTTTCTCTCTCAAATCGAATCCCAAAAACCCCCTTCTCTCGGGTTTACATTGTTTCTCCCTCTCAAAATATCCCTCCTCTCTCTATCGTGTTCTTGGTTTCCTATATAACCGAGAATCATAAAAAGAGCCATGCTTAGAATTAATTCCTCTGATTTCTCTGAAGCTTTTGTCTGGTTGACTTCTGCATCTTGTTTTAATTTTTTTGTTTTTTTCTTGCTACTTTCGGGTTCTGATATTTTGTCTATTTTTCTGTCTTGGTCGGCATTACTCGATCGGTAGGGGCACCAGCGTGATCGCCGCAGAGGCGTGGAAGACCCTAACGGTACGGGCACGTGAGGATCTGGAAGCTTCATCGTCCTTCATCTAGGACCGTTAGATCGAATCGATCTAACGGTCGAGGTTGCGCGGCGCGGGAGAAAGGGACGGGCTTGCTAGGGTTTCATCTGGAGGCATGATCTGGACCGTTGGATGGGGCACGATCGAACGGTACTGGGGTGTGCGGCGCGGTAACAGAAGAGACCCTTCTAGGGTTTTTTGCTGACTCAATCTGGGCCGTAGGATCGGCTTCGCCAGATTTGATGGTTGTTGATGCGTGGCGGCTGCAGAAGACACAAGGCAATGTGTTTGGGTTTTTCTTAACCATTAGGGCTAGCATCATTTGGGCCTACGGGTTATGTATTATTAGGACACTTGAATGGGCCACATGTGAATGCTTGTTATTATTTTATTTTTTTGGACTTGTATGGAATAAACTAATTCGGGCTTTTATTTATTTGGACTGTAATTTTTTAATCAAAGTTTAGATTTTACTTACTTATGTTTTATTTTTAATTGTGATAATAATACTTGTAATATCCGATGATAATAATATAGATAAATATAATAGTGATATGATATAATATGTACAATAATATATAAATAATAACAACAACACGCAAAAAACAAAATAATAATAATAATAGTAATAATAATAATAACACACCTATATCTAATATGTCACATGCATACATATACTAATTAATGATAATAGTATGGTAACAATACTAAATAATAATATGACACACACACATATATATATATGTATATTTCTTTTTCCTTTTTTCCCTTTTTTATTTTTTTATTTTTAAATTTCCTAATAGCTCGATAAGCCCACTAACAACACAAACATAAAGAGGTTCAAGGTCCGGACAAAATTAGTGATTACAACACAAACATAGTATGGTAGGCCATTATTCATTTCCCATTCCCGATATAAATATTGGAGAGACATAAAACAGTTAATTAACGAGACAATTATTGGAGAGAAAAAGAATAAACTTTTGAGTGTGTATCAATTAAAACTGGAAGGGAAATTACGTGGTGCTAGGAGTCGCTGTGTGTTCAATCACACCTTCTCTAGATCAAGGATTTAAAAAGCGTTTGCGATCGCGTTTATCGCGGTTGCATACATAACAGATGTTATTGCGATTACTGCGAGTGTCGCGATTGTGATTTTTTTTTTAAATTTGCACATATTATTGTAAAATATAATAATTATAAATATAAATATAGACAGACGACTAAATTAGCTTAAATTCTCACACAAAGAGTTATAGAGTGAATGTCTTGATTACTCAGAAGATTAGTGATACAAATGAGGTGAGGAAGGCCTCTATTTATAATTGAGTTCCACTACATCCGACGGTCTCTAATGATTTTTATCGATGACAGTGATCGAAGCCCACCAACTACAATAGAATATTCCTTAGAATATATCTCCTATCCAAGGAAACAAATAATATGTTTATATGGAAAGTTTACATAGGTTAAAGTGGTTGTCTTTTAGAATCCTCCATAGTTCGGGCTAAGTCTGGTGGTCTATTTAGTCCCAAAATCTCCGTTGAAACCTCTTGGGCAATCATGCGTGCATGTGACTCGGACTGGAACTGGCGGCATGTGACAATTAGAGGTAGCAATCGGGTCATTTGGTTCGGGTTCGGTTTTGGTCGTTTCAGTTTGGGTCGTTTTAGGTCTATCTAGAATCGGTTTAGATTTGGTTCGGGTCGGTTCGGGTTCAGGTCTAATTCGAGTCTATGATGAGTCAGATCCGGTTCGAGTATTAGATCGGGTCAACATTTAAATTTTCGGGTCAATTCGGTTTGAGTTGAGATTAATAGTAGCACAATCACTTATGAAGAACTGAAAGAAGGTTTGGCTCGTCTTGGATCGAAGCTCAACGAAGCTGAAGTAAAGCAATTAATGGAAGCTGTAAGTATTTATCTGCTGAAAATCTATGAGAAGAAGGGATTAAAGGTCTCACTATGCAATGTATTTCAGGCTGATGTGGATGGAAATGGATGGATAGACTATATCGAATTTATCTCAGCTACAATGCACCGATACAGACTTGAAACATATGAAGACCTGTACAAAGCATTCCAGTATTTTGATAAAGATAATAGTGGGTGAGTTTCGATACAGGCTCTGGTTTCGTACTTGAGGCTGGAAATGAAAAAATTCATATCATAATTTGCAGGTTCATTACAATGGACGAACTTGAGGGTGCTATGAAGGAGTATGGAATGAGTAATGAAGCCAACATCAAGGACATAATTGCGGAGGTGGATAGCGACAACGTAAGTTTGTTTCTGAATCAAGCTTTTGGTAGTACTAGTATCTTCTTGTAAGTTATTACATTCCCAGTTTTGATTAATCAGGATGGGAGAATTAACTACGACGAGTTCTGCTCAATGATGAGAAGTGGGGCACAACCTGGAAAGCTTTCTTAGATCCTTCCCTTACCAGCGTTGCTGATGACTGATGTAACCTGTAACACCACAAAGTGCCCAGGCTCATTACCTATCTTGATTCTGTATCTTCTTGCTCAAGACTATGTTCTAATCGGTTCGAGTTTCATAGGTGTTTATGTACATTCTGAATCATGTATCTTCTTGCATAGGTGTTTATGTTATTACATAATGTACATCATTGTTTCATGACAATTAACAATTTTTATAAACATAAGATATAATTAGCATATATTGATCACTCCGACCGAACAATCGTACTTAACAACACTATTCATTAGATGATTGCGGATATGTATCAACCAGAGTCTAGAACTTTTGATCACTCCGAATGCAGGGAGTCCATTCTGAGTTTCTCCATGGACAATGGAAAGTTTTTTTCTTGGCCTCATTCAGGTTCTTACCATTGCCTCAAGTGAGAATGGCATAAGAGGATGGAGCTCTTAGAGATGGAAGGTCGGCTAACATGTTGCTGTTTGCATGGACTAGAGGGTCAACTGTGGATTTTCCACATCTCCCACACCGACAATCATACCGGGCAATGGACTCATATCTATAATCTCAACTTTAATTGGGATCGGAACATCTTCCCTTTCACAAGTGCGATGGTGAATAATCAAGACATGCAGCTTGTAAACATCTGAAATAAGCAAGTATTACTAGTTTGGTTCAAGAGAAAGGTGTTTCGCAACGATTTACAGTCAGGCAGGGTAATAAGAGTGCGACTTCAAAGGATCTCGAAGGCTCACAATGGTGTATCGCTTACCAGTTAATACCAAGAGTTTGGTGATGCTCAAGAATATTTGTCCAATTGGTTTGCAGCAGTGAAGATGGATGTAGTTGGAAGGTGAACAAGTTTAGCTATAGAAGTTATATTTGGTTTTATTGGCGTCTTAATTAGCAGTAGCGAAAAATAAAGCAGACAAGCTAGTCGATGTTGAATGTTTGCAATTCTATGCTATATTTCAAAAATACTCTTAAGCTTAATGTTGTCGTATTCTGAATGTTGTAGTCCCTTCAATTTATCATTCTTTTATTTTCATCTCAAAATACATTGATAATTTTGTGTGATTTAAAAATTACAACAAAAAAATCATAAGGAATAACGACTTCTCCAATATTATAAGCACATAATAACTCTAATAATTATTATAAAATCAACAATAATATGCTTTTCTCTATAATGAAACGATTCATATAAATTTGCTATTGAATTAATATGATAAATTGAGTAATCTATACTACTATTTATAAATAATTCTTTATAATTATTTTTGTAATTTTAACATTATTTGTTAATCTATCATATAATATAAGAAAGTATCACAAAGACTAAAATCATAAAATGGGTAATTGTTGAAGTTAAATTCATTATCATATCTATTATTATTAGGGAAAATATATAATGCACTTTCATTCTTTCCATTTCCAATTCCTTCGCCTACCCATTGTTGCTTTTCACTTTTCCAATAAAGTGGAAATAAAAAGGTGACTCTTTCCTACTATTTCGCTCATTTTAATAAGAAAACTTAAAATAAGAAGAAAGAAGTCTTAATAAAGAGTGTGCAATAAGTGATCCTAATATACGTTCTAGAATGTTTTTTTTTACTACAACATTGTGTCAGGTCATGGAGCAAATAATAAAAAAAAAAATTGACGGCATAGCAATGGAAATAGGAAGGGGATTCATTGGAGTACCTGGAGCTATTTAACACGCCTAAAGTCAATTGCCACTTGTCACTAAGAGGTGTTGCGACTAAAAATTTTTTCAAAATACACAAGTACCTCGGATGTCGCTCGGACGAACCGGGTTTTTAGATGATTTTCAAAAAATTAGTCGAATTTATAAAAAATAGAGGAGTCGCCACCGGCCATTTAAAAATGGTAGACCGGACACCGAAACAAAACCAGAGATTTAAAAGGGTTCGGGAGTCGGTTACACGCGAGGAAGGATTAGCACCCTCGACGTGCCCAAAATTGGTACCAAAAACATTACCGCTTAATTAATACTAAAATTTGCGAATTAAAGTGACGATTCGTATCGAAATTTGGTTATACGAGTGAGTAAATTTTAAAACTCTTAATATTCGAGAAGGAACGTCCGAACCACCACCACTACGATTGGTACTGGCCTCGTTCGTTTCCGAATAAAAAGACACCGCATTATATTTTATATTTCAAATGTAACCTAACATGGCATACGAGAATAAATATGCAAAACACAAATTAATATGATAAGAAAAAAACAAAGCATAAAACAATATTAAAGGTAAACATTCAATAACAATATTAAAGGTAAATATTCTATCGAAAAAATATATTAAAGGTAAATAAGAATGTAAAAACAGAATTAATGGGGAATTAATTAAAAACGGGTATTATAAATATATATATATATTATACCATACATATACTATATATATTATATAGTATAGTAAATAAGGAATATGCCTTATATATATATATTCATACACGGTAAAATTAAAAACGGAAACATTAATATATATCATATATTATTATAGGTAAGGAATATATTCTATATATATACGGTAAAATCTTAAAAGAGGAAAACATTAATATATACCATAATTATAATAAAGAAAACAAAGACATTAAAGGGATTTTTTATAAAGAAAAAAGGGTAATAATTTAAAGGGGAAACGCGTTAAAAAAGGTAAAAAAAGATTAGGGATTTAATCCCTTCGTTTACCCTTTTTATTTCATTTTTCTCTCAAATGAACCATTGTCGTCGTTATCTTTAAGTCGGCGTTCTGGTCACTCCGGTGGGCTTTTTCAACATGCAACATCGTCGGCGTAACCTTCTCGTCGTCTCTTTTATGTTGAACTGCGCGGATCTCGCTGGTGATGATCCGAAAGCCGCGAACGGAAGATGAAGGTCTCGACGTTTCGAAGCCTTGATTAGCCGCCGCCCATCGTTAGATCGAGCCACGGCCGAGATATGTTGCTTACCGCACTAGAACGCATCCGTTCACCGTCGGGATCGTCGATATGAAGCTCCGGTCGCCGGCGAGCATTGAACCGAAGGTAATAAAAATTTTCTTCTTTTTTAATATTCAAAACAAAAGCAAAGCAAAATAAAAAATCCGATACCTCAACTTTTTCTCTTGTATTAATTTTCTGAAATGGTTACAACGATTTTTCTCTCTCAAATCGAATCCCAAAAACCCCCTTCTCTCGGATTTACATTGTTTCTCCCTCTCAAAATATCCCTCCTCTCTCTATCGTGTTCTTGGTTTCCTATATAACCGAGAATCATAAAAAGAGCCATGCTTAGAATTAATTCCTCTGATTTCTCTGAAGCTTTTGTCTGGTTGACTTCTGCATCTTGTTTTAATTTTTTTGTTTTTTTCTTGCTACTTTCGGGTTCTGATATTTTGTCTATTTTTCTGTCTTGGTCGGCATTACTCGATCGGTAGGGGCACCAGCGTGATCGCCGCAGAGGCGTGGAAGACCCTAACGGTACGGGCACGTGAGGATCTGGAAGCTTCATCGTCCTTCATCTAGGACCGTTAGATCGAATCGATCTAACGGTCGAGGTTGCGCGGCGCGGGAGAAAGGGACGGGCTTGCTAGGGTTTCATCTGGAGGCATGATCTGGACCGTTGGATGGGGCACGATCGAACGGTACTGGGGTGTGCGGCGCGGTAACAGAAGAGACCCTTCTAGGGTTTTTTGCTGACTCAATCTGGGCCGTAGGATCGGCTTCGCCAGATTTGATGGTTGTTGATGCGTGGCGGCTGCAGAAGACACAAGGCAATGTGTTTGGGTTTTTCTTAACCATTAGGGCTAGCATCATTTGGGCCTACGGGTTATGTATTATTAGGACACTTGAATGGGCCACATGTGAATGCTTGTTATTATTTTATTTTTTTGGACTTGTATGGAATAAACTAATTCGGGCTTTTATTTATTTGGACTGTAATTTTTTAATCAAAGTTTAGATTTTACTTACTTATGTTTTATTTTTAATTGTGATAATAATACTTGTAATATCCGATGATAATAATATAGATAAATATAATAGTGATATGATATAATATGTACAATAATATATAAATAATAACAACAACACGCAAAAAACAAAATAATAATAATAATAGTAATAATAATAATAACACACCTATATCTAATATGTCACATGCATACATATACTAATTAATGATAATAGTATGGTAACAATACTAAATAATAATATGACACACACACACACACACACACACATATATATATATATATATGTATATTTCTTTTTCCTTTTTTCCCTTTTTTATTTTTTTATTTTTAAATTTCCTAATAGCCCGATAAGCCCACTAACAACACAAACATAAAGAGGCTCAAGGTCCGGACAAAATTAGTGATTACAACACAAACATAGTATGGTAGGCCATTATTCATTTCCCATTCCCGATATAAATATTGGAGAGACATAAAACAGTTAATTAACGAGACAATTATTGGAGAGAAAAAGAATAAACTTTTACCTGAAATCTGAGAAGTCACTTGAGAAGTCCACCGTCGGCACTCGTTAAGCGTCAACGAAGGTAACCATTTCTTTCAATTTTGCCTCTACACAATGAAACACACAAATCTGAGATCTAGACTTTTTAAACTAAAAACAGTAGCTTAACCAGAGTTTTTAACTGAACTTTAGTCAATTTTGGTTGTCAGAATAGTCTAGAGAGGTAACTGGAGATGAAAATGAGAGGAGGGAGAGTGGGTAGGTAAATCTAGGAGGGTAGTTAAATTAGAGTTCTTAACTGAATTTTAGTCAAAATTTAGGTCGTCAAAATGCTCTGGAGAGGTTGCCGAAAATTGATTTGCGTTAGAAAACAGTATCAGGGCGAGTGTTGTTCAAAAAGTGATATCATAGTGAGGGTTGTTCGGGAAAGTGGTATCAGAGCGAGTCGACGGAGTAGCTTGCGTTCGAGCCAACTTGTAGGCAGAGTCAAGTGTGGTGAATTCCAGCTTTTAGTTGCAGTCAAGCGTGATGGTGATTTGTGTTCGAGTTTGTCAAACGGACTTAACTAATTCGTGGCAAAGAGTGATCGAGATTGCACATGTCTCAGGCATCCTTATCATCACCACCTCTTGTTGGATTGCCTTAGACAACTTATGTCATAATTTAACGCCTAAATTCTTGAGTGTATACCAATTAAAACTGGAAGGGAAATTATGTGGTGTTAGGAGACGTTGTGCGTTCAATCACACATTCTCTAGATTACTACACCTGTGCATTATTATACTTTAGGTTTCGGTGGCAATATTGTCAGTTGTTTTCTTAGAGAAGTTAAAATGTAAGGCGAATGATTCCCCAATGAAACCCATGAAGCCCATTGTGTTCGGCAAGCAAGAATCACAAAGGTCATCTCTTGTCTCGCCTCATTATTCATTATTATTATTATCAGAATTTGCATATCATGTTCAATTATTACTTTCGATGAGTTTATGTTATATTTTTTGTTTGATGAAATTGTTACCTATGTATGTTAAGTTTTGTTTAGTTTTGCAGCGGCATGCCTGATTAGCAAACGAGAGCAGCGCCACATCTCAATCTGCATAATCTGTCATCAAGCTCAAAGGGAAAATTACTCTGGAAAACTGTAGATTCTACTCCTAAAGAGCCACAGATTATTACACTATCTTTTTCTAGACCAATGGTTCAGTCTAAACGATAGCCCTCTGAAGAGGTTCAGTGATCATGAAAATTCACTTTTCTTAAAGGTAAACTGTAGATTCTACTCATTTTTGTACGAGTTTAGTAGTTGATATGTTTCTAAATACCACAATCTAGTTGAATGATGCAGGGCATCAGAAAACTTGAATGTTCTAAATTGCTTGAGACTGCCGATAGATCTTCTGTTCGTCTGAAGCTAATAAATATGGACGCAAAATACCCTGTGAACATTATCTCTCATACTACTATTATAGTGTCTTCTTCATTTGAGAATATCACTAGTTCACTTTTATGTTTTTCTGCTAGCAGGAATAAGAGAAGAACCGTTGTGAAAGAAAAAAAATTAGCAGTAGAGCAACTCATGAACCAAATATTCTATCTTGAGCTGTATGCTAGTGGAAATATTATAGCTTGAGTTGAACCAAATATTTTCCCAGAATGTTCTTTGCTTTTATGCTAAGGTTTAGAGGTTGAGTTTTAAGACAGACACCGACAAAACCATGCAACAATAACTTTGAGTTTGAACTTCCAGCAAACTCCAATCATTAACACTAAAATAGATTAAATATCGATTATTATGCAAAAAAATCGAATACAAATGTTTTTTTAAATAAAGTTTAGAACTAGACATCAAAATTAAAGAATGATTTTAATGATAAAAAATAATTAATAAGCCTCCATAATTAAGGTTCTAATAGATTTATCCAAGTTCAAGTTATATTTGGTTTTATTGGCGTCTTAATTAGCAGTAGCAAAAAATAAAGCAGGCTAGTTGCTATTGAATGCTTGCAATTTTATGCTTTTCTTTGTTAAGTATTGATACACTTGTCAAGGGTATCGATACACCTTGACCAAAGTCAACACTCAAGGGTCAACACAGGAAGACCGTATCGATACAGCCCTTGAGCGTATCGATACGCCCTTCCCAGTCAACATCTCGTGGTCAACGAGATAAACCCATACCGATACACTAACATACCGTACCGATACGGTAATAACTCACAAAAATCTCAGAATTCCAATGAGCAAAAATCGTATCGATACACCCCCGTGTATCGATACGCCCAGCCAAACTTGAGTCCTGGAGGCAATAGCGTATCGATACGGCCCTTAGACTAACCGATACGCCCTGCGCTGCAAAACTTCCAAACTCAGCAAAAACATGAAGACTCGAACCTAAATGCAATTTAAGACTTCCCTAGACCCAAACAAGCATTCATACAACATTTATTAACCATGACCTAGTCATACAAGGCACCTAACAAGAATAAACAACATTCATCAAGGAAATCATGCATTGAGCAAAAAGTAGCATATAAGCACTCAAGGGTTCATGCTTCAACAACCATACACATAAGTATCCACAAAAGGTACATGGCCAACAAACATGGTAAGCAAATTAGACATGATTACAATCCAAACATGGCATCAACGAACCAATAAAAAACAACATAATTAAGGAGTCTAAACATGCTCTCAAACAATCAAACATTAGCACAAATCAACAACACCTATCTCATTGCTTTACTATTACAATCTTTAAATTTAACTATCATACTTGAGCTAACCGTAAGCAACACTTGGAGGCCTTTCTTTGCCCTTGCCACCCACAAGCTATTTATCTGCATTGTCGAACAAAAGAGAGTGTAAGCATAAAAGCTTAGTGAGGGTAAGCTCATAAAACAAACCTTCGACAATGCAGGGTCCAAGCACGAGCAATTTCCAAAATGAAATGCATGATCTTACCTCCGATCCGCAAAAGCCAAAATGAACATGATGCATGAACATATAATCAACATTATGGCATGCTCAACATCTCATAAGCTCAACTTACAACGATACATATCTCAATGCATTAACCACATCATATATCAAATCATAAAGGGCATCACATTTCGTATCATATAAGCATATATGCATAATCTCATATTGGTATACACATACAACCTCATATTGGCACCTAACTATGACTCGAATACGCGGATAACCCGTTAGAACGCATTTCCAACAACAACATTACCTCGGTGGGATTACACTCATCACCGGTCCTTGCACGGGCGGGATTCCACTCATCACCACATGCCCTACGGATGAGATTCCACTCATCATCACGTAGAATATATATATATATAAATTTCCGGTGGAATATTACATCACCGTACTCCTCCTTGGTGCCTTAACGCCACCAAGGCCACGTACGTTTTGACTCAATCTGTGTGCACACTCATCCTAATGATCGATCATTGTACCCAAGCATACTAGTGCATATATAAATCAAATTCCACAACCTTTCACAATATCAATTTCAATATAAATTTCGTGCTTAGCACGTACTCACCATGATTCTCCAAAATCATGCAACTACCTCATTACCTCATTTCACAAACTAACACCACATGTATATCATCCAAACAATTATCACATCATAGTCCACATACATGTATCCACATTATATTTGTTACCAACATATATATATCAACGCATTAAGTCATACCTCAACATAAATGTATATCACATTATACACAATCATCACAACACAATCATCACGAGGCATAGCATCGATTAAAGAGTTCATCCAAGGTCTCTAACTAAAGCTTAGGATTAGGCTACCACCCTAATCCTAACTCTAGGTAGGTCTACCAAGCCCAACCTAGTCCACATGCTTGAACCAACAACTTAAAAACCAATTTAAAAACATTAACCACTCACCTCCGCCTCCAAGCTCAAATACCAAGCAACCATGGTCTTCAAATTCCGGATTTGTTCCCAAGGCTTCACCAACTCAAAACCTCGCTTCTAATCACCTCAACACAAGCAAAACAACCTCAAATCAACTCAAACATCAAAGTAGCTAACCCGGAATACAATTCAAATATCAAACTCAACATTTCAAGTCATGACCAAACCCCGACTTTATCTAATTCAAGTAGCCCATAAACCTTGATCAAAACTCAAGTTTCCAACACATTTTCTACTCACAAATGATTGCTAAGTTCAGCCACAACTCCAACTCATAGGTGCAAGCCAAGCTCCAACAATTTCCAACCCAAACAATCACCAAAATTCTCATTTTCGTACTCCTATTTTACCCAGCAGAAAATCATGTTTTTAAACACCCAAATGACATCTAAATGGTTCCAAAACATCCTCCTAGCATACATAAACCATCAGCCCTCTAATTACACCCTAAAACCCACCAAAAATCAACTTTTTGACACTTTAAAAATGGCTCTGAGAATCCACTTCGGGTTTTCAACAAAACTCAACCAAATTAACATATGTTGCACCTTTTAACATGAATAAACAAAGACCCAACTCAATTTTGCAAAACAAGATGAAAATTCCCATAAAAACCCAAACTTTAAATCAAACCCTAATTTTCAAAAGTTCATATTTTTGAAATCTAAAACCATGGGTAGCTAGAGAATAGAGAGGAGAGTAAGAAAATACTTTTACCTCTCAAAATGGTCTTGAATTTGAGTTGCAACCCAATGGAATAGTAACCTTAAGCTTGAGAGGGTTTTGAAGATGGGGAAAGGGGGTTTCACGTTGGAAAATGGGGGAGGGGAAGAGAAGATGACAACTTTTGAAAAGTTGTCTTGCTTTTAAAAATATTTGGGTAAAATTACCCCTTTAGTCTCTCCCCTTTTTACTAAAGCCCAGTTGGATCTTTATTTAGGTTGAATTAATTTTTATTTAATTTTATTGACTCGGACTACAAACCCGACTAACTCCTAGCCCCAAAACACGGGTGTTACAATACCAAATAATTTGGCAGTGGCAACAACCCCTCTAATCCACTAAATGATTACGTCCTTGAATTTTAACCCAAATTATCAATATATGCTAATCATATCTAATGTTAATGAAACAGTTATAAATATTATTAACTATCGTGTAAACGTTGATGCATATTATGTAATAATATGCTGCAACATAAATAATAATTTGAGGATAAAATTGAAACGTACAAAAATTTAGAACTAATTTAGATTGAGAGTCCTAATTTAGGAATAAAATTAAAACATTAAAAAATGGCAGACTAATTTAAAATGAGAGCAAGAGTTTATAGATGTGAGTTACTATTAACTCATATAAAATTAACCTTTTATTTTATATAATAAACTACCATTAAAAACAAATCTTGGAATTGAGCTGAGTCAAATTCAAACATTCGTATGAAATTAATTTTCTAAAACAAGTGGACCATGACTTATTATAGAATCAAATTCTTGGTTGTTTAAATTGTCTTGTCATTGTCCGTGACTAAATCAAACCATGTTTTAAAGTCACCATCATAATTAATACCAATAAATTAGTACATATGATAAGTATTTTAATATCGTTTAAATAAGTTACGAGTTTGAGCTGTGTATACAAAAAAATCATTACCTACCAAAATTAGATGTTCAACGTGTATTAATCTAAATTAGTTCGGACAAAAACTCTAAAAACCGCAAGGTCAATCACAAAAATCACATCATTGTCAAAGTATCAACAGAAACTAAGTTACCCAGAAAAGATTCCAGCGCGAGAGAAACTTTCAAACTCAAAACGTAGGCATCGGGTCCTGTCCTTTCCATCCAATTATCTGGGAATCTTCATGTTTTCTTCTTAGCTTCTTCCTCTGCTTAAAACGTCCGTTTGAAGCCACCATTTCTGGTTTCTTAAAAGCATGGTCCGAGTCAAGTAGTTTTTCTGCAAAAATATCTCTCTAAATTCTTCACAAAAAAGAGAAGATTCTTGGCAATGGCAGACAAGGCTTCGAACTGTGAATCTAGTCTAAGGTCTGTCACTGCTTCTGGTTTTGCTTCATCTTCTTCGTCATCGTCGAAGCAATCAAGTGGTTTCTGCAATACGATAAAGAGTGGGGTTTCAAAGACTGCAAACAAGGAGAAGCTGAAGCATGCAGAAGAGTCTCTCAGGACTGTAATGTACTTGAGTTGCTGGGGACCAAACTGAGCAATTAGCATACCGTTCAGGTTATAAAGAAGATTTTAACAAAAATCAAACCCAAAATTGTAATTTTCTCTTATGTAATTTTCATTTTTTAGTTTTTCTATTAATAAATATTATTATGTCGCCGACAACCATTTACTTAGATGAGACACTAGATTTTTAGTTAGGAATTTGATCTTTTAAATAAAGGGACGATGTGAATATAACAAACTAAGGATAGTAGGGTTTCACATAATATTTTTATGCCATCTGATTTGAATTAGTTTTTTTTTTTTTGAATATGCTGGTGTGATGCAAGGATAGCATTTGTTCAATTTTTTTAATCTTTTCAAAGACGGCACACACAACATGCATTACTGGTGCTCGAATCCATGTCCCAAAGGATGATGAACATCTACTTTTGATACCAGGATACAAGGAGATGAGCTCTGATTCGAATTCGTTAATTAGTAAATTTATACTAAAAAAATTATTATTTTATTTTACAGAAATTAAAGAAGATTAATGTATTAATTGATTTATAAAAACATTATTTATTTTATGTACTATTGTTATTTTAATAAATACTCCTCTTACATTTTTTTAATAATTAAGATAAATCCATCTTAGCAAAAGTTAAACCTTTAAGAAATATCAATCTCGATCAAATTATCTTCATCTTCATGAAAATCTAAATCTATCTCAATCATCCCTTCTTCTCTATCTCCCTCTTCCCATTGGTAATACGCTTTCTCCGACGAAATCCATTCTCCGATCGACGTGAAATCCATCTCCGACGACGAAGCACTATCCGAGTCCGACTCTGGGTAGTACAACGACAACGAAGGGTGCCTCTCAATAACACGGCTCGGATCCGGGTGATCCTCGTTCCAACATTCCTCCCCTTCTTCTCCTTCGAATATCACCTCCAACGGAGCTCCGACGTCCGATTCAACGAAAAAATCTTCGAAACTCCGAATTATAATCTCCGGGTCACTTTTAAGCCCGACCCATTTCAGCTCTTGCTGCGAGAACTCCGTCTTTTCAACTTCATTGACGATTCTTTCACTCTCCGTCTCCATTCGGATCCTTAGGACGGCATTGAAGCGGAGGGAAAGTAGAAGAGCAGTGAAAATAAAAAGGATTTTGAGGCAAAAGCTTTGGGGGAAATACATGAGGATTAGAATGTAGAGAGTGATGACGCAGGAGAAAAATGGATCATTCGAGGAAATTAATGAAAGGTTCGAAATTGTTGGTGAAGAAAACATCATGGGAGCAATTTCAATCCATTTCAAATGCTCCTTTCGATTCCCATTTCCATCACAATTCTCCTCTTCCATCGAGTAAAGACTGCAAATTAAGATGGAAAATAAGTTTAATTTAAAGCGGGTTCTTAAAGGTATTTATATACGTATAGTCTGGTATTTTCTAGGTCTAATTGTAGTTTTAGTCCTTGTACTATGCTAATTTGGGAAGGTGCAAATTCCGAGATGAAAAATGTGGAGTTAGCCAAATCTAAACAGAAAAACGGAGGTGTTGTGTTGTAAGGAAACCGAGAGAAGAAGATGTTGCGACATTAATCTTAAAAGATGGTGAATGTTTGTATCCGATTCCATGCATTCAAATCTAATCACTGTATTAAGACATGAGACATGGTTTCAAAGAGTTTGGACCTTCTCATCATTCCCAATTTTATGGTTCTTGCTTCCTAGACACTTCTTTTCCTTTCTTATTCTTAGGGTTTTTTAGTTTATCATACATTTGAAACTTGAATTTTGTAAAAATATATATATAAAAAAGATCGATGTATATGTTAATGTGTCATTTTAACAATTAATCAGATTATGATGTGTGATACTTAATAGTATCAACATTTTACCAAATCAACTATTTTATTAGTGGTTGAAGTTACACAAACACAAGTATAGATTTGAGATTTTATTGAATGCAAGTACATACATGTCAAATAGACTTTTTTTATTATATTTAATCATCAAATTTTTTGAACCGTTGAAATGAAAACATAAACCCTAAAATGTTTTTTTTTTTGATAAATTTTAATTATAAGCTTATTTAGAGAGGAGTGGAATGAAAAATTTTAAGGAAAGGAATGGGTGCTCATATGGGGTCTATAACTCATGACCTGAGAGAATATGAGAAAACAAAGATTAACAATTTGACCAACCGGCTGAATATGCTTGCTCAACCCTAAAAAGTTTTTTAAAAAAAAAACATGTTGTTTGAGGTTATATTTATTGGCTCCGTTAGTTTTTTAGGCCAAATATAAGTAAATATTTAGAATCTAGGGAATGTTGGAAAATATTTGAGGATATAAGTTATTTTCTACAGTACACGGGGAGCTCGCCACCTGCACATGGCAAGGTTTAAGAAAAAATATTAAAAAATTAGACCTCGCCACCTACACATAACGATGTTTAAGAAAAAATATTAAAAAATTAAAACTCGCCACTTACATATGGCAAGGTTCTCTCATGTACTGTAAAAAAATAGTATATATTTCCAAATATTCTTTAACATCCCTTACATTTCGGCACATTTCCCACTCTATGGACAGTTCTCTTGCACCAATAATGGGTAGTAGACCGACGTGTTCAATACTGGACCTAGTAAGTCGTTCACATAAATTTTAAAATATTCACATTAAGTTGGACATATCTTAATTTTTATCTACATTTTATTATCATATAATTATAAATTATATCGTGTTTAATATTATCCAATTTACACACAATTGTATGACAAAACAAATGAGCATTTCTCTTGGTTTTTTCATTAATTAAAAAATAGTTAATTTATTAATAATGGTCGAGTGCAATGACAAGACAGATAACATATTAAGTAGTTTCTTAAAGAAAGAACTTAGGTTTAAACTATAAAAATAATATTATTAGGAAGGAAAATTATAAATTCCGAACATAGACCATAAAATAAAAGGATTAATATCCTATACATTGGCCGTGAAAATTGTAAGTTTCCACAAGCGCCTTAGTTTTAGGGTATAAGGAGTTAGTTTAGGGTATATGATTTATGAGTTTATGTGTAGGGTTTAGAATTTAGGGATATTGTTTCAATTTAAGGTTTAGGGTTATAATTTAGGGTTTATAGGTTAGGGTTTAGGTTTTAGGGTAATATGGTGAGGATTTAGGTTTTAACTTATAAACTCTAAATTATAACCCTAAACCTTAAATTAAAACAACTACCCCTAAATTATAACCCCTACATCTAAACCCTTAATCCCTATTCCTTAAACTAACTCTATACACCCTAAAATTAAAGGGCTTGTAGAAACTGCAAGGGCGTGTAGAAACTGCAAGACATGAAGAGGAAGATAGCCCTAAACCCAACACATTACAAATAACTAATTTAGATTAGTAAAATAGAGAATTTGAGCCAAAATGAACGATTTGATCTCGAGTTCGTTCAGGAAATACTCGGACCTGAAACAACAGGCCGAAATGGACGACGTGGAACTGGAAGCTGGAACCGAAACCGTTAACCTCGACAAATTCTTCGAGGATGTCGAGAATGTTAAACAAGACATGAAGACCGTCGAGAAGCTTTACAAAGCATTACAAGAAGCCAACGAGGAATGCAAGACGGCACACAATGCCAACACCATGAAACAACTACGTTCCCGAATGGACGCCGATGTCGAACAGGTTCTCAAGAGAGTCAAGCTCATTAAAGGAAAGCTCGAAGCTCTGGAAAAATCCAACGCCGCCGCCCGTAATGCTCCGGGCTGCGGACACGGATCGTCCTCCGACAGGACCCGGACCTCCGTCGTTAGCGGCTTGGGCAAGAAACTGAAGACAATGATGGATGATTTCCAGAGTTTTAGAGCGAGGATGCAAGAAGAGTACAAAGAAACCGTGGAACGACGCTATTTCACCATCACCGGACAAAAACCCGACGAAGAAACGATCGAGAATTTGATCTCGAGTGGCGAAAGTGAGAGCTTCCTCCAAGAACAAGGGCGAGGTCAAATTTTGGACACCATTTCCGAGATTCAAGAACGACACGACGCCGTTAAGGAAATCGAAAAGAACTTGATCGAGCTCCATCAGATATTTCTGGACATGGCGGCGCTGGTGGAAGCTCAGGGTCATCAACTGAATGATATCGAGAGCAACGTTGCACATGCGAGCTCCTTCGTGAGACGAGGGACGGAGCAGCTTCAAGAGGCGAGGGAACAACAAAAAAGCTCGAGGAAATAGGGATGAATGTTGCAATTCGGATATTCTAATTATAATTATCCTTCTGCCGCTGCTGCCGACCATTATAACTTTGCTTAAGAAGAAATAGGGATGAATGTTGCAATTCGGATATTCTAAATTCTTTTAATGTTTGGATTCGGATAAGTTTTGTATTGAATTCAGGGGATCTCGGACTTAGATATCTCAACTCATTTTATTTTTGTAGATAATGAATTTGGATATTTAAATCCAAATCTATTATTCACTCTATATATTTTGAGATTTTCTTTTTAAAATAATTTAATGTACTTAAATATTAAAAAAATATACGTAACTCCATTTGTATTTGAATTTGAATATTGATATTTGTCACGTTAATAAAACTATTAATGTTAGAAAAAGGAGAGAAAATGAAAGTCTATCTTTTTTTTTAATAATCTAAAGGTTATTACGAGATAGTATGTGTATATATATTCTTAACTTTTTGACAACGCACACATACTTTATAGACAAAATGATTTTTTTTTTATAAATATTCTAGAATGAACATCATCTGTTTTTTCACTGGGACCACTTGTTGGTAGAGGTGGCAAATGGGTTATTCAGTTTGGGTCTTTTCAGTTTAGGTCATTCCGGGTATGACTACTGTAACACTCCATGTTTTTAAGGTAAAAAAAATGAAAAATAAAATAAAATGTTGGCCAAAAGGTTTGAACCTGTGACCCTGGTTATGTATCCTTTGACTTAACCGTTTAGACTAAAGATAAGTTTTGATAATATTTACCTCAGCTACTGTTTAAACTATCCATTTCTGTTATACCAAAATAAATCAGGTTTTGAACCACTCACCCATCGAAAGAAAAAATTCTTGAACCCTTTGTGCCTCTCCCTCTTCTTCGAGCTCTCACCTAACCACCAGTATCTCCGGCCCATCGACCGATCAGCCCCACCGCCGGTCGGTGGCATGCACGGCCGTCAGCTTCATGCCCGCCGTCGTATCCTAGACCCGATATCGTAAGCCACTCGCGCGATAAGGTCGTCCTTCACTGTGGAGAGCCGGTCGAAGGCTCGACATCGAACCAAACAACGCTCTTCGTCTCCGACCACCTCTGCCGTCGTTAGGAGCGCGTCGACGGGACAGTCGTGCCCGGCGAAGCAAGAGAAGCAAAACCCCTAAAGTTCCTTGTCCGATCGACGCCGACGAAGCCTTCATCGGAGTTACGTGGATTCCGGCCACTTCAACCCGTTCAAGGTAAGATCCGTTCATATTCCAGCTTTGTTTCTTCGTTTGTTCGACGTGATTGTTTTGGGTAATCTGTGTGCTTCGTTTTTTTCGGCAGATCGGTGTCATTTGGCGTCTCCGGCGGTCGCTCCGACAACCGTCCGACGACCAGATCTGGTTAGGGTGAGTGACCGGTTTAGTTACGGTCTAAGGGTTCGAACCGGTCCAACCCGGTTTGAGCCCAAACCCAATTCAGTCCAAACACAAACTGACCCAACCCGTTAACTCGACCCATCTGCTCGGCCCATTTGTCCGACCCGACATCCTAACCCGAGCCCATACCCAAGCCTGATCCATATCCGAGCCCAACCCATCTACCGAGTCAGCTCAGTGAGTCAACCGAGTCAGCTCAGTGAGTCAACCGAGTCAACTCAGTTGACCTCAACTCGTTGACTGCTGACGTCAGAGTTGACTTGCTGACGTCAGCATTGACTCTGACCCCGTTGGCCGTTGACTTGCTGACGTCAGTGTTGACTTGCTGACATCAGCGTTGACTTTGACCGTTGACCAAAAAGTCAAATTTTCCGAAAACTCCTATTTTATGTTTTTCGACGTTCTGAGTCCGTTTTTGAAGCCCGTTTCGCAAAATTCCGACCCGAAAGCCTTTGAATCTGATCTTGAACCCAAAAATGCTTATGCGTTTCTTGTTCAGTTTAAAGGCAGTGTGATTGAGAATTAACTGTGGGTTTTTGTTTAATTGAAGGCATCTACATATCTTCATATCCGCGTGGTTGTGGGATGTTGAATTCGAGTTCAAGTGTGTTCGAATATCGTCCACGAACCGACCAATGTAGCTCGGAGTGAAGGTAATACACTACTACCCCTTGTATGCTTTATGAACATGTTGATATTCGGTTAACGCATGCATGCTTATGATGGCGTATACTGTAAATTCTGCTTAAATTGAATCAGATTCGAGCAATAAGTATGGATATTAATAAGACCAAATTATCCGAATAAGATTACTAATAGGCTAACAGTATCAGAAGTTCTAATAATTAAATTCAGTTAATCCGCAACTCAATCATCAGTGCGTAAGAATCGAGGCCCAGGATACGGAGTGAGAGATATTGATTATGAAATTACGAAATTGCCCTTGGAGCATAAGTATGACTAAACTACCCCTCTGATAAAGAAAATGACCTAAATTCTGCATTCGACATGATTATGCAAATTACACTACCCAAGATATATGTTCTTTTGGAAAAGACTTCGCCATCATTATTCAAATGTGTGCGATACTAAAAGAAACTTGAATTTCCCCCGAGCTTTGTATAACGCATGAAGGTAAAACGCCTAAAGGTAAAATTTCTGGAGTTGTTGTTGTATTCTTAAGCTGATCCGTGCGACAGTAAGGAATGAATTAATCGAAATGATCGTAATGACCAAAAAGGCTGTAGTGCCTTCGAGCACCGAATTTCCTAATTAATCAGAATAGCAACTTTACCCTTAAGTTCTAAAATGAGTAAATCGTCTGTAAGGGCCGAAGGAATTAAAATGACTTAATCTCTACCGAGTACGTAAACGATAGAGGTGCTAAATAGTAAGATTTGACAAAAACGGTGAATTTATTCCCGATTTCCAAAATGACTGAAATGCTCTCTTGAGTAAAATATACAATTATGCATTTGATGAAACTCCGAGAATTCTAAAGAGACGTTAAGGGCTAAACTGCCCCTAAGTGTTAGGAAGCACGCTCATGTCTGTTAATCATTCCTGATATTAATATAAGAGTTGGTTAGTACTGCAAGGTAGGAACATGTTAGTTCGAACAGTTGGAGGCTTGAAAAACTTCTGGAAATATTAACTATCGTAAATCATCATTTTATTATTACTGGGCTAAACTATAAAATCACCTCTGATAGTTAAATGACCAAAACGCCCTTGTTGGCCATTGTGACCAGAACAACCCGGTATGTATTTGATATCGCAAAAGATCTTATCATAAAAATCTCTGAATGCATGACTGGAAAAGTGATGAGTAAATAGAATTTCCTGAGCGACTGTTTATGTCTCATTGGTATAAATTACCAAAACGCCCATGTATGATAAAATGACCATAATGCCCTTGTAAGCTTAAATGACTAAAGTACTCATGATATATCCAAACTTTCTAAGATCTTGATGTACCAATTCTTGAATACATAATATGAAACGTTTTACGAACCCCTTTCTAATAGGAACCTCGTTCTGGAAATTCGTCTAAATTGTCAAAAGTCTAATGCGCCCCCTTCTGTAAATGCCGAGTATCTTCAGGAAATAAAATATTCCATCTAGTGTGTTCTATGTGTGGTATATTCTGTTGAATGAATTGTATAATTATTTGATCATGAATAATATTATGTTTGATGAACTTGATATATGATGACATTCTCTGCCTACCTAATATATGTCTGCTCGATCTGTATACTTGGTATATGATTGTTTGATCTGTGATGGTATTGTCTGACTGTTTGATGAATTTGTTAGTATGGTATGTTAGTTTGACCTATGATGAATGTTGTAAATGTCTGCTCTGCTCGATAGTATGCCCATTCATCTGTCAAAAGCATGAACTTCTGTTTCTGATACTCTGAATAGAATATGTCTGTTACATATATTATGTTACTCATGTCTGAAATATGATTTTCGATTGTCATCTGGGGTATACTGTTGGGTTATGATATGAAGTCTCTGTCGGTACAGCCCTGATCAAGCTGGTAAATCCTTATGGACTCAAGGTCTCCCCTTGAGTGGCACCTACGCCCATCGGGCCTAGGGTAAGTCCTTATGGACCTAAGGCATCCCCTTAGGTGGCACCTATGCCCATCGGGCCTAGGGTAAGTCCTTATGAACTCAAGGTCTCCCCTTGAGTGGCACCTACGCCCATCGGGCCTAGGGTAAGTCCTTATGGACCTAAGGCATCCCCTTAGGTGGCACCTATGCCCATCGGGCCTAGGGTAAGTCCTTATGGATGCAGTTCTGGGGGACTGCATATTAGTGTAAGGTTGGAGGGTAGTTCTTGTAAACCTCTGTATGAACATTTAACATTTGCATTTTATCTGTTATGTGCTCATATGATATGATGTTCAGTACTTATGTATGTTGATCTGCACTTATTGGAACACACTAGACGCCAAACTCTCTGATTCCTACCTCGTATGTTACTGGCCTATATTATTTCCGTCCAATTCTCAAGGTCTGATTAAAGAACAAATATCATTTCTTGAGTATGATGAAACCCCGAAATAGTATAATAGAAATAGAGGACTATCACTGCTTGAAACATCATGAAAATGTTATGCCTGCCATATATCTGCATGAGCTTATAGCATCTTTTGGTAGTTCTGTATTACTGAGCTTTTCCAAGCTCACGTTGTTTTTACCATCGCAGGTTAAAAGGTTATAGCTTGGTATAATGTTGACATCAGTGTTCGGAGTTCCCTCGGCGTTACCTCTGGAGTACGGTACTGTATAGTTAGTGGGCATGTATATCATGTATGTCACGTATGGTTTAGTGACCGAGTCTGTAAAGTACTTTATGAAGTTTCTTGTTATTTATTTAAATGATTTTCTGAAATATTATTTTAAACAGAAGTTGATTTTACAGCTTAATAAGTGTTTTGAGAAAGAAAAAAAAATGTTTTCATGTGTATTTTACTGTGGGTCGCTCTTGTGACCCTAATGTGACTTCCTAGGATCCGTTGTAACGCATAGGCGGGTCTAGGGGGTTACAACTACATTCGGTTTAAGTTCGGTTCGGGTTTGGTTCAGTTTTAGCTCAGGGAGATTTCGGTTCGGGTATCGAGTCAGGATGTCGTGTCAGTTGATTTTCGGTTCGGTTGACTTTCTATTTAGTTGATTTCGGGTCGGTTATTTTTGGGTTGTTTGATTTTGGGTCGGATCAATATGGGGTTAATAGGAGCTCGATCGGTTTTAGTCAGATTTTCGGGCCGAGTTAGGCTTTTCCACTCTATAAATGACTTTATATGGCATGTATATTTGACTTTTTGATGAGTTGTGTGATAATTCACATCACATCACATCTCATCTTTATTTATTTATTATTTATTTTAATATATATTTTTTTATTTCAGGTTACTTTCGGGTTTGGTTGAAAATCGGTTCGGTTCCATTTTTGGTTCAACTAAAATTCTATTTTTGGACTTCCAATTCTTAAATATATTTTTATGTATATATTAGACTTTAATTATATGGAAAATATTGTGTTTGAATTAGATTTGTTATTTTAATTAAATCACTTCTAAAAATATATTTTTTCATTAAATATGAGAAAAATAAGTTTTATAAGTTATTCAATTTTAGCAAGAAGGACGATTGAATTGTATAATATATATTAGTATCAAACTTGTTAGGTTTGTTTAAAAAAAAATCAAATTTGTTAGGTGACGTGAAGCCTATTTTTGTGAAAATATAGAATTGGCCGACTTTTAATTTTCTTTCCCTCTGAAAATAAAGAGATTTTAAAAAAAATCACAAATATTACTATTTGACTTATTGATTAAGTAATCTAAATTGTGTATTGTAGATACGGATGAGCACGAGACTCAAATTCCACAGGTTCAGACTTGACCCGACCCTATAACTATAAGGTCAATATTTTTTTTGAAAAAAATAACTTTTTGAATTTATGGTGAAAAATACCTGACCCAGATTAAGAGATTTACATAATTTTTTTCAAATATTTATAGGTAATTATTATAATGTCTCTCTTTATATTTTTTCAATCACATCCTTAATTTTATTGAATAAAAAATATAAATAATTACTATAAATATCCCTCCTTATATTTTTCTATTATCCTCTTTATTTTTCATAACATATCTTTTATTTGTTTTTGGTCAGGTCGAGGACGAGTTTTAATCACAAAAACCGGGCCGGTGGAAATTCACCACATGTTAGGTCAAGTAGAACCTTTATATTTTCGAATGTTCGAGTTGGTTAAAAACTCGACCCATACTCATCCCTAATTGCAGAGGTCTATTATAGCGCTGACCCTTCCAACAAAGGTGGTATCTATTGGGGACTAGTTGGACCATGACTCAAAAAATTGAAAATTTTCAAATTGAGACATAGGTAAAATTGTATTTTAGCCCCTCCAAAAAAATATATAATTTGTGGTTGGCCATCCTAAATTTCAAAAAATTTTAAATGACTCTATCAATAAATAATATTAAGTTCCGTCACTACTTTCCAATCAAGTTTATTCAATTCTCACTAATATTCGATTCATTATCGTTTAATAATAATTTTTATTCAATAATGAATCGGATATTTATATTCTGTTTTTATAGATAATAAATCAGGCTTACAAGCCAAGAAAGGTAGAGAAATTAAAGTGGCCATGCATCGAGTTACTTAGACCTAGTTGGATTCATTATATTTTTAGAAAAATGTTATTGTATATTTGTATTGTTTGAAATATATTTAAATTATAGTATTGTATAATTTTCGTAATTAAACTTATTTATGAAACTTAATTGCTCAAGTAATATTATTAGTCAAGTCAAATTGTTATAAAAGTCCCGTCTTATCTAATCCAATTAATTAGACGAAAGAACTAAATTTATCTATAATTAGGTGGGATAGGTTAGTGTTTGATTGATTGATTTAAGTCGATTTTTCTCCGGTTTTAAAATTTTTAATCATTCGAAATCACAACCGGTTTTCAATTTGAGTCCTTTTAAATTTTCTTCATTTAGAATTAATATTTAAATTCAATTCATTTAAAGTTATTTGTTATTCTTTAAAGTTCAGGTTCCAATAATTTCGAGTTTAGATTATTTTCATGTTAGAATTAAACAAGTTCAAGTGTTAATTGTTTTTGACTGAATTAAACCGTATCAAACTTGGTTCATAATTAATCGGATCAAATTTTCGGATTCAAGTTAAAAAAAATTGCCATACCCGGTACGATGTCAATTTTCATTACCCTTTCCGATCAAATGTTCATATAAAAATAAAAATTTACTGTAATTTTTAATAATTCCATCTTATAAACTCGCGGTGGAAATTAAAAGTTTTTACAAGCTCCTTAGTTTTAAGATTTAGGGTGTAGGGACTTAAAAACTTAGTTATAGTGGTTAGAATTTAGGATTTATAGGTTAGAGTTTAGGTTTTAGGGTAATATGGTGAGGATGTTTTAATCTATAAACCTAAATTATAACCATAAACTATAAATTTCAACCACTATCTCTAAGTTCAAAACTCATACACCTAAATCTCTAAACCATACACCCTAAACTAAGTCCATAAACCTTAAAACTAACGCGCTTGTGAAAACTTTTAGTTTCCACCGCAAATGTATTAAATAACTACCTAATTTTAAAACCGAACTTTTTACATTTTTAAAATATAATTTACACGTTGTCACGCTCTATGTAAACAGGATGGTGTGGATCTAACTTCTAGATAAAATAATTTCTACCTTTTTCGATGTACCTACTCATGCCCCACTAAAAACTACTACATAATTAAATTCCAAGCCCTAATACTAAATTCTAAATTCTAAACCCTACACTCTATACCCTAAAAAATACAACCTACCTTAAATTTCCTAAACCCTAACCATAAACTCTAATCTAAAACTTTAAACCATAAACCCTAAACTTAATTTTGAGCATGAAAATATAAATAGAGGCACCGAAAAAGTGGTGAAGATTTTCATCCCTAGCTTCTAACCTTGCATCTATAAAATATAATAACTGTAACTATAATTATAACCATAACAATGATTTGACATTTAATCAATTGAGTAATCAAATCGGAATATTCATCGAATACAATAAACCAACTAAAAACTGGGAATTTCCAGCACATACGAAACGTTCAAATTGATACAAAAAGATGAATGCACTCATTGTTATCAAGCAGCTCACTTCTTCTCCTGTAATTTGTCATTTTTCATCTTTTTCAACTACCAATTTTCTATAATTCCGTCCATTGAAAAAACAAACCCAACATTTCGTTTATAAAAAGCCATGCAAACCATGTTCAAGATCGACCACCAAAGCGCGCCAATATCAAAACCATGGCTTCCCTCGTCCCATCTTCACCGCCAACCACCATTCCGACGTCGATCACCTCTTCCTTCTTTCCAAAAAGGTCCGGACTTTCTGTAATCCGAACTCGAAAGCAAGCAGTGTCATGCAAAGCCATTAATGGTGACAAAGAGAACCCTAATCTTAACAAATTTGACCGAAGAGATGTACTCGTCGGCCTCGGTGGTCTCTACTACGGAGCAGCCACCCTCGGCGATGCAATGGCTGCACCGATATCAGCACCCGAGTTGGAAAAATGCGGCCATGCTGATGTACCGGAAGGCGTCGGAAAGACCAACTGTTGCCCTCCGGTTTCACGAGATATCATCGATTTCAAACTGCCGCCGTCGAGTTCACCGTCACGAGTCCGGCCAGCGGCGCATTTAGTCGACGACGAGTACATAAGGAAGTATTCCAAGGCGATCGAGCTTATGAAAGCTCTACCGGATGACGATCCACGTAACTTCATGCAACAAGCTAACGTTCACTGTGCTTATTGTGAAGGTGCTTATGATCAAGTAGGGTTTCCTAATCTTGAGCTCCAAGTTCATTTCTCATGGCTTTTCTTCCCATTCCATAGATATTATTTATACTTTTTCGAGAGAATTTTGGGTCATTTGATCGATGACCCGACTTTCGGTTTGCCATTTTGGAACTGGGATTCACCCGCCGGTATGCAAATGCCCCGTATGTATTCCGATACGAAATCGACTTTATACGATGAGCTACGGAACTCAAGGCATTATCCACCAGCAATGGTGGACCTTGATTTCAATGGCAACGAAGAAGCAGCAACAAAGAAAGCACAAATACAAAGCAATCTTAGAATCATGTACAGACAAATGGTTTCAAATGGCAAAACGCCTAGTCTTTTCCTCGGTGGACCGTTTCGTGCCGGCGACAAGCCGTATGGAGGTTCCGGCTCCGTTGAAAACGTGCCCCATGGACCCGTTCATGTATGGTGTGGTGATGATAAGCAACCGAACGGTGAAGACATGGGAGCCTTTTACGCTGCCGCGAGAGATCCTATTTTTTACGCCCATCACTCGAATATCGACCGGACATGGAGTATTTGGAAGACGATCGGCAACCGGAATCGGAAGGAATTCAACGACCAAGATTGGCTGAACTCATCGTTCCTTTTCTACGACGAGAATGCGAATCTTGTTCGTGTTAAAGTCCGCGATTGCCTCGATCATCGAAGCTTGGGTTACGTTTACCAAGATGTTGAGATTCCATGGCTGAAAGCAAAGCCAACGCCGGCTCGGAAGCTGCCATTAAAGGGCCGTTCAGGGATCGCACTTGCAGCAGAAATCAAGGAACAAAAGCTTGTTTCCGGCAGTGAATCATTCCCGTTCGTTCTGGATAAAACGGTGAGGGTAAACGTGGAAAGGCCGAAGAAATCGAGGAGCCGAAAGGAGAAGGAAGACGAAGAGGAAATAGTGGTGATTAAGGTGGAGTTGAAGGGAGATTCGTACGAGAAATTCGATGTTTATGTGAACGAGGAGGATGAACCGAACATCGGACCCGACAACACTGAGTTCGCGGGGAGTTTTGTTAATGTCCCACACAAGCATAAACATGGGAAGAACCAGACATTGAAGACATGTCTGAGGTTGGGGTTAACTGATTTGTTGGAAGAGTTGGGAGCTGAAGATGATGATGGTGTTGTGGTGACTTTGGTGCCCAAATGTGGGAATGGTAATGTCAAGATTGGCGGGATCAAGATTGAGTTTGATAAGTAATTACCTATATTGCTTGGTGTTTGACAAAATCTTTGTTATTTTCTTGTAGAATTTTCTTACTTTTTCTCTATGTAATATATGGCTTTTTTTTGGTATGCTGTATTTGTATCTGTTTTGAATATACTCTCAATAATTTGATAATGCATGCTTAATCACCCTGTTGTATCTACTGCTGCTCAAACATGTGACTTCTAAGAAGAACAATCGTCCCCTTAACCACTGAGACAAGTTGGTAATATTTATTTTTTTAGTACTTTAGTCTAATTCTAAATTTATTCTTATTTAATTTTATTTGCGAAATTCATATTTTATTATAATATATTTCAAACAATGCCTTTTTGTATTTAATAAATTTAATTAAAATGATTTAGTTTTACCATTTGAATACAACTAGGTATAATTCAAGTAATTAATCTTTGACCCCTTTTAATTGAATATTACTTTATTTTTAAGAAACGCGGGAAAATATAATAAATTTTGTCAAACTTATTCATTTTGATACCATGTCTATAGTAGACACAATTTTTTCCGCCTATAAATAATATATGTTAAACACTTCAATATGTTCGATCTCATTTCTCCTATATATTATACCAACATATCAACTGAATTTAATTCAGTCAATGTGTTTTAGTGCCTTTATTATATTTAAATTAGAAATGCAATACATATATGTTAATATGTATTATTACCCTATGCACTAAAGGTGAAATAATGTTCTACAAAGAATTATTTTAGGGTTTAAAGACTTGAGGTTAAGGAATTAAGTATTATAGTTTAGGGTTTAGACTTTAAAGTTAGAATATGCATGTTTGTGTAAAAGAAGTTACACCGACAATTTATCAAATAATAACCCAAAATATAATACATATACGTTAGTTTGACATTATTTAATTCAACTATTTTTACAATGTAGTTAATTAGTCTAGATAGTTCACTATTCCGCTTCAATATACAAGAGTCTTGGCCTGCTTGGAGATGGTGAAACAGCCTAACAGGGTCACAAAGAATAATATTATCAGAAAAAAGAAATGGGAGAATTGTGAGGCCGAAACCAAACGAAAGGGTCAATGGACTATAACACAGATCTGTGGTTCAGTTCGATATAGTTTGGTGGCCACTCCCATCCCCGTCGGCGGGGCATTGTCTGAAAACAAACTGCTAACCTAAAATGAAGGGCTTAAGCTGTACAAAATGGTTCCTCAGTTCTCATGGTATCCTACACGATTCGATCACTTCACTCACAGCTTTATGAGTCTCTGGAGAAATCATGTTTAATGTAAAATGAAACGCCTGCACAGAGAAATGGAAGTGTGTTATCGTTTACTAAATTGCATGTCAGTTTCACGATTCAAATGCCTAAACACAGTAAATTACTTTCCAGTCAACTGAAGGGTATATCAAGCAATGAAACTGAAATGATCATGGCCATAAACCTTATAGTTAAATTTATTAGCCGAACCCGGATGTGAACACTGAACACACGGGTCTGTTCATTTTTTCTGTTTTCCCATGTATTTAAACAATTCAAGGAGGGTTATATCTCAATACTTACGTTGGACACGAGCACTTAAAGATTATGAAGAGCTCAAAATTACAGGCCTTTAACTTTTGGAAGAAGTCCTTTAGATACTCATGATGAATAAGTTGCAATAAACTCTTAGATGATGCCAACCTACTGCTAATGTTGATGCTACTTTCATTATTTGATGATATTTTTAAATAAAAGACATACCACAAATCTCTCTAACACAGGTACCAAAATCGACAAATTGCGTTTTGGGAGACAATCAGCAATTGCATTCCGAGTGCTCTTACTGTTAATGTCAAAGTAGAAAAACAAACAGTATAGTTATAAAGAGTTGAAAGAAGTACTGGGAAAGATAAAAGAATACACCAACCTTTCGGTAGAAAGAAATGCAAGTAGTAAAGCTGCATAGGCTTCTAAAATCATCTTTTCCGCTTCTTTCTCTCCTTGTAGCAAGGCATCTTCATTATTCTGTAAAATCCAATAGAATGGAGATTTAAGGCATGTCAAACATGATAAAATATTCGAGCCCACTAGCTAAAAGAACTTAATGTTCTATGTCATTTGGAGTGCAAGGAAAGAGGGGGCAGCAAGACGATGGGATGGAGGGAGATTCTGAATTATATAGAGTTAGTCCTCACCCAAGGCAGAACTTCCTCGGCAGCATCTTCTCCTAGGTTTGCGAGAAAGATGGAACATAGCAATGGAATTACTGCCATACGACTTCCCTCTCTTGACCCTTTTGAATTTGGTAAAGAAACAGAAGCTGCTGCAAGCTGTGATCTGCATTGAAACGTGGCATGTAATCATTGTGTGCCAGTGGCTGAGTACCAAAAGAAAAAAGAAAAGGTTTCTAGCCTGCTTTGTAAGGCACTGCACTAAATACGAAAAAGGTAACCTAACCTGTTCTGTTCATCCTTCTCCACTAGGTTTACAAGCAGACCGAGTATCGCTACAAGTAAATCCAACTCCGGATCAGTAAGAGGTATGTCATTCCAGTCATCAAGATCTACACTAAGAGAAGCCTCTTTTATTTCCCTGGTGCGAGGCAAATATGAGCAGAATGAAGGGAAGTGGCTTGCAATCAATGTAGACAAGGTCTCTATGGCCCCATAGGCAGCGATTTTTTGACAGCCAAGAGGATTGTCATTCGTTAAATTCATCAAAACCTGCCAAGATAGCACCCCACTATTTGATATAAACTAGTGTAAGAGAAACATATAGGATATCAAGATGTTATACACAGCAAATCCAGTTTTACTTGGTCTATCAGAGTGCACAAGCCCATTCAATCCAACCAATACTATTGAATGATTCAAGAAGCAGAATAACGTATAATCAACTCAATGAAGCTAAAAACAAGCACTGCCAATGGTTGGATGAAATGTGTACCACATATTCAATAATACCTTGATAGCAGCAAGAAGGCAGTCGGAGACAAGGCTGGAATAATCTTCTTCAGTACTTTGAGAACCAGAAGTTGCATTAGAATGGTCATATTCTTCATTGATAAATTCTGTCTGGCAAAGTTCCTCTTTACTTGATTCTTGTTGGCTCATTCTAAATTGGTAATGATGCTCATCTTGGATTTTTCTATTTCGTAGCTCAAGTTTCTCATATTTTTTAGTTCGGGATATCTTTTCCCCCCCATATAGTACATCCCACTTCGAAGGCACAAAATCATCTTCATCAAATGCAAAAGGATCTTGACTATCTTCTAAAAGTTGTTGATTGCCATTTTTACTACGATCAGATATCTCACAAAGAGTCCCTGATCCATTGCTTATTCCAGGTATTCCATCAAACAAACTTCCTGATTTCCCACGACAAGAATGGATTCTCATCTTTATTAAACCACTATCATTTGAAGATGCAGTTGCAGTTTGAAAACTAGATACAGAATGACCCGACCAGCGAATGGAGGGCCCTGGATCATTCTGGGATGTTTTGAAGCTCTTTCCAGAGAAGGACCACTCCAAGCTAGAGGACTTTTCGGACGAACTGGTGGAGACAACACCATGTCTATTCACTGCAACTTTAAAGAGAATCAATAAGTCTGACGGCAGCGACTAGAAAGGTATATTTAATGATATCAGACTGCACAATACCTTCACAGTCTGCAGTTAGAGCAAACTTATCAGCATCACCCATTGCCTTAGAACTACTGCAAGCCCTTTCAGAACTGGACGATGCAGAATTCCTGAGATAAAGCCCTAAAAGCAATGACATTGGTAAATCACATTGCAGAAAGTCTTTCAGCAGATAAAGAGAACGAAAAAAAGAAAAGATGTTTCGAAGTAGTAATTAAACTACCAGTTACCTGAGAGAATCTTGATTACACTTATAACAAGTTTCACAAAAGATATTCTAGATCCATGACAATTCAATATCCCTTTCATTTCCAACAGATAACTCTATGATCAAAGAAAAAAGAAAGTAATTAGAGTCTAAGAGATTATATAAACGGCAGCGTTAAGTTAGACAAACAAAGTTGAGAAAATGAAAATAAAATACAAAACAACTCAAAATCATAATTAGTACCTGATTTTCGCTACTGAGGAATGCAGCATTTTCCACGATTTTCAAACATTTTAAAAGCAGCACAAGGCTCTGCACATCCTTTTTATCTTCTCTATGAGGCGAAGATGAACTCTGCCCCATCCAACCCTGCAGGGAAGTTAATGCATTACATTATACACCACCAACAATGAATAATTTCAAACAAATATATTTATAAATTTTGCTAATTTCTGGTGAATGCTTCATTCATGTAAAAGAGAGAGAAAATATGACTCATTAGTCATAATTTAAAGCCATATTTCTTAATCTCCTGCAATTGACATGCAACAGAACCAAAATGAGATATAACATACAAGTTCACACCTCCAAACCAAAATAGCACTCCATGGCCAGTTCAAAGACAACATCAAGTCCTCCATACTCTCTTAGTTTCTCCTTCAAATTGCAGCCAGTTTTTCTTACCATGCCAGTTGTATCTGAATGATCGAAGCCAATATAAAAAGCATGAAAGCAGTCGGCAAATAGGGAGAAGTACCCAACTGTATGATTATGTATCATATGTACATGTGGTTGTATTCAGGTTTGAACTACCATTACAGTTCTAACATGACAATTTATACATAAACGCTTAAAACTCCTGGATATGTCAAGAAGATACCTTCAAGAGACATTTTTGACAAACAAGCTTTCTCCAAAATCAACAAAGCTATCCATTTTGGGCTTAACTCAGGCCTTTTTAAACCACTATTGTCCCCGCATATTGACTTCATTTCCTTGCAACTAACAAGAATTTCCTCGACTTTGGAAATAATAGCAGCAGAGCTCGAATCCGACACTTTAGTTGTATTCCTTGAGATGCCGACATCCTTGTGTAATGCCAAAAGCTTATAGCCTATTTTTCCTGTTTTGTTTTCTTTAGCAGCGGGAATGACTGGCTTCAGCAATTTAAGTAGAAAGCGAATGCAACTAGGTGATTCCAGGAGACGCTCATCTTGACCCTGACATGATAATTTCGTAGAGATCTTAATCAATACTATTATCAACATGTTCAAAACATTTGATTTACCAATATCAATATGAAAATAGTATTGACGCAAACAAGTGAAAAAGTATATAAGCTACAACTCCCAATCAAGATGCATAAATGAATTCTTGCAAATTCAAGTGCTGAATAACTTACATCAGTAGTCAAGACGTAGAAAAGGGCAACAGCAGCAAGATTGCTTGGGGTGTCATCAGAGTTGAGACCCAAAATAGCATCAAGTATTGACTTTGCCATTCTGAAATTAACATATTTGCAAAGCCAGAGAAAGGATTACAGAGTGGATCACAGTAATTCTACCCTCCAAAAGACAATAGTACTACAATCATGCATATCTCTGGCCTAAAATAAGACGAAAGATACTCGGGATTGGAAAACCACTCAATCTTTTATACATATCATAATGAAGCAAGTATTCAACCAAATAAACTTGATGAATAAATCAATTCATAAAGATAAACAAGCTGAACAGCTTAATCAGGGATGAACAGAGTGACCTTATATGCTAAAGTTCCTTACGCTACCAATTTTTATATGTTCCATCACCAATTTACACTGTTTTTTAATTAAATTCATATCCTGAAATTAAAATTTCCAAACACTACGTAGCGTTTGAGAACTTGGATTTCAAATATAGTGTAAATGAGCAATTAAATACTTTGAAATGTAACATTCATGAATAAATCCATGTTTCTATACTTTTCAACTATAAATTATATTAAATCCTAACTATTTATCCATAATATATGCATTTCATTCTCCTCCATAACAAATGAAATCCAAATCTAATTTCTTTTCAAATTCATGTTTCCAAACTGAACATTAAAGAATATATAGATCCTGGATCCACCGCGGGAATTTAAATTTTCAAACTCGTCCTAAGAACTTTAATCCATAGATCCCTAAAAGCCTAAAACCACGAGTCAAAAACACCCTTTAATCCCCGCAAATTTCAAGGTAGAATATTCATTCAAAATTTAAAAATCCACGCAAAAATTAACACTACCCAGATGCCCAAATCACAAAAATAGGGCAAACAAACCTCAGCAAGAATCCAAACATACCCCTGAGTTCTCAAAAGTCTCCTGTGCTGGGCCGTGCTACAAATCGGAAGCAAAGACAGGAGACTCGCTCTTCTGTTCCTCACTGGCTTACCTTTCTTCAACCCATCAAGCGCGAAATTAACCTCGTCAACATGTTCCATCATTTCCCCAAATTCCTGAGCTTCCATCAATGTCGAACTGGGCGAAATCCAGGGAACAGAAGAATCCCCTACCTCTTTCCTGCTCTTGCTTTGCTTCTGCTTCTTGGATCCCCTTACGACGACGTTTCCCGGGTCGTCAAGATCGAAATCACTTGGAAGAATGGAGGGGAGTCAGAGTCGGAGAAGTCGTCGTTTATGGAGCCGGAGCCGGAGTCGGAGAACGTCCTGGTTAAACCTCGGTTGCGGCGGCCGTAGGTTCTAACGATCATGGTCCCGGGGCCGAACTCATTTGCGGTGAAATTAACTCGGCTTTGACATTGAATCAAGACAATGGTATTTTGGGCAAAGCTGATACAACAAATTTGGGAATTTGAGAGTTCGAAATTAAGAGCTCTCCTGGTTGGTGATTGCCTGGTTGGTGAGCTGAGAGAATAGTGAACAAACAAAGGTTAGAAAGTGGAAAGTACTCTACAAGTCCCTATACTATAGTGCATAATATATTTTGATACTTGTGCTTTTATATTGAGCACAAAAGCCATATAGGTTAGACAACAAAAAGGTTTAATTCAACAATTAGCCTTTAAACTTTATCTTCTTCTGGATTAGATATTTAAATTATTTTTTGGTCCAACTAGTTAATTAAATCATACCTATTAGGTAATTATTACGTCTCTTTTAATGTAGAATACTAGAAGTTATGTCTAATGTTGATTCTATGACTCTCAATATGGAAGTGTTGTCCAATATTACTTCACGTTGGAGCGAAGTAATAAACTTTTTTTAAGGGATTGAAATTAAATTTTAATTTTTATGAAAATTAAAATGTGATTTTCCCCTATGTTAGTTTATAACATTACACTTTTAGGGCTAAATCAAAATTCTCTCACTTCAGGGGTAAAGTATAATTTTTACCGTATATTAGCTTAACATGTTGTAATTTTAAGGGGCCTTATTTTCAATTTTACCAGCTTAGTGGGGCATGTTATTGCTATCCCTATCCCTAATTCTGTCGGATAAAAATCATTTATTTTTTTTGGTGCCGCTACTCATGCCCTAACACTAAAAAATATTATAAAATTAAATTTCAAGCCCTAATACTAAATTTTAAATTCTAAACTCTACACTCTTACCCTAAAAAATAGACCATGCCTAAAATTTCTTCAACCCTAAACCTAATTTTAAGTATGAGAACATAAGTAAAGACACCGAAAATTTCCATCCAATTCCGCCCTCCCCTAATATTAGCTTAAACGCTTTGTCAAGATCGTTAGTGTTAAAACTAAGCATCTACATTAGTTACATCAGTCTTACACACTAAAGGGGCAGCAAAAATATTTAGTTTTTGTTAGGCATTTTTGTCAACCCAAACTCCAATACCGGCGGATCTCAGCTCAGAACAAATTTATCCCTTTGAGGCACTTAAAGATCGATGGGGAAAATTCATTAAAACCAAGGTCAGTGACTAGTTACATTACTCCATGCAAATTGCAATGTCTTTAGTTAAATCTGTGAACTTTTCCTCTGCAGACAAAATGGTCCTTTTGCAGACACAAACAAGATGATAGAGTTCTTTCCTTGCCCTGCTGATCTGCATTTGTGTATTTTACCCGTATATAAAACAAAATATATAGTTGTAATAAACACGTTTTGTTTATGTAGTTCCCTTGATTGAAGTTGTATCTTTGTGGTGTGGGAAGATTTGAAGAAAAACATGTCTTAGACACACACAAAAATGATGTCTTTTTCGTCAACTTCTGTCCTCATCACATGGTGTATTTCTGGACGAAGCGAAGCTTCCTCCGTTCATGAAAGGAAAGGTCACACTCAGAGCTGCCGTGTAAGATGGGGAGCTGCTCTTCCTCATATGAAATAATCACCTGATACTTGAAGATATTTATACATAATTTATTTTGCTGATACACTCGGTTTATTATTTTGAGTTTCTTTGCAACATTAATTCTTGGGGTAAACTACTAAAATAGTAATTTACGTTTAGTATGTTTATATTTTTTTATCAACTCTTCAAAATTAAATTTGAAGTGTTAGCAGCAAAGAAATTAATAAAAACAAACTAACAAAAAATAGTTTTAGTTCTTTGTGTTTTACTTGATGGAAACTATAGTTGCGTCACCATCACTATTAACTTAATAAAATACAATGGAAGCTATAAAACTTATAGTAATACCAGAAACTAGATTTTCTTTCACGTGAGACTACGAAGTAGGGGTGTTCAAAAAAATTTGATTCGATTGATCTGATCCGATTATCCGCTGATCTGATCCGAAATTTCGGATATCCGATCTATTTTTTATTTTTCGGATAATTCGGATACGGATATTGGTTTTACATTCGGATCGGATATCCGATTATCCGAAAATTTAAATTTTTTTATAGGTATAAATCTTGTTATATATGAAAAATTGAAATTTTCATGGATACAAAGATTGTTATATTCAATAATTTATTAATATTTATATTTGAAAATCTAAAATTTTCATGGATTGAACCATTAAATTAAAAAAAATAATCAAATAAATTCATAAATTTCGGATATTCGGATATCCAAGTATCTGATCCAAAAATTCGGATATCTGAATTTTTCGGATCGAATCCGATATCCAAAAATAAACACCCCTACTACGAAGTAATCCAAGTGAAACCGATTAAACTCGTTCAAAACATGTGATTCACAATTGTTCTTCTGCCTATAAATTGGATAGACATTATGTGCTACTCATAGCCACAAGCACAACTCTAATATCACTCTTGTTCCATCTTAATCATCTCAGCTTTGAGTTTTGAGTTTTGATTGATCCATCCATGGCGGCAACCAAGATTAATGGAATGTTAGGTTCCAAATCTTTCATTTCTAATAATTACTTTCTTTGCAATTCAATCCCGTCTTTGAAGTTATGGGAGAGAAAAGCAGTGCATGTGAGGAAGGTGATGGCGCTTGCGGGGGCTCCCATGCTCACAAACCTCATCGAGCTTGATTTTGTCAGGAGTATCCTCAACCCTAAAACTCCAACCCAATCCACTTTGTCTGGTCAGGTTACGGTCGGCTACGATGCAAAGGAGAAGATGAAGGAGTTGATGTTTCAGTGGTGGGATTCTTCTAATGCCGCCATTGATGCTCGGGGAGGCGTTTCTCTTCAGCTTGTTAGCTCTGAAGTTGACCCAAGTAAGCATTGATTCTTTTAAAGCAAACATATACGTATATATGTACTTGATATGTAATGGCTAATGTGTTTTGAAATGAATGAAGGAACGGGGAAGCCGAAGGTGAGCAAAGAAGCCATAATCGAGTGGTCTAGAGATTTGAACATAACCGCAGACAAATTCATCACCCACAACGTTCAATTTCTCGTTGATACAAACTTTGGGGTTCCCGGAGCTATTCTCGTCACCAACAAAGATCAAAAGGAGTTGTTTTTGAAGAGTGTTTCCCTTGAAGATTCTCTTCATTTCGATTGTGAATCTTGGGTTCAACCGGAGAATCTTCAGTCGGAGAAAAGAATCTTCTTTTGTAATAAGGTTGAATTTTTACACATAATAATAGTAATAATAATAATAATAATAATGTGAAATGATGGCATGAACTGGTGAATGATGAAATGACAGGCATTTTTACCAAGTGAAACGCCGGAAGGATTGAAGGAGTTGAGGAAGAAAGAATTAAGCGAACTGAGGGGCAATGGAGTTGGCGTTAGGGTTTCGTCGGATCGAATCTATGACTACGACGTTTACAATGACTTGGGAGACCCAGATAAAGGAACCAAATATGCAAGGCCTGTTTTAGGAGGAGAACGGCGGCCGTATCCTCGACGGTGCCGTACCGGTCGTCCTTCCACAAAGTCAGGTGAGCTTAAATTCAATATTCTTACCAGAAATGTTACTAATGTATAATTACTATATGTCATCCAATTTATGCTGATTTCGATGAAAATGGCACAGATCCCAAGTCCGAAGCTCAGGCAGACGAGTCCATGCCGATGTATGTACCAAGAGACGAAGCATTCGGAGACGTGAAAAGAGAGACGGTCGACGCAGGAAGCCGGAAAGCAATGATGAACAATCTTTTCCCTTTCCTTAAACATACAACTGAAGGCGAGGCCGTCATTTCCTTCGCCGATATCAATAATCTGTACAAGCAATGCCGAAACCATTCGCATCTTAATAAGATGATCAAAGAATCGACGGCCGACGCTTTCAAGTTCGACCCTCCATACATCGTCTCCAGTAAGAGCTTTCTTCAATTCAGAATTTTTATTTTTCTCGGCAAATAGCTTTTTATTAAAGAAAAATTAAGAACCTGAGTTGTGTGACTCGTTAAAAACCTAAATGGAGGAAAAAAGTATAACACAACCAGGAGGCTACACCAACAAACAGACAACATGAATAAATAGAAACTGGGAATTGGAAAATTGCAGGGGATGCTTCGTGTTGTTTACGAGACGATGAATTCGGTCGACTGACGCTGGCCGGAATGAATCCGTTGAGCATCGAAAGGCTCGATGTTTTTCCACCTGTAAGCAAATTGGAAGCCTCCGTTTATGGTCCACAAGAGTCTGCGTTCAGAGAAGAACACATCGCCCCTCATCTTGATGGCATGTCCGTTCAAGAGGTAAAACGAAAAGGACTAACTTGTTTGATTTCGCAAGCTGCCATTGATTGAGACTTTACTTTACTACGTAATAAAAAAATCTGTCATTTTCTCCAAATCAAATCAATAAAATGTTTACTTTTCTATTTGATTATTTTTTGCAGGCAATTGAAAAGAAAAAACTGTTTGTACTGGACTATCACGATGCCTACCTTCCATTTCTCAACAGCATCAACGCCCACCCTGATCGAAAAGCCTATGCAACTCGGACGATTTTCTTCTTGACTCAGTTGGGAACTTTGAAGCCGATTGCTATCGAACTCAGCCTACCGCCGATGAGCCCTTACACGCCTACGAAACGAGTGATTACCCCTCCTGTTGATGCCACTACCTGCTGGCAATGGCAATTAGCTAAAGCCCATGTTTGCTCCAACGATTCCGGAGCTCATGAATTGATTCAGCATTGGTACGTATGCATATCAATTTAACGTATATATGAGAAAACCGTTGTAAAGATTTCGATTCTAAATGTGTACAGGTTGCGGACTCATGCATGCATGGAACCGTTTATCATAGCTGCAAGACGAAATTTAAGTGCAATGCATCCGATTCACAAGCTTCTTCATCCTCACATGCGATACACATTGGACATTAATGCCAGAGCTCGTGAGCTTCTCATCAGCGCCGATGGAATAATCGAATCCCTCTTCTCCACTAAAGAATGCTCAATGGAGATCACTTCTTTCGCTTACAAAAACTGGCGCTTCGACATGCAAGCCCTCCCTGCGGACCTCATTAGAAGGTACGTAGGGTTGTTTACAATTCGCCTCGATCTTGACCCGGTTTTATTCAATCATTTGGCACTCAAGAATCGAGATTAGCTCCGATTTTCACTCTTGTAATGCAGGGGGATTGCAGAAGCAGACCCGACGGAGCCGCACGGCATAAAATTACTCATCCAAGATTATCCATACGCCAACGATGGGTTGCTTATATGGTCGGCCATTGAGAGACTAGTTAAGGACTACGTCAACTATTACTTCCCAGATTCGATCAGTATCCGATCCGATCCAGAACTCAATGCCTGGTATCACGAGTCCGTCAACGTAGGCCATGCGGATCTCCGCCACGAAACCTGGTGGCCCAAGCTTTCGACCCCGGAGGATCTCGTCTCGATCCTAACCACCCTCATATGGATTTCATCGGCTGAACATGCTGCTGTCAACTTCGGGCAGTACCATCACGGCGCATACGTCCCCGTACGTCCGCCGTACATGCGAAGGCTAGTGCCCAACGAGGACGATCTGGATTACCCGAGTTTCGTGTCGGATCCCGAAGGGTATTTCCTATCATCGTTGCCAAGTTTAAAAGACATGACGGTGTTGATGTCGGTACTGGACATTTTATCCACACATTCAGCGGATGAAGAGTACTTAGGGGATAGAAAAGAGGTTTCGACATGGAAAGGAAACCCAGAGATCATTAAAGCGTTTAACAAATTCTCAACGGAGATGAAGGAAATCGAGGAAGAGATTGAGAGAAGAAACAGCGACCCAAAGCTTAGAAACCGATGTGGGGCTGGAGTTTCACCTTATCAGCTATTGGTGCCGTCTTCGGAACCTGGAGTTTCTTGCAGAGGAGTTCCCAACAGCATTTCGATTTGAAAAATTGAGCTTAGTACTTCAGTTGTGTTCATCAAGTAGTATTTGTTCTTGAATATATTTAAGATCATTTGACAATATGCTCAATCACCTGTTGAGGTTATTAGTGTTCGAACATGTGTCCTCCAAGAACAACTATTGTTCCCTTAACCACTGAAACAAGTTAGTTTGTGCGCATTATTTGTTAAACTAAGTGCCCACAACAACTTCTATGTCATTCTTACACTTTAATAACCCATTCTAACATAAATTTTTTTAGTTTTATCCTAACCCTAACACTGTTGGTTAATTTCTCCTCTCATCGACTTATGAATGCGAAGTTAACACAAAGACATGACGCGTGAGGAAAATAAAAACACTCGATCGAGTTAAAGCATATTTGGAGTTATCAACAATTAATTGGTTTAGTTGAACAAAATATCAAATCCTTCAAGCAATACCAAGAGTTCAAATCATAATGTTATGAATGAAAAGATTGTAAGCCTATACAATACCGATATGAATAAATTAATTAATATATTATATACAGATGATTATAAAAAATAACATGAAAATATTAACGAAATGGATAATTTTTATTAATTAAGACCATAAATAATATGGCGAGCTGGGCTTATAATATAATTTATTTTTTAGATTCGGAAAACAATACTTTAAAGATGTAGTGCTTTGTTGTATGTCCCTCCAATGATGGTATAAACTACAGATGTACATGAATATTTAAAATTTAAAATTGAATTAAAATATTAATTTTTAATTGAATTAAAATACAAATGAAACCTAGCAAATTATTGCATAAAATAAAATAAAAATGACCAAAAATATCAATAATGTTTTGCCATCAAGGACAACCCTAATATATTATAGCTGCTTAGGTGGAATCTTGTAGTGTCGGATGCTAAACGACATCAAACCATTGGCAAGACGCCGCGTTTTATTTACGACATTATTTTTTAGAGTCCAAACAATTCATGATTATACGAAAAAGGCCGACAAAACCAAAATCATCTCAGTTAGGTAAAACATCAAACGGTAGGCCATCTTTCTTTTCGGACATTGGACGGCCCTGATTTCGCCTCGTTTGATCTTAATTCAATGTCACTTCTTATTTAATAAGCTACTAATCTGCTCAAGAATCTTATCAATCACTTCCATTCGATTTTATTGCATTTTTTAAATTTCCATTTTAATATTATAAAATTTAAAATTAATTACAAATAAATTGTAGTAATTGATTTGAATACTTATGGAATTTTTTTTACTATCAGGATAAGGCTTATCCAAACATATAGAGTTTAAACACTAGATCTAATGTTAATTAATATTATTAGAATTAAATTGGACTAATTGATTGAATTTGGATTCGATGATCTCAGTAATTTAATTGATGATATATAATTGGAAAGTGAATTGTTGCAAACTCGAAACAAAATTTTAAATGGGCAATGTTGAATTGGTATGATCGGTTCAACTACCGGTTTGATTCTTATAACGTTGGTGTGAATTTTTCTTCTTCATAAAAACCACTAAAATTTTATTAAATCTATAGAAAAAAACACAATCACAATGCATTCAAGAAGTATATTGAATTAAATAACTAAAAAAATAAAAAAATAAAAACTTCAATGGAAATAAGTATTCCAACAAAACTTAGCAGCCTCCTAAATCTCTTTGTCTCTGTCTAAACGAGACGCATAAAGAAAAAAAGAGTGGTACGGGATCCACATTGTCAAGTAAAAAGTACCGCTATTCGGGATTGATTTCATCGGTAAACAACCATCAACCAAGTGGGGATATAACTTTCTAAGTGACCATCGACAAAAACATAAATCATAAGCTAGCGCCAATTAAATTTTTGTGCGAACAACAATCGATCGCTAGGGTATGCTGAAACACTCCCCCAAGACAGATGAACCAAACCACAAAACAAAAATAAAGACATATCACAAGGACAAAAGAAAAAATGTGTCATAAGAACATAAAAAGATATTCTTATTAAAATAAAAACAAAAAAATTAATAAATCTTATGCTCGACGACCAATACTAAAATTGATTGTTGACCACCTATCAAAAAAATTGATCAAAATAAAGAGCGGTTAAAATTAAAGAAATTTTGACAGTGATGAGCGGTTAGGATTTCACACGTTGGTGTGAATTGTTGCAAATGTGGCATTAACTATTTTTTATATTTGTAAAAAAATATTATTCACTCTTATGAAAAATGTGTCCATAACGTATTAGAAAAAAAAACAGAAATCATATGCACTTTTCTAATGTCTTTAGTTTTATCTACACTAAAAATTTAAGATTTTATATCAGAATTCAGATTTAAAGTGTAATTCTTAAGATTTAAAGTTTAAAAATTAAAATTATGGCTTAGGTTTAGTTTTTTAATGTATATATACACTAAAAAGAGAAAAAAAAATTGTTCAAAAACAACCCTTTGGCTCTTCCCTTGTAAAAAGCGAATATTTTAATAAAATCTAATGGAAAATTTTACAACGGGCGACGAATGAACATCACTAACGATGAATACCGATGAACACCATTAATTTTTTAAAATTTAAAAAAATAATAGTGTTCATCGTTAGTGATGTTTATCAATATTCGTTGCAAATGGTAAACTGATCCAAATCTAAAATAATCAAATTAGTAACAAAAATGGAATCAAACTCAATAAATACTTCTCCTACTATCTAGGAAGAATATTCGAGTATATCCATAACCATAATACGTGGATCCTCGTTATCTGTTCTAAAATTAGTAGATCGGACCGATTCGCGCCACGTCGGAAAATTCAATTTCTCCTAAATGATAGCGGCGGCTCGTTCGATAATGTTAGTTGAAAACATTTGTCCCGATCTGATCAGTACTATAAAACCAAACTCCCATTTTCCAAGTTTTCTCAGTAGTCAACAACCATTACCAAATACTCCAATAAAACACTAATGGCCGGCGTAACGACGAGGATTCCCTGGGATCACCGGAGTTTCATATACGGTTCCCGGGTTTCCGAATCATCCGAGAACCCGGACTCCAATTCATCGGACATGGAATTCGGGTTTCTCGAGGACGGAGAGGAAGAAGTCCCCGGAATCTGCTACGACGACGGCGACGAGCCGAAGGGGAGCGAAGGGGAGAGTGATGGAAATAGGGAGAAATTTTGGGAGATGCAACACCACGTTTTGCAAGCTACGTTGTGTAGGAGTAGTTCTTTAGAATCGAGGATTAGGAACGCCGTTAAAGAATATTTGAAAGAGATTGAGAGAGAAACGACGGTTTGTGGTTGCCGGAAATCATTAATGGCCGAAAACTGTCGGAATTGTCTTATGAGAGAAGTCTTTTGCCGTCTCCAAAACGCCGGTTTCGACGCTGCCATTTGCCGGTCTAAATGGAGAAGCTCTCCGGATATACCGTCAGGTAAAAAATTATCAAAACAAAGAAAACGGATTTAATGTCAAATTCAGAAGAAGGTCCCTGTAGTTTATTTTTTTATGGGTAAGTCCCTCACTATAATTTAATTTTAATCATTTATATGTGCTATTTAAAAAAATTAATCTAGTGTTAAATTTTTTAGCTTGGTGTGTAATTGAAAAGAATTGCATACACGTAAAAAAATATTTGAGAGCCCTATCTTTTAAATATCTGGATCATTCACTGAACTCTCGTAGTATTTGATACTAATTACGTTCCGGTTAAAAATTGGCCACGTTATTTCGAGACTGAAAATACACATTTTCAAAAACGTGGAGGCCTAAAATGATTAAGTTATAATACATGACTAAATCTTAAAAAACGCATAATAAAAGATGTCTTACACAATTTGACCCAAGTTGCTCCATTGCTAAAATGGGTCTATATTTTGCAGGGGAGCATAGTTTTTTGGATGTGATGGAAAACTCAAGGAAATGTGTTGCAAGAGTAATCATAGAGTTGAATTTTAGGGCTGAGTTTGAGATGGCAAGAGCGAGTGAAGATTACAATCGTTTGGTTCAACGGTTGCCGGAGGTGTTCGTCGGAAAAGTAGAAAGATTGAATAATGTAATAAAAATCTTATGTTTGGCAGCCAAGAGATGCATGAAGGAAAAGGGAATGCACATGGGGCCATGGAGGAAACAAAGGTACATGCAAGCTAAGTGGTTAAAATCTTGCGAACGGAACACATCGAAGAAATCGCTGCCGGTGGGAGAATCTGACCGTTTGCCAAAGCCGAGGGCCTCCATGCTAACAATAGATTTGCTTGATAAGTTGTCCGATGTTCGTTGTACAGCAGTTGAAATTGTATGAAGATCGTGAGATATATATTATAAAAGACCTTGTCCTTTTAACTTTGTAAATATGAGGTAATCAAGTTCTAGTGAATCGAGTTCTAGTGATTATGAGGCGTTAGATTTCTATCGTTGTAAATAAAATAAATCAAGCCCGAAATAAAACAAAATTTGAACTTTATAGGACAAAGATTGTCCAAATACTTGATACCTCTGATGCAACAATTTTCCTTCTGAATAAACCTTTGTTGACACATCCGACGCTCAACTCCGAGTCCGAGTAATACTAACTAACGAGTATGCAGCATTTACGTTCCTTTTGACGATACATCTTCATTTCTTTGATATTGCAGGTTAAGAAACGCCCTTCGAAACTCGAGGGGCATGCTGGCATAGTCTGGTCAATAGATTTCCATCCTACAAATGTGGATCTCCTTTGCTCCTCTGATAGCAAAAATGAGATTATATGGGGATATCAACAACTCTGGGTCATAGGAAAGGGGTGAGGTAAAGTGTTTCGGTTTATGTCCGAATATATACAAGAACGCGAGTGAGTCATGGTGCGATATTCCTTTCTATCGAGATCTAATAGTTCAAACAGTTTCAGTCACTCAACCATGGAATCCATTTCACAGCAAGACAACACTGAACAATTGTTGAAGCACACAACCGACTAGTTTCTTCGTTGGCAACTTCTACAGAGACTGAAATGTTTCTACAAGCTATGACAAGGTCAAGATACGGAAATAAAGAAGCCTCTACATGAGAATTTATGCATTTGCTCGAGTATACGGAGCAGTTTTGGATAAAGTAAACAAGCAAGCTTGAAATTTTTTCAACCAGAAGTGATAGAATGAAATTTCGGGTTTCATATTTCAACCAAAGCAAACATTTGTTGGTAAGAAACTTCTAAAAAACGAAGAAAGCAAAGCATCAATCATAATCAACAAATTTTAGAGACCTTTGAATCTTGTAGTTGGTTGACTTACATTACCAAAGCCTCAGGTACAGTATCTACATTGGAAGGGAATGAGGGTAATGGTGAAGTTGCTTCGATGGCCATCACTTCCACAGCTCTTCCATTGGAATCCCTCGTTCTTGAGCAACCTCTCGGAACTGCTTCATTTTCTGCACAGCAACAACCGTAGCTCTAGCATTGTTAAGGGCATTTTTACTTCCAAGTTGCTTGCCCAATGCATTCTCGACTCCTGCCATTTCAAGAACAATTCGAACAGCTCCTCCTGCAATCACTCCGGTACCAGGTGCAGCCGGTCTGAGCATCACCGTTGCTGCCCCATAATCACCTTCCGATCTGACAGCCATTTCCCAGTGACATTAATAAAAAAGCATATTAGCATGCCAATCTTTCACCATTATCTTAGACTAATCGAGCTAGCTACCATGGCAATCTATCTATCTATCTATATATATAGTATGACAAAAATTTTCCCACATAAAATCTGTCTACATTTCAACATTATGAAGCCTCCAAATCTTTAACTTCTACCGACCGCAAAGTACTGTATGCTACAAATGCTTCAACAAGTTCAATAGCCTCGAGTTACACGAATTACAGCACCATCATTAAGATATATTTGCTTCATTAAGCATATCAATTAGGGCTTTTCAAGTTCAATAGCCTCGGGTTACACGACACACAATCACCATACAGGAAGAGCTCGAAAGACCACTTTTAATGGATTAAAACAAGTTCAGTGCATAAACATTTCGAAAAGGCCACATTCTTAAGTACAACAAACTAAAAGATTATCTCATCACCTTCACAAAATGGATACACGATAATCAACCAAAAAAACTAGGAATAACAGAGTGTATGTTCAATATCGAGTATGTGTCGAACACGAATATCATATACGGAGTACATTAAAGAAATAACTGACCTTTCTTATATCCCAAGACAGGAAATTTACTCTTCCACCAAAACAAACTCCAAAGAGAAAGAACAATTGCATCATTCAAACAGACTAAAAACACAACCTTTTTCAACAAAAACCAAGAATTAAACTCCTTACCGATGTGGGAAAGTCAAATACTTTGTCATGGGAATTGAAATTATGTTCCTTCTAGCATTCGTAGCTGATTTCTGGACAGCAGTAATAACCTCCTTGGCTTTCCCAACACCAACACCAACTCGTCCTTGCTTATCGCCGACCACCACAATGGCTCTGAAATGCAGCTGTTTCCCGCCTTTAACCACTTTAGTAACCCTCCTAACTTGAACCACTCTTTCATCAAACCCATCCTTCACTTTCTCTTTCTTAACTTTCCCAAACGCACTCGTCCTTTTCACTTTGGAATCCATCACCTGAACATCGTTTCCCAAAACAGAGACGCCGCTGTACGCAGGGCCATATAGTTCCTCATAAGCGGCGGCGATCTCGTCCTCCGTTTCCTCGGGACCGTCGTCGAAAGAAGACGGCGGAATGAACCCTTCCGGAGGCGTCGGTGGGTCGAAAACGACGTCTTCTTCGGGGTCGAGTTCGTCGAAGAAGGAAGTGTCGATGTCGGAGGCTTTGGATTTGGGTGCGAGGGAGAGGGAGCGGAATGAGCGGCGGAGAGAGAAGGGTTTCGAGGGTTTGGGGAAGAAGAAGGATAAGGAAGGGATGGGAGAGTGAATTGTGAAGGAAGATAGCGGGGAAGCTGTTGCTGCTGCTGCTGTTGTTGCCGCCATGGATAAGGCTAAAGGAAAGAGCGAAATGAAAGTGAAAGCTTATCTTTCAAAAAGAATAACAGTGGCTCATCCCTTGTGTCCTGGTGGCAAAATTAGATGTTTATCATTCTTTGGGACCCGGGTTCGAACACCAGTTATGTCATGCTGTATGTGCCGTCTTTGAAAAGACTTAGAAAGTTAAACAGATACTACTCTTGCATCGCACCAGCATATTCAAAAAAAAAAAAAAAATAACAGTGTATAACGGGGTTTTGACTTTCGAGGGTCAAATTGCAGTTTTGTCATTATATTAATTCACAACTTTACAATTTAGGGACCAAAAGATACCAAACTAAGGGAGCCCAAGGCCCTTATTTGTCCTTGGTGTCTCTATTTTTTTTATTTTAAATTAGTATTAAATGTTCAAAATTAAATTTGTTTAAAAATTAATTTATCCTTGACATCTCTATTTTTACTCGACTCAGTTCAAACAACAGCATATATATATATATATCAAATTCGAAGCTAAATATGAAAATCAAACACTTTTTTTTACTAATTCAATGAACTTAATCAAACTTAACTAAAAAAGGTTGAATTACTATATAATTTTTATATTTTATGAATGTTAAAGGTTTAATTTGTTAATTTATTTAAAATTGAGACTAAATTGACATAATGCACAAATGTTAAAGGTATTGTTAGTATCTAAATCAAAATTATATAAAACTGATGAAGACCATTAACATTATAATGGATTATATTTAATTTCTCACTTTCAAAATTGAAAAGACTAAATTGCTCCTTTTTACTAGAGGGACCAATTTATCAATTTCAAACTTGAGAGAGACCTAAGAGGTATTTTTACCATATTTTTAGAATAAAAATGGCCCAAAACGCAGACAGTGGTTTATTAAAACCCAATAAAAATGGCCCAAAACAAAGACAGTGATTTGTTAAAACCCAATAGTGTTATCTTCGAAGCACGCGCGTGAATAAGTAAGCGGGAAAGGGAACGACGATTAAGCACGCGCAGCTCAAAAATTCGCATCACGACTTTCACCACTCGGCTCTCTCCGTTTCTAATACACGAGGAGCTCGGCAACCGATGTCTCTGTCAACCTCCGCCGCCGTCCCACGCGCCGGGAACGACGACGAAAGTCGCTCCGCCGAGCGAGAAATTAACAGCTCCGATATGGAAATTGATGACGATGACGAAGAAGGGGAAGAGGATTTACAAGGCTCCTCGGATCAAAACGGTCAGTCAATCTTAAACCATCGGTCGATCGAATTTTGGGGTGATTGATTTTGAATTGTTTCAATTTTTATGAGAATTGAGTTTTCTAGTAGGAGATTAAATACCTGCATTTGTTCAAGTTTTTGATTTTTTGTAAAAAAAAAAAAATTGGATGGCTTTAGAAGATTGTTGTGGTTTAGGAACAAAGGAAAATAAAAAAAAGACATTAACTTTCAATTTAACTTTCAACAGCAGTGCAGGCACTTGAATTTACTTTTCTCTTTCCTTTGGCTGGTGATTAAATGTTTAAGTCTCCAGATTACAATGAAAGGAAATGTAAAGACTTGTATTTTATTCAATATTATTTTGTAGTATGAGTATGACTGCAATGTTGGGCGTTTCTTGCCATCTTGATTGGCTTTTTCTTCCATGTAGATGCTACTAATGTTATGGAGTCCACGGGGCATGATGGACAGCTCGGGTCAGATTCCTTAAGTACTCCTGGAAATTGTGGAACAGGAATATCATTCAAAACCCTTGATGTTGGAGAGGGTAGGGCTAATTTTAAGTTTTCTAGTCTTCCAAATGAACAGTTGACAGCTCAAAAGGAGGATCTATGCACAAAATATGATGGTTCCAAGTATTCAGTATCTGGAAAACAACCTTCAAAGGACAAGGCAATTCAAGAATATACGGTTGGTGGAAAAGATGCTCAAGTCATTTTAGAAAGAAAAGCCCCTGAAGACTACCATGTTCAGCATGCTAAAGAGGTTGCTGTCAATGAGATTAATTCCATTTCGGTCGGAAATCACTCAGGTGAAGGAGTTCATAGTGGTCTAGGTTTTGAGGAAAAAAGTAAGCATATGGACGTGCAAACAGAGGATGATAAGAGGAGGATAAAATCAAGGTGTGGTGAGACCTATGTGCCTTTTATAACATAGAATGAATCCGACCTTCTTATTATGAAGTTTTTGCCTTCCAAACACTATACATCCATTGATTTACTAATCAATAGGTTTCACAGGTCTGCTGCTTCTCAGACTAGTGCTGGGAGTCTATCCCCTGGAATTAATAGTAATAACAAGCGCCCTGCGCTTATATGTAACTTCTTTGCTAGAGGATGGTGTATCAAAGGAAGTTCATGTAGATTTCTTCACATAAAAGATGGGGAAAATCCTGGACAACAGCCCGAGGAAGCTGTAGCTGTGGCTGGTGGGAAAAGAGCTGTTGAGCTTGATGAAGGTAATAAATATTTTCTGTATTAATGGATGATCCAGAATCTTCTCTACATGCCATTTTAATATGAACCTTATGCATCAGGTTTTGGAACTGCAGCTGAAAGATCAAAATCTCCTGCTTCTACTGATACACGGCCTTCGTCAGTTGTAAATAAGACCGGGTTATCTTCTCAGTTCTTTTCAGAAAGAATCTTGCCATTGGAGCATGATGCAAACCAAAGATTGCATCTATTTCATGAAACTAATAAGTTGCCTTCGCTCCAGAGTAAGGATAAATCTATGGGCAAATCCCCTGCCTCTCGGCGGTTTTTTGCATCTATAGATGATTTGGGACCACCTAAGGATGTGAGGCAAAATGGTATAGGTCAGACTTTTCCTGATGATAATTATGCCAAGCTGGCTTCTCTGGGTGATAAAGGTGCATCTACCTTCAGGAATGGTTTTATTCCTGAGTATATATCTTCATTGAGCGGCTCAGTTACATCATTGGGTAATGTATATAATGAGAATCAATCTCATTGTGTCTCCACATGCCTAGCATCACTGCCTTTAAATCATTCTTCAAGAGCATGCTCTCTTGGTGTTCAAAAGATGTTGGGCAATGACAGTGAGCGTTATACTTCCAGGTTGTCTTCTTTGCTGCAAGGCCGTTCCCCCTTCACTAATTCTAAACCAGAAAACCTTGTAAATGATATTGCCAGGGATCCATTGCACTTTTCTGAATGTAGAATAAAAATTTCTTCAGATGATTGGGAACCTTCAGTACCCTTTCGACCATCCTTTTTTGTCACTTCTGGCTTAGCATCCTCGCAAAGCCAGTATGATCCTGTTCGCGATAGCATCGATTTGTCTAATTCAGGAGAGAGGTCTCTTAAATTTTCTTTCTCTAATCCAGGTCCATCTCTCTTGAATGTAGCATATCCACCGGCATATGGCGATTCTACATCAACAGGGCCTCTGATCCCTGAACGTAATAATGATAAAAGAACTGCATCTTGTCAGAATGGATACCATGAAAATTTGGTTAACAATAATTGCTGCCCTTCTGGAAAAGATTCGCTAGCAACCGATGCAAATGATGGAACTTCTGCAGTTGAGATGCAAAATGGAACTCTGGTGAAAGAAGAGATTTCCTCAGTTGCTTCTCATGTCAAAGACAGTTCAAAGGCAACTAAATTTGATACGGATCATGATGGCAGACATCGAAGAGGCGAGACTAGATGCAAAAAAGACTTAGAAGTAGATAGGGTTAGAGAAAAGAATGAAATAGATATTGAGGTTGAGCATAAGGCAGATGGTGATTTGCGAAAAGAATCAAAAGCAATGAGGCATTTCCATGCTGCTCTAGTAGATTTAATTAAGGAACTGTTGAAACCAACTTGGCGTGAGGGTCATCTCAGTAAAGATGCTCATAATACAATAGTTAAAAAAGCAGTTGACAAAGTTCTTGGCAGCATACAGCCTCATCAGGTTCCAATTACCTTGGAGTCAGTCCAGCTATATCTTTCTTCATCCCAACCAAAAATAGCAAGACTTGTTGAGGTGAGACTCTTTGATTTAGGAGGCGCTATACAGTGCAAGTTCTAGATAATAAATGCTCTGTTTCTTCTACCAATCCCCTTCTTCCAACTAAAGTAGACACCCCCTCCAATTGTGAATATTTCTTTTCTCTATCAATTAAGTGAACTATTATTTAGTATTGTATCTTTTAAATGTAATTCATTCATAAATTTGACATTGTTTTTATGTTTTGCAGGGATATATCGATAAATACAGAAAATCTTGAGATGTTAGGCAGACTGCTTAGTATCTTTTCCACATTTTGTTAATGGAAGGCTTAAACAATTTAAACTGAGTATCATGAAAGTCTGGGTTTTTTACGAAATGTTTTCGTAAATATTCTCTCTTGCTTTCTGTTTTAGTTGTATGTAGAAAGAAATTCTACAATACATGTGTCTTCCTAACAGTTGGTAAGTGTAGGAGACTATTATATTCTTCTTAGCTTGCATGTTGGGAAATCTCCCAACGAGTTTAAGCTAAACTTTTTATTAGTAAAATGGAACGGTTAGTTGCAAGATTACTTGTATGCTAAGCAGCATTTTTCATGGATATAAGGTAGGAGTTGTTGAGAAGTATAGACATATATCATAGTGCCTTGCAGTTTTCCAAGAAAATTTTAGGTGGGTTGCAATGTGAAACTTAAGAAGCTTTATGGTTATGATATGATTATTGATATTTATCGTCTCTGTGCTCCAAGATTATGGATCAAATTGGTGTAAAATATGTAGCCTTTTGTGCCATAATTTATATTTGCTTCTTGATGTGGTTCATGAGAATCGTTTTTGTTATTATCACGGTTTTTAATCGCTTGTTACTGCACATGCAGTAGTCGTTGTGGTTTGTTGTTTTGCCTGAGATTGTGCCGATTCCAGTAAGAATGTTAGTGGAAATATATTAAATATTGGAGTTTATCATGTTGTTTGTGATCTCAGTTTTCTTCAAGTTTTGATTTCTGTTCCAGGTTTACCATATACAAACTCAACTCTTGGTCATCTTTATTGTCCTGGTATGTTCCGACCGACGCTAGTAGACTTTGTTCTTTGAGTACCCTAGGTTTGACGCGTACCTAACATATATTCGATAGTTGCACCTGAATTGGATAGTGCCCCATGTTCTACTTTTGGCATGTAGGTTGCCATTTAATGTGTTGTTAATCTGGTTCATTCATGGTATATGCAAGTATGACAATGGGGACATCTCTCTTGCATAACATTACCTTTTGGGATTTGTCTGTCACTTACATATTTGTGTTGGGAAAATAACTCATTTATGTGAACCAAGAAGAGGGAAAATAACTCATTAGTCCTTCTCCTATATATATATGTTGTGAATTTAGTCCTTGTACCCTAATTTGGTCAGTTTGTCTTTGTATTTTTTAATTTTAAAATTCTAGTCATGATTCAAACAGTGCAGGGATGATATGAATAAAATGCAGGGATTTAAAATCTCAAATTGATAAGTTAGAACTAAATCTACTATGTACGAATACTTTTAAAGATTACTAATATAGTTTGATTTAACAGATTAATGATACTATTATCTTTAGTACTAAACAAAATACCATTGAACTTGTTCAGAAAATACTTTGATACACATGCTTGTGTAACAAGTTTTTTAATTTTAGGGTTTAGGGTTTTAGGTTAGGGTTTATGAGTTTAGTGTGTAGGGTGTAGAATTTAAGGTTTATGATTAGAATTAGAGTTTAGGTTTTAAGGTTTAGAATTTACGTTTTAGGTTGCTAGAGTTTGTAATTTAGATTTTAAATTTTATAGACTGATGACGGTGCTAGAGTTTAGGATTTTAATATCGCATTAATTATTAATTATTTTTTAAAAACATTTAAGACATTTTTATTAAAATTTTATTAATCTGAAATAAATGTTTATAACCCTAAAACATTTGAAAATATTAAAATTTTATGGATTAAAAATGTCATAAATGTTTTACTAAACTGTTTTTCAAGTTGCTGATAAAGAAAAAACATGAAATAAGCATATAATAGTGTAAAAATAATTAGGAAAGAAAAGTAATCTATTGTTTTCTAGTGGATCACGTTTACATGAAAGCGCCATCGGAAGCATCGTTCAGTCGATGGAAGAAGTACCCAAAATTTTGACTTTTCTTCTCCGTGTGTATATTTGGATTTTAATATCGTATTAATTATTAATTTTTATTAAATTTAAAGGTGATTAAATTTAAATTTTAAAATTTGAAACATTAATTACTCTTACTTATTTTTCAATAATCTAAAGGTGATTAAAAGGTAGTATATATTTATAAATATTTTTAATTATTTGACAATGTGTACACACTTTACAGATAAAACGATTGAACTAAATTTCTTAAGGTAAAAATCATCTTATTTTTGTTTCAATAAAAACAATATATTAATTCTAAAAAATTTCTAGAATAAGATTTAAATAGTAGTAACAGATTTTATTATTATTATTTTATCATAATTCTAAACTGAAAAAAAAAACTCCAATAAGTTAAGATTAAGTTTACGTGTTATTCAGCAAATAGCAATTAAAAAACCGAAATTATTGGGCACGTCGCCACGTGTCAGCAAGTAAGTGTTTTCGGACAATCACCAGCCGCCTTTTCGTTCCCTCATTTATATTTTAGCTTTTGTCTGAAGTCAAACTTCGCAGTTTTCAGACAAATATATTACTACTATATTCTTTTTTCAAAATTAAAAATTAAAAGAATTAATCGACCCGTAGACCACTTCAATGGGTCGTCGCCTCCTTCATCATCAATGGACTAAAAAACCCCAAAATCCAAACTCAGTTCCATTAAACCTCAGAGTCAATCCAGCCACCGTACTCAACTGCCAAATCCATGGCCGGAAATCTACATCAATTGGATCCTCAAACGGCGGCGGAAAAGGCGGTTTCGGTTATCGGGTTCGGGTACGACTTATCCAATGATATAAGGCTGTCGGCTTGCAAGCCGGGTCCTTCCGGGTCGAGATTGATCGAACTTGACTCAGCAGTGAGTCGGGACCTGGTTTTTCCTGGTGGGGTGGTTGTTAAAAATGTGCCCAATTCGATTAAGTGTGATAAAGGAGAGCGTACCCGGTTTCGCTCCGATGTTCTCTCTTTCAATCAGGTATTTTATTTATTTATTGTACTTGCTTTATATTTGAGGATTATAGAGATGGGAAAATCTGCAAGTTTGATTATTATTTAATATATTTTTATTGAAAATACACAATTTGCTATATCATATAATGCAGATTGCAGAGTGACGAAGAAAAACTTGCCAAGCTCCCAAGTTTCAATATTTTTTCCTTTTAATGTTATGTAATGAATTTTAGAAAAAAAAAATTTATTAGTTCTTATGAAAATAGAGCTTTTATGTATATGTATATGTATATGTATATGTATATGTATATGTATATGTATATGTATATGTATATGTATATGTATATGTATATGTATATGTATATGTATATGTATATGTATATGTATATGTATATGTATATGTATATGTATATGTATATGTATATGTACATGTTTCCTGTTTCTGTTTTTGCTGGTTTTTCTGCATCTTTGTTCTTTGGAAGTTGTATATGTCTATATATATATGTATGTATATCTTCTCTTGTTTCTGTTTTTGCTGGTTTTAGTGCATCTTTCTTAGGAAGTAGTTTTGCAAATTAACTTGTCCATAAACATTTGTACTATAAAGAAAATAACAGAAATCCAAAATAAACGAGCTCGAGTTCGAGTGTTTTCTTTAATCTTTGCTTGATGGAATTTTCACTTTCTCTGAATTTAATATGTTGGTGCTATTGTGTGCTCAGATGTCGGAAAAGTTCAATCAGGATCTGTCATTATCCGGGAAGATTCCTTCTGGCTTATTCAACGCCATGTTTGAGTTCAAGGGCTGCTGGCCGATGGATGCCGGTGCCACAAAAAGTCTTGCTTATGATGGTTGGTTCATAACACTGTACAATGTCGAGCTTGAAAGAGCTCACATAACTTTGTCCGAGCGTGTGAAGCAAGAGGTTCCTAGTACATGGGACCCTGCCGCCATTGCCGAGTAAGTTCTTTTTTACATATGTTGAGTACGTTTTGAAGTAAAAGGCTTGCTTGGATTTTTTCTTCTTCTAATGAATTGCAATCCTCTTTGTTCGGATTATAACACATGCACAACGACTGCACCTATAACTTTAGCGCCTCCATTCGGGTTAACTACGTATGTTAGTGTTGATTTTATTAACTGAATCTGTACTTTTTATGTTTTTCCTTCTCCAGGTTCATTGAAAAATACGGTACTCACGTTATCGTTGGGGTTAAAATGGGAGGTAAAGATGTTATACACATAAAGCAATCAAAGAATTCAAATTTAGACCCCAATGAAGTGCAAGAAACTTTAAAGCAATTAGCCGATGAGAGGTTCTCGGAAAATGAAGAAACACCTGAATTCTCGGGGAAACCAAAGGTACGAATGGTGCATACGTAATAGTCTGTTCTTATTTTTTTGCATTCTAGGGGTACACAAACTATGTTTTTAGATGAATTTCAGTGGAATGCTCACTTTGCATTGTATTTAAGATGTCCTCCTGGGAAAGTAAAGGAGGTTGTTATAATGCAATATAGGTGATGTACGGATTTCAATTCGAATTATTATGATTTAACCAAATCTGTATGCGAGTTTGTGAAAAAGCATTCATCCGCAAGGCCCGGGAAATACGTCTATCCAACTCTGTTTCTATTTATTGCTTCAGGAAGAACCTTATATGCCCTGGGACCTTCAAGGCATGCTTGCTGCATCAATTAGGCCACCTGTTGTTACTCGCTCGAAGAATAGTGTAAGTTTCTCAGTGTGTATTTTAGCTTCTATTTCGGAACTGCACCAACCAATTAAGAAGCAACCTGTATTCAGTAATGGTGACTCTCTCATTTAACTTTGCAGGATATTGTGAATGTTTATATTCGAAGGGGAGGTGTTGATTTCAGTCAAAGACATAGCCGGTGGCTTTCGACCATATCACAGTCGCCCAATGCTACATTGATGTCCTTGGTGCCTATTACTTCTCTACTCAGTGGTGCTCGGGGCAATGGATTTTTAAGCCATGCAGTGAACTTGTACCTACGATGTGAGTTCACAAAATATATACTTGATAAAATGCAATTATTTGATGTTGAATTACCGATTATCTGTACTTCGGCACACTTCCGATAAATGTTCCCTTTGAGTGAATGCATGTGCATTTGAAAGGTTGTCATGAAGGCATACATGAGCACTGGCCTCTAATGGCAATATACTAATATATTGCAGATAAACCACCGATAGAGGAACTCCATGTATTTCTCGAGTTTCAATTACCTCGACAATGGGCTCCCGTATACAGTGATCTGCCTCTCAGTCTCAAGCGAAGGAAACAAGCATCCCCATCACTTCAGTTCACACTAATGGGGCCTAAGCTTTATGTCAATACCACAAAGGTACCATATTGCACCACTTGATAATACTTGCGCGATTCGTTTCCAACATTTTAGTTATTTATGATTGCTTGCTGCTTGTCGAAGTTTTACATTCACTGTTACGGGACTTGATCTTGAATCTGCCGTTTGCAGGTTGATACTGGAAATCGACCCATAACAGGAATACGCTTATATTTGGAAGGTAAGAAGAGCGACCATTTAGCAATCCATCTTCAGCATCTTTCAACTCTTCCTACAATCCTCCGACTCTCGGATGATCACAGTTACGAGCCTATTGACGAGCCCGAACGCGCGTACTTTGAGCCTGTCAAATGGAGCATATTCTCACATGTATACACCGCACCTATACAATACAATGGAAGCCACTTTGATGATACTGCTGCTATTGTGACCAAGGCTTGGTTTGAGGTAAAGGTTGTTGGGATGAGGAAAGTTCTCTTCCTGAGGCTCGGGTTCTCCATGGTCGCCTTTGCTAAGGTCCGTCGATCCGAATGGGACGGGCCTGCGGCATTGTCACGGAAATCAGGTGTTTTCTCGTCGCTGATCAGCACAAGGTTCAGTTCAGGTCTGACTCCACCAGAGAAGCCAACGAAAGTTGATTTAAATTCAGCTGTTTTCCCCGGAGGTCCGCCTTCACCACTGAAAGCTCCGAAAATGACCAACTTCGTAGATATGAACGAGACGGTTAGGGGACCAGAGGACTCACCGGGATATTGGGTGGTCACCGGAGCCAAACTTTGCGTAGAGGGTGGCAGAATCTCAATCAAAGCCAAGTATTCATTGTTAACAATAATGTCGGAAGAAAGTGTGATGTTAATGTGAGAAAAACTAAATGATTGGTTAATATGCATTATTTTTGCCACTGTAAATGTTTTCATTTGCTTCATTTATTCAAAATTATAAGGCCATTCTTCTCAAATTTTAATTTTCAGATGGGTTCATAGGTCGAACTAATATTAAAATGAACACAAGCTACTTAATTTTAGAGTATATAAAGTTAGTTTAGGGTATAGGGTTTAGGGATTTAGGTGTAGGGAGTTAGAATTTAGGATACTTGTTTTAATTTAAGGTTTAGGGTTATAATTTAGGGTTTATAGATTAAAACTTAAATCCTCATCATATTACCCTACAATTTAAACCCTAAACCTTAAATTGAAACAACTATCCTTAAATTCTAAACTCTTACCCCTAAACCCTAAACTAATTCCATTTAGTATCCTATACACTGGCGGTGGAAACTGAAAGTTTCCACAAGTGCCTTAGTTGTAGGGTATATGGAGTTAGTTTAGGGTATAGGGTTTAGGGGTTTGGGTGTAAGAGGTTAGAATTTAGGGATAGTTGTTTCAATTTAAAGTTTAGGGTTATAATTTAGGGTTTATAGGTTAGGGTTTAGTTTTAGGGTAATATGGTGAGGGTTTAGGTTTTAACCCATAAACCCTAAACCTTGAATTGAAACAATTATCCCTAAATTCTAACCCCCCTACACCTAAATCCCTATACCCTAAACTAACTTCATATACCCTAAAACTAAGGCGCTTGTGGAAACTGAAAGTTTCCACTGCTGTGTATAAAATATATATATATATATATATTGATACATTTTTGTATAAAATAATAATCGTTATTATTATTCAAAGAAATGCCAACAAGAGAACTTAGCAATGATGTAACATTGACTTATAAATAGATCCTTATAGTTATATCAAAGGCGTAAAGCCCCAGCATCTCTCAAAATAGGCACCAATTCACCCGAGATGTGAGTCGATATAACCTTATCCAATCCCCCAAACAACTTCCCTCCGATGAAAACAGCCGGCAACTTCTCGATACTTCCGTCACCGTTGATTCTCGATAGTTCATTACGCACGCCCGCTTCCTTCTCTGCCTCGACTTCGCAGACCGTCGGATTCACCCCGAGCTCTATCAGCAAACACTTCACAACATGGCACATACAACAACCACGTCTACTGAAAACTATCACTGAATTCTCCAACACCAATTTCGTTACACCCTTTCCGGTACCACTAATAACAACTCCCCCATCACCATTGGCACCTCCGGAAACGTTGCGAAACGATGAAAGGCGGCTGCCGGTGGCCGATGTGTGTGATTTATAAGGGATTGCTCCTTGCATGGTATATGATGGTAGATTTTGGGGGACTTTGGGGGGGTTTTATACTTGAGACCAAAAATGATTGTGGACGAATTCCCCATTTCTAGATTGAACTTGACCTTAGCAAAATCCAAATGGAAGACATCTTTCTTCCGATGGCTTCACAATTTCTTAATTTTGGGGCTTAAGTTCCATATGGAAAAGAATCTAATGTTGGCAAGCATACCATTTCTCTCACGAAAAAGATCTATATTAGACCTCTTTAAAATATAAGTGTTCAATCGGTTAGTTCAGTCATTTATTAAAAAAATGGTTAGTTCGGTCAGTGACCGAACCAAATTAAGTAAAATCGAATAACTAAATATTTTATTTCTTTAACCGTTATATTAACTAAAATTTATTAGAAAATTATTAACTAAACCGAACAAAACTCGATTAATTCAGTTGGTTTTCAAATTAACCAAAACTTAGAACAACAATGGGCATTTAGTTCAAATTAGTTGGTATTTTCTTCTTTAGTTAGATTATGGCCATGTTTGGTAAAGAAAGATTTGGGCAAAAATTAGAGGTTTGAGGCATAATTAGAGGTTTGACCAGTCAAATCCGCTAATATTGTTGTTTGGTAAACAACGGATTGGAGTAAAACCGTTAATTTTGAAAAAGCTCATAATATGAGCTTTTTGAGATTAGAGGTTTGATATTAGAGTTGTAAAGACTCTTTTACCCTTATCAGTTACCAAAAATCTCAAAATAACCTAAATTAAATATTTTTCTCACCCTATTTATAAGTTAATCTTATTTACTTCTTTTTTTATTATCACATATTTATGTGTATTTAAATTTATTAATTAATTAAATTATATTAAAATAATTATATAAATAATAAATTAATATATAAATAATTTGAATATGTTTAAAAAAATTATATTAAAAATAATTTTATATATCTAATTAATAATAATTAGATACAAAATATTGATAACTAATAAACTATTCAAACAAGTATTGAATATAATCATGTCCTTATATGCCATTTTGCTTGTTTAAATAATCTAACATCTATTAGCTATAAAGTTAATTTTACCAAACACTTTTATACAATCCGCTAGTCAAATCAGCTAATGCAATCAGCTATCAGCTAATGCAATCAGCTATCAGCTAATGTAATTCGTTAGCCGCTATCAGCTATCCGCTAATTACCAAATAGGGCCTATATTAATTTGGGTATTTTTTATTTAAGTTAAAAATTGGTTGAGTCTTGAAATTTTAATGGGTCTTGAGTTAAAGCTTAATTGGGTTTTGACATTTTAACAGTACATTAAAGATCAAATATTTTCAGTTAATTTAATTAATTAATCGATTTCGAACTGAATTAATTGATAATCAAATTTTTAAAAAAATCTTTAGTACACTAAATTAATCGGTCGATTGATCAAACTAAATTTCAATTTAGTCAATTAATTTTGTTTTGACCGAATAATAAACACCCCTAACACAAAATACGAATAAACTTGGATTCTAACTTTCAAGATCTAAGCTCTACCTAACGCGAACCGTTTTCAAAGAATTATATAATTTTTTTTTCAAAAGAAGAATTATATAAATTTAAGATAATAACAACCACTATTATATTCTTTATAAATTTTATTTATAATCCAAAATATAATATTTATTTACTTCCACATTTTTATTTATAGATCAAAGTTTGAGTTGAAAACTCAAAATAATATTCCATTTCGGTATTGTATTCCCACATCTTCTCCACGGAAGGTACAATAAATTAATTCGAAAATTAAGACTTTTTTATAAAATAATTATTTATTGTGTTTAACATGTTGATCACATGTGTACGCACATGACTCATTGCATGCATCATTGATACAAATTATAAACCTTTTAAATTTATATAATATAAAATATTTTAAATACAATTATGACACTATAATTACTAAATGCAAATTTAATATTCCTAAATTAAAACTTATATATTTTTATAGTATTTAGAAACTGATAAAAATATATCTAAATATTTTGATTAGACTTACAAATTACTCGAACTAAAATATTAAACAATTGAGTTAAGTTATATTTATAAATCAAATTAATGCGGTGTTTTTTAATAGAATTTTGGGTAATTATAAAGTAGTATCTGTTTATATTTTTCTAAACCTTTTGATGTGTCAACACTTTGCAGACAAAGAGGATTGAACTTGAATCTTCTAGGATGAATAAGATCCTCTTTTCTATTGGTACCCCTGGTTAGGGATAGGCAAGAAACCCGGTTACTCAGTCCAAGACCCGGTGGATCTTTACCCGAAACTAGTTTCGATGGGACCGTGACCAAATCCAAAATTTAGGTTATGATTGCGACCGGGACCGAGATTGGATCCTAATTTCTTGAAACCGATACCCGATAGGTACCCAATGGGACCGAGATCCGTACCAAGTTCCTAGTACTGGTCTGTTAGGACCACTTTAGCTGACGTTTTGGTGGATGTTGACTCAGAGTTCTTTAGTTTAATATTTCTCTTTATGTATGAATATTATGAGTATGACTTATTTTAAGACTTCAACCTTCAAGCCTACAATATTCTGACTTTGTTATTTAGTATTATTATTGGTGGTTGAAATTTTTTCCCATTACTGCTTAAAATTTTCTTAATGATAGACCAATTGACCATGTACCCGGTACTAGAACCGATTCCCACTAATATCGAGATCAGTTTGACAGTTTTTAAAATTTAGGACCGGTCTAACCGGGACCAAAACTGGTTCCAGTTTTCAAGAACTGGTAGTTACTAAGACCAAGAATAATTTTAAACAAACTGACCAAGTACTCAGTCTTGCTACACCTACCACTCGTTTGGGTTCAAATTAATGCAGTGTTAATATGCTTAAAACAACTAATTCTTTGTTTACTAATGAAGAACGATCGCACATGATTACGACTACGAGGGCTTTAGTTCTCGTTGCCACAAGTTGCAGTTTTATAATCAAAACACTCAACGACTAACTTACAAGTTTGGTCTTCCCAAAAACAAATAAAAAATTACAAGTTTTGGCAAAGACAAACTGAGTTAATCATATCACGCATTCCACAACTATAATTCTTATTTTAGGTTGGTTTTTATATTTAATTTTTTTTAATTTCATCCATAAATCATGGCTCTCATTTTAAATTAGTCTCTAAACTTTTAAATGTTTCAACTTCATCCACAAATTATGACTCCATCCTAAATTAATACTCAAACTTTTGAATGTTTTTATTTCATCCTCAAATTATCATTTATGCCACATCGTATTATTACATGATACACATTGATATTTACATGGCAGTTAATAATTTTTATAACGATTTGATTAACATGAGATATGATTAGCATATACCGATAATTTAGGGATAAAATTGAAACATTCAAAAGTTTAAGGACCAATTCAAAATGAGCGTTAAATTTTGAGGATGAAATTGAAACGTTCAAAAGTTTAGAGATCAATTTAAAATGATGAACATAGTTTGAGGATGAAATTGGAATGTTTACAAGTTTGAGAGTGGAATGTTTACAAGGTTAAGACCAACTTAGAATGAGAGCCATAATTTGAGGATGAAATTAGAATGTTTACAAGTTTGAAACTGGAATGTTTACAAGGTTGAGACCAACTTAAAATGAGAGTCATTGTTTGGGGATGTGCGATGTAATTAAGAAAAAAAATATTTTTTGGTATATGAATTTAGCTTTAAGATTTAATCTAGTATTTAAGTTTTCTTTTTACAATTTTTTATATTTAAATTTACATCAAAACTTGATTTTTAAATGGTTCAAATTTATTCAAATATACTATTTATCGTAACTATTTATCCAGATAAAAAAATTAAATTCACATACCAATTTGATTAAAAAATAACTTTAAATATCTAATTAGACGAAGATTCATAACTAACAAGGTCTTTTTTTGTTAAATAGATAACATGGAGTTTACAAAGATAAAATGTGAGGCGGGGAGGAGTTAGGACCCCACAGTTTTTGACCCCTACAGCTTTTAGCATGTTTGACTAACCGATCGGCAGCCTGATTACATGTCCGAGGAACAAAGAAAAGATACAAGAGGTGAAGGATCTAGCTATACTTCTGATATCCTCCTCTACAGCCGATGTGGTCCAATCAGACAGGATTCCTTCGTTAAGTCTATTAATCACATCTTTGCAATCGGCTTCGATGATGATGTTGTCGAAACCACTCCTAAGAGCCAGAGAAATACCCAATCTGATTGCCAACGTTTCCACCACGGCAGCGGAGTGGGCGACAAACGATTCAGAAATTCCTTGGATGAACAGGCCTGAACAATCCCGTGCAATAGCCGCCACTGAGGCTAACCCAGATTGAGAATCGAAAACAGCATCACAGTTGATCTTAAATGAGCCCGGAAGGGGGGGTGTCCAATGCCTCGGTTTCGGATGGGGATGAGGCTTCATTGGATGACAAGTAGAGGAATTTAGTTGGTATTCTATGAAGGTTCGTTCTGCCCGTATCTAGACATCCCAGGTGAGGTCCTTCTTACTCTTAAAGATCAATTCGTTTTGTGACTTCCATAAGGACCATAGGAGGTGAGCGATAAGAGCACAACCGTCGTCGAAATTTTTGAGTAGGCGAAATTTATTAATTTTGCGCCACCATTTTGGAAATCCTAGAAAACCAAGCGGGGACGGGGAGTAGCTGAAGCCCGATGCCTTCCAAGCTGTATGTGCGAACGGGAAAAAGAAAAGAAGGTGTTCGATCGACTCCCCTTTCTCCCCACACTGAGGACAACAATCAGAGTCCTGAAAATTACCATGAAGACGAGATGCCAGAGTACCCTTTGTTGGAACATTATTGTGGCTTAATTCCACAGATAAGACCAGATTTTGGAAGGAACCCCTAAACTCCATATAGATTTTCAAAACTCATTTTTTTCACTCGGGTTCTCGCTAGAGGAAGGGGTGCAGCAACCTGCAGAGGAAGCCTCTATGAACCTGTATCCTGATTTGGCTGAGTACTCCCCATTTCTCATTCCATTCCATACGAACGAGTCTTTAACCTGAGGACCTCCAATAGGGATGGAGAGAATTGCCTTGCCTTCATCCGGATCAAACAGATCTTGAATCTTTAATTCATTCCACGATCGATAATCTGAATTCATGTGGCAGCTAACAGTTGGGGATGGGGAATTTTGAGGCGTTGGAGTGGATATCCGGAAACTAGGTAATTTTAGGACCCAGTTGTCTTTCCAAGTCGAGATAAACATGTCGTTCCCAACTCTCCATAGGGCTCCTTCTTTTATGATCTTAACACCTTCCCTAATTCCTGCCCAGGCCCAGGAAGGATTACTACATTTAGGGGCGTCGAAGATATTTCCATTAGGATAATAGATTCCCCGGAGGGTCTGAGCTAGCAGGGAGCCCAGATTTTTTATCACTTTCCAAGCGACTTTTGTAATGAGAGCTTTGTTAAAGGTTCTAAGGTTCTTGAAACTCATTCCTCCTTGCTTCTTTGGCCGATACATATCATTCCAGTTCATCCTATGAATATTTTTATCTTTGTCTGAGCAGTTATTCCACCAAAAATTGGCCACCATTGAACTGAGCTCATCACAGAAGGTGACTGGAAGTAGAAAACATTGCATGACATATGTGGGAATGGCCTGAGCCACAGCCTTAATGAGGACTTCTTTCCCGGCCAAGTTTAGAAATTTTGTTTTCCAACCCTTTAATTTGTTATGCACTCGCTCCTTAATGAATCCCAAAGTTTCTTTTTTACTTCTTCCCCAGAAGAACGGAAGGCCAAGGTATTTAGCGTTTTCCTCCATCGGTATGAATCCCAGAACATTAGACAGATGGGCTTTGAAATTATTGCTAACATTTGGAGAGAAAAAACGGAGGATTTTTGGAAATTGACTGTCTGTCCTGTAGAAGATTGGAACAAATGTAGGATACGAAGGATAGCTGCACAATTTTTTTTATTTGCTTCTGAAAACAAACGGCAATCATCCGCAAAAAGCGGATGACTCAAAACTGGGCACCGTCTTTTAATTTTCAAACCCATGAAGTTGTTCGTCTTAATTTCCTTTTCGATGATCCAAGTCAGAATGCTCGAAATAAAAGTGAACAAGAAATGAGATAAGAGATCTCCCTGTCGCAAACCCCTACTGGCTTGGATTTCCCCAGAGCGCTCCCCATTCACAACTAAGGAAAAAGAAACTGTCGTAACGCATTCCATGACTCTGAAGATCCACCAATCATCAAAGCCCATCCTGGTCATGACAAATTGGAGCAGTCCCAGTCTACTTTGTCGTAAGCTTTCTCAAGATCGATTTTGAGGGCCATGAGTCTCTTCTTCCCTTTTCTTGCTCGTTTGATAGCATGAATGCCTCATTTACGATGATAATATTGTCTTAAATTGATCGACCTTGTACAAAAGCTGATTGCAAGTTGGAGATGATATCCGGAAGCAGGACCTTGAGCCTCGAGGACAAAATTTTGGTGATAACTTTGAGCGAGAAATTGCAGAGGCTGATCGGTCTAAAATGTGACACTTTGGTGGGATTTGTTGTAACCCCCTAAACCCGCCTATGCGTTACAACGGATCCTAGGAAGCCACATTAGGGTCACAAGAGCGACCCACAATGAAAATACACATGAAAACATTTTTCTTTCTCAAAACACTTATTAAACTGTAAAATCAACTTCTGTTTAAAATACAGTTTCAGGAAAACATTTAAACACATAACAAAAATTTCAGAAAGTGCTTTACAGACTCTATCACAAAACCATACGTGACATACATGACATACATGCCCGCTAACTATACAATACCGTACTCTAGAGGCAACGCCGAGGGAACTCCGAATACTGATGTCAAATATTAGGTCATGATATTTTCTTTTAACCTGCGATGGTAAAAACAACGTGAGCTTGGGAGAGCTCAGTAATACAGAACTACCAAAAGATGTTATAAGCTCATGCAGACATATGGTAGGCATAACATTTTCATGATGTTTCAAGCAGTGATAGCCTTCTATTTCTGATCTACTATTTCGAGGTTACATCATACTCAAGAATAATGGTATTTGTTCTTTAATTAGACCTTGGGAATTAGACGGAAATTATATAGGCTGGTAACATACGAGGTATGAATCAGAGAGTTTGACGTCTAGTGTGTTCCAATAAGTACAGATAAACATACATAAGTACTTAACATCATATCATATGAGCACATAGCAGATTAAATGCAAATGTTCAATGATCATACAGAAGTTTACAAGAACTACCCTCCAACCTTACACCAATATGCAGTCCCCCAGAACTGCATCCATAAGGACTTACCCTAGGCCCGATGGGCATAGGTGCCACCTAAAGGGCTGCCTTAGGTCCATAAGGACTTACCCTAGGCCCGATGGGCATAGGTGCCACTCAAGGGGAGACCTTGAGTCCATAAGGACTTACCCTAGGCCTGATGGGCGTAGGTGCCACTCAAGGGGAGACCTTGAGTCCATAAGGATTTACCAGCTTGATCAGGGCTGTACCAACAGAGACTTCATAACATAACCCAACAGTATACCCCAGATAGTAATCGGTGTTCAGATTCCAGACATGAGTAACATAATACATGTAACAGACATATTTTATTCAGAGTATCAGAAACAGAAGTTCATGCTTTTGACAGATAAATGGGTATACTATCGAGCAGAACAGACATTTTCAGCATTCATCAAGCAAACAGATTGTATCATCATAGGTCAAACTAACATATCATACTAACAAATTCATCAAACAGTCAGACAATACCATCACAGATCAAATGATCACATACCAAGTATACAGATTGAGCAGACATATATTAGGTAGGCAGAGAATGTCATCATATATCAAGTTCATCAAACAAAATATTATTCATGATCAAATAATTATACAATTCATTCAACAGAATATATCACACATAGAACACACTAGATGGAATATTTTATTTCCTGAAGATACTCGGCATTTACAGAAGGGGGCGCATTAAACTTTTGACAATTTAGACGAATTTCCATATCGAGGTTCCTATTAGATAGGGGTTCGTAAAACGATTCATATTATGTATTTAAGAATTGGTACATCAAGATCTTAGAAAGTTTGGATATATCATAAGTACATTAGTCATTTAAGCTTACAAGGGCATTATGGTCATTTTATCATACATAGGCGTTTTGGTAATTTATACCAACGAGACATAAACAGTCGCTCAGGAAATTCTATTTACTCATCACTTTTCTAGTCATGCATTCAGAGATTTCTATGATAAGATCTTGTGCGATATCGGATACATCCAGGGTTGTTCTGGTTACAATGGCCAACAAGGGCGTTTTGGTCATTTAACTATCAGAGGTGATTTTATAGTTTAGCCCAGAAATGATAAAATGACGATTTACAATAGTTAATATTTCCAAAAGTTTTTCAAGCCTTCAATTGTTCGAACTAACATATTCCTACCTTGCAGTACTAACCAACTCTTATATTAATATCAGGAGTGAGTAACAGACATGAGCGTGCTTCCTAACACTTAGGAGAAATTTAGCCCTTAAAGTCACTTTAGAATTCTCAGGGTTTCATCAAATGCATAATTGTATATTTTACTCAAGAGAGCATTTCAGTCATTTTGGAAATTGGGATAAATTCACCGTTTTTGTCAAATCTTACTATTTAGCACCTCTATCGTTTACGTACTCGGTAGAGATTAAGTCATTTTAATTCCTTCAGCCCTTACAGACGGTTTACTCATTTTAGAACTTAAGGGTAAAATTGCTATTCTGATTAATTAAAAATTTCGGTTCTCGAAGGCACTACAGTCCTTTTGGTCATTACGATCGTTTCGATTAATTCATTCCTTACTGTCGTACGGATCAGCTTAAGAATACAACAATAATTCCAGTAATTTCACCTTTAGGCGTTATACCTTCATGTGTTATACAGAGCTTGGGGGAAAATCAAGTTTCTTTTAGTACCACACACACATTTGAATAAGGATGCCGAAGTCTTTTCCAAAAGAACATACATCTTGGGTAGTGTAATTTGCATATCATGTCGAATGCAGATTTTAAGTCATTTCCTTTATCCGAGGGGTAGTTTAGTCATACTTATGCTCCAAGGGTATTTTCGTAATTTCATAACCAACATCTCATACTCCGTATTCTGAACATTGGTTCTTAGACACCATTGATAGAGTTTCAGATTTAACTGTATTATTATTATTATTAGCACTTTCGACACTCCTGATTTATTAATATTCTTATCCGAGTATTTTACTCTTACTGACTCTCATACTAATTTTCCGTATCGAATTCGGCTTAAGCAGAGTTCACAAAACACTCATCATAAGCATGCATGCTTTAACCAGATATCAACATGTACATAAAGCATACAAGGGGTAGTAATGTATTACCTTAACTCTGAGCTACATCTGTCGATTCATGATACGACATTCGAATACTCTCAAACCCGAAAGTGACGTCCTCCACATCCCGAATACAAGGAACTTCGAATACATTCAATCGCACAAATTCCAATTTCAGTCCTTATTCACATTGCTCATAATTGAATATTAAAATACATAAGAAGACTCGAGTTCAAGGTTCAATTCGGAGGCTTTCGGGTTAGAATTTCACGAAACGGGCTTCAAAATCGGACTCGGGACGTTGAAAAACATAAAATAGGGCTTTTCAGAAAAAAGTTGACTTTTTGGTCAAAGTCAACGCTGACGTCAGTGGTCAAAGTCAACGCTGACGTCATGCTGACGTCACTGGTTGACTAGGTTGACTCACTGGGTTGACTCGGGCGAGTTGACTCACTGGGTTGACTCGGGCGAGTTGACTCACTGGGTTGACTCGGTCAACGGGTTGGGTCGGGTCAACGGGTCGGGTCAACGAGTCGAGTCAACGAGTTTGACCGAGTTGACCGGTTCAGACCGGTTCGGTCTACACGGACCGGATCTTACCTTTAAAGAACCCGAAGGTCGTCGGACGGCCACCGGAACATCGCCGGAAAGCTCTTTTCGCGTCGTTTCTGCCAGAAAAACATAGCTTCTCAGTCAAACATTCCAACACAACCCAGACTTCCACGAAACCAATCGGAAAATAGGCCGAATTTTACCTTACATGTGCTCAAAATCGCCGGAAGTCGTGCAACTCCGATGAGGGACTTGCCGGCGTCGGGTCGATGATCGGTTAAGGGGGTTTTGCTCCCCTCCACGTCAAGAGCCCGGATCTTGCGTCCGTCTCGCGAACGGACGGCAACCAAGGCCGGAAAAAGCAAGAAACAGCGGCGACGATTGGGTTTCTCGCAGCCGCTTCAAACGGGGATTTGCCGACGAAATGCGGCTCGACGACGCGCGTGGAAGCTAAGGGTGAGGTTGCGACGTCGTGGCGCTTCTGATGATGCCGGCGGTGACTCTCACGGCGGCGCGGTGGGCGAGCTCGGATGGAGACGATGAGGTGTCGGTTGGGTTTTAGAATTCTCTGGAAACTCATGTTATTGATTCCAACAACAAAAAAACAAAAAAAAATTAAATGGGTAGGTGGACAGACACGTTGTTTTTAATAGATCTTATTTAAGCCTCCCAAACTTAACTCAAACATTAAAGTAGTCAAACCCTTAACAGAAAAGGACACTTGGCTCAATGGTTAAACATACATGGGTGAAGGATGTGGTGAGGTTGTGGGTTCAAAGCCCCACAACTACAAATTTGTCTTCTTTTTGCTTTAGGGCTTTTTTTTAGTGTTACATTTGTTCTTTTTGAGATTAGCACAATGTTAGTCTTGTTGAGCCTCGCACACATGCCGCCATCCCTGAAAAAGAAAGAAACTATTCCTATAAGGTCATCTTTTACCGTTTCCCAGAAGGTTTGATAGAAGCACCCAGGAAAGCCATCGGGACTCGGGGCTTTCGTTGCACCCATATTGAAGACTGCCTCTTTAATCTCTTCCTCCATCACTTCTTTGCTTAGCTGGTGGTTCGTTTCTTCTGTTACCAGTCTTGGGATGTAGTCCCTAAGGCATTGGAAATCGACCGATTGGTCTTTAGAGAAGACCTTCTGGAAATGGTGCTGCAGATGGACTGCCATATCTTTAACTTCCTCCAGCCAGATTCCGCCCTCTCCTTTTAACTAACAAGGTCGACTTCTTCGTTATATGTTTTAAGAATCCTTCAGACTAGGGACGGAGCTCTTGCAAGCTTGGGGGACCGCTGTCTCTTCCAATTTTTTTACATTTAAAAATATAATGGAAAATTTGTCCATTTGAACCTCCAATTTTTAATTTATTTTAACTTTGTTCCCATTTTATAGTTATTTACACTTTACCTCATAACTTTGATTTCTGGCTTCGTCCCTACTTCAATCTATCCCGTCCCATATCATGAGTCTCTTTCTTCTGCCGCATAGCCTTTGTGATGATATTATTGTTATGTATAGAAAGTTTTAATGATTCAAATAGATAATATATCAAATAAGTACTTATACTTTAATTATCATAGGATTCAAACTCATAACAATGCTTTTTTAACAAAATATTCCTACCGAATCGTTGATTCATAACAATGCTAAAAAGGTTAACAAATCCATGTCATTATTTTAACGGTAACAGTCGACAGTACTACTATCATTTTAGATTTACTTACACAATGTAAAATAGTGAAAATCAACTTATGCCGGATTCCAGAATGATTAAATCTTAAATTTCAAAATAACAGAGGGAGTAAAACTATAATTACACCAACTGAAAAACAAAAATCAATACCGGGTAAGTAAACCCCGACGACTGCTTGTTGCTGTATTTAGCTTCCGATGGGGATGCAATGGCTTGGTGTTGGTATCGAGATAATAGAGGACGAACACCATTATTATCGACGAAACAAACATTGGGATTGGCCCAAAAAACCAGAGAAGAAAATCAAGAGCAAAATAAAGTGATCGAAGCCCAAGTGACCAACAATCACCTCCTCTGATAACCGCTACTTTCACGGTTTCCACCGACACCTCGCAGTTTGGTGTGGTTATAAGATAATTTGCATGGACGAAGTTCCTTGCCGATTGAACGAAGCATGAAAATGCAAGGAAGAAGCAGGTTATGAGGCAGAGGAATTTGATGGACATTGTGGATTGTCTCGTATCGCCGTAGATTAAACTGCTTCGGAAGATGTTATCGGAGGAATTTCCGAGCCAGGCTCCGATGAGGGAGCTTAGAGTTAAACAAACTGAGCATAAAAAAGTTGCAGCCGAGGTGTTCGACCCAATGACTGTTAAAGCATTGCTAACATCACCTTTATCAGCCTGCACAATAAAAAGTCAAATTTTATAAAAGGTCCATGTACTATGCTCTTTCAGTGAATTTTGTCTCGCTACTATAGTTTCATAATTTCTAGGCAAAATGATAAAAGATGCCCCCAACGTTTGCATGTTTTTTCATTTGGCCCCCTATTCTTTTTTTTTTGGTTCAAATATGCCTTCAATGTTTACTTGTTTTGTTATTTGGCCTTCTATTCTTTCTTTTGGTCCACATATGCTCCCAACGTTTCATTCATAGTCCAAATATTCTCCCAACGTTTCAATTTGGTCCAAATATGTCCCCGTTAGATGAAAACCGTCGGTCAACTAACGTTCAACAGTTGATGCTGACTGAACTTGCCACGTATTAAGATCTGCTGATGCCACGTCAATTTTTTTTATAAGTCGTTGACGTCAGTTGATTGACAGTTTACATCTAATAGGGACATATTTGGACTATGAATGAAACGTTGGGGGGCATATTTGGACCAAAAGAAAGAATATGGGGTCAAATGACAAAACAAGTAAACGTTAGAGTCATATTTGGACCCAAAAAAAGAATATGTGACCAAATGACAAAACATGTAAACATTGGGGCATCTTTTGTCATTTTTGCCTAATTTCTAATCCTCTACTTTTCAAAATGTACTTTCAATCTTGAAGCTTTGATGCCAATTTCCCTTTTGTTAATTCCTAACATAAATATGACGTGTTCTAAATAGGTGATGACGTGGCATATATTAATATTTCTTAAATGTACAAAAAAAAAAGTAGTTCGTGAACTTAATGAGTTTTGTTAATTCAGTCTCTAATTTTTTTAGGTCAATTTGACATTAAATCCGATAAGTTTAATCAAATTGACCCTTGAATTTTGTTTTGGGTCCAGTTGACTTTTAAACTTGATAAGCTATAATAAAAAGTTAAAAAAGCCAATTTGACCAAACTTTTAAAGTTCATGTATCATTTTGTATATTAAGCCTTAAAAAACAAGCCAAAATATAATAGAGGAACTAAATCTCCAAAAGAATGCATGATACATGGAATTTTTTTTATAGAATTTGACCCCTAAACTTGACAAATTTTGTTAATTTAATTTTTAATTTTTTGATTAATTTAACCCATAAACTTAACAAGTTTAATCAAATTGACCCTTGTACTTTTTTAGAGTCAGATTGACACTCGAACTTGATAAGTTGTTATAAATTGTTTAGAGTCAATTTGACCAAACGTATGAGCCCTTTTGTATTTTAAGCTTTAAAAAGGGCACCCTAAATTATAATGGATGAAGTAAATCTAATAAAAAGCATAATACATGTAACTTTTTTTTATGGAATCTAAAAATTAAAACTTAACTATTAAATAAGTGCCTAAACTATGTCTCCTTTTTGTAATAGGTGCTTAAAGTATTTTTTACTGAAATAAGTGCCTGAAATTTCGTTTTTGGAGATTCACAGCAGTTGGATCAAGTCTCTTAGAAAAGAAAGAAGAGAAAGCTGGGTTCATCGGATTCGGAAAAGGGGGGCTTACCTCCAAAACTCGTTCAACCCAAGCTTCTTTATCGTGGTTTTCGAAGCCGATGACGGTCGTGTGAGGACGATGCAGGTATCTGTACAAGAGGAACAGATGGTAGGCAAACATGATGAGCAATCCGGCCGGGACCAAAATCAAATCCAGTTCCTCCTTTCTGAAAGGCTTTCCATTAGCCATTTCACGATCTGGAGAATTGCCTGGGATTTGAAATGCCAATGCAGGAGTTTGAAGATATATTGAAACTCGGAAACTGTAGCCTTGGTTGCTTGTTGTACAAGCAGCATTTCAATGGCGTCCTCCGCATTGTTTATTCGACCAATTGTGAAGAAATTGTTCATAATATGAATCTTTGACTTCCGCATTCTTGTCGAAGACGGCAGTACCACCAACTTGCCTTTTGTTTTTCTTTCTTGTTTGTTTATTCCACACGCTATCCTTGGAGACCTTCATCAATGTTATATATAACAAATCGGGTCGAATTCGAAATCGAATGTAATACATATAGGCCCTGTTTGACAATTAGCGGATAGCTGATAGCGGATAGCGAATTACATTAGTTGATAGCTAATTGGTGATTGCATTAGCTGATTTGACTAGCGGATTGTATTAGCTGATTGTATAAAAGTGTTTGGTAAAATTAACTGATAACTAATAGATGTTAGATTATTTAAACAAACAAAATGACATATAAGGACATGATTATATTCAATACTTGTTTGAATAGTTTATTAGTTATCAATATTTTGTATCTAATTATTATTAATTAGATCTATAAAATTATTTTTAATATAACTTTTCTTAACATATTCAAATGATTTATATATTAATTTATTATTTATATAATTATTTTAATATAATATAATTAATTAATAAATTTATATACACATATAAATATGTGATAATAATAAAAAATAGGATTAACTTATAAATAAGGTGAGAAAATATTTAATTTAGATTGTTTTGAGATTTTTGGTAACTGGTAAGAGTAAAAGAATTTTTACAATTCTAATATCAAACCTCTAATCTCAAAAAGCTACTATTATGAGCTTTTCAAAATTAGCGATTTCACCCCAATCCGCTCTTTCAATCCGATGTTTACCAAACAATAATATTAGCGGATTTGACTGGTCAAACCTCTAATTATACCTCACACTTTTAATTTTTGCCCAAACCACTCTTTACCAAACATGGTCATAATAAATCGGGTCGAATTCGAAATCAAATAGAATACAATTAAACAAAGTAAAAGTATGGTTCACATAAAATAAAAGTAGATTAAGTTGATTAATCGATCAGACTAATTTGATATTTTATTTGCAGAATGAAATAAAGGATTGGGAGAAAATTAATTAAATAGAAAAAAAGAGAAAAATGTATAAAATACACACTCAATTAAAAACAATTATTGTATACAAGATTGAACTCTAGAAGTTGGAAATCAAGACAATTTGATTATTAGAAGTTAAAGGTTGCTTAAATTGAAATCTAATCTACAATTTAGTTTAATTATTGCAATCAAGTTAGGCCTTAAAAAATTGGGTCAACTAGACATACACCGTCAGGGCTCAGGCAAGTTGTTTTGTAAGCAAATGTGAAAATTTAACTTTTTAAGTATTATTTTAGAGTTAATTATATCACACATTTCGAAATTATGACTATCACTCAAATTTGGTTATAAATTTTTTTGAACATTTTAATTTCATCCTAAACTATGACTCTCAATTTAAATTGGTTCAACTTTTGAATATTTTAGCTTCATCCCAAACTATGACCCTCATTCTAAATTTACCCCTTAAATATTGAACACTCCAATCTCATTATCAAATTATTTTTTATATAACATCATATTATTACATAATAGTTAATACACATCAATGTTTACATGATAATTAACAATTTTTATAATAATTTTACTAATATGAGATATGATTATTATGTACTTACATTTGGGGTGGAAGTAGAACATTTAAAAGTTTTAGAGTCAATTTAGAATGATAATTATAGTTTGAGGATAAATTAAAATGCTCAAATATTTGGGACCATTTTAAAATGAGAGTTATAGTTTGAGGACGTATGCTGCATTTAACTCTTAATTTCGTTAAAATCACATTAATTTAACTAAATTTTTTATTATTATTATTATTATTATTATTATTATTATTATTATTATTATTATTATTATTTTACATATAATAATAATAATAATAATAATAATAATAATAATAATAATAATAATAATAATAATAATAATAATAATAATAATAATAATAATAATAATAATAATTGTCGTCATCATCATCTAAACGTGTTAATTTAAGTGAAGTTTTAGGAAAGAGTATAAACGGTTGATAGTGCGTTTTAGAAGTAATCTGGTAAAAAAAAAATTTAAACCATTCGTATGTTTAAGTGATTCAATAAATGGGTAAATTATACAAATAATCACTTGACTTTCTTTTCATTTTTGTTTTGGTCACTTCTGTAGGTCGGAAAGAGAGCCGAGGCATCGATGCCTCCATCCTCGAGGAGCAAGTCCATCAAATGCTCCTTGAATGGAAAGCCGAGCGCAACGAACGAGTGAGAAGCTTGATTGCTATCTAGTTCGAATTCGGATTTTGGATAACAATATTTGAATTATTAGTAGATAGTATACAGACTTAGATATCATGTATAAGTAATCAATCCAAATATTTCAAAATTTCAAAATTGCAAAAATCCACCCCGTAGTACTTGCATTACATCAAGATGCAGATACCAACTATTTTAGATGTTCATACCAGCAAAAATAACAACTATTTGCCATGAGAACTAAACATAATAATAGGCTTAACCAGTTCTAAGACATGCCTGGCTATAGCTAATCCCACTCGGATGTCGAAACCCGTTTTCTAGGCACGAAACCTTCGTCCTGATCTTCATCGTCATAGTCGAGGTGGTTAACCCGTTCACATTCATCGATCCATTCACTGTATCTGAGAAAACACGAGAAAAATAAACGTAATAGAGAGATCAAATGAGGAAAAAAGAGAGAATAAACACCAGATTGATTGCGCTTACATGTCTATTGCTTCGGTCAAAGCTGCATACATAGAAACATATAAACATAGATGAGTTAAAAAAATGGCAGCCAACTTTGATGAAAGAAGTCAACAGCAACATAAGTACCTGTTATACCAGTGCTGAAACTTTCCTGGCAAATCCTGCACGAGGCTTCGCCGATCAAGTTCTTCATATCACTGGAACGGATGAAACACCGACTACTTAGTAAAACATAACATTAACATCTTTAATTAATTTTCTGGGTTAATTGCACTAAACGTCGCAAAAACTATTGCACTATAATTGAATCCTTTTTTTTTTTGAAACACAAAGGATTTTATTCGAAATGGAGAAACCTTGGTAGGCGCCTCGTTAAAAAACCTCCCTAGAACCTAATGGAGGAAAAAGAGTGCACCCAACCAAGGCTTAAAACTACAATCTGCAGTACACACAATCCAACCACATTACCAGGAAAGGCAGAAACTTATTCACTCAAACCATTTCGTTTCAGAACTACATCAAAAATGCTGACATACCAAACGAGACCCGTCATCACTTAACTCCAAACTAGAAGATCACGAGCTTTCGCTAAGCCCCTCTTCGCAAGGAGGTCCGCAGAGACATTTTCCTCTCTAGGGATAAGGGAAATACCCCAATTCAACTCACAGCCTGCCAAAATTACAGATATGACAATATCCTTGAAAATTTCCGGAGCTAGATGAACATTTTTGATCCAGCAGACCGCGAAGCTGCTGTCGCTTTCGATGCGCAACTCTGAAATCTGGGCGAGAGGAGAAGCTTTGAAAAGCAACAGGGCTTCCTTGACTGCCAGCAGTTCCGCCGTGAGCGGGTCAGCGATTCCGATCCGCTTGGAGAAGTAACACCTCATCGAACCAGCATGGTCCCTTAAAACTCCCCCTATCGCTGCCGACCCAAAACTGTTAGCTACAGCTGCATCTACACAAAACGAAAGGGCACCAGGAGGGGGTCTCTTCCAAGTGTTCTTTACCGTAACCTGCGAATTGGGAGAAAAATATTTCAACACAGAAACATTGCTCATAACCATCATAGCCTGGGGAAAATCACCCCCCCACTTAGCTCCACCCCACTTGCATAATCTTAACACTGATATATTGAAAATTTCACCCGGAATGACTAATCTGTTTTTGAATACTCGATCATTACGAGTTGTCCACACCGACCAAATTATACAACGAAATATCATTGACCATAGAGCCTTCTCCTTGAAACCACAATCAGATTGTTCCCAGATTAGTAGCCAATCTTTAGGGTTGTTCGACATCACTAGATTGATGTTCCACATACTACACCACTTCATCCAAACATCCCACGTGATCCTGCATTCACAGAAAAGGTGTACGACCGACTCCTCCGACTCTCCGCACAGAACGCAATTCGCGTCACTGTTATTACAACAACCTCTTTTCCGCAACTCACTCTTAGTGGGAATTCTTCCATGGAGAAGTTTCCAAAGGAAAACTTCCACTCTATAAGGGGCGAGGTTCAGCCACACATAGGACCAAATCTTGCTGCTAGGATCTCGTCCCGGATACTCTAATCTGCAAAAAGAAGAAGAAGTATACACTCCACTCGAATCCGCCAGCCACCTTGCCGAGTCCTCCTTCAAACATCTCAACCGATTTTCGAACAGCATTACATTCATTTCATTCCATTCCTCCACTTCCCAATCAAATGGTTGTCTCCTAAGAACAACATCCCAAATCCAACCTTCCTCTGTGTGTCTGCCAAAATCGGCAATTCTTCCTTCTTTCTGAACTGCCAACGCAAACATCCTCGGAAAACACAGTTTTAGTGGCCTATTTGAACACCATACGTCATTCCAGAAGTCCACTCTAGTGCCGTTACCAACCATCTGTCTAATATTCTTCATGAAGCTATCATCTTGTTCTTGGAGAGGTTTTATGATCCCTTTCCAAATTCTCGATTTGTTCGAACCTGTTAAATTGATTGGCATCACACGATAGCTGCTTCTTTCATACTTTGCATTAACAACCCTACGCCACAATTTCTTATACTCGGTACCGTATCTCCAAAGCCACTTGTTCAAGAGGGCTCGGTTCTTTAATTTCAAGTCACATAGTCCCAAGCCTCCTAAAGACTTAGGTTTGCTTAAAGACTCCCAACTCAACCAGTGTATAGTTCTTTTGTCGAGGGATCCCCAAATGAATTTAGCGACCAGTTTATTAAGAGTTTTTGCAACAGCCGCGGGCATGCTAAACAAAGACATATAAAAAATTGGAATACTGGAGATTACCGACTTAACCAGCGTAATTCTACCTCCCAAAGAAAGGAGTTTACCTTTCCAGCTGCCCAAATTAATCTGAACTTTCTCTATGATAGGAGACCAAAGATCCGCGGCCTTCTTATGATTGCCGAGAGGTAAGCCCAAGTACTTTGATGGCAATTTTTCTGACTTACAGTGAATAGCCAGTGCCCATCTATCCACCACCTCTTGAGCAACATTAACTCCAATCAGCTTTGTCTTATTCAGATTTATTTTCAGACCCGATGCTATCTCGAACCCCTTGAGAAGTCGGATAATATTTTTCAGCTCCGTCTCGTTGCTTCCACAAAAGACGACCAAGTCGTCGGCGAACTGGAGATGGGATATCCTCAATGAACTATCACCAATGCTGATCCCACTAAAGAAACCTCTATCCGAAGCCTTGAATAAGAGCGAGCTCAAACCCTCTGCCACTATATTGAACAGCATCGGCGAGAGCGGACAGCCCTGACGTAGACCCCTTCGAATCTTGAAGGATTTGGTAGGACAGCCATTGATAAGAACTGAAATAGATGCAGAACAGATACAACTCCGAATCCAACTTTGCCATCGAGTCCCAAAACCCATTTTCTCCATCATTAAAAACAAAAAATCCCAGTGTACAGTGTCATAAGCTTTATTGAAATCCACTTTAAGTATCGCTCCCGATAAGCCTCTCTTCTTCAAGAAATCAATCAGCTCGTTAGCAATCATCGAGCAGTCCAACAGTTGCCTACCAGGACAGAAAGCGAATTGTGCTTCGCCAATAATTTCGTCAAGACAGCCACTAAGTCTTCTCGATAGAACTTTTGTCAGAAGTTTGTAGACGCTTCCTACCAAACTGATAGGCCTGAAGTCACTGATGGCCACTGGATTTTGTACCTTTGGTATAAGCACAATGAAGGAATGGTTTAGAGAAGGATCCATGGAACCACAATTGTAAAACCTCTGGAACAAATCCCATATAGCTTCCTTTAAATTCTCCCAGAACCGTTGGAGGAAACCCGGGTTGAAACCGTCTGGGCCTGGAGCACGAGAGCCGTCTATGGAAAATAGAGCCGACTTGACTTCATCCAAGGTAAATTCACGCTCCAGCAAAGAAGCTGAAAACTCCGATATCTTTCGAATGGCCACATCAAAAGACTTGATCGGAATTACCGCGGAGGAAGTATAGGTTTCCCGAAAATGATTTTCAATACCTGCCTTTATGTCCTCTGGATTATCACATACAGAATTTTTGATCCGAATCGAACTGATGTTGTTTTTCCTTCTTCTTTCCGAAGCGATCGCATGAAAAAATCTGGTGTTGCGATCGCCCTCAAGGAACCATTTGATTCGAGACTTTTGCTTCCACTCCCTTTCCTCCTCTCTATACTTCCTCCAAAGCTTTTCTTTTAAAGAGATTAAGTTGGACCTCATCAGAGAGTCTGACCCATTCTGAAGTAGCCTGACTTCCAACTCTTCACATTTTCTTTCGAGGTCCTCAACAGACTCAGAACCATTGTTCTTCTTCGCCTTGACCCATGCCTTAGAGGCCATCTTACACTTCCTCAGGGTGACTGCTATACCATGCCCCGAGTTCTGCTCACAGCATTGAACTAGATCACTTACCAGTCCCTTGTCATCGGCCCAATAATCGAACCATCTAAAGGGTTTTGGCCCCCAATCGAAATCAGTATTAAATAATCCAACTGGATTATGATCGGATAAACTTTTTGGTAGCAGCTGTTGTAATAGATTCGGCCACCAATCTAAGAATTCGGTAGAGACAAGAAACCTGTCCAAACGGCTAGCCGATACCCTTTCTCTCGTATTAGCCCAAGTGTATCGTCCCCCACTGAGGGGAAGGTCCTGAAATTCCAAACAATCAATAAGCTCCTTCAGCTCTTTAGCAGCTGAATTACTGAAGGAAGTTCCTATTTTTTCCTCACGGCTTAGAACAGTATTCAAATCCCCCCCAAGCATCGTGGGGAGTTTAGACTGTTGTACGAAAGCAATCAGTTCTCTGAAGACTGCGGATCTCTCGACTTGATCATTTGGAGCGTATAAGTTAATGATATTGATTTTGACCTTAAGGGGTTTCAGGAAACCTTGAAGGATAATGAAGTGCCTTTGAACAAAATCACAGTCTTTTTCGAAAAAACTGTTGCACCATATGGTTAATAAACCACCCGAGGCTCCTACCAAGGGAGAGCAGATGGACCTGAGAGATGAATCATTCCCACAGCAGAAACTAATTAACCTATTCTCCACCACTTGCAATTTTGTTTCCTGGATAAACACTACCTTCGGTCTGTTTTTCCTGATCACATTACGCAAAGCTGACTTTTTCTCACTTCGACCCAGACCCCTAACATTCCAAGAAAGGAAATAACAAACTGAACTCTGTTTCTTCATGGACATAGGAAGAATAAGTACGCACCTCCAAAACTAGAGATCCCCACAAGCTGAATCACTGAATTCCCGCGGTGTGATCACACGCAATCTCGATGAACCTCTTAACCACTTCTTCTTCATTAGCATCAAAACAGAGGCCCAAATCATTGCAAATTTCTACCGAAATGCGAGCCTCGGCCTCCGTGTTCTCATCGGAAGTTTGCGGGGGGGCTTGCATGTCGTTCGACCTAGCCAAAACCATATCCTGATTGGATGGTGAACACGGGCGAGAGGGAATCTGGAGGGACGAAGGGGGGATAGACTCTCTTTGATTTGGTGTGTTGACCATGGATGACAGTGATCGAGAATTATTCATTGTGTTGGGGAAGACTGGATTTCTTCTGGAACTAAAATTGGGGAATGCTAAGATGTTTTTTTGGAACCTAGGCTTTATTGTGTATAAGCCCGTTGAGCTATCAAAGACTGGGCCATCAGATTCACTTTGGGCATTATATGAGCTATTGGGCTCCTGGGCTTGGGCGACTTGAATGTCCAATAAGCCCTTCTTCAGACTTGTGTCCATTGCGGACGGTATACTAGAAGTAGGCTCAGCCGTATTTGATCCCTTGGCCAAGATAACACCATTAGCTTCATTATCTATAATAAATCTCGAGCCGCCACGATCTGAGCGTGTGTCCTGCTGTTCAGGAAATGTCTCTATATTCAAAACGTTTGGCGCCTGTTCCGATGCAGCATTAACGACCCTCTCCCCCAAATACTCGCAGGTTCTAGAAAGATCTTCATCCGCGTCTGCTGGTCTTCCACCGTCGAACCACGACCGATCATCTTCATCCTCGACTGCTGGTCTACCACCGTCAATCCACGTCCGATCATCCTCAAACTCCGATACAACCACCCTAATCCAGTGGATTCTTCCATTAACTGATACCGACAAGAATGGGGGAATGTCGGATGGCGAACCAACTCCCACAAGAAGGCGAGCCACATCAAGTCTGGCTCTCGACGTGGTATCTTCATCAATTTTAATAAGGCGCCCCCATTGACATGCTAAATTTCTGAACGTACAAGAAGACCATATATTGAGCGGAACTCCGAAGAAGGAGACCCATAATTTTAGGTTTTTTCCCTTCTCAAACCGGTTGTACTGATCCAGATCGCTGAACCATGATTTTAACAAGGAATCCCGACAGCTCCAAACGTAATCCCTATCCTCCTTCGATACAAACCCAATGAGTACATAGTAGCCCGACAACACACTGAGCTTGCACCTGAAACCTTCGGCGTCCAAAGCCTGCTGAACCATCTCAACATTATACATACCGTTTATTGTTCCAGCAAGGGACCATTTCAACCAGCCCTGGTCAGCTGATGAAGGAGATGTCGACATCCGAAAATGGTTGATTGTGTCTCCAATGGTCTGACACTCATTAACCTCATGATCATTTTTTTCAGCGTGGAGGCTTCTATACGAGGGCTTCAGCAGCGCCTCCTTGTACGATCTAACGTCCCTGAAGGCGTCGCTTCTCAAACGATCTTGTCTCGGTCTCCTAGGGTTAGTTTCTATCTCCAATTGATGGGACTCCCGCCTAGCATGGAAAACCTGAATCCGAAACCCATCCATGTAACGGTTATGTGCTCTTCTAACCGCTGAAATCGCTTCGCTCCATCTCGCAAACCTAATAAAGGCGAACGTATGAGGCTTCGAGGATCTCTTTAGGCTTCTGTACGCAATGTAAACATCCGTCACTTCCCCATATTCCTGAAACGCAGCCCTAAGAACAGCAGGTCTGATCCTCTTGCTGACGAAGTTCACAAAAACAGATATGGCTTTCTTTTCCGGCGACACACCCGGCCTAACACCCAAGGAAGTTTCTCTGACAGTGTACCGACCTGGACTAAGGATATGGGTGTCGGACACGATAAGGATCGAAATGTCGGACTTAGAAACAAATACTAAGACCCTTTCCAAAATTTGAACACGACATAAGGACACATCTATATTGAGCATATTTGAAACACATAAATCGCATTCTATACACATTTGCACTTATCAGTCTATCACATTGAAAGCTTGGAAAGGATATGCTAAAATTTGATCATATGTTTAAACATAATCTTCGGCAGAACTGAGCCGACATTTAACATCTAAATTAATATCAAGATTTGATTAAATAAAACTGATGGTTTTGATATTCAATTAAAAAGCATTTTGAAATTCAAAGACCAATTTAAATTATGAATAATAGCTAGGCCTAGGGACTTCCAGTTGAATTAACCCTAATGTTTTCTATTTAATCTTCATCAATGATAGTCTACAAAATTCGATGATCATAGATAAACATCAATGCATTCCTTTTCTAATCATCTAATAGGAAGAATTTGTTTCAAAATTATCTCAAGATCAAATAAGGATGGAAGAAGTTTATACTCACATGCGGCATTCGACGCTGGTGCCGTGGTTACAAAAGGGACAACTGAAAACGGTGTCCAGCTTATCCATTCGCTTCTTAGTTTCAGGCTTTGCCCTTGATTTCCTCTTCCCCATGCTTCAATTCCTTCAACATGTCAATTTACTATCAAAATCGGCATAAAATTTTCCAGATTTTACAACAAATTTATGAAGAAGTTTTTACCCAAAACCAGATTCCTCGATTCAAAACCTAACGTTTTATTGGAGGCTTTCTTTTTTACAGATGAAATAATTAGGTTAAGCCGCGAAGACAAATTACCAACAGAAATATATGAAAACTAAAACGAATTTCAAAGGCTGATCAATTCGATCGACGGAAATATCCATCAAATTTATACAAGGAGAAAATACATTACACTTTTGCTTGAAATAACGAATGATAAAGAGCAAGATTTGGAAAGCAAATTGAAATTACCAGAGGTTGATTCCGATTAGCGTTAAGAGTAGAAACTGAGAACACCAAGTTTTTCGATGCTTTTCAAAAAAAAGATTTTATCATTGGATATTTATAGTATTCACGAGGAGTAATACGATTATACCTATTCAGAGTCGGATATACATTTACATTCAAAATCAGAATAAAGTAGAACTTCTATAAATTAATATTGTCAAGACTACATAATTTTATTAATTTAAAAAGTTATTTATTAATTGATAAATTAACAATTTTTTAATTTAAAAAAATTATGATTTAACGAACTTATATTATTCTTCGAGAGTAAAATATATCAATTGTATTGACTAATTGAATGATGTTCATGTATAATATGACTAATTAAATATAATACATACCCCTAAAAATAAAATTTATTGTAGTACGTAGTACTATATAAACAACATCGAACAAGGATATAGTATGAGAACGCAACACCGAAACTCTTTTGGATGCAGTAAAAAAAGTTAGAGATAAAATAGAGCTAGATTTAAATTTTAAGAAGAATCAAACAACAATAGAATCTTATTTTACTAAGTTGTCCTAGTTATATTTGTAATTTTATAGGATTATTAATTTATAATACTGAATGAACTATAAATTTATTTTTTTGAAAGATAATTTGTACTATTTTGTATAAGGAAATCATACAAAACAAGACAAAGAAATGAGTCTCGTTAAAAAACTTCTCTAAGCCTAATCGGAGGAAAATGGACCATAAATTTATACAAGAATATTCCGGGAAATTATTATCTTATTAATTTATTGAAATTATTAATTTAGACCTTGAGCCCAAGTCGGGACTGAAAAAATTATTATTTTAGAGAGGTTATTAATTTATCGAGTATTAACTTATAGACGTTCTATTATATTTTATAGACCAAGCGTTTTAGTTTTAGGATTTGTATATTCATTTTAGGGTTTATGGTTTAAAATTTTAATATAAGATTTAAAGATTCACTTTAAAATTTAAGGTTTATGAGTTTAAAATTTAGTATTTAAGTATAGAATTTAGAGTTTATGGGTTAAAACATAAATCACTAATCATGTTACCCTAAAAACATAAATCATAACCCTAAATACTAACAACAATGCATAAACCATAAAACCTTCAATTAAATTTCTAACTCTAAAATAAAAACGCTTGTAGAATTTTTTTATTTCTGTCATCGGTGTATTGAATATAAATCTTTGTATTATAGAATTATGTACAGTATTAATGAGAAATACGTAATAAGTGTCCAATTAATTTAACCAAAACCTTTTCATGATAAAGTACCTTAACTTAAATAATAAATCTTACATACTGTCCCATTAATAATCCTTAAAACATCGTCGCTGTCATAAAATGAGACCTAATAATATGAGACATCGATCTTCCTTGAAAAAATATTTGTAATGATCGATACACGAATATTAAATTACCACAAATATATATGAGAATTATGACATAAAACAAACAAAAAATATACTACAAAAATAAATGAAACAAAATATAACAAGATTCGCGAAAAGGAATTCAATTTTAATAAAACAGTTTATTATTATTATTTTTAAATTGAACTTTTTTATTATTCTTAATTTGTTAGTACCATTCATTATCAAAATGGAAATTTTATTATAAAAAATTGTTTATTCATGTTCATTGACAATTGTTTATCTCCAACTAATTTGGATAAACGTGTCGGATATATAATTTTGGTGAGTTAATTTCCAAGCGAAGATTTTCTGCACACACAATACCTCAAATTTGAAACATGTTTAATGGATACCAAACTGCTTACCACTTAAATTCATTCCGTTGTTTAAATAATGATTACTTTATATAATTTTAAAATTTAAAATATATTTATAATATATAATCCATAAACAAAATTTCAACTAAAACTCAAAACAACTTCTAGTTATATTTCATTTCTCATACTCAAAAGCAAACAAGAAAAAAAAATCGAAGTATGTTAAAGTATAGGGTTTTACGGTTAAATTGGCTTTTCAAATTTTTAGCCAAACTGACCGATTGTTCTTCCCTAATTTCCTTTTTACTTCAATTTTTGAATAAGAATGAGTGTTTTTAAACTGAAAATCATAAAAGAATATGTGTTTTAGCTTAATCCAAACCACAATTTCAACCTGCTAATTACACGTTGATGTTCATTTGTTTGTGCTTTCAAGGGCATGAAAAATTTCAAAAGATGAATCATCTTGAAGTACACTTCACCTCCATAATCAAGACGAGCAACATCCACCGCCTCCTTTCACGGCCGATACATCGTCTTTAGCCCCGACATTGATCGTTCGACCTTTAGGTAAAGCTGCCGGATCATCTCCGATATCGAGAGCTTTCTTGCTTACGACGCGATAAATCTGAGCCAACACTTCGGTGAAAGCGTTCTCGACATTCAGAGCTTCGAGTGCAGACGTTTCCATGAAAAAGGTGCTTTCCGTTTCCGCGAAAGTTTTGGCATCTTCGGCGGCCACGGCTCGTAAATGACGCAGGTCCGCCTTGTTCCCGACTAGCATAATCACGATGTTGGGATCGGTGTGGTCTCGGAGTTCCTTGAGCCACCTTTGTACATTCTCAAACGTAACGCGACGGGTAACATCATATACTAGTAGAGCTCCGACGGCACCTCGATAATATGCACTGGTAATTGCACGGTATCTTTGGCAAAACAAGGTAAACACATGTATGTTAGTCTTGGAACAACATTTTGACAATTTCGTGTTTTTGCTACAAATTCTTTAAAGGCAAAACTCATTCAATTTTCAAACCTCAAGTTTACATTTGTAATCAAATTTAATAATTTAATCGCCATGTTCAAATCTAGAAAATCGTAAATTTATTAATAGATGAATATTGTCACGCCCGAGAAGAAACGGGGTCATTAATTCCACGTCAGAAAGGAAAAAGGATGTCTTAGGATATATAAATGGTGGCACTGTTAGACATGTCCTTTGGGAAGAGGGTAATGGCACTGTGACTAGTGGTATTGGAATAACTTTTAACTGCCTAATTTCACGCCGAGCGCCCGTGAGCAGGGTAGACAACCGTGAAAATTGGTCAATCACGAAAGCGGAAGCTCGTGACAAGCGAGGTTGAGTGGAGGTCATTAATCCCACATCAGAAAAGAAAATGAAGGTCTTGAGATATATAAATGTGGCGCTGCACATGCTATTAGATATGTATTTCGGAAAGAGTGTAATGGAATCATTTTAATTTATAACAATATTATCCCTATAATAACATGTAGGATTGGATCGAAATCAAAGTTTTATATGTTATATATAATTAAGTTGAATCAAAATTTAAACAACCAAGAGAATCCCACGTGTTGCATGCATGAACCAAATATCATCAATTTCGCAAGACCCCAACATTCAGATAAACACCAAAAACAAAGATCCAGAGGGCAAATCATAAAACCCAGATCAAAAATAGCAAAGAAAATGGTTTACCTTTCTTGCCCAGCAGTGTCCCAAATCTGAGCTTTAACGACCTTATCATCAACATGAATGCTACGAGTTGCAAACTCAACGCCGATTGTTGATTTGGATTCAGCGCTGAACTCGTTCTTCGTAAATCTAGACAAAAGGTTGGATTTTCCAACGCCAGAATCCCCAATCAAGACCACCTTAAACAAGTAATCATAATCATCATCAGCCCTATAAGCTCCCATTTCTCTCCCTATACGTTTTTTTTTTCTGGATTGGTGTCGAACAAATTTTCAAAAAAACGAAGAACAAAAAAGAAACCCAATGTTATTTGGGTATCTTAATTGTTATGGTTAACATATTTTCTTCTTTCCTTTGGTTGATTTTGATTCTGGGTTTGGGATGTTTGGTGCGAAGGAAAAAATAGAAATAGGTGAAAAGCTTAGCAAATGGCTATGATTAACCAAAACTAACCTCTTTTCACGAGATTTTGGAAACAACTTTGTGTGGGCAACAATTACTTTGATTTAACCCTCTAATATATTGAATGGTTTTTGTGTATTGAGATATAATGAAGGATAAACCATCTATTTGGCAACTTACCTATTATTGTATTGATGTTTTGGTTATTCGATTATATTTTTAAGATAAAATATTATAATATAACAAGGATAAATATTCTATATATAGGCGGGTTTAGGTGTATGGGGTTAGAATTTAGGGATAATTGTTTCAATTTAAGGTTTAGGGTTATAATTTAGGTTTTATAGGCTAAAACCTAAATCCTCACCATATTATCTTAAAAACTAAACCCTAACCTATAAACCCTAAATTATAACCCTAAACCTTAAATTGAAACAACTATACCTAAATTCTAAACTCATACGCCTAAACCCCTAAACCATATACCTTAAATTAACTCCTTATACCCTAAAATTACGGCGCTTGTGGAAACTTTCAGTTTCCACCGCCAGTGAATAGGATATTAATCCATATAGTAATTGTTTTAATCTTTAAAATTTACACATTCTTTCAATCTGATCCCAATTCGAGACTATTTAATAAATTGTCAATATTTAAATTTTCTTTCAATTTAGTTCTATCTTGCTTTGAAATAATTTAAAAATTCAATAAGTATTGAAGATTTATTGAATAGTTTCTAATTTAGATTAAATTGATAGAATATACTACTCCCTCGGTCCCCCAAGTTTTATCTCTTGTTGACTTTTCGTGTAGTTTTAGCAAGAAAAAATTTATGTAAAAGATGTGTTTTAAAATATTTAAAATGACAATTTCATCCTAGAAGGTTAAAGTTTTTTTTTGTTAGAAAACTAAAAAAAGAAAAAAAAAGAAATATGTCTAATAAAAATGGTTGAATTTTTTAATGAAACAATTTACGTAGGACAATTTTAAAACACATAAGTGACAAGTTTTATAAGAGATGGAATGTTAGACCATGTCACCATTTCAAGTCAAAGTCAAACATAGCGACCAATGACAAAAAAACATAATATAAAAATACTATTTTACCAAAAAAAAGGAACACTAGAATATGTATGATATCAAATAGATAGATTATCCACTAACAAATTATTAACTAGGTTGATTTTTTTCCCCAGCAAATTATGATTTTATTAAGAAACGGAATCATACAAGTCACCCACCCCGGGCCTCATTAAAAACCTCTTTAATCTTAAATGGAGGAAAAGAGTGCCTGAAGAAGACAAACAACACAAGCCACAAAAGAACACAAAACACACAAGACACACAACCTCATGAGGTTGTGGAAGAATGCGTTCTTTAAATCGCCCAGCTACATATAGATTTCCCAATCCCAATACACTGGAATCCTAAGAGTACATAACCCTAAACTTATAAATCATGAAATGATGAGTAGCTACTCACCTAATTAAATGGAGGCGGCGAAGCCATTCAACCAATTGCAGTCGAATCCGCACCCACACTGAGGAGACTCGTAGAAGTTGTCGATAGGGAAGTTAGCAGAGGCGATCCCCACCGAGAATTGCATCTCGTCCCCATCGTGGACCACTTCAACGATGTTAAGCCAGAAGAAAAGAACCTTAACACTCACGCCCTTCAAGTTCGATATCTTTCACGGGGAGATCACTCCTTGTATGGTGGATTTGTAACTCAGTTCGTACGATTCGATGGCAAAGCTGCAGGTTCCACTCAAATAAATCGAAAGAAATGTGAAAGATAAAAGACAGGAAATGTGAACTTGTGGATGAGAAGAGAGCGGCACTAGGGTTTGCTGGAGGCGGTGAACCGATGGAGATGAGAAAGTAAGACGCGTTTTATTAAAACCTATAGCGGCATTTTTATAAAAAAAAATGCCACTAAAGATATACCTATTGCGACGTTTTACATACAAACGCCAGTATACATAAACTTATTGCGGCGTTTTTATTTATAAACACCACTAAAGTATAAGCATTTATGGCGCTTTTTACAAAAACGCCGCTTACTTCATCAGTTTGTGGCATTTCTGCTACAAACGCCGCTATATGTTCAAACTTAGCGGCGTTTACTCAAAAAATACCGCTAAAAGTGCCGCAATAGGCTAAGTTTGGTGTAGTGTCATGTCCGCACGACCAACACCTAACATATACTTACCGACCCGACCTGCACACTCCAACGCCACACGGCACCACTCCCACACACGACCTCAAACCCGTAAAGACCAACAAATGCAACACCCCAAGCCATTCTAAAAACCCACTCTAAACCAAGCGCGACAGTCCACTTCTCCCTTAGCCAATGTATCAACTAGGTTGATTATAATCAGTATTTCAAATACTTTTTTTGTAAATATTATTGTATGTATTTATAGTAGGAGTAAATGCTCGATTGAGTCGATTCGAGTCAAAAAGTTTCAAATTATTCGAGTTGACACATCATATTTTACAATTTTATTTGATTTTTTTATTCGAGTCGAGTTTATAAAATTGGAGTCGAGTTCGAGTTAAGCTTTTGAGTTCCTATACAAATTTAATTGTAATCATGTTATAATACATTTTGATTCTAATTTAAACGACTTTATCTAATCTCTCACACACATACACACACACGCACACGCACACGCACACACACATATTTCATCATATTTTTTATATGTGGCATATATTTCTTCATATTTTTTATATTGGCATATATCAGAAAAAAATTGAGGAACTTGACTCGAACTTAAAAATCAATCCACTAATTACTAAAAATTTCAAGTTATTCGAATTTCCATTTTACAACTCAAACTTTATTTGAAATTTTTTCGAATCAAGTCGAGTTTATGTAATTTCGAGTCAAGTTTTTTCGTCTCGAGTCGAGTCTAAAATTTAAATTTTTTCGAGGCAAGTCAAGTTTTGCTCACTCCTAATTTATAGGTTAGGCACGAATATTATACATGTGTAATAGATTAAATATAAATTAAAAATTATATATAAAAAGGAAAACACAAAATACTACTAGTAATATTTAGATGCTTTAAAATAAGAGTAACTCGATACTTTTCGGACTAAGTTTGTATCTCCATTTGAAGGTAACCCTTTGCCATGGCCCTTTCTTTCTCGCCCCTCCTAATTTTTTTGATATAATATCATTTGAGGTATTTTTTTATTTTAAATAGTAGTTAAATAAGGTATTTTGTCTCTCCTAATTCTTAGATTTAAAACTTTAATAGACCTTTTCCCCAAATGTTTGATTCTATCTTCGTCCCTGCTGACACGAGCTTCGTTTTCTCTTCACACCAAGGCATTCAACTTCATAACGAAATCATCCATGTAAGAAGCTTGAAGCCCCGGTGCTAAAAGAAACTCTTTCCATTTGGCATGGTTAGCCCTCGTCTCTTTGCCCAACTCACTGTCATCATCCATTACAGACTTCACCGCCTTGTAAACGTCGTCCTTTGTGAACAGCCCATCTTCTTCACATTTCTCCACTTCTACCCCGATTCTCAAGTCTCCGGCCATCAACCTTGCGTTGATTATCTGGTCCCCGACATGGGGTAGCAGCACCAGTTGACAGTCATTCACCATAGCCTCTGCCAAAGAACCCGAGCCACAATGGGTAACAAAATACCCTATAGAAGGGTGCCTTAGGATCAGTTGCTGTGGCACCCAACCTCCATGGACTAACCCTCTTCCTTTTACTCTTTCTTGGAACCCTTCTGGTAAAGCCGACTCGATCGTTTCAGCACCCATTGGTGGTTTCAAGGCAACCAGAAATGGTAAACCTGTTAACTCCAGCCCTAAAACCAGTTCTTGGAACTGATCCATTTTTAGAACACATTCACTCCCAAACGCACAAAATATCATACTCTTAGCTTCAAACTTGCTTAAGAACTTCTCCCACCGTTCTTCCAACACCGTTTTCGGAGGTTCCGGCACGACCGGACCGGCGTAAAGCACCGGCCTTTCGAATTGGTTTTCGATGTATTCGCAATAAGGCCCTTCAATCTCCTTGCATGTCTTGAAACCAATAGCATCGCATTCACTCAAAGATCTTAGGTGGCGGTCTATGAATGAAGTACCACTCCCGTACTCCCTTGTTGTCCCAGCGGCTAATCCTCGAGCTTCATGCGCGTGAAGCTTGATACTCGAAGAAGGGAAACCTTGTGGAGGCTGGAGGAGATCAAGTCCGGTTAAACCTCTCCCAACAATCTTTCTTGCCGGCGTGAAAAGATAGCCAACAGTTCCGGCGCTAACGATACAATAAACCACGGATTTGATGCCCAGCTTGCGAGCCAATGCCGGCAACCAGCAGGTGAAATCAAAGAAAACGAAATGGGGTTTGAGTTCACGAAGGGAAGCTTCAATATCCGGCTCCGTGAGATCCATGGCAGTCATGAGGAGCGGATGTAAAGGAGGAGGAACGTCGTTGGTTGTCTCGGCACCGAGAGGCAAACCTTGGACGTGCGGAACGATGACCGGAATAAAGGTTATGAGATGTGGATGGAGATTGAAAGCCTCCACCTTGCGCAGTGTCCCGGCCGGCAAGAAGAAGGAAATCCTGTGGCCTCTTGCTGCTAGTTTGTTTGCCATGTGAAGAAATGGAGTAATATGGCCGAGAGCAAACCATGGATACATTGCAACGTGAAAGGTTTTGTCTGCCATTGTCGATGGTATGCAATGAGAAGATAAGCTTGAAATTGCTTAGTTATATAGCGCCATGGCCGGTATGTATAGACCTAATGTGCCATCCTTTTCCATAACTATGCCTAGTTGGTTTCTTGGTTAGTATTTTCCAACAATACCAATATTTTTTCTTTTTGGATAATTAAGCAATTATTATTCAGAAAAGCGGGAATCCTATTACATGAAACAATACATTACTAACTATAGGAATATTTTTAACGAGACTCTTAAATGGATGGAAATCGTCTACCTTTAACTATGTCCCTATTAGTGTTTTCATTTTAAAATAGCGGGTTTAAGGTTTAGGGCTAGGGTGTATGAAATTAGCATATGATGTATTTTTTTAGAGTTTGTATATGAAAATTAAGGTTAGGGTTTATAATTTAATTTTTAAGTGTTTTTTAGTAGGGGCATATAAGGAGACATGGTTAGGGAGCAGATTTTTACTCCTCTTAAATGTATTCTCCTTTTTATCAAAAAAATATTATTCGTTAAAGAAACAATTTATTCATTTAGTTGAAGTTTATTTATTACAAATTCAAATATCAAAATATTTTTTAGTTAACTGCAGCACACACTCAAACTATAACATATATTTTAAATTAGTCTTTAAAATTTTAAATGTTCAAATTTCATCTTTAAATTATAACTTTCATTTTAAAATGGTCTTCAAACTTTTAAACATTCAAATTTCATCTTCAAACTATGACCCACATTCTAAATTGATCCTAAAACTTTTGAGCATTCTAGTTTCGTCCCTAAACTATTCAATATATTCTAATCACATCCATTGTTAATAAAATCATTAAAAATTAATTGTCGTGTAAAATTAATGTGTATTATGTAATAATATGATGTGTCATAAACGATAATTAATGTTGCATAAATTGATAACTTGAGGATGAAATTGAAATGTTCAAAAGTTTGAGGATCAATTTAGAACGTGTGTCATAATTTTGAGGAAGAAATTGAAATGTTTAAAAGTTTAGGGATTAATTTAGAATGGAAGTTATAATTTGATGATGAAATTGAACATTAAAAAATTTATGGACTAATTTAAAATTAGAGTTGTAGTTTGGGACATATGGTGCAATTAACTCAATATTTTTTAATAACAAGATTTTTTTGTTTAACCACTTGTAACCGAGTCATTGGCTGGCTAATCTGAATCGTGTTTTTCAGAGGCTCAATATAGAGGCAACCTTTCTAACACAGTTTTTTCCATTCATAGCGCTAAGATTCAAATCGATGACTTTACTTAAAGGACATAGCACCTCATTCCACTGGCCAAACAAATTGTTGGTATAAAAATATTTATTTCTTGTTTACAACTACTTAATTTTAAAGTTAAATTTGGTATTTTAATATTTTTGTCCAATGAAATACATGAATTTGACTTATTGATTCAAACGGATACTCGAATTTGATTTCTTGGTTCAATTCGGTACTTATGTTTTTTTCTCCTTAAATTAATTATTACATTTGAAATACAAATAAATATATCGTAAAATTTAAAAATGATTTGAATTCATCAAAGTCCACTCGACCCAACTAGATTTTGGTTTTGCAGTGGTAGATTTGATTTTGGATCATCGTGATTTTATAGAATTCATTTTGTGTATAATTGATTTTAAAGTAGCGTGATTTATGTTTGAGAGTTTTTTGTCTTAAAAATCACGATTGTGTAAAAATATAGTGTAAAAATCACGACGAAACGCAAAAACTACTTCTACCTTGCTTCTCCCAAAATCACGTTTGAGGTTCAAAATCACGTTTGGATTTTTAGATCCAAACATGTTAGTACGATGACCGAGGTATGTTTTTTCCTTTAATTCATAATTTTCGAACCCAAACGCAAAACCAAACATGATTGTTCAAAATTGAACCAATAAGTTGATTTTAGGTACCAATTTAAATTAGGAAATCAAATTTAGGCACATGAGACAAAATCACAAAGTATACAATTAAACCAAACAATCAAGTTCAAATATCAATTTAAACAAAAAAAAAAAGTCATATTCAAATACCTAATTGAAAAATTAAATTTAAAAAGTTTAAATACCCAATTAAAAGTAGGGTAAAGTACACAAATGGTCATTAAACTATTTTAAAAATATAAAATGGTCACCAAATTTTTAAATGTTATGTAATGGGCACTAAGCTTTAGTTTTTATAACAAAATGGTCACTGAGCCGTTAACTGTTATTAACTGATGACATGACAATTACGAAAATTCGTATAACAACACATTTAATCCTCAATATTTACACATTTAATCAATTTATGCATCAATAATGTGGGTTAAATTAAGACTAAATTGATTGGATGTGTAAATATGGAGGATTAAATGTGTTATTATTCAAATTTTCATAATTGTCACATCATTCATGTAACGTCAGTTAATGGCTCAGTGACCATTTTGTAACAAAAACTTAAATTTAATGTCCATCATGTAACTTTTGAAAGTTTGGTGACAATTTTGTATTTTTAAGATAGTTCAGTGATCATTTGTGTACTTTACCCTTAAAATTAAATCAAATTCAAATACCAAAGGCATATTTACCATTATATTATTATTAGGGACACAGATGACCGCCTAATTATGGGGTTGGTGTCGATATGACTACTATGCTTTCAAATTTGGAAAATATATCACTAAACTATTCAAATTTGAAAAATAACGGAGAGGTTGACGTGGCTATTAAATAAACTAGAATAATTACAAATTTGGTCATCGTTATTTGCACATTTTATCAATTTGATCCTAATTTTAATATAATAAAATAAAATAATTATTCAATTAGGTGGTGACACCTTATTTAAAGACTTTTTTTATTTTTATTTAATTTATTTCCCCTCCAATCAGGTAATGACACGTATCACCGTATTAAAAAAAATGATAAGCAAGGGTTCTAGCCTAGAACTAGGTGGTGGAAGTGCAGCGCACTTACCATTACGCCACGCAGGGCCTTATGACATGATAAGCAAGGGTTCTAGCCTAGAACTAGGTGGTGGAAGTGCAGCGCACTTACCATTACGCCACGCAGGGCCTTATGACATGATTTACAAAATTAAATATATGTCTTACCTGGTTTATAATGCTAGGAAAAAGGAAATAAATATGATTTTAAGATACTCTAAACATGGCACAGTTATAAATTATAATAAATAAAAATATTTAATTTAATTAAATAAATTTAATAATTAAATTAAAGTTAACAACATTTTTATATAATTTAAATTATGTTTAGTGTAAGACTTAAAATCTAAATTTTAAAATTATATTATGACCGTGAGTTAGAATTCGTTAAATGAATTTAATATAATTTTAAAATTTTATTTTTTATATTTAAAAAAATTAAAAATCATATATATTTTTTTTGAAAAAATGTTAAAAAATGAATTTAATATAATTTTAAAACATTAATTTTTATATTTAAAAACGATAAAAATATACTTTTAAAAATATAATTAAAAATGATTTTAATTTAATTTTAAAAATTTGATTTTAAATCGTCCACTAATTATAATTTAAAATATATACAAAATGTTGTTAAATTTAATTTAATTGTTAGATATTTTTATGCATCATAAGTGTGTCATGTTCGAGTCCCCTAAAATTGCATTTACTTCATTTTTTCTAGCATTATAAACAAAATAAAGACATATATTTAATTTTGTAGTTCATATCATAAAGCTTTGCGTGGCCTAGTGGCAAGTGCACTACACTTCCATCACCTAGTCCCAATTTGAAACCCTCTAGTGTCATATCCCTTTTTTCCCTTTCTCCAATCTGGTGACTCATGTGTCACCACTTGATTGGAGGGAAAAATGAATTAAAAAATGAATAAAAATAATAAAAGTATTCGAATAAGGTGGTGACACGTGTCATCACCTAATTGAATAATTTATTTATTTTTTATATTAAAATTAGGACCAAATTGATAAATTATATAAATAACGCATACCAAATGTGTAATTATATCAGTTTATTTAGCAACCACGTCTAGGGTGGGCATAATTACCCGATCCGATTGACCCGGCCCAATTACTCGATGCCCCGAAGCAAATTAGGCGGGTAATCTTATAAAAAAATTACCCAACCCGATAATTTTTTTGGGACACAGGCAAGAAGTCTTTCATTACCGGGTACCCGACCCGACTCGATAAATTTTAATATATATATTTTATATTTTAAATTATTATTATTTATTTTAAGTTTCTTAATATTTTTAATCTAAAACAAAGTTTAAATCCCTAAATTCTTTCTATGTTTGAATTTTATACTTTTAAGTTTTAAGTTTAATTTTTTTAAAATATTTTTGTGTTTAACATGTGATTTTTTTTAAAATTTTAGAATTAAAAAAATAAAAAATATGAACCGGGTACCCGGTACCCGATTACCCGAGTACCCGAATGTGATGGGCTGGGACACGGGCCGAACGATGAGGTACCCGGATGAACCGAGTACTCGGTTTTTTGGGTACCCGAAATTCGGGTAGCCGACAATGTCCACCCCTAGCCACGTCAGCCCATACGTTATTTTTTAAAGGTTGGTGACCTAATTGAAACCAATTAAATAATTTAGTAGTATGTTTGCTAAAATTAAAAGTATAATGGTTATATCGACACTAACCCTATAATTCAAAGCGGGAAGAGGATTGAGACAGGGGACCCGTTATCTCCCTTTCTGTTCACATTTATCTCTAGCATCTTATCTTGGATCATTGAAAAAGAAAACGGGATGGAGAGATTTCAGGGTTTAAGGATCAAGAGGAGGTGCCCAACTCTGAGTCATTTGTTGTTTGTGGATGATTGCTTGGTTTTCTCAGTAGCAAATGAAGAAAATTGTGCTACTATCCTACATATCCTTCAGCTTCTCCAGTCTTCTACATGATAGTCTGTTAATTTTTTGAAGTCATCTGTCTTTCTCTCTCCAAATATTAGCAACCGTTTCAAGGCTCACCTGTCAGATGTGCTGAGTTTCCGAGCGATGGAAGAAGATGCAAGATACCAAGGGCTCCCCTCTTTTTGGGGTCGAAGCAAAAAAGAAACTCTGGACTTCATCAAAGAACGTGTTCAGAACAGGTTAAAGGGATGGAAAGCTAGATTTTTAAGCAGTGTAGGGAAGGAAGTCCTCATCAAAGCCATTGCACAAGCCATTCCCACTTATGTTATGCAATGTTTCCTCCTCCTAATCACTTTCTGCGATGAGATCAGCTCACTGATCGCTAAGTTCTGGTGGAATAACTGTGCAGAGAAGGAAAGAAGTCTTCACTGGATTAACTGAAAGGATCCTTGCAGACCAAAAGACCAAGAGGAATGGGATTCCGAAATCTTAGATCTTTCAACAAAGCTTTTGTCACTAAAATAACCTGGAAGGTGATAAGAGAGCCAGAATCCCTCTTTGCGCGACCCTCCGGGCGATCTATTTTCCTAATGGCAACATACTTGATGCCCCTAAGTGTTCAAGCCCCTCCTGGGCTTGGTCAGGAATTCGTGAAGGGATTAAGGTAACAAAGGATGGTGCTCTGTGGAGAGTTGGAAATGGAAGGAGCATTTCAACTTGGTTTGATAACTGGGTTCCAAAGCTTCCAAGCTTCAGACTTTTCGTTCGGTCACCGCCAGTCCTTTCTTCGCCCTCTGTTAGTTCCCTCATGAATTCAGATCAGAGATCGTGGGATGAACAAAAGATAATCAACATTTTCTTACCAGACGAAGCTAAGGCAATTTTGACAATCCCGATCGGAGGGCCCTCGATTCAAGATAAATTTATTTGGGCTGGTAATAAAAATGGTGAATACTCGTCTAAATCGGGATACAGATTTATTGAAGAGAGATCAGTGGATACATCCAACCCCTCACCAAGCGAAGACCCCAAGGCTAAGAAGGAACTACGAAACTCTATCTGGAAGGTGAACGTACCTTCAAAGGTCCGGTCTTTTCTGTGGAGACTGTGTCATGACATTGTTCCTTCCAAGAGTGCCCTAAAAGCCTGCCTTTACTGTTTATTCAGAGACCCATACATATGCCCCCGGTGTGAGAGTACAGGAGAATCGGTCGAGCATATCTTGTTTTTATGCCCTTTTGCACAAACAATTTGAAAAGCTTTTGCTTTTAATTACTCCCCTTTTGCTATGGGCTTCCCTAGATTCCCTAAATGGTGTAATAAGATAAACGACCTTAAGAATATAGCTCATTTTGGGGTTGGTTGTGCTCACATTGCTTTTCTTCTATGGACCATATGAAAATCGAGGAATGCTATAGTCTTTGAAGATAGGAAAGACTCTCCTTGGGATGTGTGGCTGAGAGCGGATAGAGACTTTATGAAGTTCTCTCAGTCTGTTTCGACTAGAAACCTGAAAAAGTCGCATGTCACTAGAACTGCAAATCAATGGACACCACCTCTTCCGGGGAAAGTCAAGATAAACTGTGATGCTGCTTTCGATCAGTTGACAGGAAAAGCCTCAATTGCGGCTATTGTACGTGAGAGCTCGAGATCCTTTCTTCATGGTTTTTCTGCCCCTTGTACCGCTCCAACTGCTGCAATAGCGGAAGCTCTTTTCATCAGACTGGGTGTTTCGATGGCCAACCGGAATGGTTTTAACAACATTATCATAGAGGCGGACAGTCAAGCAGTAATTGCTAGGCTCAGGTCTGGGACCTCTGCTGATTGGGTGACATCAGCCATTGAGGATGACATTAAGGAGACAGTGAATTCTTTCGCTTCCTATTGTTTTACTTTTGTTTCTAGGATGTGTAACCAGACAACCGACTGACTTACCAAGTTTACTAAGAATTAGCATGGCTAAATGTCTTGGAGCCCTGCAATCTTTCCCCACCTTATGTACTTGTAACTTTTCAGTGATATAAAATATTTATTTGAACAAAAAAAATTCTATAATTAAATAGCCATCTATGCAATTTACCCTTATTATTATGCAAAATCCCTTTTTACTCTTTTAATTCAAATTCCACTATTTCGTTTCCAGAAAAACCCACTCAAAGTACTCAATATTTTCAATTTCCCTCTTTCTACACAACATTCTATATATATATATATATATATATATATTCCATTTAAATTCCTTTTTTTTTCTTTCAGTGTTAAGATTGTTGAATTTCACTCTCTCAGTTATTTTCGATCCTCAAATCCACCAAATGACTGACGTTTCCGAGGAAGAAGCCAAGCAAATCGAGAAGCTCTATGAGTTCGGCGAACGCCTCAACGAGGCCAAAGATAAGTCCCAGGTTCGCCCTTCCTCCCTATCCCTTTCTATCCTAGGGTTTTCACTTCTCTCTATCTCTAACTTGTTTAATTTCTGATTCAGAACGTGAAAGACTACGAAGGAATCATCAATGCCACTAAAACCAGCTTAAAGGCTAAGCAATTGGCTGCTCAGCTAATTCCTCGCTTCTTCAAGTTCTTCCCTAACCTTTCCAGCCGTGCTCTCAATGCACATTTCGATTTGATTGAGGAAGAAGATTTCGCGGTTAGTTCATATATAATCTAAGAACTTTTCCTGCACAAAAATTGGTGAATTAAAGTAGAATTTTAGTAACTCTCTTCAATCTGATTAAATTCGAACTCTTAGGTTCGGGTGCAAGCGATTCGGGGGCTCCCTTTATTTTGCAAGGATACAAAGGAGTATATTTCTAAAATAGTAGACATTTTAGGGCAACTACTCACTGCTGGTAAAACTATGCTTCTTTTTCAATAATTTGTACCGTTACTATTTCCAAGCATGTGTTTGTGTTGTGTATTTAACCTTGCCTCTGCATTGTTTCTTGTAGATGAGATTGTGGAGCGTGATGCTGTTCATAAAGCCCTAATGTCTGTATTAAGGCAGGATGTGAAAGGTAATGTTGCATTCTCATGAAGTCTTGTTAGGGTTTTTGTGATGGTGAAATTTGAGTACTATAAGTTATGGGTAGTATTACATGTTGATTAGATTGTCTTCTGAATGTAGAGTCCTTGTCTGCACTTTTCAAGCACATTTGGAATGTTGAGGAATCAAGTCAAGATGACACTATTCGTGATAAGGTTTTGTGCTTTATACGAGATAAGGTGAAGACTGCTTCTTTGTTTACCTGTTGTTGCTATACTTGTGCTTTGTTCTGTGATGATAATGAGGAGAAACCGTGTTTGTAGGTTTTTCCTCTTAAAGCTGAACTCTTGAGACCTCAAGACGAAATGGAAAGGCACATAACTGATTTAATTAAAAAGGTATTGTGTTTTGATTTTCTACTTAAGCATTCATAACCGATCTGGTCTCTCCTTCTTCCCCCAGCATAGTGAACTTTCAATTTTGAGCTTGGAGTGCAAGATGCAGAGTTGATTTTATTCAATTCCATTGCAGAGTTTAGGAGATGTAACTGGAGTCGAATTCAGGATGTTTATAGACTTCTTAAAAAGTTTGAGCATCTTTGGGAAGAAAGCTCCTCCTGAGCGCTTGACTGAACTTATTGGAATAATTGAAGGACAGGCTGATTTAGATGCACAATTTGATGTGAGTGTTTGTTCTCTGAATATTGTTTTCGGATCTTAACGATGCAGAAGCTGTAATATTTTACCTCTTTGCATAAATTATGTTTAGATATTCAGTAGAAGGGATGTGGTACCATAAAATATTAAAAGTAGTTTACTAGTCAATATTGTCTCTTTGAGGTTCACCATTGCATTGTCATTGTTGTGAACTATGTAACTCTTCGAATTGTTTTTGGATTCAGGTCTCAGATGCAGATCATATAGATAGGTTGATATCATGCCTGTTCATAGCGCTTCCATTTTTTGTGGTAAGGACTGCATTTGATAACTGAATATCTGTCTTCCGTCCATTAAATATTTTTCTGATATAAAAGCTATTTGAACTGTCTCTCACCTCTTAATCATTTTCCAGAGGGGTGCATCTGGCAGCAAGTTCCTCAACTACCTAAACAAACACATTATACCTGTTTTTGATAAGGTGACATACTATTTCTGTCCTCAATGACTGCAACACGTGTAAATAAGTTTATTTTGTGTTAAACCTGATTTAAGTACTGTATATATACACTTAAATCCACACAGTTCTTTCTCCATTACTTTTAGCACTGTTATTTGAATACTGAATGAAAGGTGCTTATGATTGATTTTCTAGTCTTCTACGATTATAAAGATTTGCATGTTGTAATGGATGTGCATGGATTTCATAAGTTTTCTCTGAGCTCTAGTACTCAACATTGATTTTTCTTTTTACAAAATAATTTTTTATTTGAAGTTCTTAAGTTTCTTTATTTGTCTCCTCAAATTGGGATTGATCCAATTCAACAATATGTTTATTTTAGTCTATTTTCCTTCTTATTGGCTGGAAATATGGAAGGTGTGGAAGTGTTAATGAGAAGTTGCAGCATTGCATGCTTTATACTTCTGGCTGAATTTTGAAAAGCAAATATCAGCGGCATTTATTAAGTTTCTTAACACCTTAAGATCTACAAGCATCCTGCTAGGACAAAAAGGTTGAAATGTTCCCTGAAAATGGAAAATTCTTCATATTTGAAATTCTTGTGGAACTCTGTTTTGTGAAGACTCGGGCATACCCTCTATTTGTTCTACTGAGTGTCTAGTACTCTGGTAAAGGATATATTCTAAAATAGTCAATCTTACTTGCAGCTTCCCGAGGAACGAAAACTGGATTTGCTCAAAGCTTTAGCAGAAATTTCTCCTTACACAACACCGCAGGATTCACGCCAGGTTCTTCCTTCTGTTGTTCAGCTTTTAAAGGTATGAGCTTACATTTTCTTATCATGTTGGATTCTTGGAGTTCCGTGATAGTAATTGTCTCACATAGGTTTATATTTATATTGATTCTATTTGTATGCCTTTTTTCTTTATTCCTCAGAAGTATATGCCTCGGAGGAAGACTGGTGAAGAAACAAACTTTACTTATGTCGAATGCTTATTGTTTTCGTTTCACCATTTAGCTCACAAGGTTTTTTCTTTTCCCCAATCTTATAAAAACAAAACTTCCCTTCTCTCTGTCCTTTTGCATAAAATTGTATTCTTTTTTATGCTTATTTGATTATTATTGTTAAATAGGCTCCTAATGCCACAAACAGTCTATGTGGATACAAGATTGTGACTGGTCAACCATCAGATAGGTTGGGGGAGGACTTCTCAGAGAATTATAAGGACTTCACCGAGAGGTATCCTTGCATCTCTTCTCCCATATGCTATAAATTAAAAAATAGAAGAGTTCTTTTTTCTTACTGCATCTCAACGAAAGTTTGCTTCTTTTTTTTTAATTTATAACACTAGTAACTTGTTTGTGTTTATTGGTGAAATACAGACCAATAAGTTGATCTTCAAAGGCAAATTATTTGTTTCTTTTTATCTTCAAAATTCTTGCTATATGAGTGAAAAGAAGCTGAGCGACAGGGATTTTATGTGCATAAAATCTGATGCTAGCTACTAGGTATCATCAGATGAAGTATATATTAGACGGACATCTGCTAATAACCTGTTTCTTTTTTGCTTGCATTTTGTTCCTAGCTTTGAGCAAGAACTTAAAAACACACACACACACACACACACACACACATATATATATATATATAGGGTTAGGATCAACTTACACAGTGTAAAACTCTTTAAGTTTTACACGTTTTTTGGATCGTTGGATGGGGGAAATGAATGGCTGAGATTAACTCCTTACTTTTTTCCCCAAGTGATAATCTTCACATATTCTACTGTTAATCTCATCCATCCGTTTCACTCATCCAACGATCCAAAAAACGTGTAAAACTTAGAGAGTTTTACACTGTGTAACTGGATCCTATCCCTATATATATATATTACATCAATGAATTACTTGAGATGTTTAGCCATTACTCCTATTTTTAAAGGGAAACCAAATGATACTATCTTCCAAATAAACAAGCTAAAAATTGCTTTAGAGTTGCCTAAAGGGCTGTAATCCTTTGTTCAAGTAATCAGCCCAATTATGGGCCTAGGGAAAAGAAGCTTTGAAATGCTCTCAAACCTTTAATCCTCAGTCTAATTGTTGTCAACATTGTTGATAATGCTTTTTGCTTACTGTAGTGTTCACGCTAACTTTTAGATGAATGGTGCATCCAGGTTGAGTAGCGTTGAAGACCTAACTAGGGCCACAATTAAGAAATTAACACACGGAATGGCTGAGCACAATAAAGCAATGGCAGCTGCTAAATCCGACGAAGCAAAGGATAACATTGTGAGTTAATTCTTAGAAACGCCCTATTTTTAGTTTATTTCCTGTTTCCTTTTTAACTTTTTCTTTCATTTTCTGAATGCAGAAAACTCAAAAGCAAAATACCGCAACCGGATTGCATACCTGCAATAACATTTTAGCTATGACAAAGGTAAGAGTGAAAATTTCCATAGAATTATAGTGTTTCCCACGTATGCCTAAACTCTCTGCTGCTCATCTTTTGTTATTTACCTATTCAGCCCTTACATTCGAAAACACCTGCATTTATTGGAGATAAGAGTGTCAACCTTTCTTGGAAAGAAGCAATAAAACCTTCTGCACCCTCCAGTGCAACTGCAACTGGGTAAGTCACCTGTTCGATATTTAACCATTATTTTCTGCTCGTCGTTACTCTTTCTACCATTGCTTCATGTATTTTTTGGGTTTATTGAGAATTAGAAAGCACTCAAACAAAACCAAAGTTCATACGTGTCATGTGTGCCCCCCGTAGCAAATCAATGTGTTGCATAAACGTTGTGCAGGATGAAGCGAACTGCTGTCGGCAATGGATCCAATAATTTGGCCACGAAGAAAGGTCGTGGAGGTGGAGGCATGCAAAACCAGCTTGTTAATAGAGCATTCAAAGGTATATCATATGGTGGGAGGGGTGGTGGAAGAAGCAGGGGGAGGGGGAGGGGTTGGGCAGGACGTGGAAGAGGAAGAGGCTACAGGTAGTTTGATCCGTGCATCGGAACTACGACGGTGATTTGAATTTTAAGAATCTGTTTTTACCTCGAGAATACGAAGGAAAGTCGTTTACATGTTAAAAACCTACACTCGCATTTCGGGACAAATTTTGCTTGAGAAAGACGCTGGTGAGTTCTGTAGATTCATTTTTGAACTAACAACAGCCATTTTAGTGTATTTGAAGCTCGATTGGATAGAGTTAGCAATTTCTTAAGGATGATTATTTAAACTTTTATGTCATGAGCTTAATTTTAAAATATGGTGAGAATGCCTGACATGTCCCTCTATTATAGGGAGTGTGTCAATTCAGTCCCACTGTTATAGAAAATGGTTAAATTTAGTTCATCTACCATTAAATAGATCAATTTAGTCATTGTAAGAAAGAAAAAAAAATCAAGACGGACAAATTTTTATAAATTTAGTCCCTCTATAATAATTAAAGTTACATGATTTTAATTTATTAAAATAAATGTTTATGATTTATTTGACAATTGAGTATAATTTTTTTAAGGGTTACGCTAATGACAGCTGTCAATAAGAACACTATAGATTCTTGTAATTAATGTTTTTAATTTTTTTAAAGAAATATAGTATAATGTAATTAATTACATTCTTAAAAGTTGTGTTTCATTAATTTAAATTTTTTAATTTAATTAAACAATAAAACCTTAAATTCAAACTCCAAACCTCAAATTTAAACCCTAAACCCCAAACCTTAAACTCAAACCATGAACCCTAAACCCTAAACATCAAACCCTAAAACTTAAACCATAAGCCATAAACCCTGAACCCTAACCCTAAATCCAAACCATCAAACCATAGACCCTAAACACTAAGCCATAAACACAAACCCTAAACACAAACCCTAAACATTGAACCTTAAAACCTAAACCATAAGCCATAAACTCTAAACCCTAAATCCAAACCCTTAAACCTTAAACCCTAAACAATAAACCATTTTAAGTGAGTATTAATTACATTAAACAACCTAAAATTAATTAAACATAATTTTTTAGGAATGTATTTAATTACATTTTACTAAATTTCATTACAAAGCAAAACAACCCTTTATTATAAAGCTAAACAAACATTAATTACAAAGTAAAACAAGCATTAATTATAAGAATTTATAGAGTTCTTATTGACAGCCCTTAGGGCTGTCATTAGCAAAATCCTTTTTTTAAATACCATTATTTCTCCTTCCGTTTTATTTTGCAATCAATCATATAGTAACATGAAACTAAGAAAAAAGTAACATCTTATTAAATTAAATTAGAATTAGAATTAAATTAATAAAATATATAAAAATAATTAAATGTGTAATTATATAAATTTACTTAACTCTCACATCATTATTTTTGTCAAAATTTAATAACCGATGACTTAATGATTCAAACCAATTTAAACTTTAGTGTTTAAATTGATAAAATTTATAGTTCATTATATTCGTATACTTTCTTTTATTTTTTTATATCTTCCAATAAATTTCAATAATTTGTTAAAAGAAATTGAACATATCTAATGATTTTCGGCTTATAAAGTTAATGGAATAAATTTAAAATTACTTTTGGGTTGATTTCCTACCAAAATTATACATTTAATGTTATTAATATTTTTATTTATGGTGGATATCTATATATTAAATGAGATTTTAATAGGTTTTATTATTAGTGTTTAATATCTATTGGAATTAGAGTTTCCATCTTATGCCTATAAATATAGACTTTTGAAAAAAATACTATACACAACCATACATTGAAAATATAATAAAAATCTCTCTCTTTACCTCTCATCTTTGCTCTTATTTGTCTCTCTTGTTCTTCTTTACTTTATTCACAACATTTAATTATTTATAAAAGTTATTTACCAAATGATAATCGTAGCATCCTTAGAAAAAATTATATGAAATTATTAGTTATATATTGATTTTTTATTAAAATTTTTAAGATATACACATTTAGGGTAAACTACTTTAAAGTCACTAAACTATGCATATGATTTTATTTTGACTCATGAAGTATAAATTTTGTTGAAGATTACTTACAACACTTTCTTCAACAATCGTCTTCACCATAGATGGATTCATCAAGGTCTTTGAACGGCGCTTCACTTTCATTCTCATCACAAAGACTCTTAGCCTTAGCCCAGCAGCTGAGTCATTACAAGCCTCCACCGTGTTCCTCGGACGCCGACGACAACGAGGAACGGATCATCGAGGAAGCCACGGGTAAAGTTGTTTCCCAAGTGGGTTTTCAGGAATCAGCGACCCCAATTCCCCAAAACCCTGAAAAATTTAGACCCAAAAGAGCTGCTGTTTTGATCTGTCTCTTTGAAGGCGATGCTGGGGATTTGCGTGTCATACTCACCAAAAGGTCCTCCAGATTGTCTACTCATTCGGGTCAGTTTGATTTCTCTATTTCTTTTGTTTAAATCTTCACTTTGAAATTGAGTTACTTAGCTGGGTTGTTAGTTTTTGGTACCCTTGTTTGTTTAGAAGGAAAATTTAAGCTATAGAAGAAAGTATTATCCTTTCTAAGATATGTGAAATCAATCATTTGAGTTTCTTTTGTTTTCTGCATATGTGAGGCTCATTGAAGTGGAGATTCCCTTTTTAAGTGTTACAAATCAGCTAGGGTTATTGAGGTGAGGAAAATTAAGATGAAGTTGGCTCCTTGATTAAGTTATGAACAAATGGTTTTAGTAAACATAAAGATGGGTTTATTATATTTTGGCATACTATGAAGGTGCTGGTCTTCACTTCACTTGACTTAGTTGCTTCGATATCGGTTATCGAGGTTATTACGCTTGAGGTGATGCCAAGATTGGGATTTTGATTTCTCCTATTTTGCTTAATGTTGATGGATGATATGTTATCGGACTTCATTGCTCGTCATTTGGTACTTTGTTGTTAAGGAGATAAGAACTTAAGATGAAGTTGTATATGTGATTTGAGTTATAATCAAATGAAAAGAAAAAATAATATAATGTTGGGTGTATTATATTTTAGCATCGTAAGGTGTTGGTGTTTCACTTCACTCGACTTAGTTGCTGCTGGTTGGGTTAAGTCGAGCATTATCGATACTTGAACTGATGAATAACGGATTGTGATTTTGTTTTCTCTTATTTTGTTTTCCTTTATCTGACTACCTAATGTGGGTTTAATGGTGTGATTGATGATATATTGTGGTACTTAATTGCTTGATCTTTTGGGAACTTTGTTATAGGTGAAGTTTCATTGCCGGGTGGAAAAGCAGAGGAGGGGGACAAAGATGATACTGAGACTGCAACGAGAGAGGCTCAAGAAGAGATTGGGTTGGACCCTTCGCTTGTGAATATCGTAACTGTTCTTGAACCGTTTTTATCTAAGGTATTGAAACATTTCATCGAAGCTCTTTTGTTATCTTCGTCAACCATTGATCTTCTTGATTAATGACATTAGTTTGATTTCAAATTGTTCTCATTTTGGTGATTATGACATTTTTCTCTCCATACACCAATGGTAATGTTTGTTGGAAGAAGCTCAAACTCGTAGTTCTGGTTGCATGGTTTTGTCGGTGTCTGTCTTAAAAATCAACCCCCAAACCTTAGCATAAAAGTAAAGAACACTCTGGGAAATCCGAAGTAGACTGTTATGGAAATATGGAATGCCTGTTTCAGTCTTTTGGTTTTAATCTATGTTACTCAAACTCAAGGGTGAGCGTGATACGAGTATTTGTTTGATGCTTTAAGAAAAATAAAGAGTCCGGTAGGCTAAAATCGTATAAAGAAGCATAGCATTAGCCGCAATTTACATTGTGCAAATGCTTTGCCTTTCAGCCTTTTACTAAAAAATTATTGGTTTTCCATGCAGCATCTCCTTAGAGTAGTTCCGGTCATCGGCATACTTAAGGACAAAAAGGCATTCAAGCCAACTCCAAATGCTGATGAAGTCGATGAAGTATTCGATGCTCCTCTGGAAATGTTCATCAAGGTTCGTCTCTTTCCGCTCTTTCTACTCATATAATCGTTTACCCTTTCTTAAACCATACACGAATTACATACATTCAGGATGAAAACCGAACCGGGGAAGAACGAGAATGGATGGGGGAGAGGTATTTGATGCACTCCTTTGAATACGAAACCGAGAATAAGAAGAAGTATATAATATGGGGTTTAACTGCTGGGGTTTTGATAAGAACTGCTTCAATAGTTTACCAGCGTCCTCCAGCTTTCTTGGAACAGAATCCTAAGTTCAAATTCCCCAAGGTTGTGGACAAAAGTACTGTCATGCGTTAATGAAGTCCCCAAGAATTAGGAGGTTTGGTTTTTATTCTAAATTGGTCGAATAATTCTATATTTAGAAGACATGTAAACTACAATAAAGGAAAGGAAATGAAATGAAACATATAATCCATGTTGTAAAGTGGTATAATTTGGTTTCTGTGCCTCTACTTTTACAACATTATATATTTTATCCCTTTATTTTTATAATGTTATTGATAAGGCCCTTAGTTGCTGGCTTGCTGCCATTAAAGTCATTACATAATAAACTACTATCTTTTATTGTTATTCAATCATACAATCAAAGTGACATGAAATTATATCAACCGTGTTTAATAAATTATTATTTTAATTTATTTTAGTCGGATACATAAGGCTGTTCTGAAGGGAATAATCAATTTATTACTTTAACAACAACCAACCAACGATATTATCAATTTAGACATGGGACCAAATAATGTTAAATTAAAGTAAGAAGACTAATTATGTTAATAATCAATCTTTGTTTAGGTTTTAAAAACAGTACCGGCGACACTGAACGCAATGGACATCGTGGCCAATGGTTACAACAAGTCGACGGGAAAGCAGATAGTGGTCACATGCTCACAACTTAATGACTTTGTCAGTTAACAACAATCAAAAGACGAGATTAGAGGCGCACGAATGTCAAGATTCGAATCTTATATAGACAAATAGCTTATTTTTTTTAAACTTACATAGTTTTTGCTGTTGTTTGTCTTGGGTTCTCTAGTTTTAGGCTTTTAGCTATGTTGTGGACAAAAATCGTATGGCCTGCGTCCATCAGTCAGGTTCCTCCGGTGCCAAAACAGGGTATGGGGGAATGATGGGAGGAGGATTTGTGTCTGGTCCCGCAAAGTGAAAGAGATTCGATAAGTTTGAGATTCAAATTTCACCGTATATAAGGTTCAATTAAGTTTTTTATGGAATTACTGTTAAAGTGAAAGAGATTCGATAAGTTTGAGATTCGAATTTCACCGTATATAAACATTGTTTAGTATAACATCAAACAAAAAAAGGCTTAAAACATGACATTTTGGCAACTCAAGTTCAGTAACACAGATTTTGGCAAATTTTCTATACGGATCGATTCAATTGGTTAAATATTATTAACACCTTTGAAAATATTAGGGTATAAGTCTCATTAACAGTTTAAATTAATAATTAAATTAGATGGAGCTACATTTGAGAATGGCGGGGCTAGTGGCACCGGGGGCTTAATTCGAAATTCTGAGGGGCAAACTATAATCTCCTTCTCAGAGCCTGCTGGACCAAGTGTTCCCGTCCTGGCATAACTTCGAGCGGTACGCTTTGAATTAAAGCTAGCTCAATCGTTAGCCTCGTGCAAGAAAATGAGAGTGATTATGGAGAGTGACAGAAGCCTGGCCATTGAGTGGGTATTGAATAAACAAACGTGCCCTCCTTCATTCGCGGAATTGGTAAATGAAATTAAGTTACTGGGAAAAGCTGGGTCTTGTATTTTCAGAATCATTCCTAGAGTGCTTAATATGGATGCGGACAGGTTAGCAAAACAAGGTATAGGGTGAGTCTGCGTATGTAATTTTAAGATGCAAGTTCGATTGTATTAAACCCTATTTCATTAATAAATTAAGAAGCACTCTTTTCCCCCTTCCGCTATTGATCAATCTTCGGATTTGTCGATATGAGGGGGGTTTTTAACGAGGCTTCAAATTCTTATAAAAAAAAATTAATAATTAAATTGATAAAATGACTTGATTAATACAATAATATTTTATAAGCTCAAAGAACATGTTTTAAGCTAATTATCAAAGTAAATTACTAAACAAGTACTTATTTTAGCGTGCCTAACCCTAGAATCACCCGAATGTTACAAATGATTTTACCATAAAGATAATTGGATGACCAAAACAATAATAAAGGAGGAGGTGGGGTGCCAAATAAGTATTTTTACCCTTTGTTATTGAAAAGAAATATTGCGTAACGGTGAAAAGATCCACTGCACCTGCACCCCAGAATAATTGGGGGGAAAGCATGAACCACTGACAGTATTATTGGACCGTAGACTAGGGCCGTAAATGAGACAAATCGCGAGCTAATTGAGTTTGACTCGGTTAAAGCTCGGTTAAAGTTCGACTCGATTGGACTCGACTCGAGTTTTTGACGAGCCGAGCTGAGCTACTTGATACCCGACTCGAAAAGCTCACGAGCTACTCGAAAATATAATATACTATTTTTTTTATTTTTTATAATTTAAAATCTAAATTCTTAAACTTAAAACCCTAAATATAAATATTAAACCCTAAAATTAAATCCTAAATTATAAACACAACAACCTAAACCTCTATAGCCTAAACTAACACCCTAAACCCTAAATTTAACAAGTTTGAATTTACACAACTTGTGTATTAAAGCTTTTTCTTTATAAGACTTTAAATGACAGATGAAGAGTTACTCGAGTCCAATGCAGTCAAAGATCAGTCAATACTTGACTCGATTGGGCTCGAATCAAGCTCGAACTCGACTTGAGTTCTTAGCGAGCCGAGTCGAGCTCAGATTTCTCAGGCTCATTAAAAATTATTCAAGCTCAAACTTAACTCGAAATCTTAATGAGCCGAGCCGAGCTTAGCACTACTCGAGCTCGGCTCGGCTTGTTTACACCCCTACTGTAGACTACACTAAATTCCATTGGTCGGTGACCTAAAATTAGGCAATCCAATCTCTATCGTTCCCTCACAGTCACAGACTCACAGCCACAGCCACTCCAAAATTCCGACACAATAAAAAACGGCTGTCCTGCAGATTTTTATTACATACTCCCACATTTAATAATCCTATATATAATTTGCCAATTTCCTCAATTTTCCACCATTTTTCTGAGAATGATGATAAGCTGATAACATATATCATCATTACCATTACCAGAGTGTTATGGAGCAGATGGTGACATAGCAGCAGAGACCGCAAATCGAGGCAAATTTCTTTTTTTTCTTTCTTGTTCGCGCTTGAGTGTTTTGAGAGATATATAAATCCAAAACGCATGGCAACGGCTTCTTTGATTCAAGCACGATGTGGGTTTTCTCCGGTTTTCGTTAATTATACCAATAACTGTAGCTTCAGAACCGGATCGTTCGGTTCAATCTCGTCTTCTTCCTCGTGTTCCTGTTCTTCTTCTTCTTCTTCCAACAATTTGAATTTCTCTTCCGGTAATGTTCTTTTATTTGACCCTTTTTCTGAATTCGTGTTTTGATTGTACTCCTAGAGATTTGGGATTTTGATTTCTTTTGGTTTTGTAATTGAAGTTCATTCTTCTTCTTCTTTTGAGGAATGGAGATTCAATTAGGAATTTAGGGAATTGAAATATGTTAATTGGTGATGAATGTGGAAAAATTACATTAATGGTCATTTTGAATTCTTGATATTACCTTCTCTGTTAAGCTGACTCTTGATTTTGTTTATAAACTTTATAAAGGAACAAATAGTAACTGGAAACATCAAGGCCTTAGAGCTCAAGCAATGAGTACGACTACACAAGGAGACTTTGCCGCATCCAACCGTATCGGGAACGGAAAAAACGAGCCTGATCACCTTCTTGTTCTTGTTCATGGAATCTTAGCTAGGTATTTTCATTGATGACCATGTGATTGAAATGTAGTTGCTTATGGGAACTTGTTAAAATGTGATTTCTTATGGTTTTTTTGTTGAAACATTTCCATAATGCAGCCCTAGTGATTGGACATATGCAGAGGCAGAGTTGAAAAGGAGGCTTGGAAGAAACTTTCTTATTTATGGTATTTCTTCATATTTTCAATCTCATGTAATTTGCTTGTGTAAATACAATCGATTGTTACTTATTAGTTTAGTAATTTCTTGCAGCGAGTTCGGTTAACAGCCATACTAAAACCTTTGCTGGGGTTGATGGAGCTGGGAAGCGCTTAGCGGATGAAGTGAGTAGTTAATTCCGTCTCAAGCTTGTGAGTTTTGCCAAAGGACTTTCAGTTTGTTAGTGTTGGTTACTCCCTTCACCTTGTTTCGGTTTAATAGGTTCTGCAGGTTGTAAAGAAGACAGAAAGCCTGAAAAGGATTTCGTTTTTAGCCCATTCTCTCGGGGGCTTGTTTGCAAGATATGCACTTGCCATGCTTTACTCAGAAAGTGACTCAAGTGGTACTCAGTCTGATAATGTAATCGATTCTTCAGATGGATACTTACAAACTTCAGTCCCTCCAAGACGAGGAATGATTGCTGGACTTGATCCGGTCAGTTTTATTACCTTGGCAACGCCTCATCTTGGGGTCCGAGGGAGAAAGCAGGTTAATTCTCAATGTTGTTGGCTATTAAGTTTATTTCATAATGTTTTAGAGTACAAAATGATGTTTGTGTCCTATAATTCCAATGTTATTGCCATGCTTCTGGTATCTCAAATACTGTTTTCGATGTTTAAAATGTTCATATAGCGATCGGTTGTAGTACAACCATGTTTCACATGCATTTTGCAGTTTCTAATATTACTCTTTGTGCTGCCTCAGCTTCCATTTCTCTTAGGAGTTCCTTTCTTAGAGAAACTTGCCCCACCAATTGCTCCATTTGTTGTTGGTAGAACCGGTAAGCAACTATTTCTCACTGATGGCAAACCCAACAGACCACCGCTGCTTTTGAGGATGGCATCTGATAGTGAAGATGGAAAATTTTTGTACGTATAAATACGCTTTCTCGTTTCTGACTACTACTACCACCTCCACCACTACTTGTAGGGATACCAAGGAGCCGAGTCTAGGCTGTTTCTATGACTGAATCTATGATTATAATTTCTATTTTGCAGATCTGCCCTCGGTGCATTTAGGTCTCGCACCCTGTATGCAAATGTATCTTATGATCGTATCCTTCCGAATCATTTCTCTTTTACTATATTTAACTGCATATGTTGCTTTTCTACTCGTTATTCCTCCCTGCCACCCGACTGGCACTTTCTTTTACATCGAATAGATATGGTTGGTTGGCGTACATCCTCTATTAGGAGGGAAAAAGAACTTGTCAAGGTAAACTTTCTTGTAGAACAATCAATAAGAGAATTAAAGTAATGAAATGGAAGTACTGAAAAAGAGTCATCCCGCCCCGGTTTCATGTATACTCCTGACATTTATACGGATTTGGCAGCCCCCGCAGCGATCTCTGGATGGCTACAAACACGTTGTTGATGTGGAGTACTGTCCACCAGTTTCTTCCGACGGCCCTCATTTTCCTCAGGAAGCTGCCAAAGCAAAGGCTGCTGCACAGAATTCACCCAACATAGAAAATACGGTGGATTACCATGAACTCATGGAAGGTAACCGTTTCGGCTATCTGTTGGTGTGGCATCTATATGATCATATGATTCTCCCCAGACATTAACACACCCCATTTATAAACAGAGGAAATGATACAAGGTTTACAGAAACTGGGATGGAAAAAAGTCGATGTCAGTTTTCATTCGACGATTTGGCCCTTCTTTGCGCACAACAACATCCATGTATCATTTCTATCTTAATACTTTCGATTTGGAAATTTGTTTTTCCTTGTATGATCACACCCCCGTACCGTTTCAGGTGAAAAACGAATGGTTTCATAATGCCGGTGTCGGAGTCATTGCTCATGTTGCGGATAGTCTTAAGCAACAAGAATCGTCTCCCTCGTATATTTCTGCAAGCTTGTAGCCATGAATTACATGTAAGTGCATTGTTCCATTACGCTTGAAGCATAGTGTAACAAATAAAGTGTAAGATAGGTTGGAGAAAATGAAATCTCTCCCATTTACTTACTGATACGAGTCCCCATTTCCATTCCAAACACAGTATTTGGCATGAACAGCCACAGGTGCATTTACCTGTTCATCTATAGGCTATTAGGCGACCTGTTAACCCGATATCTTCCGAAAATAAGGCGAGTGCGACTGATCGGTAGTTACTTTTGAAAACTGATATTTAGTAACTCGGCTCGAGCTGGCCTCGGACAAGGAACTTAAATAGTTTCTTAAGTACACAATTTTTTTTCTTCGAATTGTATTATTTGTTATCCCATTAATTCCTGGTGTGTGTATATATGTTAATGCAACTTAAATCACACTTTCATAAAGATATACCATATGACAAATTATTGATTCAATAGAAACAAGAAAAACCTGAAATTTTGACCTTTTCTATGGAAGGATTTTTAGTATACGCACTTTATTGGTTTTGTTTAAGTCTTGGAAAGCTTAAACTAAAATAAAAACTTGTATAACAAATTTGTGATTTGAATTTCATTTTGATTCGATGAAAATATAAAATTGAGTTAAATTGGGAATCTGTTAGACTCTAATTTGAAGTAGAAAATCTAGTTTGGTAGATTTTCCGTTAATGATTTTTTATGTAAAATTTTGTTCTTTTTCATTGTATGATTATTGTTATTTGTCATTATCTCGTAACAAATAAACCGACTCTCATTAAATTAAACAATAATTAAATAAATTAAACTTTACTTGTAAATAATATCATATGCACTCTTTTTCCTCCAAATAGGTTTAGGGAAATTTTTTAACGAGGCATATGATTTTATTCTTGTTCTCTTTTTAATCAAAAAAAAGTATGAAACTTAGTACCAGCAAGTGTAGGTGCATTTGTAAGGCACATCGCACTCTTAAAGAGAGGACGAGAGTTTAAACTTTAAAAATAATATTCTTGGGAGAAGTAATTTTGCACCTGAATCGATTCATCGAGGATAAACTTCGAGCGTCTGCGGACCCCTCCTCAAGCAATGAGCCGGGTAACAGTAAAGGCTTTTGAAACTCCATCTGGGGGCTGAAAGTGTCACCTAAAATTCGATCTTTCCTATGGAAGTTGTGCCATTGTATTTTCCCCACCAGAGGAACTCTCGCTATCCGCTTCCACGACAATTTTAAAGACTCGGGCTGCTGCCCGAGATGTGGGGCAGAAGTGGAATCTATTGAACACCTTCTGTTCTTCTGTCCTTTCGCATAAGCAGTTTGAAGAGCATCCGGTTTCAACTACTCTCCATCCCCTTCGGGCTTTCCTGGTTTTTCACGTTGGTGGCTCAAAATTAATGATTTCAGGAAGATTGACATTTCGACAAAGGTTGTGCTCTTATTGCCTTCCTTCTTTGGGCAATTTGGAAATCGAAAAACGCTATTGTGTTTGATAATAGGAAAGACCTTCCTTGGGAAGTTTGGTTACGCGCAGACAGTGCCTTTCAGGAATTTTCTCGGGTATCATCGACACGCCCGAATGTTGCTTCCACTGGTCCTAAGGAACCGGCGAGTTGGACACCCCCTCTCCGGGTACCATCAAGATTAACTGTGATGCTGCCTTCGATTGCCTCACTGGGAAGGCCACTGCGGCAGCCATTCCACGTGATTTCTCCGGATGTGTTTTTCAAGGTGTCTCAGAACCTTTACTTGCACCTTCTGTGGCAGCGGCCGAAGCCATGGCCATTAGACTTGGCTTTTCTCTAGCATCTTCGAACAAGTTCTCTCATATCATCATCGAGGCAGATTGTCAAACGGTCATTAACAGGCTCCGAGAAGGTTCTTGTAGAACTAATGTTTTGATATAATAATTGAAAAATGTTTTGGACTGATTTAAAAAGTATTTAAAACATCTCCAAAGTCCAAACAACTTGAAATAATATTTAAGGAATTTTTCATAAAGGTTTTTCATGTTTTTAAAGGCCAAATTTCACAAAACTGACCAAGTGTTTCGAAACACCCTAGGGCGTTTCGAAACAGGTGCCTCTAGTGGCCAAAACGTTTCGATACACGTATCGAAACGGGCCAGCGTTTCGAAACAGGCTAGGCCGTTTCGATACGCCCACGTGGCACTGACCCCAACGGTCATAAACCCCAACGGCTCTTTCCCAACTAACTTTTAAATGCAGGTCGTTTCGATACGGGCTAAGGGCGTTCCGATACGCGTTCCGAAACGGCAAAGGGGTGTTCCGAAACGGGTACCCTGACAGACTGCAACGGCTCTTTCTATATTGAGGGTGTTCCGAAACGGGTTCAAGCGTTTCGAAACGGGGAGCTGCAGAACTGCATTTATGGAGGGAAATAAAGGCTCCAACGACTCTATTTCAATCCCAACGGTCCTAAACGGCTATAAACTCAATTGGGAGTATAAAAGGGACCTCCAAGCATCAAGAGAAGACTAATGCTTCAATTATCAATCAACAAATGATCAAGAAATTGTCTTAGTGCTTAAAGTGTCATTTCTTGTATAGACAAACACTAGTGAGCCAAAATTGTCAAATTTGCTCAAGTGTTTTAGGTTTTGGGTGAGTGCTTAAGTGTGCAAACAAACACCTATTAGAGGGTTTAAGTTTGCTTTCTTGTTTCTCTTTGTAAAAGAGGGTTTTGATCAAGGCTTGGGTAGAAGCTTGATCGGTTGTAAGGGTTTCCTCCTAATCCTAGAAAAGGGGACGAATCAATTAGTGGATTGATTGTGAAATCCTTAGTGGGAAGCTAAGGTAGTGGATGTAGGTGCTTGTTAGAAGGCCGAACCACTATAAATCATTGTGTCTTTAATCTTTCTAGCTTCCTAAACCCTTCCACCCAAATATCCACCTCTCCACCACTTGGTGAGCATAATTGGTTGATCGAATCGAGCTCCACACAACCCAACAATTGGTATCAGAGCTTGGCTCAATCGGTGAGGATTAACATCCTATTGAGAAGATCCGGCAAGCTCGATCACTTTTTCATCAACCGGCTCAAATGGCGCAATCCATAGACAAACCGCCTTTCTTCGACGGAGCTCACTATGCCCATTGGAAGACAAAGATGAAGTTCTTCATCAAATCAAAAGATTACAAGCTTTGAGATGTAGTTGAAGATGGTCCGTTCGTGCCTAAAAGAAGTAAAGCGGAGTGGAGTGCCGACGATCGCAAGAAGATGGAGCTTAATTGCAAAGCCTTGCACATCTTGTTTTGTGCATTTGGCCCAACCATCTATGAGAAGATGTCTTCTTGTGAGAGTGCCAAGGAGGTATCAGACAAGCTTGAAGTCACATACGAGGGGACAAACGAAGTCAAGGAGACCAAGATTGGGCTCCTAACCTTGGAGTATGAGAACTTCAAAATGGATCCGGAAGAGAACATCGAGAAGATGTTTGATAGGTTCTCCACCATCACAAATGGTCTTAAAGGTTATGGAGAAGCCATCCCGGAGGAGAAGCTTGTTCGAAAGCTCATCTACTCACTTCCCGAGTCTTGGGACTCAAAGAGGACCGCCATCATCGAAGCCAAAAATTTGAAGACCTTGAAGCTTGATGAACTCATGGGGTCACTTCTTACTCATCAAATCATGGAGAAGAACAAGGAGGATGAGAAGAAGAGGGAAGAAATAAGAGCTATGAGAGAGAAGAAAATCAAAGGGCTTGGCATCAATGCTAGTGCCATGGCTTTCAAATCCTCCACTTGCCATCATGTCTACTCAAGTGAAGAGGAGGAGGAAGATGAAGAGATAGTTCATCTCTTCAAGAAGTGTGCCCCTTTCATGAACAAAGCTTTGAGAGAGCTTGAACGAGAACCTAAAAGAAAGAAGAGGGCAAGCACTTCTAGCCATAAGAAGAAGGCACATGTGGCTACTTGGAGTGATGAAGACTCCACCGACGATGAACAAGCCAACCTTTGCCTTATGGCCATCGAAGAAGATTCAAGGGTAACTTCTAATTCATCTACTTCATGTTCTTACACTTTTGATGAATTACAAGATGCCTATGATGATTTGGTTTTAGATTTTAAAAGCCACATTTTGAAAAACAATAAATTGATTTCAAAGTTAAAAATTCAAAATGATTTGCTTTCTAAAACCAAACTTGAACTTGAAGCAAAACTTGAAGAGTTTGAATTAAAATGTTTTGATTTACAAAAATTGCTTCAAAATGTTCAAGTAGAAAAAGATTTGATTTCCAAAGAGCTTGAAAAGAAAAACAATTTTGGAAAATCAAAATTTTATGTTAGACAATCTAGTGCCCCTAGATTTATTAAAGGAAAATGTTTTAGAAGTGTTTGGGTCCCAAAAGGACTAACCACTTCAATTAAAAAGGATGACATTGAAAAATGGATTCCTAAGGGGTCAAAAATTTGTGCTACTAATGTTCATGGATCCAAAGCAATTTGGATACCAAAAATCACTTGATTGTCTTTTGCTAGGTGTGATGGAGATGTTCAACAAGTCAAACATTGAGGGGGAGCTCCATACACACAAGGAAGAACACTTGAAGAAGGAAGACTTCACATCCTCCCTTGGGTTCAAGTGTTGGTAAAATTCTAGTTGTTTTTGCTTTTATTTGTTTATTTTAATTTAAATTCAACTAGATGATCATATATGTTGGACTAACATTTAAATGATGCTTTGAGTAAGGGGGAGCCATTTTAAAACCAAAATTCTCATTTTTGTCAAATTTTTACCTCTATTGTTATTTTTGAACTTATTGTTTTAAATCTTTTTGATATAACAAAAAGGGGAAGAAATGGTTTGAAAAATTGAATTTTCAAATGAATAAGGGGGAGTTTTATTTGAATTAATTTCTTAATCTCTTATTCACATTTTTAAAGATAAAGGGGGAGAATTCCAAACAATTTTTCAAGTGGTTTTATTATATCAAAAAGGGGAGATTGTAGAACTAATGTTTTGATATAATAATTAAAAAATGTTTTGGACTGATTTAAAAAGTATTTAAAACATCTCCAAAGTCCAAACAACTTGAAATAATATTTAAGGAATTTTTCATAAAGGTTTTTCATGTTTTTAAAGGCCAAATTTCACAAAACTGACCAAGTGTTTCGAAACACCCTAGGGCGTTTCGAAACAGGTGCCTCCAGTGGCCAAAACGTTTCGATACACGTATCGAAACGGGGCCAGCGTTTCGAAACAGGCTAGGCCGTTTCGATACGCCCACGTGGCACTGACCCCAACGGTCATAAACCCCAACGGCTCTTTCCCAACTAACTTTTAAATGCAGGTCGTTTCGATACGGGCTAAGGGCGTTCCGATACGCGTTCCGAAACGACAAAGGGGTGTTCCGAAACGGGTACCCTGACAGACTGCAACGGCTCTTTCTATATTGAGGGTGTTCCGAAACGGGTTCAAGCGTTTCGAAACGGGGAGCTGCAGAACTGCATTTATGGAGGGAAATAAAGGCTCCAACGACTCTATTTCAATCCCAACGGTCCTAAACGGCTATAAACTCAATTGGGAGTATAAAAGGGACCTCCAAGCATCAAGAGAAGACTAATGCTTCAATTATCAATCAACAAATGATCAAGAAATTGTCTTAGTGCTTAAAGTGTCATTTCTTGTATAGACAAACACTAGTGAGCCAAAATTGTCAAATTTGCTCAAGTGTTTTAGGTTTTGGGTGAGTGCTTAAGTGTGCAAACAAACACCTATTAGAGGGTTTAAGTTTGCTTTCTTGTTTCTCTTTGTAAAAGAGGGTTTTGATCAAGGCTTGGGTAGAAGCTTGATCGGTTGTAAGGGTTTCCTCCTAATCCTAGAAAAGGGGACGAATCAATTAGTGGATTGATTGTGAAATCTTTAGTGGGAAGCTAAGGTAGTGGATGTAGGTGCTTGTTAGAAGGCCGAACCACTATAAATCATTGTGTCTTTAATCTTTCTAGCTTCCTAAATCCTTCCACCCAAATATCCACCTCTCCACCACTTGGTGAGCATAATTGGTTGATCGAATCGAGCTACACACAACCCAACAGTTCTTCACCAAATTGGGTCTCTTCGGCTATCGAAGAGGACATTAGACGCAGAGCTGAATCTTTTCATGCTTGCTCTTTCTCTTTCGTTTCTAGATCATGTAATCAGGCTGCCGATGGGCTTGCTAAGCTTGTTAGGGACCTCAAGGTCCGAACCTTTTGGGGACCACCTTTCCCCCTGGCCTCCTTGTATACTTATGATTTGATTTAATGAATCTACTTTCTTCGGATAAAAAAACATTAACCGTGAAACATGCATGAAATATTTGAACCAATGTAACTTATCTCGGTTTACATTGTTGGGAGACGACGACAAAACTGGTTTCAATGCTCTCGACATTATATCATTTTCCCGATTCGATTTACCGATTTATTCGAAGAAGATTTGAACCAATGTAACTCATTTCGGTTCACCACCAAACGACATCGTTTCAAAGTTTGAAAGTTTTAATACTAGGAACGGCGAAAGGAAGCCATCATTGCGGGCCCTAGTTCCTATTAGTGTGAGTTCATAAAAGCCTGTGATTTTGTCCCTTAAAGAGGACCCTATTAGTACGAGTTCAAGTCTTTGCATATATATCATAGCGGATCAACGATCAATCTATCTAATATGACGAGACGCTAGAATTTTTAAACAATGTCAGAGGTTTAAATTTTAACGTTGTGAATGAAACAAATTGGATTGAAATGACTGTCACATAATAAGATTTTGTAATACTCAATCTGAATTAGTCGACCAGTAAATTGAATATCGATAATAATATATATATCATAACAAAATTTTAAAGTTTTTATATTGGATTGATTAGGGTTCTAATGAATATTAGAAGGGGCCGAATTTCTAAATTTTCCCTTTATATATATAGGTAATTGTCTGAAGCACAAGGAAAGCTTTTTTTTTTCTTTCTCACAAGTAGATTTCTAAAGTTGTCGCATGTCCCTTTTAGGATCATAAGCTCTAACTTTTAGATTCTAAACTTTAAACTATAATCTAAAATCATATTATCGTCAAAGCATGGAATATTTTTCATATATATATATATATATATATATATATATATATATATATGCACTTATAATTATAGTTGCATTTGCCACCTCGAGTTGAATTTTAGTTTATGGTGGAATTTATTTGTTAAATTCAATAATTTTTATTAAATAATGTTAAAAATAAAATAATATTTCTAAAATAAATATTGGGGTTCAAACTCACACATAATGTTGAGATTTTAGGGGCTCGATTCGTTCAACCAATGTGGCTCACCAAGTGGTGGAGAGGTGAATTTTTGGGTGGAGGTGGTGTGGAAGCTAAAATGTAAATTGACACAATGATTTATAATGGTTCAACCTTCTAACCAAGGTCTACATCCACTACCTTAGCTCTCCACTAAGGATTTCCAATCAATCCACTATTGATTCGTCCCCTTTTCTAGGCTTAGGAGGTAACCCTTATACACCGATCAAGCTTTCTACCAAAAGCCTTGATCAGACCCTATTTTACAAAGAGATAAACAAAGCAAACACAAATCCCTCTAATAGGTGTTTGTTTGTACAATTAAAGCACTCACCCAAAACCTAAAACACTTGAGCAAATTTGACAAATTTGGCTCACTAGTGTTTGTCTATACAATAAATGACAATTTAAGCTCTAAGACAATTCTTGATCATTTGTTGATTGACAATATGAGCATTAGCCTTCACTTGATGCTTGGAGGTCCCTTTTATACTTCTTGATGAGTTTATAGCCGTTCGAATTGAATTGGAGCCGTTGAGGACTTTAATTCCCACCATAAATGCAGTTCTGCAGCTCACCGTTTCGAAACGCTCGAACCCGTTTCGAAACACCCTTTAAGTAGAAAGAGTCGTTGCAGTCTGACGTGGACCCGTATCGAAACACTTTAGTCCATTTTGAAACACTCGTTTCGAAACGCCTGTCCCCGTATCGAAACGGCCTGCCTTTAAAAGTTAGTTGGGAAACAGCCGTTGAGGTTTATGACCGTTGTGGTCGAAGTCACGTAGACGTATCGAAACGACATAACCCGTTTCGAAACGCTACTAAAAAATCTCATCCAGAGAAAGCCCGTTTTGATACTCGTATCGAAACGTTTTTACTACTAGAATCCCCCGTATCGAAACGCCCTAAGGTGTTTCGAAACACCTGGACAGTTTTGTAAAGTTTGGCTTTGAAAAACATGTAAAATCTTTTAAAAACATCCCTAAACATAGTTTCAAGTTATTTGGACTTTGGAAATTGTTTTAAATACTTTTTAAATCAGTCCAAAATATTTTTTAATTATTATATCAAAACATTAGTTCTACACATAAGGTTGAAGCGAATGAACATCTAGGACCACTAAGTCAATTAGTAGATCTCAATTTAATTTAATTAGATTTTAATCCTTATATTACGGATAAACATGAAATTTAATCTCTTAGTAAGTCTGAATTGATTGCTCATTGATGATATGAAATTTGTGTAAGATTATTCAATTACATAAAAATCAAGATAAATTATTTAAGATGTTCTATAATTTTATTCATAAACCCCAAATTAAATTTACAACAAGTAAATTTCAAATAATTTGCTTCTATAGGTCACTAGTAACTCCCCTGCAATCTAAGAAATACGGGGATAAACGCAACTCAAATACTAAGCTTTTGTATTGGTTGGCTCCAAGATATTGAGGGCCTCTAATCTTTCTACTTCCCTACAAAGATGAATCTTTGATGAGTATTTGTTTTAGTTGTGTTTTTAGTTTTTATTTTGTTTAAATGCTAATTTGAGGGATTTAATTGGGTTGTTTTATGTTGTTTTCATGCAGGGGACATGATGCTGGCAATAAGCTGGAATGCTGCAGGAAATGCTGGAGTAATGGGCATGAATGCTGACTGGGCGCCACGCAAGCGTCTTCTAGAAGCTGACGTCAGCAGCAATGATAGCTTATCAAGCCGCTTATCAGATAGCCTATCTCCGAATTTTTGAATTTTAAATTTTAAACTTCGGTTAATTATTTTGTTTAATTTTTAAGTATCATTTTAGGTTTACCTAGGTTATTTGAAACACTATAAATACCCTTTTGGGGTAAGACTTGTTCATCAATCAATCATCATTCAATTGAATTCATCACTTGAATCATTTATTTTTCAAAGTTTCTTTCTTCTTTTTTCCTTTTAGTTTTTCTTTTTTTTTGAGATTATTTTTAAAATGTCGAGCATGATTAATTTAATAACCATGCTCGGCTAAATCTTCTTAAGCCGAAGGCTTATGCAATGACGTATTCTCAAGGTGAGGTTCGAATTTATGCTTCAACCATTTCAAAAACTTTTCTCGATTTCTTCATACTTTATTTTCTAAATCAAAATGATTTTTAAACCCAAAGATTGACTTTGGAGAAAACAATTGTTTTGATTTATCAAGTAGGAGGGAGGATCGGTTATTGAAACAAATCCGACTTCCAGGGAACACACTTAGTAAATAGATTACTAAGGGAAATTGAGATCGAATCGTTTTTTATAGAAATAACTTTTCGAGTTGGTTACGAGCTTAAAGAATTTGTTTTCTCAAACATTGAGTTGGTTTAGACGAATTATCAAAACTGAAGCTAAACATTAAGTTTGGAAATTCAGTTTACAAAGAAAATGTAACCCCCTTGACCCGCCTATGCGTTATTACGAGTCTTAGGAAGTCACATTAGGGTCACCGGAGCGACCCACGATAAAATTTCAAATAAATATATTTGCTGAACCATTTGAAATCCCAAATCAAGTTTTGAATTAAAATACAATTTCACAAAAATATTTAGATAATGAAACAAAAATCTGATACAAATTATTAACACAAGTTTCAAATCCGAATATAAATGAAAACGTGACATACATGCCCCCTAATTATACAGATACCATAATCCGCAAGCAAGCCAAAGAAACTCTCATACCGACGTTGACAACTGCGACAAATTCGATCTTCTAACCTGTGATGGTGAAAAAAATAACGTGAGCTTCGGAAAGCTCAGTAATACAAACTACCAGGAGATGCTAAAGGTACAAGTAGGTATATGGCAACTTAACATTGTCATGAAGAATTTAAGCAACGGTAAGCTCAAATTACGATTTGATAATTCGGTGAAGCATTATTAGGAGGTCACATAGCTGTTCTTTATTTGATCCCCTAAACCGTAAGAGGTGGTCTAAAGCCAGAGATTCAAAAGAGATTCAGGTTTCAAAAGTTGAATCAAGAAGTTCATAGTGGTCCATTAAGTGCGAATTGAAAGTTTACTGAGGGTTCAACATTGATACAATAATTTAGTAGGGTATGTTTCAGGAGAGGTCAGAAAGTTCTATTAATTAACTTAACTACCCTCAACCGAACTCTAAAATGCAATTCGCCCTGAACTGCATACAGAAGGTCTTACCCTAGGCCTGAGGCGTAGGAGCCTACCTAAGGGGATACCTTAGGTCCAGAAAGACTTACCATAGGCCCGTGGGCGTAGGAGCTTAACAGAAAGGCTTACCCTAGGCCCATTGGGCGTAGGAGCTTAGGTCTAGAAGGACTTACCAGCGCTGAGCCTACATATCATCATTCGTATTCCAGATAATATACCCCAGATGATTTTAGTTTATATTCAGAAGACAATATTACAGAAAATAAATATCAAACCTATTTTTATACCAGAAAACAGATATCAGATTTATTTTATTATTATTATTATTATTATTATTATTATTATTATTATTATCATTATCATTATTATTATTATTATTATTATTATTATTATTATTATTATTATTATTTCGTATTCAAATGTCAGATATCATATATATTTTTCATATCAGAGGTCAAAAATCAGAGAATTGCTTTCTTTTCGTATTACAGTATCATACTTCCAAATTTTAAGCATATGGACTTGATTTAGAACAAAAAGTATTTACAGATACATGGTACGCGCTTTATGGCCCAATTCATTTCTTAGAGGTACTTGATAGATATCAGAAAGATGACATTTGTCAATTTTGAACTGATTTCAGAACGAGGTCCCTACGAATAGGGGAGTTCGATAAGACGGATCGAATCAACATCGGAAGTTGATGCATCAGAATCATCGGGATTTTAGATATATCGCGAGCAGAATTAAATGTTACAACCTATGAGGGTATTAAGGTCATTTTGACCTTCGGGAGGGGTAAACTGGTAATTTGAAACAACAATGTATAAACGGTGATGTACAGAATTTATGACTTCTAGTTGCTTGTCAAGTTTCCAAACCCCTTTGAACTAACCGGAACCCATTAACACCGTGTTTAATATCCCACCGGAAAGGTACACTTCAATCATTCATTTCTCAGATCTGACTACGGAGCATAACAACAATAGTTCACTATCACCAATCGTCCACTGAACTTATTCTAAAAATCAAGCATATATTCAGATGATATTTTCCAAGTATTCAAACATGTGCATTGTACTTGAACTCATTCCAAAACATCGAAAGTACCTTATAAAAATAGATCTCTCTTACTATTAGCTATGTACTTCCTCTCAATAAACTGTACGCCTTTATATGGTATTCCTCCAATATCCTCTTAGTATCATAAACGACCAACAGACACGGGTCGTATTACCACTTCTTGTTTGAGTCATTACTTGGTTGGCCTTATTTGGAGTTCTCAATTCCATGTCTTAGAAACATTCTCAATCATTATAATATCCGAGGGTATTTCAGACAATTCGATGCTCGAAGGTGTTACGATTGTTCAGAGTCTTTCAGTCCTTCCAACTATTATTTCATTTAAGTTCTCAAGGGTATTTGCCACCTCGAGTTGAATTTTAGTTTATGGTGGAATTTATTTGTTAAATTCAATAATTTTTATTAAATAATGTTAAAAATAAAATAATATTTCTAAAATAAATATTGGGGGTTCAAATTCACACATAATGTTGAGATTTTAGGGGCTCGATTCGTTCAACCAATGTGGCTCACCAAGTGGTGGAGAGGTGAATTTTTGGGTGGAGGTGGTGTGGAAGCTAAAATGTAAATTGACACAATGATTTATAGTGGTTCAACCTTCTAACCAAGGTCTACATCCACTACCTTAGCTCTCCACTAAGGATTTCCAATCAATCCACTATTGATTCGTCCCCTTTTCTAGGCTTAGGAGGTAACCCTTATACACCGATCAAGCTTTCTACCAAAAGCCTTGATCAAACCCTATTTTACAAAGAGATAAACAAAGCAAACACAAATCCCTCTAATAGGTGTTTGTTTGTACAATTAAAGCACTCACCCAAAACCTAAAACACTTGAGCAAATTTGACAAATTTGGCTCACTAGTGTTTGTCTATACAATAAATGACAATTTAAGCTCTAAGACAATTCTTGATCATTTGTTGATTGACAATATGAGCATTAGCCTTCACTTGATGCTTGGAGGTCCCTTTTATACTCCTTGATGAGTTTATAGCCGTTCGAATTGAATTGGAGCCGTTGAGGACTTTAATTCCCACCATAAATGCAGTTCTGCAGCTCACCGTTTCGAAAGGCTCGAACCCGTTTCGAAACACCCTTTAAGTAGAAAGAGTCGTTGCAGTCTGACGTGGACCCGTATCGAAACGCTTTAGTCCGTTTTGAAACACCCGTTTCGAAACGCCCGTCCCCGTATCGAAACGGCCTGCATTTAAAAGTTAGTTGGGAAATAGCCGTTGAGGTTTATGACCGTTGTGGTCGAAGTCACGTAGACGTATCGAAACGGCATAACCCGTTTCGATACGCTACTAAAAAATCTCATCCAGAGAAAGCCCGTTTCGATACTCGTATCGAAACGTTTTTGCTACTGGAATCCCCCGTATCGAAACGCCCTAAGGTGTTTCGAAACGCCTGGACAGTTTTGTAAAGTTTGGCTTTGAAAAACATGTAAAATCTTTTAAAAACATCCCTAAACATAGTTTCAAGTTATTTGGACTTTGGAAATTGTTTTAAATACTTTTTAAATCAGTCCAAAATATTTTTTAATTATTATATCAAAACATTAGTTCTACTCATAAGGTTGAAGCGAATGAACATCTAGGACCACTAAGTCAATTAGTAGATCTCAATTTAATTTAATTAGATTTTAATCCTTATATTACGGATAAACATGAAATTTAATCTCTTAGTAAGTCTGAATTGATTGCTCATTGATGATATGAAATTTGTGTAAGATTATTCAATTACATAAAAATCAAGATAAATTATTTAAGATGTTCTATAATTTTATTCATAAACCCCAAATTAAATTTACAACAAGTAAATTTCAAATAATTTGCTTCTATAGGTCACTAGTAACTCCCCTGCAATCTAAGAAATACGGGGATAAACGCAACTCAAATACTAAGCTTTTGTATTGGTTGGCTCCAAGAAATTGAGGGCCTCTAATCTTTCTACTTCCCTACAAAGATGAATCTTTGATGAGTATTTGTTTTAGTTGTGTTTTTAGTCTTTATTTTGTTTACATGCAAATTTGAGGGACTTAACTGGGTTGTTTTATGTTGTTTTCATGTAGGGGACGTGATGCTGACAATAAGCTGGAATGCTGCAGGAAATGCTAGAGTCATGGGCATGAATGCTGACTAGGCGCCACGCAAGCGTCTTCTAGAAGCTGACGTCAGCAGCAATGATAGCTTATCAAGCCGCTTATCAGATAGCCTATCTTCGGATTTTTGAATTTTAAATTTTAAACTTTGGTTAATTATTTTGTTTAATTTTTAATTATCATTTTAGGTTTACATAGGTTATTTGAAACACTATAAATACCCTTTTGGGGTAAGACTTGTTCATCAATCAATCATCATTCAATTGAATTCATCACTTGAATCATTTATCTTTCAAAGTTTTTTTCTTCTTTTAGTTTTTTTTTGAGATTATTTTTAAAATGTCGAGCATGATTAATTTAATAACCATGTTCGGCTAAATCTTCTTAAGCCGAAGGCTTATGCAATGGCGTATTCTCAAGGTGAGGTTCGAATTTTTGCTTCAACCATTTCAAAAACTTTTCTTGATTTCTTCATACTTTATTTTCTAAATCAAAATGATTTTTAAACCCAAAGATTGACTTTGGAGAAAACAATTGTTTTGATCTATCAAGTGGGAGGGAGGATCTGTTATTGAAACAAATCCGACTTCCAAGGAACACACTTAGTAAATAGATTACTAAGGGAAATTGAGATCGAATCGTTTTTTATAGAAATAACTTTTTGAGTTGGTTACGAGCTTAAAGAATTTGTTTTATCAAACATTGAGTTGGTTTAGACGAATTATCAAAACTGAAGCTAAACATTGAGTTTGGAAATTCAGTTTACAAAGAAAACTCAAGGATTGACCTTGTAGTAATTTCGCTAACAAGTTTTTCGAAATCAAAAATTTCTACTAATGAATCTTGAAGAACAAGTCAAAGCTTAGCCAAGGCTGAATATCTCAATTATTAGTTTTAACATCTTTAAACCATTCCTCTTGCTCTATTAAATTATTAAATTTCAGTGCAATTTCCCTTCCAAATCACACAAACTTAATTTCATCATCTCTTGGTTCAGAAACGTCAAAGGCGCAACAAGGAAAGTCTAAGTCTTTGTGGGTTCGACTCCTATTTTCCTATCTATACTTAATTTAATTCTTTTATTTATTTATTTAAGGAAATTAATTTTGACAATCTTGTTCAATTTTCAAATGGAAATGCTGTTGGGAATTCCTCTGCAAGAAACTCCAGGTTCTGAAGACGGAACCAGTAGCTGATAAGGTGAAACTCCAGCGCCACATCGGTTTCTGAGCTTCGGGTCGCTGTTTCTTCTCTCAATCTCTTCCTCGATTTCCTTCATCTCCGTTGAGAATCTGTTAAACGCTTCAATGATCTCTGGGTTTCCTTTCCATGTCGAAACCTCTTTTCTATCCCCTAAGTACTCTTCATCCGCTGAATGTGTAGATAAAATGTCTAGTACCGACATCAAAACCGTCATGTCTTTTAAACTTGGCAACGATGATAAGAAATACCCTTCGGGATCTGAAACGAAACTCGGGTAATCCAGATCGTCCTCGTCGGGCACTAGCCGCCGCATGTATGGCGGACGTATGGGGACGTATGCGCCGTGATGGTACTGCCCAAAGTTGAGAGCGGCATGTTTTGCCGATGAAATCCAGATGAGGGTGGTTAAGATCGAGACGAGATCCTCCGGGGTTGAAAGCTTGGGCCACCAGGTTTCGTGGCAGAGATCGGCGTGGCCTACATTGATGGACTCGTAATACCAGGCATTGAGTTCTGGATCGGATCGGATACTGATCGAATCCGGGTAGTAATAGTTGACGTAGTCCTTAACTAGTCTCTCAATGGCTGACCATATAAGCAACCCATCGTTGGCGTATGGATAGTCTTGGATGAGTAATTTTATGCCGTACGGCTCGGTCGGGTCTGCTTCTGCAATCCCCCTGCATTACAAATAGTGAAAATCGGAGTTGAGCGCGATTCTCGAGTGCCAAATGATTGAATAAAACCGGGTCAAGATCAAGTCGAATTGTAAACAACCCTACGTACCTTCTAATGAGGTCCGCAGGGAGGGCTTGCATGTCGAAGCGCCAGTTTTTGTAAGCGAAAGAAGTGATCTCCATTGAGCATTCTTTAGTGGAGAAGAGGGATTCGATTATTCCATCGGCGCTGATGAGAAGCTCACGAGCTCTGGCATTAATGTCCAATGTGTATCGCATGTGAGGATGAAGAAGCTTGTGAATCGGATGCATTGCACTTAAATTTCGTCTTGCAGCTATGATAAACGGTTCCATGCATGCATGAGTCCGCAACCTGTACACATTTAGAATCGAAATCTTTACAACGGTTTTCTCATATATACGTTAAATTGATATGCATACGTACCAATGCTGAATCAATTCATGAGCTCCGGAATCGTTGGAGCAAACATGGGCTTTAGCTAATTGCCATTGCCAGCAGGTAGTGGCATCAACAGGAGGGGTAATCACTCGTTTCGTAGGCGTGTAAGGGCTCATCGGCGGTAGGCTGAGTTCGATAGCAATCGGCTTCAAAGTTCCCAACTGAGTCAAGAAGAAAATCGTCCGAGTTGCATAGGCTTTTCGATCAGGGTGGGCGTTGATGCTGTTGAGAAATGGAAGGTAGGCATCGTGATAGTCCAGTACAAACAGTTTTTTCTTTTCAATTGCCTGCAAAAAATAATCAAATAGAAAAGTAAACATTTTATTGATTTGATTTGGAGAAAATGACAGATTTTTTTATTACGTAGTAAAGTAAAGTCTCAATCAATGGCAGCTTGCGAAATCAAACAAGTTAGTCCTTTTCGTTTTACCTCTTGAACGGACATGCCATCAAGATGAGGGGCGATGTGTTCTTCTCTGAACGCAGACTCTTGTGGACCATAAACGGAGGCTTCCAATTTGCTTACAGGTGGAAAAACATCGAGCCTTTCGATGCTCAACGGATTCATTCCGGCCAGCGTCAGTCGACCGAATTCATCGTCTCGTAAACAACACGAAGCATCCCCTGCAATTTTCCAATTCCCAGTTTCTATTTATTCATGTTGTCTGTTTGTTGGTGTAGCCTCCTGGTTGTGTTATACTTTTTTCCTCCATTTAGGTTTTTAACGAGTCACACAACTCAGGTTCTTAATTTTTCTTTAATAAAAAGCTATTTGCCGAGAAAAATAAAAATTCTGAATTGAAGAAAGCTCTTACTGGAGACGATGTATGGAGGGTCGAACTTGAAAGCGTCGGCCGTCGATTCTTTGATCATCTTATTAAGATGCGAATAGTTTCGGCATTGCTTGTACAGATTATTGATATCGGCGAAGGAAATGACGGCCTCGCCTTCAGTTGTATGTTTAAGGAAAGGGAAAAGATTGTTCATCATTGCTTTCCGGCTTCCTGCGTCGACCGTCTCTCTTTTCACGTCTCCGAATGCTTCGTCTCTTGGTACATACATCGGCATGGACTCGTCTGCCTGAGCTTCGGACTTGGGATCTGTGCCATTTTCATCGAAATCAGCATAAATTGGATGACATATAGTAATTATACATTAGTAACATTTCTGGTAAGAATATTGAATTTAAGCTCACCTGACTTTGTGGAAGGACGACCGGTACGGCACCGTCGAGGATACGGCCGCCGTTCTCCTCCTAAAACAGGCCTTGCATATTTGGTTCCTTTATCTGGGTCTCCCAAGTCATTGTAAACGTCGTAGTCATAGATTCGATCCGACGAAACCCTAACGCCAACTCCATTGCCCCTCAGTTCGCTTAATTCTTTCTTCCTCAACTCCTTCAATCCTTCCGGCGTTTCACTTGGTAAAAATGCCTGTCATTTCATCATTCACCAGTTCATGCCATCATTTCACATTATTATTATTATTATTATTACTATTATTATGTGTAAAAATTCAACCTTATTACAAAAGAAGATTCTTTTCTCCGACTGAAGATTCTCCGGTTGAACCCAAGATTCACAATCGAAATGAAGAGAATCTTCAAGGGAAACACTCTTCAAAAACAACTCCTTTTGATCTTTGTTGGTGACGAGAATAGCTCCGGGAACCCCAAAGTTTGTATCAACGAGAAATTGAACGTTGTGGGTGATGAATTTGTCTGCGGTTATGTTCAAATCTCTGGACCACTCGATTTTGGCTTCCTTGCTCAGCTTCGGCTTCCCCGTCCCTTCATTCATTTCCAAACACATTAGCATGTATACATATATGTTTGCTTTACAAAATCGATGCTTACTTGGGTCAACTTCAGAGCTAACAAGTTGAAGAGAAACGCCTTTCCGAGCATCAATGGCGGCATTAGAAGAATCCCACCAAAACATCAACTCCTTCATCTTCTCCTTCGTATCGTACCCGACTGTTACCCGAGCCGACAAAGTGGATTGCGTCGGAGTTTTCAGGTTTGAAACAATACTGACGGAATCGAGCTCGGTGAGCTTTGTCACCATGGGAACAGCCGACACCACCTTCCTCACTTGCACTGTTCTTCTCTCCCATGACTTCAACCACGGGGTTGAATGGCAAATAAAGTAATTATTAGATGCGAATGATTTCGAACCTAACATTTCATTAATCTTAGTTGCCGCCATTTATTGTTTGAAAAAGAAATCAAAGCTAAGATTATTACGATGAAAAGATATAGGGTTTGCTACTAGTGAGTTCGAATTATGGAACATATATAGAGTTTAGCCAACATATTTATAGACAAAAGTAGCTGAAACTGAAAATAAAACTTGGAGTAATATTCATATTTTAATTCTAATATTAAGCTCAACACGAAGGATAAAAATAAAGACGAGAAATAAAAATATCAAATAAAATGAAATTTATATCCAATTTATTTCTACATGGATGTTTATTTTGAATTAAAACTAAAAAATATATTAAATTTTTTTATGGTTATTCAAAAACTTGCAGAATTTAATTCGCTCCCGTTAATGATTTTCTAGGAAAAAAATCGATTCGATTAAAAGTTAAAATGTTTAAAATTTTAATTTTATAGAATTTAGTTCAATTATTAATTGAACAGACCATTTAAACACCCTTAATTATCAGTTTACTTCATTATAAATCACCTTTGTCCTCTTCATGTTAATCTCAATCAGATAAAATTGAATAGTTTACTTGGGAGGGGCTCATGCCCTCTAATTTTTTTTGGTTAATTCAATTTAGGTCCTACGAGTTTAGGTATGAGTTAAATTAAACATATTTTCCCCTCCATTCATTTTGCAGTTTTGCTTAAATATCTTTTAGATCGTTATACAATTTGTTCGTTTTAATATTCAATCCTAATTTTGTCCTGATTAATTGATGGAACCTTGAACTTGCGTACACAATTTCATTCAAAAACAACATTTAATGATACGATTAGGTTCATACAGGAACTTTAATGATTAGGTTAAGTGTTGAACGTGAATATTGGACCACAATTATACGATTAGGTTCATACAGGAACTTTAATGATAATTGAACATTGTTGATGTAAACCTAATTTCAATCTTTAAGGGAACAAAAACTGCTGGTTTGAAAGGATATCGGAACAAAGAATGGCCACAATGATTAAAAATGGCGTGTTCCAACTATATGATTTGGGATCGAACAGTTCAGTTTACAGGTGTATAAATTTATTCAAATTTAAAACCAGACACACATACTACCTTCTATTCGAATAAAATTATTAAAAAATATTTATGTATATACATGGTCAAGAAGACCGGACTCCATTTTACACGGCAGTTCTCAGCCTCTCACCTTTCTCTCTTGCTAGACAGATCTTGAACGACAAAAACTGTCGTCCTTGTCTCGTCTAAAATATGTTCTTAAATCTTCTCCACCACAAAAAAGATTCTAATAAAAAAACTTCAATAAATGGATTTATATAAACAAAACGTGTTTGTTTGTTTTATCTTTTTGCTAATCAAGAGTTTCATTATCATTGATAGATGAAACGACAAAAATATGTGATTCCAAAAGGGCCAAAAAGGCTAAAAAAAATCAGATGGAAATCTTCTACCCCTTTTCGGTGACCATACATATGACCCCACGTTCAAAATTAATTTTAGGGTTTAGGGTTTAGAGTAGGTTAGAGGTTGTGGTTAGGGTTTAAGGAATTTAGGTAGGGTGTATTTTTTAGGGTTCAAGATATAGGGTATAGAGTTTAGAATTTAAAATTTATGGTTATGGCTTAAAATTTAATTTTGTAATATTTTTTAGTGTTAGGACATATATAGTGACACCAAAAAAGGTCAGACAAATTTTATCCCAAAGAAACCCATCCGGACACAAACAAAAACAAGCTATAGCTCACACAAACTTTAAAACCACATAGGGCATATTTTCAAAGATTAAATATACTATATAAACAAAACGTGTTTGTTTGTTTTTTTTTCTTTTTGCTAAGCAAGAGTTTCATTATTATTGATAGATGAACCCACAAAAATATGTGATTCCAAAAGGGCCAAAAAGGCTACAAAGAAACCAGATGAAAAATTTTTATCCCTTTTCGGTGCTCCTACATATGCTTTCACGCTTAAAATTAATTTTAGGGTTTAGGGTTTAAGGTTTAGGATTTTAAGTTAGGGTTGTGGTTAGGGTTTAAGAAATTTAAGCATGGTGTATGTTTAGGATATATAGTGTAGGGTTTAAAATTTAAAATTTAGGGTTAGGACTTAGAATTTAATTTTGTAGTGTTTTTTAGTGTTGGGACATATGTAGGTGCACCGAAAAGGAAAAGACATTTTATCCCAAAGAAACCCATCCGGACACAAACAAAAACCAGCTATAGCTCACACAAACTTTAAAACCACATATGGCATATTTACAAAGATAAAATCAAAACGTGTTTGTTTTGTTTTTCTAAGATATTTATCGGAATGAGTCTAGTAATAATATTCAAGAAAAAAAATATTACAATATAAAAAACGCGAGAAGAGGGTGAATTTTGCTTAAACTCTAGAATTGAAAGCTAAGCATATATAATTTTAAATATTTTTCAAAGAAAAAAAATTGAGATGTCTCTTACATTACCACAATATGTGAAAGTATCGGCGTAATTTTATAGTCATTTTGAATGCTATATGAAAAACGTAAATCAGATGACGAGAAAACTTAAGATGTAAACGATCATAACATGAATGATTCGACGGATTTAAATTTCCATACAATCACTCATGTGATGTTTCATTGTACAAATATATTTAAGATCTAATGTCTACTATAGCGAATACATTTCGTTGTTCCAACACCGAGTGTAAATTACATATTTAATCCTCCAACTCTATAATGTTATTAATGAGCAGAAATACATTACACTGTTAGAATGGCATTCCCTTGCCACGAGATTAAGATTCCAGGACAACCGTCTGCATATCTCCAAACAAGACAAAACTACAGGCTTTTGAACACCTCAGGAGAAGTATGAACATTCTGCAACTATTCAACAGCCAACTTGCAGTCACTTTCAATGACCAGTTTCGAATTATCAACCCATGGAGAAGCTAAATTATGATTTTTAACGGAGTTGACCCCTAAAGTGTTTTTCAGAATATTGTTTTACTCTCATAACTAAAAATTGTGACCTCATATGACTCTTCAATTAATCTCTGTTTAATCTTGTCCAATCAAGATACGTTATGTGACACTTTTAACATAAAAAAACACGGTTAGCTTTAATAGAAGTGAGTAATTTGCCTCTTAAGTCTTCCGTATTTTCTTTTTGTTCTATTATTCTCTAAATTTTTATTCAATTCAAAATTGAATAGGTTAAATATTAAATAATATGTTGAAATATTAAAATCTCTCTCTTTCTTGTTTCATCTTCTTCATGTTTTTTCTTCTTCCACAAATTTTAAAAAGTTATCAGTCCTCACTAGGGATGGGCATTTTATCCGGATCCGACGGGTTCCTACCCGACCCAGCTCGACCGGGTCGAATTTTTTAATGAAAAAATCGGGGTCGAGTCGGATCAGATCGAGTTTTTGCTAAAGGTATACTCGGGTCGGGTTCGGGTTTAGGGTGGAAAATATCCGACCCGGGACTAACAGTGTAATTTTCCCCTAAATTTTTTAGGTATATTTATAATAATACCCCTCTTTATATATATTTTATAATTAAGTCCTTAAAATTGAATTTTTATTTATAATTTAGTCCTTTAAATTATAATTTTTTTACAATTAAGTCTCTTAAAATTATTTTTTTACAATTAAGTCCCTAAAATTAATTTATTTTATATAGTTTGGGTCGGGTCGGGTCGGGGTCGGATATAGTATATTTATTTTCGGGTTACGTCGGGTCGAATTTTTTAAAGAATATTGTCGGTCGGATCGGGTGCAGGTTTAAGGTGTTTATTTTCGGGTCGGGTGCGGGTGGGCCAAAAAACCCGACCCGTGCAGGAGAATCATTGATCCCATCACCCACCATAGCAAAAATGGTTTCAAGTGTATTTCCCCTATTTTACAGTTGTCTTCCTCTTTCATTAAATCATGGATACATTTTTTGTTTAATTTTTAGGTGTAAAATCGGATTTTTGTCCAGACTTATATATATATATATATAGTATAATAATAATAATAAATAAAACAGATAATAATAAAAGGATTAATATCTTATACACAAGCGGTGGAAACTGAAAGTTTTCACAAGCGCTTTAGTTTTAGGGTATAGGGAGTTAGTTTAGGGTATAGGGTTTAAGAGTTTAGGTGTAGGGGTTTAGAATTTAGGGATTGTTGTTTCAATTTAAGGTTTAGGGTTATAATTTAGAGTTTATAGGTTAGGGTTTAGTTTTTAGGGTAATATGGTGAGGATTTAGGTTTTAACCTATAAACCCTAAATTATAACCTTAAACCTTAAATTGAAACAACTATCCCTAAATTCTAACCCCATACACCTAAATCCCTAAACCATATACCCTAAACTAACTCCCTATACCCTAAAACTAAGGCGTTTGTGGAAACTTTCAATTTCCACCGCATGTGTATAGAATATTTATCCATAATAAAAACCCAAAATATATTAAAATCCAAAAATAATATAAAGTCCAAATATACATACAAAAACACAATACATTACAAAAGCCCGAACCAAAAGCCAATGATCCGTTACAATAGCACAACTCAGACCCAACCCATTACAGCTGTTTACAACCCATATCCAGCCCAACAAGCACAAAAACCTCTCGGAATCTCTTTGTGTTTCTTTTTTCCGCTCGAATTTGAGCCCTAAGGGACATGTGTCGACATGACATTGGCCCTTTCTTTTTCACTCGGATTCCTACCGAACTGGGACTAGCTGGCATCGCCAGCCGTGCAAGGATGATGTCACGTCTGACAACAGGTATAAATACCTCCGAAGAGAGAGAAAAGCTATAATTAATACAGTAATAATTGCATTAATAATTACTAAAAAAGAAAACGAAAAGTCAAAGAGAGGGAGAGGTTACCCGATGAGTCTTAGTCGACCGGGGAAGACAACCGGACACAGAGACCTTGCCGGAAGCTCACAGGAACCATCAGAACACCGAACTGAGGTATTTCTACCTATGTTCTTTCCTTTTTCCCCTCTTTACCTGTTCGAAAAGCACAAAAACAAGTTAAATCCCTAAAAACCGAACCTTAGTTTGTCTAAAAACAGATCTCAATCATAAAATATGTCTTAAATCTAAACTCAAACATAAAAATCAGATCCAAAAACATTAGAACTTAGATCTAAGTTAATACAAAACGAATCTAAATCTCTAAGTGTCAGATCTAGTTCGAAACTATATATATATATATATATATATATATATATATATATATAATAACAAAAAAAGGAGAGATTGAGGGCTTATCTTGCTTCGTCATTGCCGGAAATACCGTCGGAGTGAGGGTTTGAGTGCTAGAGCCATTGTCGGAGTCAAAAAATAGAGAGGAGAGGTCACTGGTTTTGGGTAGATAGCCTAGGATAAGGTGAAGATAGGTGTTTCTAACGAAACGGGACTCATATCTAGGATTAGGGTGAAAAAATGAGCTTTTGGGTAGAATTAGGGTTTCGGTGACGGCGGAGGTGGTGGTCCGAATTGCAGACGGTGGCCGAAAAAGCCAGGTGTGACCGGAGAAGATGACCGGAGAAGGTCTGGTCATCGAAAAAAGGAAGAAGAAGATCAGACGGTGGTCGGAGGTTGCAGAGGTGTCGGAGAAGATGATCGGAGAAGGTCTGGTCATTGGAAGGAGAAAGGAAGAGACCGAAGATGATATCAGGTGACCGATATCATCCCGGCTGCTATAAACAGTTCGAATAAGAGTTAGAGGGCGAATGAGGATTAAAACGGTGGTTTTTGAAAAGTTTTTGACAAATTCTTGAAAAATGGGGTTTTTGATCTTTAAAAAACATGTTTGGGAAGGATTTGTTTGTTTGTAAGAATCAAACCAAGGAATTTTGAAATGTTCTTGGTTTGTTCTTGAGGAAAAAAGGTTTATGATCTTCAAAAACAATTTTGGGGAAGGCTTTTGGTGTTTTTGAAGATCGAATGAAGGAATTTTTGAAGAAGGATGAATAGAGGTGAGAAGTTGAGTTTTGATCGAGAAGGGCTAAGGTTTCGAGGATTTTTGGTATTCGGATTCAGAGGATTTAGGAGAGAGAGAGAGAATTGAGGAGAGGGAGGGAGGATAGACAAATGACTGTTTTAACTCGGTTTGGAGTTATTTATACCGAGTTGGGAACAACACCGTTTTGGAAAGTCGGGTCACAAAGGATCCACGTGTTTTCACACGGGTTTTGTAACACCCCAAAACCTAGCCTAAATTTTATGAGTTAATTGAATAATTAATAACTCAATTAGATTAAAAAAATTTAAGTAATTAGATTAGATTAAGTACATTAAGAACTCAATTGAAAATTTAAGAAACTAATAACTAGAGAAAGTGACCAAATCGGATGAAGAAGAAAACAACAAGGATTGCATGCAATAATTAAAGGACTACCTAAAATGCCCTCATTAATTACTATGATTAATGTGGGATCAATGAGTAAATTAGAGACTTGAGATGGCAATTAGGTGGCCATCTTGTCACCATTAAATTTGTCTCCATGGCCGGTTCCCTTAGTGGGAAAGAAAGAAACAATTGTGCACCAAAAAGATAGAAAAGAAAAGAAACTTGAAGGGTTATGGAAACACTCGGCCATTGTTAAAGAAGAAGGAAGAAAAGAGCTTGCATGTCCATCTGTTGAGTGGATCGAAAGATCGATAATTACCAAGAGGGGGGTGAATTGGAATTTTAAAGGATTGAGAGTGGAAATTGGCAAATTAAAAATGATGAACAAGGGATTTAGAGTGGTTCAAGTTCCAAATGAACTCTACATCCACTACCTTAGTCTCACTAAGGATTTGCAACAATTTCACTAAATTGATCTTCCCCTTTTCTATGACAAGGAGGCAACCCTTTACAATATCGGTTGATTTTTCTACCCAAAAATCAACCAAACCCTCACTCAATAGAACAAAGAAAATTTGAAGGCTAATTAGGTATCTCTCAATACAAATGATAGCCCCAATACAAGCACTCAACCCAATTTTACAAAGTAAGAATGAAGAACACAAATTAGGATTTTACACAAGTTGGGATTTTTGCTCAAATGCTTGAATTTGATGTTTGGATGTTTGCTTTAGGATCAATAATTGTTGCTGATGCTTTTGGATGTCCCTTTTATACCTTCTCATTGATTTCTAGCCGTTTGGGTGGTTGGGAACATAAATGGAGCCGTTGGAACCCTCTCTTGCCACCATAAATGCAGTCTGCACCAACCCGTTTCGGAACACGGGAAACCTGTTTCGGAACGGACTAAAATAGAAAGAGCCGTTGGAGTGCATTTAAGAGCCCGTTTCGAAACGCCTTAGGGCCGTTTCGGAACGGTTTTGCCACTGTAAAAGGGTCGTTTCGGAACGGTCCTAGCCCGTTTCGAAACGCCTTAACGGTTTTTAGAAAATCAGTTAAAACATACAACGGTCACATTTTCAAAATAAAACCTAGCCCTTGTTTCGGAACGGGATTGATCCGTTTCGAAACGAAATGGCTACTGTCAAAGGGTCGTTTCGGAACGGGCTTGATCCGTTTCAAAACACCCCTTTTATATTTAAAAATATAACTTATTTTTGAACCGTTGAAGCCTTTTTTAAACAAATATGAAGAACAGTTTCGAAACGAGTGCTACCGTTTCGAAACGAGTTAAAGTGTTTCGATACGCGTTTCGGAACGATGGTCGACAGTGATGAAATCGTTTCGAAACGCCTGATGGCCGTTTCGGAACGGGTGCTTAAAAATCACTGTTTCTTGTTTGAAACACTTAGAAAAAAATATGTGAAAGGCTTGTTTTTAACTTGGTCATAATATTAAAACTATATGGGGATATTTTGATGACTTAAAATTCGTTTTGATTTTTTTGATTTAGTCCTTAGGTTTTTAGTTATATCAAAATTAAAATATTTGTTTCACAATCTCCCCCTTTTTGATATAACAAAACCAAAGTTAGAATTTTTGGAATTTTGAAGGTTTTGAAAAATATTCTAACTCCCCCTTAATTTAAGATAGGTTTTTTTTTAAAAAAAAATTTGATTTGAAGTTTAAGTTTAAAAACCTTTTAAAATTAAAAAAACAAATTTTAGTGTTGTGGCTCTTAAATTTCTTCTCCCCCTTTTTGTTAGATCAAAAAGAATAACATAAGCTCATAGAGAAGATAAAAGATTAGTACCAATAAGCAATAATAAGCAACCATAGAATTAATTCATAATAAAAATATCCAAAACATAATTCAAACATTAAGTTCAAACATAAAATCCCAAATAAAAAAAGCCAAAAGCATAGGTCCTAAAAACATGAGAAAACATAAAGATGCAATCTTAATCCTAAAAGCATAAATAAAATGATATGATATGATATGAAGTTCCTAGGCCTCGTCATCATCATCCTCGTCATCATCATCATCGTCCTTGGCTTGAGAACGTTGAAACTTCGTCCATTGCCCATATAGAGTGGAGAAGGAAAGATCCAAGTTGGAATGAGAAGTTTCAAGAGAAATAAGACGATCCTCGACATTCTTCAAACGATTGCCCATTGTTTCAAAGCCCGAAGCAATGCTAGTGTCCAAAGCATTCATTCGAGTGTCCAAAGCATTGAACCGCTCGGTGAGGAAAGCCGTGAGGGCTTCATTGTTTGCAACTGGAACTTGCGGTGGAGGAGCAACGGGAGCAAGATCCGCTTCTCTATCAACTCTTTCCCAAACACCATTCACATATTGGAACCCGGACTTTCGAAGGGATGATTCACCAATCTTGGTCTTGCGAGGGATCAGAGAGTCGTAGGTACAATCAATACCGAGATGGTGAAATAGGGCGCTCAAAACAATGCCATAAGTAAAGGACTTCAACTCATTTGTGTCAATAAGTTTGATATTATTGACTATCTCGGCAAAGATTATCTTAGGGACATTTGGGCGCTCACCCCTACGGAAACACTCTAGCCAAAAGTGATCAGTGTGACGAATATGAGAGTATTTGCCTCCGGAAGGACGAAGAAACCAAGACACCATCAAGTGAAGGACTCGATCGTGCACATCCAAATAAAGTGCCTTACCGGTAAAAGAGCCAAAGTGGCGTTCATCTTCAAGACCCTCATTCTTAAGTTTAAGAGCAGACTCTAAAAGTTTAACATTTATGACAACCTTTTTGCCTAGTAAGGATGACTCAATCCCTATGATCTCGGTTTTGGACTCATCATAAAGAAAATGAGCATTAGAGTAAAAGACGAGTACCATATTTTTGTAGCAAACATCCGGAAGGCTCAAGAAATCCATGAGATTCCACTCATCCAAACGAGGAAGATAACGAAAAAGGAATCGCTCGGAATTGAGGAATTCAAGATCAATAACACGTTCCTTACGAACCGCGAAGTCCTTGACATAAGAGAAACGAGCACGTGCCTCCGAAGTCTTGAAAGATTTCTGAAAAAGCATCGTGATATTCGGACGAATGCTCGAATCACCGGATTGAACGGCCTTGCGCTTTTTGTTCGATTGATCCGCCATCTAAAAACATTAAGCAAGTGTTTTAAAATTGAGTGTATGCATTGATAATTAAAATCAATCCAATAATAAATCTCACTTAGGTTTTTGAAAACAAAATTAAAATAAAAACAATTTAAAAAAAATACGATTGAAAAATTTTATATTCGAATCAAAAATTTTGAGATTTAAAAAAAATTTCACAAGATTTTGAAAACCCACAACAAAAACATATAATTTATACAAAAATAAAATTTTCTAACCTAAGATTCGAACATGAATTGAAAGAAAAGAAAAACTAGAAAAATTACCTTAGTTTGGGATTTTGGATGATTTGAGAAAAATCCTTGCACAAGATTGATGAAACTTGCTTAGACTTGAGTTGTAGAGTAAAACCCCTCACAATTTTGTGAAAATCAAAGAGTTTGAGAGGGTATTTATAGAGAGGGAGGCGGTTTAGGGTTTTAGAGTTTGATAAAAAGTGAATTTGTATCATTAAAAGCCCTAGATAAAGCAATCCGCGATGCCGTTTCGGAACGGTCAAGACCGTTTCGGAACGGGCGGCTAGGGTTTTGACCATTTTAAAACCATAAACAGAACGTTTCGATACGCTGTTGACCGTATCGCAACTCCCTTTGACCCGTATCGGAATGCGTTCCGATACACCCCTTGGCAGAACCAAAATCGTTTCGGAACGCTTTTGAGGCGTTTCGAAACGCCCTTCTCTCATAACTGGATTTAAGGTATCCGTATCGAAACAGGTTCACCCGTTTCGATACACCTGGGCCTGGAAGTGCAGCTGAGGCTCTAAAAATGCAGAAAAATGGTCTTTTAAGAGGCCTAACATGCATAAATGTCATGAATGAGCAGGCAAAACATATTTAAGCATAAGCATACTCCCCCTAACTATAAGCATGGATGAAATTAGGAGTTTAAACACATCAACATGGTATTTCACAAAATCAAGCATATTTAAGCACAAAAGAGGTCCTAAAAGGTCAAGATAGGCTAGCTAGACCTAACTCTCTCCTAAGGGACCAAAAACGCTCTTTGTCTAAGGGTTTTGTAAAAATGTCCGCTAATTGATTCAAGGTGTCTACATACTCTATAACCACATCTTCCTTAAGGACATGATCTCTAATGAAATGATGCCTTATTTCTATATGTTTGGTTCTAGAGTGTTGGATGGGATTTTTAGTTAAGCATATTGCACTAGTGTTGTCACATTTTAGGGGTATGGTTCCAACTTTAATTCCATAATCTAAGAGTTGTTGTTTCATCCAAAGGACTTGAGCACAACAACTCCCTAAGGATATGTACTCGGCTTCGGTGGTAGATAAGGCTACACTATTTTGTTTCTTAGAGAACCAAGATATGAGCATACTACCTAAGAATTGGCAAGATCCCGAAGTACTTTTCCTATCAATTTTGCAACCCCCATAATCCGCATCCGAGTAAGCATGAAGGTTGAAGGTAGAGTCTCTAGGGTACCAAAGACCTAAACAAGGAGTGTCTCTAAGATACCTAAAGATTCTCTTAACGGCTATAAGGTGAGACTCTCTAGGACTAGCTTGAAACCTAGCACACAAGCAAACACTAAACAAGATATCCGGTCTACTTGCGGTAAGGTAAAGCAAAGATCCAATCATAGAACGATAAAGCTTAGAGTCAACACACTTACCTCTTTCATCTTTGTCAAGCTTTGTAGATGAGCTCATAGGAGTGGCTTGAGGCTTTGCATTCTCCAAGCCAAACTTCTTGAGCATATCCTTTATGTATTTTGCTTGGTTGATGAAGGTGCCATCCTTCTTTTGCTTGATTTGGAGTCCCAAAAAGAATGAGAGCTCCCCCATCATGCTCATCTCAAATTCACCTTGCATTAACTTAGCAAATTCTTGACAATGCCATTCATTAGTAGAACCAAAAATAATATCATCAACATAAATTTGAACTACTAAGATGTCATTTTTATACATTTTTATAAAGAGTGTAGTGTCCAACTTACCTTTTTCAAATCCTTTTTCAATCAAAAAATTTGAAAGCCTTTCATACCAAGCTCTAGGAGCTTGTTTTAAACCATAAAGGGCTTTGGTAAGTTTAAAAACATGATTTGGAAATTTTGAGTCTTCAAAACCCGGTGGTTGTTCCACATACACTTCTTCATTTATAAAACCATTTAAAAATGCGTTTTTAACATCCATTTGAAAAAGCTTGAAATCATGATAACATGCATATGCAAGCAACATCCTAATGGCTTCCATTCTAGCTACGAGTGCATAGGTTTCATCAAAATCTATTCCCTCTTCTTGAGTGTAACCTTGTGCTACAAGTCTAGCTTTATTTCTCACAATGTTACCACTCTCATCTAGTTTGTTCCTAAAGACCCATTTAGTTCCTATTGTAGATTGATTACTAGGTCTATCAACTAATGACCATACATTACTTCTCTCAAATTGATTTAACTCTTCTTGCATAGCCATAATCCAAAAGTCATCTTTCAATGCTTCTTTTATGTTTTTAGGCTCTATGCATGAGATAAATGCAACATGGTTCATTAATTTAAGAGAAGAACGAGTGGTTACCCCCTTGGATGGATCACCCAAGATTTCACCATCTTTGACATAGTTCAACTCCCTTGGGTAGCTCACTTCCTTTTCCTCAATAGCCAAGTCCTTCAAGGCTTCAAGAGGTGGATCTTGTGCATCTTCTTCTTTTGGTTGAATCTCATCCTCCTTTGAAGTTTGACCTCCATCAAAGGCATTTATGATTCCTACATCATCATCATCACAAGAATCCTTCCTAGGAAGAAGGTTATCATCGAATACAACATGAATAGATTCTTCTACTACTAAAGTTCTTTTGTTAAATACTCGATAGGCTTTAGAGGTTAAAGAGTAACCTATAAAAATGGCTTCATCACTTTTTGCATCAAATTTACCTAAGTTGTCTTTTCCATTATTTAAAACAAAACACTTGCACCCAAAAGGGTGAAAATAGCTAATGTTAGGCTTTTTAGATTTTAAAATCTCATAAGGTGTTTTCTTTAAAATTGGCCTAATCATAACTCGATTTACAATATAACAAGCGGTGTTTGTGGCTTCCGCCCAAAAATATTTAGGTAAATTATTTTCACAAAGCATAGTTCTAGCCATTTCTTGTAAAGTTCTATTTTTCCTCTCAACTACCCCATTTTGTTGAGGAGTTCGAGGAGCCGAAAAATTATGGCTAATACCATTTTCATTTAAAAATTCTTCAAACCCTAAGTTTTGAAACTCGGTTCCATGATCACTTCTAATGTGTGAAATTCTAAGTTCAAGATCATTTTGGGTTAATTTTGAAAATGTGATGAATTTTTCTAAAGCCTCATCTTTAGTACTTAAAAAGAGAACCCAAGTAAATCTAGAAAAATCATCAACTAGCACAAAAGCATACGATTTACCACCCAAGCTCATAGTCCTAATTGGCCCAAATAAATCCATGTGAATTAATTGTAAGCATCTACTAGTAGAAACATCATTAATGGATTTAAAGGAAGACTTATGTTGTTTACCCTTTGAGCATGCATCACAAATTTTATCATTTGAAAATTTTATTTTTGGCAAACCTCTAACTAGATTTAGAGAGACTAGTTTTTCCAAAACACTAATGCTAGCATGTCCTAGCTTCCTATGCCACAACCATGCATCATTTTCATTTTGAGCAACTAAACATGCATGAGATGTATGAATGTCATCTAAATGCACCATGTATATGTTTCCTATGCGATGACCTATGAGCATAATACTATTAGATTTAATGTCTACAATTTTGCATCCATTTTTATCAAAAAGAACATTAAATCCCTTATCACATAATTGACTTATGCTCAATAAATTGTGTTTAAGACCATCGACATATAAGACATTTTCAATGAGAATGGTAGAGTGATTACCTATGGAGCCAATACCTTTAATGTGGCCTTTGGAGTTGTCACCAAATGTTACTACTCCTCCACTTTTTGGCTTTAAATCCATGAATCGACTCTTGTCTCCGGTCATGTGTCTCGAGCATCCACTATCAAGGTACCATGAGTTTTGACTTTGTGCTTTGGCCTTGAAGCAATGCTCCCCCTACAAAAAAAGATATTAAACCTTGGTTTTTGGTACCCAAATCATTTTGGGTCCATGAGTGTTAGCTCCCAAAACCTTGGTTCCCTTAGGAATCCAAGATGACATAGCAATAATATTATTAGATTTTACAAGTTCCTTAGGAACCCATACACTTCTAATCCTTTTAGCTTTACTATGTCTAGGGTAGCTACCTTGTTTGTAGTAATTAGTCCTTTTCTTAGGTTGGTGTGTTCTAGATGATTCTCCTACTTCATGCTTGACACTTCCAACATTTTTTAAGGACTTTTTGAGCTCATTTAGCTCACCTAACACCTTTTGGTGTTCACTATTGCATTGAGATAAAAGATTATTAAGATCAACATTTTCATCTTGAAAGAATTTAAGTTCATCTTTTAATCCTAAAATCTTTTTCTCAAATTTAGAATTAGCTAGAGTGAGTGAGCCATTTTTCTCATTTAGCTCTAAAATGATTTTCTTGTTTTTAATGACCGACTCCTTAAACTTCTCAACTAATTCATCATATACCTCTTGTAACTCATCATATGCATCATTTAACTCTTCATATGAAAAATCTAAAGTAGATGAGTTAGAGGTTACCAAGGAGGAATCTTCCTCAAGTGCCATGAGACAAAGGTTAGCCACTTCTTGTTCGTGATCCTCCGATGACTTCTCATCACTCCAAGTAGCAAGTTTGGCTTTGAGTTTCTTCTTCTTCTCAAAGCTCTTCTTCTTGAGTTGAGGGCACTCCGAACGGATGTGGCCGGGTTGTTTGCACTCATAGCAAATGATGGGATCCTTTCCTTCTTCTTTGTTCTTGCTCTTGAAGTCCATTTTTCTTTGGATTTTTCTACCCCGGTTGGACCTCATGAATCGTGAGAACCGTTTGGCTATCATAGCCAATTCTTCAAGTTCGTCCTCATCACTAGATGATCTCTCATCAAGTTGTGAAGCTTTAGCCTTGAGAGCTATTCCCATCTTCTTCTTCTTTTCAACCTCGAGCTTCTCTACTCTTTTCTCTTCCTTCTTTTTCTCATCTTCCCTTCCTTGCTTCATGATCTCATGAGTAAGGAGAGAACCCACAAGCTCATCAAGCTTTAATGTCTTCAAGTTCTTTGCTTCGATGATAGCGGTTCTCTTCCCATCCCAAGCTTCGGGAAGTGAATAGAGTAGCTTCCGAACAAGCTTGTCTTCCGGTATGATTTCTCCATATCCCTTTAGACCGTTGACGATTGTGGAAAATCTATCAAACATCTTTGACACCGTCTTATCGAGCTCCATCTTGAAGTTTTCATAACTAAGATTGAGAAGTCCAATCTTAGTTTCTTTGACATCATTGGTGCCTCCATAGGTGGTTTCAAGAGTGTCCCACACTTCCTTGGCACTTTCAATTGATGAGACCTTCGAGTAGATGTCCGGACTGAAAGCACAAAATAGCATGTGGAGAGCTTTATCGTTGACTTGAATCTTCTTCCTCTCCTCTTCACTCATTTCGGCTTTCTTCTTCAACACCATCTTGCCTTCACCATCTTGCTTCAATGGAATGTATGGCCCATCCTCAATGACATCCCATACAAGATAGTCACTTGACTTGATGAATAGCCTCATTTTGTTCTTCCAAAAAGAGTAGTTGTCACCATTGAAGAAAGGAGGCTTGGTGGTTGATTGTGACTCGTACATGCCGGAACCGGAGGTTGAAGCCATCTCTTGATAATTTGATGATCACACTCTTCCAAGGATCTTCTCTTGTGGTTGTTAATCCTCAAAGAGTTAAGCTCTGATACCAATTGTTGAGTGGATCGAAAGATCGATAATTACCAAGAGGGGGGTGAATTGGAATTTTAAAGGATTGAGAGTGGAAATTGGCAAATTAAAAATGATGAACAAGGGATTTAGAGTGGTTCAAGTTCCAAATGAACTCTACATCCACTACCTTAGTCTCACTAAGGATTTGCAACAATTTCACTAAATTGATCTTCCCCTTTTCTAGGACAAGGAGGCAACCCTTTACAATATCGGTTGATTTTTCTACCCAAAAATCAACCCAACCCTCACTCAATAGAACAAAGAAAATTTGAAGGCTAATTAGGTATCTCTCAATACAAATGATAGCCCCAATACAAGCACTCAACCCAATTTTACAAAGTAAGAATGAAGAACACAAGTTGGGATTTTTGCTCAAATGCTTGAATTTGATGTTTGGATGTTTGCTTTAGGATCAATAATTGTTGCTGATGCTTTTGGATGTCCCTTTTATACCTTCTCATTGATTTCTAGCCGTTTGGGTGGTTGGGAACATAAATGGAGCCGTTGGAACCCTCTCTTGCCACCATAAATGTAGTCTGCACCAACCCGTTTCGGAACACGGGAAACCTGTTTCGGAACGGACTAAAATAGAAAGAGCCGTTGGGGTGCATTTAAGAGCCCGTTTCGAAACGCCTTAGGGCCGTTTCAGAACGGTTTTGCCACTGTAAAAGGGTCGTTTCGGAACGGTCCTAGCCCGTTTCGAAACGCCTTAACGGTTTTCAGAAAATCAGTTAAAACATACAACGGTCACATTTTCAAAATAAAACCTAGCCCTTGTTTCGGAACGGGATTGATCCGTTTCGAAACGAAATGGCTACTGTCAAAGGGTCGTTTCGGAACGGGCTTGATCCGTTTCGAAACACCCCTTTTATATTTAAAAATATAACTTATTTTTGAACCGTTGAAGCCTTTTTTAAACAAATATGAAGAACAGTTTCGAAACGAGTGCTACCGTTTCGAAACGAGTTAAAGTGTTTCGATACGCGTTTCGGAACGATGGTCGACAGTGATGAAATCGTTTCGAAACGCCTGATGGCCGTTTCGGAACGAGTGCTTAAAAATCACTGTTTCTTGTTTGAAACACTTAGAAAAAAATATGTGAAAGGCTTGTTTTTAACTTGGTCATAATATTAAAACTATATGGGGATATTTTGAGGACTTAAAATTCGTTTTGATTTTTTTGATTTAGTCCTTAGGTTTTTAGTTATATCAAAATTAAAATATTTGTTTCACACCATCATTTTGGTCTAGAATCAATAATCAATAATTATAAGTAAGCTCTTTCCCTCATTCTCTATTCGATTATGTAAAGATTTTAGAGAATTAGTGTGTTTTGTAATTTTGGTATTTCATAGAAATTGATCAACAAAATGTTGTAATGTTGCTGGAAAAAAAATTGAAGACAAATTTATCAACTTGAGATGGAAAGAAATTTGGAAATGTGAGTCTTATAACAAGAATTCTAGAGCTAAAAGATACTATAGGATTGAAGAATTTAAATTTGTCCAGCAATGTCTTAACTTAGATGACCAACTTTAAAAATTTGTAGAAAAAAATAGTTAGAATTAGGATCTAAAATTTTAACACAGTCTACTTTAGTATGTCTATTGTAATAGGAAACCGACGAAATCGAATTTCGAGCCTTGTAGAAAAATCTGGAGTGAAATTTGATAAGGTACTCAAAACTGCCTAGTATTGCTTTAGTATTGATAGTGAACTTTGAAAATTCACATATAATTGTACACTTGGAAATTTGATCTAAGATTTTGATAGATGATTATTTAGTATGTTAATTGAACCTGAAAACAAACGGAATTTAATTTCGAAATGTATAGTAAAATCTGGAGCTAAATTCGTAAAGGTGGTCAAAAATGTCCGATTAAAGAAATATCAAACTTTAAATAAAAATTTTGAAGTGAGTAAAAAGAATTGATAAGGAGATTAATTAATAGGAATAAAAAAATTCAGTAGCTCTAACTTGGCATAATAATTGAAAAGTTGAGTTACGAATAAAGAAATACAAGAAGATTTGTAAATTAGTTCGAGTATATCCAGAATTTAAATTAGTTCAAGGACTAAAATGAAATCGTAAAATTTAATAGTAAATGTGGTTGATTGATTCTGAATTTTTGTTTTATATGATGGTGAATGATTATTAGAACTTAGAGGAGAAGGTGTCGAAAAGGATCCAGTAGCTGAATCGGCAAAGGAGCGTGGGAAGAACATCCGAATTCTGAACTAGCACGGCGATTGTGACTGAAACGCAATTAGAGTTGAGATTAAAGTCTCAACTACCTTAATTATAAATTATGTTATAAAGTTTGCATGCAATATGACTTGAAATTCAGATTGGCTTTATTAATAAGGGAAGGAAATTAGTGAAATTGGATTTTAATTGCTTGTGGTTTATTTGAATGAATTGCTTGATTGATGATTGGTGATGTGTATGTGCTATTTATGCAGATTGTTTATATGCCTAGGTTGATCAATTCATTGAAGTATGATCTATTGATGAAATGTGGTTTACGAATATATATATATATATATATATATATATATATATATATATATATATATATATATATGAATTGAGAATTGAATAATTGTTTGAGAGATTCAATTCATCGAATTAATTGGGTTGAGTTGGTCTAAATTGATTTTGATTTTTTTGCTGAATTGCATTGATCGAATGATGATCTAATTGGTATGTATGATGAATTTGTTATGAAATTACATGGATGTGATTGAGCTTGAGATATGCAATTTGAGAATTAAAGTTTAGTATGAGGACCGAACCATGTACTCGATATGTGATATATGTATGACATGTTTTGTAATTGAAATTATATGTGTTATGATTAGAACGAAATTTGCATGAAAAATAAATGAAAGGATTGATTGATAAATTCTGGAATCTGATTGTTAAATTACAGGAATTTAAATTCAATACAAAAATGATAAAGCCCTTGGTTATATAATCAGTTTTGGTAGTACGACATGCTTAGAGTCTAGAGCTCATTAAAAATCGGTACGTGAGTGTACCAGATTGCCATGGTACGTAAGTCTACCTATTTTCTTAATGTAATTTCGGCACTAAGATGACATGTAATACGATAATATGGAAGTGGTAGTTGGGTACCTATAATATGGTGATATGATTCACATCTCTGTAACACGTGACTCGAATACCTAGCTAACTATATGAACCAAGGCATCATAATAAAGTCAATAATTAAATAAATTGGTAAACAGTGATGTTTGATCTCCTAGATTTTGATAAACTGATAGTTATATAAAGTGTGGAACACGCAATTGATGATTTAAATTCTAGTTATTTATCATGCTACAATTTGCTGCTGCTTGTATTTAAATTGTAGTATTGGTGATTGTGAAATCGATTGTAAGCATGAGACATATTGTAATTGCTTTGTTGTTGACTTGTGAATTTCATTGTTGATTAAAGACTCATTCGAATGGTATGGTTTAATCATACTTAAATTAGAGATTGAATTCTTTGTATGATAATTAAAGCAAGAAATTTTAGAATGGATAGACTAAGGTTTCCTTACTAAGTACTGTATGTACTTGTCACTCGTGTTTTCTTTCTTTCCAAAACCACAGGAAGTCGAGTATCGATCCACACATTGATCTTGTTAGCTGTCGAAGATAGAAGTATGCCTTTTATTATCTTTGATGTGCTTATGATGGGTGGCCTAATTGTCAGCATGCTAGTTCAGTTTGCACTTATGGTTATGTTTATGAACTATTACTTAAAGAATGTTTAAACTCTTAAGTTAAGTTTCCCTCATTTTGTTATGTAAGTATGGGGTATAGATTAGCCCTCGGTATATGTTTTAGGCTGGATTTTTTTTATCACTTTTTGTATAGGCAACCATTAGGTTATAGCCGATGTTAGCTACCCCCAAAATATCTTTTGTATAAGGGAAACAAATACTATAGATGTTTGATGCATATATAAGTTAAGGATATAATATTGACCTTAAAGAATGAAAGTCTCTAATTGAAGCATGGTTGAAATTGACCTTCATTATTAAATTGAACCTTGTTCGAAATTGATAATATAAGGATTAGAATATATGTATGTTTAAACGTTGTTTAAATATGATCAAGAAATTTAATGATAGATCATATGTGAATTAAACGAATTGAAATTAAAGTTTAGGTCCACCTTGTTAGCATTCGGAAAAAAAATATTATACGTTTTCCGCTGCTTATTTGTAACAAACTAATATGAATCTGTTTAACGCTCCTTACTCCTAACCGGGGTGACGGGTGTTATAGGTTTGGATACGGGTTCATGGCCCGGTCGACTTAAAACATTGGGTTTGGGCTTTTTAATTCAAATGGGTTGAAGGTTTTTGGGCTTGGGCCAACGGTTTGGGCTTGGTTAATGGGTCTGGGTTTAATCTTTTAAGGACTTTAGACTTAGGCTCTTAGATTTTAATTTCTTCACAAATTAGTTCTTATTTGTTTGTAATCTGGTCACCTAAAATTCAATTTAATTCAATTTAGTCCTTTTTCAGAATTTAATTGTTTTGATTAATTATCTTATTTAATTGCCTTAATTAATTGTTTTAATTAATCTATATGCTTGAATATCTTTTTTAAAATATCATGCCATGTATTGTTCGGACGATTGATCACATGTTAAATAGGATTAAAAGCCATTAGAGTAGTCCACTTAATCATAATTGGATAGGGAGATCATTATAGAAAATAAGTGGATATTTGAAACAATATTAGACTACTCAATATTGGTTAGTGTAACAATGTTGAGTGATGTTAACCAATGAATATTCCGACAAAAGTTTCAATTTTTCACTTTAACTTAGAAAATAGAAATAAATCATTAATTAGGTAAATTAAAGAATAAAATAGGATTAATGATTAGAAGCATATTAATTAGGAATGTTGCTAATTTTTGGGCCTAATAAAGAAAGTGCCCAATATTATTTTGGGTGTTTTCTTTTATGTCCAAAATTAACAATATTCATAGAATTTTAATTAAATCAATTAATGGAGCCTAATTAGGGTTTACTTAAAAATGACAAGACAATAATAAATCATGCATTAAACTTTTTGTGTTAAGGTACATTTTTCGAATATAAGTTGAAGTGTCCTAATGTGATTGGATGTTTCATAATTATATTCAATTGAAATGTATTATCTTACAAAAGGATATTCTCATTCGGAATAAAATTCATTTTATGGTTAAAAGATTTAATTAAATTCAGATTAATATTCTAAATGCCAAAATGTCACGTGTAATTAATAAGATACCGGTAACGGACGTTCGTAGGGGTGCTAACCCTTCCCTACGCGTAACCGACTCCCGAACTTGATTTTTTTTTTAAAAAAAAAATCTCTTTTATGGTGTTCGGCCTAACAAAGTAGCCAGTGACGATTCCAAAACGATTTTCAAGCAAATAAAAGAGATTTTAACTAAAAATGAGAAATTAATTAATTATAAGATAAAAATTAGTAAAAACTCCTGATTTTTTAAAAACCTAATTGTCATGCTATTTTTTCTATTCTAAACTTTTAAAAAACGGGCTTTCAAAATAACGGTTGCGACATTAGGGTTAAGCTTTCTCTCCTCCTCTACTATGCCAATGGACCCTCAATGCGGTGAGCCCCTTCTCGTTGCCGAAACCAACAATTTTAGATCTTCTAACCGTTCCGAAGATGACAAGTCTAACCCTCACACCAAAATAAGTTTATATAAAATCTTTAGTTTTAGGGTTTAAGGATATAGTTTAAGGTGTATAGTTTAGGGGTTTAGCTGCAAAAATTTATAATTTAAGAATAATAGTTAGAATTTAAGAGTTAAGATTAACATTTAGAGTTTAAAGGTTATGGTTTATACTTTTTAATCATAGTTGCATTTCTCCCCTCGAGTTGAATTTTAGTTTATGGTGAAATTTATTTTTCTAATTTAATTAGAATTTAATCTTTATATTACAGTCAAATTTGAAATTTAATCTCTTTATTTTAATCCGGCTAAATTTACTTAATTTTGTAATGTTATTAATGAGTCTAAATTGATCGATAATTGAAGTGAATGGTATGAAACTTGATTACAATTATTCGATTACATAATTAGAACTACGTGAAAATTAAAATAAACACCGAATTAGATTTACAACAAGTAAATTTCAAATAATTTGCTCCTATAGGTCCCTAGTTTTTAAGAGTAACGGGGATAAACGCTGTTGTATTGGTTGGCTCCAAGAAATTGAGGGCCTCTAATCTTTCTACTTCCCTACAAAGATGAATCTTGTTCAATTTTCAAATGGAAATGCTGTTGGGAATTCCTCTGCAAGAAACTCCAGGTTCTGAAGACGGAACCAGTAGCTGATAAGGTGAAACTCCAGCGCCACATCGGTTTCTGAGCTTCGGGTCGCTGTTTCTTCTCTCAATCTCTTCCTCGATTTCCTTCATCTCCGTTGAGAATCTGTTAAACGCTTCAATGATCTCTGGGTTTCCTTTCCATGTCGAAACCTCTTTTCTATCCCCTAAGTACTCTTCATCCGCTGAATGTGTAGATAAAATGTCTAGTACCGACATCAAAACCGTCATGTCTTTTAAACTTGGCAACGATGATAAGAAATACCCTTCGGGATCTGAAACGAAACTCGGGTAATCCAGATCGTCCTCGTCGGGCACTAGCCGCCGCATGTATGGCGGACGTATGGGGACGTATGCGCCGTGATGGTACTGCCCAAAGTTGAGAGCGGCATGTTTTGCCGATGAAATCCAGATGAGGGTGGTTAAGATCGAGACGAGATCCTCCGGGGTTGAAAGCTTGGGCCACCAGGTTTCGTGGCAGAGATCGGCGTGGCCTACATTGATGGACTCGTAATACCAGGCATTGAGTTCTGGATCGGATCGGATACTGATCGAATCCGGGTAGTAATAGTTGACGTAGTCCTTAACTAGTCTCTCAATGGCTGACCATATAAGCAACCCATCGTTGGCGTATGGATAGTCTTGGATGAGTAATTTTATGCCGTACGGCTCGGTCGGGTCTGCTTCTGCAATCCCCCTGCATTACAAATAGTGAAAATCGGAGTTGAGCGCGATTCTCGAGTGCCAAATGATTGAATAAAACCGGGTCAAGATCAAGTCGAATTGTAAACAACCCTACGTACCTTCTAATGAGGTCCGCAGGGAGGGCTTGCATGTCGAAGCGCCAGTTTTTGTAAGCGAAAGAAGTGATCTCCATTGAGCATTCTTTAGTGGAGAAGAGGGATTCGATTATTCCATCGGCGCTGATGAGAAGCTCACGAGCTCTGGCATTAATGTCCAATGTGTATCGCATGTGAGGATGAAGAAGCTTGTGAATCGGATGCATTGCACTTAAATTTCGTCTTGCAGCTATGATAAACGGTTCCATGCATGCATGAGTCCGCAACCTGTACACATTTAGAATCGAAATCTTTACAACGGTTTTCTCATATATACGTTAAATTGATATGCATACGTACCAATGCTGAATCAATTCATGAGCTCCGGAATCGTTGGAGCAAACATGGGCTTTAGCTAATTGCCATTGCCAGCAGGTAGTGGCATCAACAGGAGGGGTAATCACTCGTTTCGTAGGCGTGTAAGGGCTCATCGGCGGTAGGCTGAGTTCGATAGCAATCGGCTTCAAAGTTCCCAACTGAGTCAAGAAGAAAATCGTCCGAGTTGCATAGGCTTTTCGATCAGGGTGGGCGTTGATGCTGTTGAGAAATGGAAGGTAGGCATCGTGATAGTCCAGTACAAACAGTTTTTTCTTTTCAATTGCCTGCAAAAAATAATCAAATAGAAAAGTAAACATTTTATTGATTTGATTTGGAGAAAATGACAGATTTTTTTATTACGTAGTAAAGTAAAGTCTCAATCAATGGCAGCTTGCGAAATCAAACAAGTTAGTCCTTTTCGTTTTACCTCTTGAACGGACATGCCATCAAGATGAGGGGCGATGTGTTCTTCTCTGAACGCAGACTCTTGTGGACCATAAACGGAGGCTTCCAATTTGCTTACAGGTGGAAAAACCTCTAGCCTTTCGATGCTCAACGGATTCATTCCGGCCAGCGTCAGTCGACCGAATTCATCGTCTCGTAAACAACACGAAGCATCCCCTGCAATTTTCCAATTCCCAGTTTCTATTTATTCATGTTGTCTGTTTGTTGGTGTAGCCTCCTGGTTGTGTTATACTTTTTTCCTCCATTTAGGTTTTTAACGAGTCACACAACTCAGGTTCTTAATTTTTCTTTAATAAAAAGCTATTTGCCGAGAAAAATAAAAATTCTGAATTGAAGAAAGCTCTTACTGGAGACGATGTATGGAGGGTCGAACTTGAAAGCGTCGGCCGTCGATTCTTTGATCATCTTATTAAGATGCGAATGGTTTCGGCATTGCTTGTACAGATTATTGATATCGGCGAAGGAAATGACGGCCTCGCCTTCAGTTGTATGTTTAAGGAAAGGGAAAAGATTGTTCATCATTGCTTTCCGGCTTCCTGCGTCGACCGTCTCTCTTTTCACGTCTCCGAATGCTTCGTCTCTTGGTACATACATCGGCATGGACTCGTCTGCCTGAGCTTCGGACTTGGGATCTGTGCCATTTTCATCGAAATCAGCATAAATTGGATGACATATAGTAATTATACATTAGTAACATTTCTGGTAAGAATATTGAATTTAAGCTCACCTGACTTTGTGGAAGGACGACCGGTACGGCACCGTCGAGGATACGGCCGCCGTTCTCCTCCTAAAACAGGCCTTGCATATTTGGTTCCTTTATCTGGGTCTCCCAAGTCATTGTAAACGTCGTAGTCATAGATTCGATCCGACGAAACCCTAACGCCAACTCCATTGCCCCTCAGTTCGCTTAATTCTTTCTTCCTCAACTCCTTCAATCCTTCCGGCGTTTCACTTGGTAAAAATGCCTGTCATTTCATCATTCACCAGTTCATGCCATCATTTCACATTATTATTATTATTATTATTACTATTATTATGTGTAAAAATTCAACCTTATTACAAAAGAAGATTCTTTTCTCCGACTGAAGATTCTCCGGTTGAACCCAAGATTCACAATCGAAATGAAGAGAATCTTCAAGGGAAACACTCTTCAAAAACAACTCCTTTTGATCTTTGTTGGTGACGAGAATAGCTCCGGGAACCCCAAAGTTTGTATCAACGAGAAATTGAACGTTGTGGGTGATGAATTTGTCTGCGGTTATGTTCAAATCTCTAGACCACTCGATTATGGCTTCTTTGCTCACCTTCGGCTTCCCCGTTCCTTCATTCATTTCAAAACACATTAGCCATTACATATCAAGTACATATATACGTATATGTTTGCTTTAAAAGAATCAATGCTTACTTGGGTCAACTTCAGAGCTAACAAGCTGAAGAGAAACGCCTCCCCGAGCATCAATGGCGGCATTAGAAGAATCCCACCACTGAAACATCAACTCCTTCATCTTCTCCTTCGCATCGTACCCGACCGTCACCCGACCCGACAAAGTGGATTGCGTCGGAGTTTTCGGGTTTGGAACAATACTGACGGAATCAAGCTCAATGAGTTTTGTTACCATGGGAACCGCCGCAACCGCCGACACCGCCTTCCTCACTTGCACTGATCTTCTCTCCCATGACTTCAACGACGGGGTTGAATGGCAAAGAATGTAATTATTAGAAGCGAATGATTTCGAACGTAACATTTCATTAATCTTAGTTCCCGCCATGTATAGTTTTGAAAAAGAAATCAAATCGATATTCAAAGCTAATTAAAGATGAAAGATATTCTAGTGAGTTTGAATTATGGAAGATAGAGTTCACTCAACATATTTATAGACAAATGGGAGCTGGAACTGAATCAACTCGGAATCCCTGATGAGTTTAGATTAGTGAGTTGTGAATCACATGTTTTTTGGCCCACGCGTTCACGTTCACGTTTGTTAAGGTTTACTCGTACCAGTTGAATTATTTTTTTGTCTCACTAGAAACAACAGAGCTTTCTAGTTTCCGTGGTGTTCAGTTAATCGTTTGGTCTTAGTCGAAGTGTTTAGTTGATGAACGATTAAAGATTAATTATCATTTCTTTCGGTTCAAAATTAATTAATTAATCAAATCAACTAAAATTCTAGAATATAACTAATATTGTTTTTATTTAAAGCTCAAATCTCATAATGAAACATTTTTTTTGCATAAATGACACATATGATTTAAAACCTAATATTTATAACTTGGTTAATATTTGATGCATAGTCAGTAGAGATTTTTTTTCCTACAAGCTTACAAATTTAACTCTAAAAACTAAAATCTAAATCTATAACCCTAAAATTGAAAATTTAATCATATTTCTTAAAACTTAAACTAAAAATCTAGCCATAAACCTTAAATTTTAAACCTTACAACCTAAATCAAAAACTCTAAATGAGACTCGCTTATAAAAAATAAGTTTTAACCGTTGATGCATAAATTTTTTTCTCATATATTTTAATCATAATATTAAGCTCAACCTAAAGGGAGAAAATAAAGACAATAAATAAAAATATCAAATAAAATGAAATTTATTTCCAATTTATTCCTATTATTTTGAATTAGAATTAAAATGAATAATAAAAATTTCACCCAATTCGAAAAACTAACTGGATTAATCAAATTTAGTTTGGTTTAATTAACGATTTTCGGGGAAAATAATTCGATTAAAAGTTAAAAATTTTAAAGATTTGATTTTATAAAGTTTGGTTCATTTATTGATCGGACATGCCATTCAAACACCCCTAATTATGAATTCACTTCATTGCGAATCATGTTCGTCATTAAAACTCTTTACTCTGAATTAGATAAAATTGAATTGTATTGCACGAACCAACTTGCCTCAGTGGTTAAAAGAACGGTTGTTATTTTTATAAATCACGGGTTTGAACACCAGCATCTGCAGTAGGGTGATTGAGCATACACTGTTAAATGACTGAGAGTATATTAAGAACAAAAGGGGCTCATGCTCCCTAATTTTTTTATATTTAATTTAGGTCCTACAAATTTAAGTATTAGTTAAAATAAGCCTTTTTAATTATCTCTCAATTCATTTTTAAAATACTTTTTAAGTCTTTACACAATATATTCACTTCAAGATTGAATTCTAATTCTGTCCATACTAATTGTTGTACCTTTGAACTTGCATACACAATTTCATTCAATCATGAAAAACAATATTTGCACATGTTCAATTGTTGATTCGACCCTTTTAACTAAAATCCATGATGAGGCTAAGTGTTGTACGTGAATATTGGACCACAATTATACAATAAGGTTCGTAGAAGAACTTTGTTGATACATTGAACATTGTCGATGTAGCCTCCTCCAACTTACGCTGTCAAGCCAATCTCAATCTTTAAAGGAACAAAAACTCTTGGTTTAAATAGGATATATGCGCTCAATTCATCTTTTGTGTTCTGGTAGCAAAGGTAGATGTTTATCATCTGTTAGTGTGTATAGCTGTCACAGCTATGATGACTAACAGTCATCTGTTAGATTGTTATAGTTTCAGTTACAATCAGAGAGAAGGTTGTTAAGCTTGTATTTCAGTGTATATAAAGGATAGTTTGTACATTTTTAAAGATTAACTTTGATTGAATAAAGATCTATTTTCCTCTTTCTTCATCTTCTTCCTTGCGCCATTCTTCTGCATTTCTTCCCTCTTCCATTCATATTCTTACATGGTATCAGAGGTTTCAATGGCTGAAAACTCCGCCAAGCCCTTCACCAACAAGCCTATCTCAATTCGTCTTGATGACACGAATTACTTGCTGTAGAAGCAGCAGGTTATTTTTGCCATCGAGAGTCTTGCGCTCACAGATCACATTGACAGTAATTTCTCTGTTCCTGATCAGCATATTCTTGCTAATGGTGTTTGAGACCTATAGTCCAATTGTCAAACCTGTTACAGTTAGGATTTTGTTAAGTGTTGCTCTTAATAATGGATGGTGTTTGAGGCAAATTGACATAGATAATGCCTTTCTCAATGGTGATTTAAGTGAAGAAGTGTACATGCAGCAGCCGCCTGGGTTCGAGCAACAGAGTTCTAATGGGAATAAGTTGGTTTGTAAGCTTCAGAAGTCATTATATGGGCTCAAACAGGCACCAAGGGCCTGGTTTGAGAAGTTTCAGAATCATTTGGTAACAAGTCTGAAATTTACTTCTTCACTTGCTGATTCATCTTTGTATTTCAGAGAGTCAAATGGAAATATAGTTTATATCATGATTTATGTGGATGATATAGTGGTCACTGGTAATAGTGCCACAGAAGTTAATCTTGTCATAGAAGATATCAGAAAGGCCTTTTCTTTGAAAGATTTAGGACAGCTAACTTACTTTCTTGGCATGAATATTCAGTATGTTAGTCAAGGCTTGATTCTTAGTCAGAAGAAGCATATTTTAGAGCTGCTTGAAAAGACTAAAATGAGTGATGCTACTGTTACTCCCACTCCTATGGTAACATCACCACAGATCTCTTCTAAAGATGGGGTTGCATTAGAAGATGGCTCTTTGTATAGGCAAGCAGTTGGTACACTGCAACACATGCACAACACGGCCTGATATACAATTTGCAGTGAATAAAGTAAGTCAATACATGCAAGCTCCTCTTGATAAGCATTGGACAGCTGTCAAGAGAATCATCAGGTACTTAAAAGGTACTCTAAACCATGGTCTCTTTTTCAGTAACAGTTCAGGGTCAAATACTTTGGTTGCATACACTGACTCTGATTGGGGTACAAGCATTGATGATAAGAGATCCACTGGAGGGCACTGTGTTTTTCTAGGAGGCAATCTGGTTTCTTGGGGATCCAAGAAACAAAGTGTAGTTTCTCGGTCTTCTACAGAGGCAGAATTTAGAAGTTTGGCTAACACAATGTGTGACACGATGTGGGTTCGGTCTCTTCTTTCTGAGTTAAAGATTCAGCTGTCTAAAACTCCTGTGATCTGGTGTGACAATACCAGTGCAATAGCTCATTCTGCAAACCCAGTTCATCATGCTAAGCTCAAGCATGTCGAATTGGATCTGAGTTTTGTCAGGGAAAAAGTAGCACCATGGCAGTTCCAAGTATGTTATGTACCAGCATCTGAACAAATAGCAGATGTGCTTACAAAGCCTTTATCAGCAACATTCTTTGTACATCTCAGACAAAAGCTTAGAGTTTATTGCTCAGATGAATTAAGAGGTCAAATCACTCAGTGACTATTTCTCTTTCAAAACTCAAAAAGGACGAGAAGAATGTTAAGTACATCAGTTTCTCAAAACTAGAGAACAGGAAGTATGTTAGTGTGTATAGCTGTCACAGCTATGATGACTAACGGTCATCTGTTAGATTGTTATAGTTTCAGTTACAATCAGAGAGAAGGTTGTTAAGATTGTATTTCAGTGTATATAAAGGATAGTTTGTACATTTGTAAAGATTAACTTTGATTGAATAAAGATCTATTTTCCTCTTTCTTCATCTTCTTCCTTGCGCCATTCTTCTGCATTTCTTCCCTCTTCCATTCATATTCTTACATCATCTCTTAGGACCCGGGTTTGAGCACCAGTAATGCTATGCTGTGTGTGCTATTTTTGAAAAGACTAAGAAAATTGAACAGATGATACCCTTACATTACACTAGCATATTAAAAAAATATGATATATGCATAGCCATTCTTAAGAATATGTCCCTAATAACAAATATAAGGGGGAAATTAGGGATGAACATTTCACCCAGGCCCGACGGGTTCCGACCCGACCCGGCCCGATCGGGACGGGTATTTTAATGAAAAAAAAACGGGTTCAGGTCGGGTTTTTGTGTAGGGTGAGGTCGGGTTCGGGTTTAAGGGTGAAAAAATCCGACTCGACCCGGGACTAATAATGTAATTTCCCCTTAAATTTTTAGGGATATTTGTAATAATACCCCCTCTTTATATTTTTTTTAATTAGGTCCATAAAATTAATTTTTTATTTACAATGTAGTCCTTAAATTTATTGTTTTTTTATAATTATGTCTCTTAAAAATATATTTTTTACAATTAGGTCCCTAAATTTTTTTTCTTAGATCGGGTCGGGGTTGGGTTTAGAATATTTATTTTTGGGTGGGTCGATCGGTCGGTTTTTTAAAGAATGAGATCGGGTCAGGCTCGGGTTTAGGATTATTAGTTTCGGGTCGGTTCGGGCTGGCAAAAAATCCGACCCAACCCGTGCCCATCCCTAGGGGAAATTGGACCCTAATTGTGAAAAAAATGGCTCTCTAATAACAAATATTGAAAAAATAGGCCCCTATAATAAGTATTGAAAAAATTAGTTCTGTAATAACAAAAACTGGGAGAAATTGAATTTTAAGAATATACCTCTAATAAAAAATGTTGAAAAAAATTGAGTCCTAGTAATAAGTGTTAAAATATTAAATTTTAAGAGTAAACTCATTATAATAAGTATTAAAAAATTGGACCACAATATCAAATATTATAGAAAAATTAAGCCTTGGGCAGATGTCCCTTCTGCTCATGCCCAAGGACGGCACTAGATATAAGAACCCAAAGAGTGGTTTCAATGATAAAAGATAGCATGTTTTACTTTGGTGATCTAGACTCAGATAATTCAGTCTGCATGTGTATGTGAGTCTATTCAAATTTAAAATAGGATACAGATACTACCTTACTCGAATAGAATTATCAATATATACACGGTAGTTCTCAGCCTCTCACCTTTCTCTCTTGCTAGATATATCTTGAACGGAGGAAACTTCACTTATAAATCACATGATCAGAAGAACTTCATGACAAAACTATCATTTTTTTTCTCATCTAAAACACGTTCTTAAATATTCTCCACCACAAAAAAAGAAATTAAGAAAAATCTTCAATAAATGGGTTTGTATAAACAAAACGTGTTTGTTTTATTTTCTAAGATATTTACTGGAATGGGTCTAGTAACAACCCTAATGAAAGAGCATTGCATGCAACCAAAGATTTGTCAATGCTGAATTTACCTCTCTCTATATATATTTAAAATATGCGATTTTATTTAGGTATAATGATTAAAACGTGAATAATATGTTTGTCAGTACTCCAACCTGACAAGATGATCGTAATGGCATCTGTAACTATGATTTTCGAACATTTTATAGGTTTTATAGTGCAACATGCAGGACAGAACCATAAAATTAGAAAATCAACGTGAATATTTGAACTGGACAAGAGACGGACGCATGACTTCAGGTTAGGAAAGCGAACTTATAAATTTTTAAGGGGCGAGCGTTATAAAAAATTAGGGGCGAAAATAAATTTTGAATAGAAAATACATAGAAGAATTTAAAAAAATATATTCTAAATCTATAAAAATTTCATATTTTTAGGGGCGACTGTCCCTCTAGCCCCCTCAGTCTATTCCTGACTGAAACACATAACTATGTCACGGTAAAGTTGGCGGCTTAAAGATTTAAGAGACTTTATGTAATTTATTAAAATAAATTTTTATTTATAAAAATATATATATTACTTGTTGTATATGTGATAGACTTATTTTTGAATAAAATAAATTTAACTCAAAATTTACAAAATACAACATCATTATATTTTTTTTCACGTGTCTTTATCCGTAGTCAAGTTTACTTTTCTCTTGCATTATTTAGCTCAACTCATTTTAGATACTTCCATTTTTTGAGGTATATACGATTGCTCTTATTGTCTGTCCAAGACATGTCCAATAAACTTTAGAAACAACATACCTTAAAAACACAGAGACCAAGATGCGTTTTAAGTTAGTTTTAAAAGAAATTTAAAAAAAAGGTACGGCAATGCTAGAATTTTATTCAAAATGTTATTAAAAACCGGATGAGGCCTCATTAAAAACCTCCCTAAACTTAAATAGAGAAAAAAAGTACCCCACATCCGAGAGGTACAAGGAAGACAGAACCTGTAACAAGTTATTAACATAATTATAAATCTGGGTAAATGCAAAAAGAAATGCCACTTTGTTAAGCATTGCATGGATCAGCAGACAAAACTCCAAAACTGTGGATCTCCTTTATTACCACCATGCCTTGAACCAACTATCCCGTTGAGCACCTTCAGCTGCTAAACCTTGCACTAAAGAATCTTGATCGAAAGTGACATGAAAGAAGGATACGTTCCCTATCTTTTTAACAAGTAGATCGATCAAAGTAAATTTATTCCACCAATTCCAGGGTCGCAGCATAGGGTTGTTAAAATAAATAAGAATCAGTTTTGAATTCAGCGGTATCTGTATATTTGCTCGATTGCACCAGCCTGCTGCAATTACTATTTCTAAAGCTGTCTTGACTGCCAAAATCATTGCCATATCCTTGCCCACCCCTTTAACCGGTCCGTAAAATAAAGCTCGAAAAATACCAGATTCCATGCTCAATATGCCACCACAGCCTGCGTAATTATTACAGTAATAACCAGCTAAATAGAAGGTGAGGGTTGTACCTGAGGCAAGATGGCGCTGGCCGTTTGGTTTCATAGCCTTCGGTGAAAAGCCTTTTAAAGGGTCTGCCCACCACCAGTTCAAGTCGATTTCAGAACCGTTTTTTGAAGACTTAACCCACATCAATGCTCGAAGTTTAGCCTGGAATAATGTGTCGCGGAACACTGGTTGTTTGGTGTTGAAGATTGAGTCGTTCCGAGCCAGCCAAATGCACCAAAAAACTGTTGCACATACGATCAACCAAACTGAATGTTTCCTTCCCTTCAATCCTGATGAGAGGCATCCTTCATAAAATTCATTAATAGATGAATGGTCCTTCTAATTTAATTGACACCAACTGTATATCTCTTTTCAGATTTTAGCAGAGAACGAGCAGCCCACAAAGAGATGAAAAGTGTCTTCCGCAAAATTATCACAGAACGCACACGCTTGGTTATTACTTGGAAATTTAACTCCTCGCTTAAAAAGGAACACCTTAGTAGGAATTCTGTCAATTTTTATCATCCACAATAAGCTTCTCACCTTCAGGGGCACTTTTAATTTCCAAAGTTTGTCAAAGTTAAAAGAGGGGCAGCCCGAATATGCAGTAACCATCAATTCAGTAAGCTTCTTTGCTGAAAAAGTTCCAGACTTCTCATGAGTCCAAAGGAGTCTGTCTTCACACTCCGGTTTTAGCTTTATGGTCTTGATCATGTCCCCAATTACCTCGAGCTGGGAATTTTCGTGATTTTAAAGAGGCCTGGAAAACCAATCTGCCCAACAAATCTCGTTCCATGAACTGTTCTTCGCCCTCTTAGCAACCACCTCACCTTTTCTAATGATCACCCTATATAATCTGGGAAATAGGACTCTCAAAGCTCTGTCAGCGCACCAAATATCCTTCCAAAATAAGGTCGTTTTCCCATTCCCAACCATCCACCTGAATTCTTCAGTTCCTGTTCATCTTACGATGTCTTTGGAGTTCAGATTGTTAATAATGCCTTTCCAAACAATTGACCCTTTCTTTGGACAATCGAGCTTCAAAGCCCAACTACGGTCTTGTGTGCCATATTTCGCGCTTATAACCTTTCTCCAGAGGGCATGTTTTTCAGTAGTGAAGCGCCACACCCACTTCGCCAATAATGCTTTATTTTTCACAAGAAGATTCGCCACTCCCGCTCCTCCGAACTTCTTAGGTAAGCATATTTTCCCCCAGCTTATTTTTTCCATCTTCTGCTTCTCATCGTTTGAGCTCCAAAGGAAGCTTCTTCTGATTTTTTCTATTTTCTGAATAACCATCTTGGGTGCTTCAAAGAGGGACATATAGTAGATCGGCAATGCAGATAATACAGAATTGATTAGGACTATTCTTCCAGCGAAAGACAGTGAGTTACTTCTCCAACCAGATAATTTAGATCTGAATTTCTCTATAATCGGGTCCCAAGTCCCAATCTTCCTCGGATCGGCTCCCAAAGGAATGCCCAAATACAACAGTGGTAGACTACCAATTCGACAATCAACAATGTTTGCAAGAGAAGACACCAGGTTTGACTCAATCCCTATCCCAACTATGCAGGACTTACCAAAATTGATGCTAAGCCCTGAGCAAGCTTCGAAGCTTCTCAAAATTCTTTTTAAATTCATAAGATACTCTTGAACAGGTTCAAGGAACAACACAGTGTCGTCCGCGAATTGTAAGTGCGAGATCGTTTTTTCGGGAGAACGCCCCCAATACCACGAAACAAATTTTGATTCTCTGCTTCTTCTAGAAGGAGGTGCAAAGCTTCTGTTACCATGATAAATAGGTAGGGGGAAAGTGGATCCCCCTACCTCAGCCTTTTTTCCATCCGAAATTCCTCCGTTGGGGAACCATTAACAAGGATTGAGATTCTTGGAGAAGTAATACAGCCAACGATCCAATTCAGCCATCTATCCGGAAATCCCATCTTCTTCATCACCATAATTAAAAAACTCCAGCGTACACAGTCATAAGCCTTAGTGAAGTCAAGCTTAAGAATAACACCCCCGTTTTTCTTTCCATCGATTCCCATAGTGTGTATGATCTCGTTAGTAATAAGTATTCCATCGAAAATCTGTCTCCCTTGAATGAACGCACATTGATTTTTGCTGATCAGACTATCAATAACTGTCTTCAATCTTTGTGATAGAAGTTTGGCAATGAGCTTATATATTGTTCCGACCAAACTAATTGGTCTGAAATCAGACAGAACGGTTGGATTCTTCCTTTTCGGGATGAGGGTGATGAAAGTCGCATTAACAGCTTTCCCAAGTCTTCCACTCTTATGAAATTTATTAACAGTGTTCCAGAGATCTTCTTTCAATTTTTCCCAGCAGCTTTTTAATAAACATGAAGTAAATCCATCCGGTCCGGGGGCTTTCGACTCATCGCATAACCGCAAGGCTTACTTTATTTCTTCGACAGTGAATGGAATAACCAGAGCCTCCGCTTTTGACTCGTCCAATCGCTTGAAATTTAGATTGAAAACTGCCTGCCATTGTCTCTTCTTGGCAGAAAACTGATTTTTGAAGTGATCAAAGAAACCTTTTCTCAAACTCACAGGATCTCCGCACCACTTACCGTTCACTAGCAGTCCATGGATACTTTTCTTTTTCGATCTGAGTTTAGAAGCTTTGTGAAAGAAGGCAGTGTTGCAATCTCCTTGAACCATCCAATTCATTCAAGATTTTTGCTTCCATAATGCTTCTTGGATTTTTAGAGTTTCCCACAGCTCCAGCTTTAGCTTCTGTAAATGTTTGGCTTTATCAACATCTAGCTCTCCTTTATTACCTTCTTCTTCCAATGCTTCAATATTCGCTTCTAACTTCCTTGCAATCGAGTAAAGATCACCCTTCCCCTCCTTAATTCACTGTTTCAAAGCAACTTTCACTTTGCGTAATTTTAAAGTGATTTCAAATTTATTTCCTCCTCTTAGAACATTCAGAATGAGTGTTTTGCAATCCTCCAATTTCAGCCAGGCATTAAAAAAATTAAAAGGAATAGGGCCCCAATCAGTTGATTCTCTAGAAACTAAAACAGGAGCATGGTCTGAGACCATTCTCTTTAGTCCCATTTGAGAAATATCGCCAACACTGGAAATCAGTTGTTCGTCAAAAAGAAACCTGTCGAGTCTGCTTCTTTTATTATTCGGACCAAACCAAGTGAAGGTCTTCCCTATCATCGGTAGATCAATAAGATGCCCTTGCGAGATAAAATTGATGAAATTGACACTGCCGAAAGAATTCCCACAACAACTTGTTCTCCCATCTCTACTGATAGTTGCGTTAAAATCACCCCCTAACAACCATAAAGCTTTATCCACATTTTTCAGCTCTAACAGCTCCTTCCAAAGTTGAACTTGGTCCGAGGGAGCATTAGGAGAATAAATATTTACCAATGCTAACTTCCATTTCTCATTGCACCATTTACCATTGAGGTAGATAAATCTAGGCTTTACAATAACTTTATCAGGCTGGAAATTTGACTTGTCCCAAATCGAAAGAAGCCCCCTGATTTACCCATTGAAGCAGAAAAAATAAAACCAAAATCATCATCGTACCAGATTTTTCTGATGGTCGGCTCTCGAATAAGCTCCATTTTTGTCTCCTGCAGAAACATGATTTTTACCCTATGTTCCCTGGCCAAATTTCTAACTGCAATCGTCTTGGTGTCTGAGTTCAACCCTCTGATATTCCACGTTAAAATCCTCATCGAGCGGTAGTTAGCACTCCGACAGATTGCTTGATTTTCTCAAACTGTCTATTTCCAGATTAGATATGTCCTTCACCACGTCTTCTTCATCCCCGAAAAATTGAACCCCTAATCTCTTTGCTATCTTCACTGCTTTCCTAGCTTCTCTTATCATCAAGTCCCAACGGGCCACCAAATCTGAATCGGAGAGAGACCTGCCGGAAAGCACCAGTGAATCTGATTTTGACCTCTTCGAATTTTTCTTCTGTATCCCTCGATTGCGTTTTTTTTCTTTCAATGTCTGATAAAGCTCTGTCTTGGATTTCCCACAGAGACCCGTATTTTTTTGTAGATGATCCGGTAAAATGCAAGCCCCCCTCCGGAACCTCATCTCGTTGGTTTAATTCGATTTGCGTCTGTAAATCTGGGCCGGTATTGTCTCTATGACCCATCAGCTCCACGTTTTCATCTCCTAACACAGGTTCATGGATTTCACTAGTTGTTGTGTTACCGTTTGGAATATCTTGGGTTTGATGATCCATAGAACCAATCCTACTATCGTCCAACTACTTCTCGACAACTAAGGCCTGGATGTTAGGCCCAAGAGATTGGCCTGTCTGCTTCCCCCCATCTCCAATTTGCCTATCAACCGACCCATTCTTTCTAACCACTTCTGCCCAAGATGGCTCAGCCGCAATTTCCCCCTCTCTTGTATCATTTAATTGATCTCTCCCACTTGCTCTGGTCGATTGACCTCCAAAGACATAATCATTAACCCTGCCCCCTATTAATTCTGTCTCACTTAGGTGGCTGGCAAACTCCTTGTCAGAGGATATTCCGTCTTTATTGTTCTCCTTGCCCAAAGAGTCAGCATTGAATGATGCTTCCTCCGATCTGCTCTCATCGTGAATATGTTTTACCGGCGTCCTTTGAATTCTGATGTCGGAAGTAGATTCAGATTCGCTCTCATCAATAGACACCGTTGTAACCTTCCGGTTAAAGGTTGTTATACTCCTTGCTTCCGAAAAGCCTTTTTCCGTCACCCTGACAGTGTGCGTAACCTCCCCCACTTCGAACTGAATAATCTCGTCAATTCTGGACATTTGTTTAGTCACAATCAGAAGGGAAAATTTTTCAACCTCCGCAGATTGAAGGGTGTTATCCCCGATAGCTTCCAACAAACCCCAGATTTCAGCAATGCTTTTGAAGTTGGTCTGATTCCAGCAATGCAATGGGACGCCATAGACCTCCAGCCAAGTTCCTCGTTCGTTGTAAACAAATTTTTCAGTCCAAGGTTCAATAGAGGAAAAAATCTCTTTTAAATAAGACCATTGAAGATCCTCCAAGGTTATAAACAGATCTTCATCCGGGATTGAAATAAGAAACTTTTTCCCTCCTAATCTTGATACTTTTATTTCTCCGAGTCCCCATTTAGATAATCTATCTTCAATTTGAGATACTGAGCAGATAGATTCCATAGATCCGACTAAGCAGCGTCGCAATTTCCATAAGTCTTCATTTTCGACGTGACCCCTTACTTTCTTCATCTCTGCTTCTAAAGGTTTACTGTCATTGGAGCCTCCTACATCCTTGACTACATTATTTCCAGCCTCGTATTGTGGTCTTCTGCTATTCCCCGTCGAGTCAGATTTGCACCTTCTTAGAGCTATGTGCAATCGAAACCGATATTCTGCTGCCGTATAGCATAAAATTATTCAGTCTTTCCATCGCTCGATCTGCATCCACCTTATCGTCGAAACGGACGAAGCCGAATCTCCTCCCTGTTCTACTGAGTTTTCTAGGGATGAATGCATCCACAACGTTTCCATGTCTTGCAAAATCGAACCATAAACCTTTCCAGTGGATTCTCGGTGATAAGTTGTCGATGAACAGAGAAGCTGGTGATTTCTCCATCTCTCCTGAAGTCGATCTTCCCTCATTTCTAGCCGTATTATCCGCCGTTCTTACCTTCGTTCTAGTCGCCGTTCTTGCCGCCGTTCCAGTCTGCTCCATTTTTCAGTTCAAAATCTAGGGGTGTTAATCCATCAACATATTTCATTCATTTTCTTCTTGTTGTTTTATATAAAAAAAATATAGTCTCAAATAATTATATATGGATTACCACCAAAGCTAGCCCTCATGTGGTAACCCTTTTTGTTGTTTTATTCATTGGAATTATGGTCCACTCTTCAAACTTCTTAAATTTAGTCTTTTTTTCTCCTTTTAATTTCAAGAACTTAGTCTCTTTAATTACTTGTCCAATTTAAAATTAAAGTCTCTTTAAAAATTTATGCATCAACGGAATTGGCCCAAATGGTAAGTAGCTTGGTTTCGTTTAAATAAGTTTCAAGTTCGAGGCGTTGTATATGCAGAAAATCTTCGTTGGAAGATTCACCCACCAAAATTAGGTGTTCAACGTGAGTCGGTCTGGATTAACTAGGGCGAAGCCCTGAAAATCGAAAGGACAACCAAAAAAATAATTTAATTATAGTTTCAAGTATAACTATAATTGCAAGTACACATCTGAACAACTATTATGGGAACTAAAAACTCACAAATAAGCAATGTCATACAAAGTCAATTCTCACGAAAGTGTTTTTAATTATAGAGTGGGGAAAGTATTTCAATTATTTATTGTGAGTGACTAAATAAGATTCGCACACATAAGACTCGTTATCCCCAATTTAATGTGAGTGACTAAGATGAAAATAAAGTCTAAGATGAGTGACTAAAATGAAAATAAGCCTAAAGTGAATGACAAATGAAAACAAAGAAAATAAAACTTAACGAGAGTGACCGAAATGAAAATAAATCAAATTTGAGTGGCTAAAATACAAACAATGCCGAACTACAGTGACCAATTTGCAATTTTTATTAACAGTGACCAAAATGAAAATTTATCAAAGTTGGATGACTAACGTGTAGTTTTACCTTTATTATTATGTTTTAGTTTATTGCAAAAACAAGTTTATTGTTATCATATGACAAGTTTTTCTCTCAAAAGAATAGACCATTTCATTAAACAAACAAAAGTCGTACATTCACAACCAAAGTACTTAACCTTAAAGATCTTTTGTTCTACTCAAAATTGAGGGCTTTGTTCTGGATTAAGGCTTCTAGGGATGATTGGAGCCATAATTGTGAGGAATGATAGATGAATCCAAGAAAAGGATTGTCTTTTATCTACTCAAAAGGTGAGCGTGTATTGGATTGGAAACTACCTAAAGAAGGAGAGATGAAATTTAATGTGGACGGAGCAGCAAAAGATAATGTAGCAGGGTATGGAGGTGTGCTTAGATCGTTCGATGAAATTATGAGAATGATATTCTCAGGGCCTTGTGAAGGTCTGGGACCAGACTACGCTGAAATTATAGCTATTAAAACTGCCTTGGAGCTTTTTATAGAGGCGAATTGGATTGGGAAAACTTCGCTAGTAATCGAATCAAATGCGAAGATTGTGCTAAACTGGATTGTTAATAAATTCTAAAGGCCATGGGGTAGGTGGATGATTCTTGCAGAAATTGATGAACTGATGAGAAGAATTGGAAAGGTAGATTTCAGCTTTGTGCCCCGGTAAGCCAACATTTTTGCAGACTACTTAGCAAAGGAGGGTATGTCTCGAGGATCTCTCTTCAAGGCGTGGTGGTAGGATGAACATGGGGCAAGGGACGATTATTGCAAAGGCTGGACAGAGCAGTGTAGTTAAAATGTTTTGTTGCGTTTTGATAGTATGTGACTATGTGGTCATTGTATGTAAACTTTGTTGGTTATCGTGTTGTCCTTCGTTATCCTGACATGTGTGGTACTCTTTTCCCCTATTTAGGTTTAGAGGGGTTTTTAACGAGGCTCGCATGATTTCAGATTTTTATTAATGAAATTAAAATCTTGCCGAGCAAAAAAAAGAAAAATAAAGTCAAACATAAAAACATGCAAAAGCATGCAAACGTAGACAAAGGTTATGAAACCCCAACACCCACCAAGCCATCCATCAGCCACCCCGACAACGTCGGCAACGACAAACACACAAACTAAAGGCTTAAGTTCAGCAACAACATATATAAGGACAGAGATGAATCCTTCACATAGGATCATCACAACAACAAGGAAAAATAACAATCGGGAAAGATAAAATCTCGCTTTTTTGAAAACAGATTGTGATCATAATCTCGAAATCCTAGTAAGAGCTTCATCCGGAGGCAGGGTCCTTCGTCGTCCGGCAAGGGTCTTGTCAACTGAGACAGAAAAAATGTCATGCCAAATCATTGAGAAAAGACTGCGAGAAAAGAGAAACCAACCGCCAGCATTGCGTTGAGCTTGGTTCTGAAAAAGTAAACCAACTTTAACTTGAAACCAAAAGACCTTGGATCAACAACGTCGCAAATACACCTTTTGATTCTAGGGGAAGGCTCATCAAGGGTCACCTTCTTCCACACCTTCCTTGTGAAAGAGGTGATGCCTTAAAAACAAATGATTTTTCAATAAAAAGGTACAAAAATTACGAAAACGGTAAAGTTCACTATTAAATTTTTTTATTTAATATAGATTGAGTTTAATTTGATTAACACTTTGTTACGTAAGATTAAATGTGTTTCAAATCTTTTGATGTATAAATATAAAAAGATTTGTTAAATATAAATATTGTGTTAAACTATTTATTTAATGAACATCATATTAAGTTGGAGTTTGTGTTGGTAAAACTTATTGCAAAATGAACTGTTAGCATTGATAGGACAATAAAATAATTGAAATAAAGAAACAAAAATCGTGTCAAAGAGAATCAATGCCTTAAAAACAAATTTAACCCAATACGTGTAATCGCTACAATAGTTGAACGTCCTCTAAGATTAGCAAGATCTTTCCCAAAATTTATACACTTAAAAATCGGAGCGGACTGAGGTGGTACTGCTATTCTCTTTAACTCAAAAAACAAGGCTCGAAAATATAAAGAAATCTCCAATTTATATTTGAACCAGCTTATAAATGAGAGGGGATAGAGAGGATGAACCATTTTTTTCAGTGTTCAAAATATTTTAAGAAATTTTTTTATATCTTCTGTACACATGTTAACACGAATCGAGTAAACAACAATAATACATGTATGTAAGGGTCTTGTCTTCTCTCTATTCACAAGAAAGGCAAGAAAGAACTCTACAAATTATCTCAAGGGTCTTTCTCATCCAATGTGGGAGTACATACTAGTGTGAATTACCAACAGTTTATAATTGAATGTAGTTTGAGGTTGAAAACTTCTATACTAGCAAATGGGTTGTCTCCCAAGTATAACGATGACGAGTGGTACTCGTGAGAGTGAAGCACGAAAATACTTATGGTATTGTAAGACTATTGAATGGGGTTTTAAAGAAATATAAAGATGTGATACATATTTTTGTATGTTTTTATGGTAGTATTAGTGAGGCGCGAAAATGACAGTTATAATCGTTCAAATGAATTAAAGTAAATACTTATGGCGCGAAAATGACAGTAGAGATGAGCAAGGCAAGTTTCTTTTCGGATTTTCAAGAAGTATAAGGAAGTGATCGATATTCTTGTGTGATTAGATGATAGTATTAATCTGTGTTTTTTTAATCTTTCGATAAATCACATACTTCACACACACACACACACATATATATATATATATATATATATTTGAATTTGAGTATTTTAATGTAAACATCATCTTATTTTCACTAAAACCACTCGCTTCAGAGTTAGACTGGTCGGAGACTAAAAGAATTAGAGTGCAATACTATGTTGAATAATGTCAAATAAAAAAAAACCTGTTGCCAATCATTTATATATATATATATACATATACATCTATATATTATATTTTCTTATTATTATTTTATTCACAATTATCTTCGAAAGATCAATTAGACTTAATTCAATTGATACGAATTTCCAATTCGTAGTTTCAAATAAACTTAAGTGTAATTATCAGATGAAGAATTATAGATAATTAATGTTATATAAAAAAAATTAAAATCATGTTATTGCAATTAGTAAGAGTTTAAAGGGTGTTTTCGGAATTTGGAAGAAAATATATAAAATGCAAAGAGAGTATCACATGCGCTTTTAATTTGCTGTCTTTCCCGGATGAAAATCATCTGCCCCAAAGTATGCCCTTATTTGTGTCCTCACTTTAAAATAGTGGGTTTAGGGTTTAGGTTTTGGGGTTTAAGGTTGGGGCTTAGGGTTAGGGTGTAGGGAATTAGGGGTATGGTGTATTTTTTTAGGGTTTGGGGTTTGGGGTTTAGGATATGAAAATTAGGGTTATGAGGTAAGATTTAATTTTAAAGTAATTTTAGGCATGGGGCATAGAAGGAGGCATGGTTAAGGGGCAGGAGATTTTTACTCGTCTTTCCCTACTCAATTTTTTGTTCATTTAGTTCTTCTTGTTCCGCATTTTTACCTTTAATTTTTTAATTTTATTTTCCTTCTATGGCCGCACCATGATCTACCGTAACTCTTATCTCTAGTTAGATCTGTGTTTTTTCTTCTTTTTTCATCGGCATGGCTGACGATAAGGTAAACTTCGTTTATTTTTCTTTATTTTATTTGTATTTTTTTTTAATTTTTCTGACATCGGAACTTGGAATTTAGTCTTCTGTTTATTTTTTTGGTTTGATTGTGGTGAAAACTTTGTTCATGCTTTATGATTTTATGAGATTTGCGGATTTACGTTTTTTTTTTGTATTTATGTGTTTTGTTTTGCTTTGCGATCTTGTTGGTTGAGCTGATCGGGGAACCTAGATGGTGAAATTTTGGTTTGCATATGTTTCCATCTATGATTCTCTCTGGATTTTGCAACTTTTAGCTTTTATTATTATTAGTTTGTTTGATCTCATTTTTTTTGTGTTCCGTCGAAGAATTGCCTGTCTCGTTTCTTACACCACGAATTTCTTATTTTACCAGGAAATGTCAGCCCCTGTTGTTGACGGAAATGATCCGGTCACCGGTCACATAATTTCCACAACGATCGGTGGCAAAAATGGAGAACCTAAACAGGTATGCTTCTTCTAGGGTTAAGCTGTTCAAACTCTGCTTTAGTTACAATTAATATCATAATATGTGGTTAAGATCAACATTAGGAATGATAACCAGTTTTTTACTTGAGATTTCATGTTTTTGATGTTTTACCATTGTAGACGATCAGTTACATGGCCGAGCGTGTTGTGGGGACGGGATCGTTCGGGATTGTTTTTCAGGTACTAAGACATGGTCAGATTGTAGTCAATATTACCTTCTTCATATTCTGCATGCTGATTTGATCTGTTCTTTCAGGCAAAATGCTTGGAAACGGGAGAAACTGTGGCTATAAAGAAGGTTTTGCAAGACAGAAGATATAAGAACCGTGAACTGCAATTGATGCGTGTGCTGGATCACCCGAATGTCATTTCCTTGAAGCATTGTTTCTTTTCCACAACAACTAAAAATGAGCTTTTCCTTAACTTGGTTATGGAATATGTACCAGAGAGCATGTATAGGGTTTTAAAACATTACAGCAGTGCAAATCAAAGAATGCCACTTATCTATGTGAAACTTTACACTTATCAGGTCCGCGTGGTAGCATTTTCCGTGCTCTATTTTTTGTGCAATGTTCTTTATGCTAATTGGATGAGGTTTTGCAGATATTCAGGGGGCTTGCTTACCTCCATAGTGTTGTTGGAGTTTGCCATAGGGATTTGAAGCCTCAAAATCTATTGGTATGTTTATCTTACAGAAGACTTTTTGCAGAATGGGTTGACAACGATTCTTAGGTGATTCAATCACCGTGATTGTTGGCTTTATGCAGGTTGATCCTCTGACTCACCAAGCTAAAATTTGTGATTTTGGAAGCGCAAAAGTGCTTGTAAGTTGATTCTCTTATATGAATTTTCCAAGTGCTTCCTTTCAGATTTCTTACAAACATTTTAGTCAACAAATATTTATTTCTCCAAGTGAAACATAATTATTTGGTCCATAATTTTCTAAACCTAAAATAGGATTGTAGCCCTCTGTTATTTGAATGTTTGGTTTTGATTGTAACTTCTAAATGGATTGACATTCAATCTGTTATCTTCTGCTATTTATCAGGGTTGTGATATAGTACTTTGCAAAAACACCTTTGTGATAACACAATTTATTGACCCGTCACTGTACCTTTCAAAATAAAAAATGACCCTTCATTGTTGATTGTGCAAACTTCTGAAAATTGTTTAACCTTTGTCCCTCCTATCTAGGCACTTCTCCCTTGTTAGTGTTGCCTCTTCTATTTAGCTGTCTTGTATGGCCTCTTTGTTGGGGGTGAAGGGTTGAAAAAGAAAATGATTGAATTAGATCCAATAGTATATTAACAATTTAACATGTTTAAGATCATCTTTTGCTTTTCTTTTTTTTTTCATTAACTACTTCATACTTACTATTATTTTGTTTAACCAGGTCAAAGGTGAAGCCAACATTTCATACATATGTTCACGTTTCTATCGAGCTCCAGAACTTATCTTTGGTGCCACTGAATACACAACCTCAATCGATATCTGGTCAGCTGGTTGTGTTCTTGCTGAACTTCTGCTGGGACAGGTTTGGTTTTGCATTTTTGTTTTTCCTGATTTTATTTTGGAAAACTTCTCACAACTATGCTCATTGATATCTCATTTTCTTTTGCGTGTGCAGCCATTGTTTCCTGGGGAGAATGCTGTGGACCAGCTTGTGGAGATTATCAAGGTATGATTTGCTTAAGATGCTTGGAGTTACACCATTACATTGTATCATCAGGAGTCTGCTTCTTACATATTTTCCTACAGGTCCTAGGTACACCCACTAGGGAAGAAATTCGCTGCATGAATCCCAACTACACAGATTTTAGGTTTCCGCAGATCAAAGCACATCCATGGCACAAGGTTTCCCTTTTATTCTAAGGGTCGAAATATTTGATTGATTTTGAGCAATGCACCGCATCTTTGCAACATACGTGTAATGGTTGATTACCCTAATATGTTTTAGGTTTTCCATAAAAGGATGCCTCCCGAAGCAATTGATCTTGCTTCACGACTGCTGCAATACTCGCCAAGTCTTCGCTGTACAGCTGTGAGTTGCTATTTGTCTCCATCTTTTGTTTGGTGATCTTGGAATATTCAAGATTCTTCAATTATCAATTTAGCTCCCCAAAATATTTATGTTTTTTAGTGATAACCACCCTCCAATCTCATGTGCTATGACAGCTGGAAGCATGTGCACATCCCTTCTTTGATGAGCTTCGAGAACCTAATGCTCGCCTGCCAAATGGACGACCTTTGCCGCCACTTTTCAACTTTAAACAGGAAGTATGTTTCTTAACCAAATTTCATTTCCATCTGTCATCTTCATTGAATGGCATTATTTCTAGCCAGAATTATGTTTCTTGTTCTAGTCGATACTTAGTTGTTCATTTTGATTATTCTGGTTACAGTTATCTGGGGCTTCACCGGAGCTTATTAATAAGTTGATTCCAGATCATGTGAAACGGCAAATAGGGCTACAACAGTTCATGCATCCAACTGGGACATAAAACTTTTAAAAGTGATTTCAGATTTGACATCTCTAGTTGATGTGTAACACGAAAGAATTTACCATGTTTGGATGATCGCTGGCTGATTTGAGGCCTATCCAGCATAATATTCTGTTTTTCCACTACACGTATATCCTCTGGCAGTGTGGTGGCTGCCTCCTTTTGACCCGTTTACGTTAATCACGCCTCTCTTTCTCCTGTATTCTACGAGTTTACGTTTTGTCAAAAAGCTTTTCTAGTTATGTACATGTAACATGTTAGATACTAAAAGATTAGAGTAAGATGGATGGACCGGAAAGCTACGAGTGGAGGAAAGTTGAGAAGTGTGTATGTGGCTAGGAAGAACGTCCCGCAGCCAATGCCCAATGGGGTGGGCTTTTCGGTTTGGTTACTTTCATTTATTCTTTGTTTTCAAGTTATTCTGGATGCTGACTTCAAGTTGCAGACAATTATTATTACTTTTGTTCCAAGTTATATCATTACTCTCCTCCTACCATTGATGCTTTCATGTAATCTTGATGATCAAGTTTAAGTCTAATTCTGTTTCAATAGTCAGTGAAGCCATGTCACGGAGCCGACATTCATTGTCGTTGGCAGCCCCATAAGCCGACATGCTGGGCAGATTTGACTACTGTAACTCGGCCTAAGGTACAAATGGTACTACAGTAGATTCTTTTCTGCTAGTTGAGGTTGTCGTGATATGATTTTCGGGAATTATTGGTCGGGACTGTTGTTGGATTATGAATATAGACAATGGCATGGGAAGGTGTAATGATATGAAGGTGGCATGTTCGATTGTTACAGTTATTTTTTGCTCTTTTTAACTAACAAAAGTTTTTACAGTACTGGTGATTTGAACACGTAAGACTTGTTATCCCCAGTTTAATATGAGTGACTAAAATGACAATAGAGTCTAGGATGAGTGACTATAACAATTTTTTTTTAAAAAAAAATTGACGTGGCATAGATCTTAACATGTGGCAAGTTTAGTCAGCATCAATCATTGACCGACAGATTCTATCTAACAGAGTATATTTAGACTAAATTGAAATGTTAAGGGCATATTTAGACCAAATTAAAATATTGGAAGCATATTTGGACCCAAAAAATATGACGTCAAATGACAAAACATGCGAACGTTGGGGGCATGTTTTATCATTTTGCCTATATATATTGTATTAAATTGTTTATTTGATGAACATTTTATTAGACTGGTGTATATATTAGAACGTAGTTTGAGGTCGAAAGCTTTAGTATTAGCAGATGGACTATGTCTCCCAAATGTAACGATGACGAATGGAGCTCGTGCCATTACGAAAATGATAATATTTTAGTGTGATTATATGGTTATAGATGAAAATGGAAGCTAATTTAAGTAGGTTAACGAAAATATTTATGGTGATCGATATTTTAGTGTGATTATATAATTATATTAGTTCGTATTTTTTAATTTTTTAATAAATTACACATCTTGCATATATAAATATTCAAATTCGAATTTTTAAGTGAATATTATTTTTTTTTATTAAAATTACTCATTGCAGAGTTAGACTGCCCGAAGACTAAAAGAATTATGATGCAATATTTTGTTGAGTACCGGCAAATAAAAAAACCGTTGTTAAATAATTTATATATTATATATTTTTATTACTTATTCAAAATTATCTTCGAAAAATCAATTAGACTAAGTTCAATTGATACGACTTGAAAATTCGTAGTTTCAAATAAACTTAAGGGTAATTATCAGTCGAAGAATTATAGATAATTAATGTTTTATATAAAAAAAAATTAAAATATGTTATTGCAATTAGTAAGAGTTTAGAGGATGTTTTCGGAATTTAGAAGAAAGTGTATTAAAAGCAAAGAGAGAGAATCACATGCGCTTTTAGTTTGCTGTCTTTCCCTACTCAATTTTTTGTTCATTTAGTTCTTCTTGTTCCGCATTTTTACCTTTAATTTTTTAATTTTATTTTCCTTCTATGGCCGCACCATGATCTACCGTAACTCTTATATCTAGTTAGATCTGTGTTTTTTCTTCTTTTTTCATCGGCATGGCTGACGATAAGGTAAACTTCGTTTATTTTTCTTTCTTTTTTGTATTTTTTTTAAAAATTTCTGACATCGGAACTTGGAATTTAGTCTTCTGTTTATCATTTTTGGTTTGATTGTGGTGAAAACTTTGTTCATGCTTTGTGATTTTATGAGATTTGCGGATATACGGGTTTTTTTTTTGTATTTATGTGTTTTGTTTTGTTTTACGATCTTGTTGGTTGAGCTGATCGGGAATCCTAGATGGTGAAATTTTGCTTGGCATATGCTTCGATCTATGATTTCTCTCTGGATTTTGCAACTTTGAGCTTTTATTATTATTATTTTGTTTGATCTCATTTTATCGTGTTCCGTCGAAGACTTGTCTCGTTTCTTACACCATGAATTTCATAATTTACCAGGAAATGTCAGCCCCTGTTGTCGACAGCAACGATCCGGTCACAGGTCACATAATTTCCACGACGATTGGTGGAAAAAATGGAGAACCTAAACAGGTTTGCTTCTTCTTTGGTTAAGCTGTTCAAATTCTGCTTTAGTTACAATTAATATGTGGTTAAGATCAACATTAAGAATTGTGACCAGTTTTTTACTGTGGATTTCATGTTTTTGATGTTTTATTATTGTAGACGATCAGTTACATGGCCGAGCGAGTTGTGGGGACGGGATCCTTCGGGATTGTTTTTCAGGTACTAAGACATGGTCAGATTGTAGTCAATATTGCCTTCTTCACATTCTGCATGCTGATTTGATATGTTCTTTCAGGCAAAATGCTTGGAAACGGGAGAAACTGTGGCTATAAAGAAGGTTTTGCAGGACAGAAGATATAAGAACCGTGAACTGCAATTGATGCGTGTGCTGGATCACCCGAATGTCATTTCCTTGAAGCATTGTTTCTTTTCCACAACAACTAAAAATGAGCTTTTCCTTAACTTGGTTATGGAATATGTACCAGAGAGCATGTATAGGGTTTTAAAACATTACAGCAGTGCGAATCAAAGAATGCCACTTATCTATGTGAAACTTTACACATATCAGGTCTGCGTGGCACCTACCATTTTCCATGCTTTATTTTTTGTGCAATGTTCTTTATGTTACTAATTCGATGAGGTTTTACAGATATTCAGGGGGCTTTCTTACCTCCATAGTGTTGTTGGAGTTTGCCATAGGGATTTGAAGCCTCAAAATCTATTGGTATGTTTATCTTACGGATGACTTTTTGCAGAATGGGTTGACAATGATTCTTAGGTGTTTGTTGGCTTTATGCAGGTTGATCCTCTGACTCACCAAGCTAAAATTTGTGATTTTGGAAGCGCAAAAGTGCTTGTAAGTTGATTCCCTTATGAATTTTCCAAGTGCTTCCTTTCAGATTTCTTACTAACATTCTAGTCAATAAATAATTATTTCTCCAAGTGAAACATCATTATTTGGTCCATAAGTTTCTAAACCTAAAATAAGAATTTAGCTATCAGTTGTTTGAATGTTTGGTTTTGATTGTAACTTCTAGATGGATTGACATTCAATCTGTTATCTTCTGCTGTTTATCAGGGGTGCAATATAGTACTTTGCAAAATCACCTTTGTGATAACGTGATTAACACGATTTAATGAACCATCACCGTTAATTGTGCAAGCTGCTGAAACTCGTTCAACCTTTGTCCCTCCTTTTATATAATCATAAGTACTTCACGTAAACTGGAATTTATCTGACAAGGGTTCTTTTCCAGATTGGTTGAAATAGGCACTTCTCCCTTGTTAGTGTTGCTTCTTCTATTTGGCTGTCTTGCATGGCCTCTTTGTTAGGGGTGAAGTGTTGAAGAAAATGAGTGAATTAGATCTAACAGTATATTAATATGTTTAAGATCATCTTTTGCTCTCTTTTTTTTTCTCTGGAATACTTCATACTTACTATTATTTGTGTGACCAGGTCAAAGGTGAAGCTAACATTTCATACATATGTTCACGTTTCTATCGGGCTCCAGAACTTATCTTCGGTGCCACTGAATATACAACCTCAATCGATATTTGGTCAGCTGGTTGTGTTCTTGCTGAACTTCTGCTGGGCCAGGTTTGGTTTTGCATTTTTGTTTTTCTTATTTTTATTTTTCTTAAAACTTCTAACAACTCTGCTCGTTGACATCTCGTTTTCTTTTGCATGTGTAGCCATTGTTTCCTGGGGAGAATGCTGTGGACCAGCTTGTGGAGATCATCAAGGTATGATCTGCTTAAGATGCTTGGAGTTACACCATTACTTTGTATCATCAGGAGTCTGCTTCTTACATTTTTTTTGCACAGGTCCTAGGTACACCCACCAGGGAAGAAATTCGCTGCATGAATCCCAACTACACAGATTTTAGGTTTCCACAGATTAAAGCACATCCATGGCATAAGGTTTCCCTTTTATTCTAAGGGTCGAAATATTTGATTGATTTTGAGCAATGCACTGCATCTTTGCAACATGTGTAATGGTTGATTACCCTCATGTTTTTAGGTTTTCCATAAAAGGATGCCTCCCGAAGCAATTGATCTTGCTTCACGACTGCTGCAATACTCGCCAAGTCTTCGCTGTACAGCTGTGAGTTACTAATGTCTCCATCTTTTATTTGGTGATCTTGGAATATGCAAGATTCTTCAAATATCAATTTATCTCCCCAAAATGTTTATTATATCCTTTAGTGATAACCACCCTCCAATCTCATGTGCTATGACAGCTGGAAGCATGTGCACATCCTTTCTTTGATGAGCTTCGAGAACCTAATGCTCGCCTGCCAAATGGTCGACCTTTACCGCCGCTTTTCAACTTTAAACAAGAAGTATATTTCTTAACTAAACTTCATTTCCATGTGCCATCTTCATTGAATGACATTATTTCTAGCTAGAATTATGTTTCTTGTTCTAGTCGATACTTTTTTATTCATTTTGATTCTTCTGGCTACAGTTATCTGGGGCTTCACCGGAGCTTATTAATAAGTTGATTCCAGATCACGTGAAACGGCAAATAGGGCTACAACAGTTCCTGCATCCAACTGGGACATAAAACTTTTAAAAGTGATTTCAGATTTGACATTTCTAGTTGATGCGTAACACGAAAGAATTACCATCTTTGGATGATCACTGGTTGATTCAAGGCCTATCCAAGCATCATTTTCTGTTTTTCCACGACACGTATAGCCTCTGGCCGTGTGGTGGCCGCCTTCTTTTGCTCTGTTTACGTTAATCACACCTCTCTTGCTCCTGTATTCTATGAGTTTACGTTTTGTCAAAAAGCTTTTCTAGTTATGTACATGTAACATGTTAGATACTAAAAGATTAGAGTAAGATGGATGGACCGGAAAGCTACGGGGTGGAGGAAAGTTGAGAAGTGTGTTTGTGGCTAGGAAGAATGTCCCAAAGACAAGGGGGTGGGCTTTTCGGTCTGGTTACTTTCATTAGTTCTTTGTTTTCATGTTATTCTGGTTGCTGAGTTCAAATTGCAGACAATTATTATTACTGTTTGTTCCATGTTATATTATTACTCTCTCCTTCTACCATTGCTGCATTCATGTAATCTTGATAATCAAGTTTATGTCTAATTTTGTTTCAATAGTCAGTGAAGCAATATCACGGAGCCGACGATCATCGTTGATGCCAGCCCCAGTCCCAGTCCCACATTTTTGTCAAGAAAAGCCGACTACCATAACTCGGCCTAAGGTACAAAAATTACTGTTGTAGATTCTTTTTTGCATAGTTGGGGTTGTCGGGATATGAATTTCTATTACAGAAATTAAGAGTCGACAAGAATATAAACAAATCACATGATCGTCGGCAATTATTGGTCGGGACTGTTGTTGGATTGTGAATATAGACAATGGCATGGGAAGGTGGCATGTTCGAGTGTTTTTTTTTTTTGTCAAAAGAAGATACCTTTAGCTGAAAGCCTTGAGAAGAAAGGTCCCATGCTGTTAATAATTACGTTTCCCTTTCGGTTTTCTAAAGATGCCCGGTGCTTCAATGTTTGCCCAACTAATTGATTTTGTTTAATCCCCCTTTTGCCCTTCTCATTTAGATTGGGTAATATGTTTGTTGATTATATAATTAATTTTTGTTTTCTATTTATTACTCGAGTGATTATTATTAGGCATGTTTGCACGATGAATTTAAAAAATGAATAATAGATATTACCAAAAAAATGAATAATAAAATAAATCCGGATATTTGCTCATCCTCTTGTGTTTTGGTGGTAAAGGTAGATGTTCATCATCCTTTGGGACCTGGGTTCGAGCACCAATAATGCATGATGTGTGTGTCGTCTTTGAAAAGACTAATAAAGTTGAACAGATGATATCCTTGCACAACACTAGTATATTCAAAAAAAATCCGGATATTTTTTTAAATACGGTACTACTAGCAAACAAAACAATATTATATGGCCTGAATTTTATAAAATGCGAGAATTAATTTTCGATAAATTGAAGTAAAATAATTATTTTAATTTCATGTCATAAAAAACATAATGAATCCTAATAAAAATTTTCAAAACCTAGGTGTTTTTTTCAACTTTTTGTTCTTTGTAGTGTACTGTTAATTAATGTAAAGGAAGGATATGCCAAGAATAAAATTTAGCAGAAAACGAAGTAAAAACATCCCTTTGCCTTTCAAATGGCTACTTAAATTGACACAAAGAATCTTGATAAAAATAAATAAATTGACACAAAGAACGGCTAGTTGGCTCGACTCAACAGATACGGAATAATTATTTCGTTACGGGTCTATTTAGTGTGCTACAGTGATGTAACTTTCGGTTCACCGAAAATTTAATGATCTTGATATTATGTGAATTCAATTCAAGTTTATATGGATGAATGACTTTCAAGTTTCAACTAGACTCGATATAAAACGAGTTACACTCCCTGAACCTAAAAGGATTAGGTGCATTGCTAAGGCATATTGTACTCCTAAATCGTAAGGAGAGGACGTGAGTTCGAACTTTAGAGACGATATTGTTGAGAGGGACAATCACACACCTCGAATATGGATCATAAGACGAACATACATATTAAAAAAATTACACTCCCTGAAAAACTCTAAACTTTTGTCACTTGAGAAACCCTATTTTCATCGGTCGTTTGAGGCCAATTGTATCTCCTTAGACACTTAGATTTCGTCTTCTTTTTTTTCCTTTCCCCCTTATTTCCTTTCTTTTCTATTTGTTTTCTTTCGGATGTCTTTCTTTTCGTTTCACTCATCGACAGTTTTAATGCAGCTTTTTATTAGTTTGAGTTAATTGAGTTGATGAGTCTGATTTTATAACTCAAATTTTATTTGAAAATTTTTTAAACGGAGTTGTACAGATTCTGTTCAAATTTAAACGATTTTCTAGAAATACACGTGATATACATATATCAAATAAAGTTGAATGACTCGAGTCGATTTTATAAAATTACAATTCAAGTCAAGCTTTTTAACATTGTGTCAAAAATATTATTTTTTCGAGTCAAATTTTATTTACTCCTAAGTAGAGGTGCTTAACGAGCTGCTCGAACTTGACTCGGGTTGACTCGACTCGAACTCGAACTCGACTCGATACCTTAATGAGTTGAGTCGAGCAAAGTCTAACTCGACTCGATAAGTTTGCGAGTAGCTCGTTAATTTTTTTAAAATATATGTGGATTGTTACTTTAGTTTTAATATGTTAGTTTAATGAATTTGTAGATTGTTACTTTAGTTTTAATATGCTAGTTTGGTGTATTTGTGGTTTGTTAGCTTGGAATTTAGACTTTGAAAGTGCTTTATAGACTCTTTTGATATTTTTTTGGTTAAACTTGCTAACTTATATTAATATTAAGCCCCATATAGTATTGTTAAATTTTACTTTTAGTTAAAATAAGGTAAAATTTTTAGTGAGCTTAACGAGCAACGAGTCGAGCTTAATGAGCAGCGAGTTGAGTTGAGCAACAAATTTTTTAACGAGCACAAGTCGAGCACAATTTTAACGAGCTTAACGAGTCGAGTCGAGCAACAAATTTTTTTAACAAGCATGAGTCGAGCACTGCCCAACTCGCGATTGACTCGCTCGATAAGCAACCCTACTCTAAGTGTGGATTTATTAAATAATTGAAAATATTATATTAGTAAAAAAACCCTAAAATGAAGTCTCTTGGCGGGTGTGAAACTCATATAAGAACCCTAAAAACCCTAATCTTAAAAAACTAAATAATTTGTTAGATCTACCAAGCAGCTTACCGACAGCAACGCTGCTCTCAGTCTCCTCTACATCGCCATGGTATCTCTCTTTCTCTTTCTCAAAACCTAATTGCTTGATTCAAACATTTTTACTCTTTATGTTCATCCATGATCTTATTACCATTTTGTTGCCGTTGTTTTTGGCTAATTATGGAAGGCATCGGAGAAGAAATTATCGAATCCAATGAGGGAAATCAAAGTTCAAAAGCTCGTCCTCAACATCTCCGTCGGCGAAAGCGGTGATCGTCTCACCCGTGCTTCCAAGGTGCCCAAAACACATTCATTTTCAAACCCCCAGAATCTACTACTCCGGTATTAATTAACCATGTTTTTGTTTTTTGTTTAGGTCTTGGAGCAACTCAGCGGTCAAACTCCGGTTTTCTCCAAGGGTAAAATTTCTCAACATAATGCCGCCCTTTAGTTTTTTGGTATAAATATACTGTAAATCCTTGAACTTTAGTTAAGTTTGAATTTAGTCCCTGTTCTTAGAAAAAGTAAAAGAAAAATTGAATCTTCATGCATTTCGTTTAAAAGTCTTTCGATCTTTTGTGCTGTTGATATTTTCTGTTAAATTTGTCAACTAGGCGTATTTGTTAACAGTTCATATGTTAACTTGGCAAAATTTAAAAAAAAAACATGCCAAGATGAAACATATTACGGAGTGAAAAATATTGACGCATAAACAATCAATTGAACTTATTTTTAAATCGGAAAGATTCAACTTTTTAACTACATGGACTAAATCATTAGATTTGACAAAGTACAGGGATTGCCGATATATTTGAACTGTATTTTGTTTACCCTTTTGTTTGGTTTTTGTTAATGAAAATAAAAAATCTGGGTTGATGTGAGCAGCTAGGTATACCGTGAGATCTTTTGGAATTAGGCGTAATGAGAAGATTGCTTGCTATGTTACGGTGAGGGGAGAGAAGGCAATGCAACTTCTTGAGAGTGGATTGAAGGTTAAGGAATATGAGCTTTTGAGGAGGAACTTCAGTGATACTGGCTGCTTCGGATTTGGTATCCAAGAGCACATCGATCTTGGCATCAAGTAAGTTTATTTTGGGTAACCTTTATTATAAAATTTTGATTTATTCTAATTTGATGTTTATATGTTGATAATGCATTTTGGATGCCTGTTTTAATTTAAAGTTAACAAGAATGATCATGATAGAACTATGTTAGGAATTTTTTGCTGGCTTTAGGCCATTGATTTTCGCTGAACTTTGTAGTTAAATACTATAAACTTGAATGGCAGTGCACTTGTTTGTATGCTGCAATGCTTTTGTTTTTGAGTCGAAAATTTCGACTTTTGGGTTCATAGGTTCATAATGGAACGTGGATTTAAGTAATCTTGTGGATGATATACTATATAAGCATGAGAGGAATCCTGTGGATATCGGTTCTTTTATTGCCATAACTGAGTATGTACGAAGAAGTTATATTGGTAGATTCGTTCTACTCGTAGTTACATTCAATATTCATGTTGTGTACTCCATAAAAGCATAAATTTACAACTATTGCCTTCTTTCTAGGTATGATCCTTCAACGGGTATCTATGGTATGGATTTTTATGTTGTTCTCGAACGAGCCGGGTACCGTGTGGGTCGTCGTCGTAGGTGCAAGTCACGTGTTGGCATTCAGCACAGAGTTACCAAGGAAGATGCCATGAAGTGGTTCCAAGTTAAATATGAAGGTGTCATTCTTAACAAGTCTCAAAATATCGGTGCTTAGGAGAGCAGTTGCGAACTAAGTTGAGTTATTTCAAGTTTTGGCTACCCGATACTTGTTAGTTATCGTGTCGGTTATTGTTTTGTTGAAGAGATTTATGGTTGACATTATAAATCCTTAATACACTCTGTTATGTTGGTTTAATTACATTATTAAATTGTCTTTCTTTTCAGAAACTAAATTGGTTTTAGACAAAACATGGCTACTGCAGAAGTATAGTTCATTGCTTGCAATGTTTTTAACACCATTATCCTTTGTAACATGTACCAAAAGGTAAGCAATTCCTACACTAATAATGCAAGGCATCATTGGCCCCTATTCACCTATTTCAAATGCAATACTGTAATACCCTGTTAAAATTCGAAATGTAAACCGAATCGATCTTTCCCCGAACTCCTACTCTTAGACGCTCTTTCACAAAGATTCTACAAATCCAAGGTTTACTAAGAAAGTGATGCAGCAAAACAATCCCCAGCCGCATCGGTAAACAATCAGACTTTTTCGGATTAACTACATTCTAGCTTGAACAGCAACCCCCTTTCTTCATGGCAGAGACATCTTTACCGACATCGATTTTCTCACCTTTGGAGGGAACAGCCGAATTAGCCCCTTCTTCACCTGTCTCCATGGCTTTCTTGCTCACGATATGGTAGATTTGTGTAAGAACTTCGGCGAATGCATTTTCCACATTTGTAGCTTCGAGAGCGGAAGTTTCCATGAAGTAGAGGGACTCTTTCTCGGCAAAAGACTTCCCGTCCTCGGTTGAGACGGCCACAAGGTGACGGAGATCTGATTTGTTACCAATGAGCATGACTACAATGTTGGGATCCGTGTGATCCCTTAACTCTCTTAACCACCTCTCAACGTTCTCGAACGTTGAGTGTCGGGTAACATCGTACACGAGAAGTGCACCGACAGCTCCTCGGTAATAGGCACTTGTTATGGCACGATACCTATCAGTTTGAAGAAAGAAGTTGAGAGAACAAACATAAACCAAGCATAAGAAGTACGGAACAAAAAGCTTTATAGCACTCATTTCAGTACAAAATAACTATGTTTTCAAGTACAAAGAGATCCGTTCCTCCTAAAACATCGAGCTTCAACGATATGTTCGATTCATAAGAACTAAAATTACGGTAGTGCAGCTAATTTATACATGATAACAAAGCAATTCAATTATACCACCCTTATCTGAATTACGAATGTAAACTACGTAGAGATTGTAAATCTTGGAAAGATAGCTAAATGTATGTTTCCATTGTTCTTCTCGGCCTATCGTCACCTCTTCCTTCCCTTTCTTTCCGCCAGTCTAGAGAAGGGAGGACAATGCTTTAGTAGCCTTAAACCCTACTAAAACAGGGAAACCAAAACCGACCCAGGCAACGATACCAGCAACATCAACAATTATAGCACATATGTGTTCTAGGATCCAAGGGACTTTTCATATTGAAATGTTTACATTTTCATATTCTATACCAAAATTATTGGTAAGTTGACACTGGTCAACAAAAGTATGAAATCCAAGCTGTAATATCTACGGATTCAACCACGAACGAAGCTAGGGGAAAAGTTCAATTTAAGCCCCGTTAAATTAAAATTTTAACTTTGGACCCCCCGAACAAAGTTGGTAGCTTTGTCCCTAAATTCAACAATCAAAATTTATATCACTCGAATAAAACAAGCTGAGTCCCTCAAATTCCAGTAGTAGTTGACATCATTTCACTTCCCCATTAATATGCCATGGTGCATAAGAAACCATAAGTACCAACTTCTCTAGCACATAAGATTAAAAGAACAAACAATTCACCGAAGCAAACTCATCCCGAACCACACTAACTAAAAAGCCCCAATGGCAACCTAACATCTATTTACTTGTTCAAACCATTTCCTCCATCACTGAATTTACCAAACCGTAGCTACAAGATCCCCATGACTACCTGAAATATCTATGCTAAACACCAGACTTGCAGATTCCATACACACGCTCGGTTAAACGATCATCTCTTTGGGACTATACCCCAACAGAAATATGAAGCAGGCAAGTAATGAATACTAAGAGATGGCGTTTTTGACTGCCGGCTAAGTTAATCGGTTTCTTGTAAACCATATTGTGGTAAAACTCACACAAGTGAACTAGATTATCACAGTGCAATTTAACCCTAGCATGAAAACTCAATTACAAGTTGATGAAACATTGAGATCTGCTGATCCACACTTCAAATCTATGTTCAAGCTATTCAAAACCCAAGCCTATGAAGAAAACAAGCAAAATCTAAATAACTAAAATTGTAAGGAAAAAGACACATGCAGCTGACAGATCTAGAGATATGCAAGAAAAAAACACTACCTAGATCTCATTTCAGATCAAAATTCAAAACAAAACACTTCAAGAATCAAATGTTTCAACCCCCCAAAAAAGAAGAAACTTTCTATATTTCATAAACATTTTTTTTTTTGCAAAACCAGCTGAGAACTAAAAACACCCAGATCAAGAAACAAGGAAAGGAAGACAAGTGAATGGTAAAAGTGAGACCTTTCTTGACCAGCAGTGTCCCAAATCTGAGCCTTGATGACTTTGCCGTCGACGTTTAAGCTCCGAGTGGCGAACTCAACGCCAATGGTGGACTTAGATTCCAAGCTGAACTCGTTCCTGGTGAACCTTGAGAGCAAATTGGACTTTCCGACGCCGGAATCACCGATCAACACCACCTTGAAGAGGTAGTCATAGTCGTCCTCGGCTCTATAACCAGCCATCGTTTACTTTCCCTTTCTTCTTTGCTTCGAACGAAGGATTACTTTCAAGTTTATTAAGCGCTTTTTTAAAGATCTCTCTAGAATATAAATAAATAGTTAATTTCACCACACATCCCTAAATTATAACTCTCATTTTAAATTGATCTTTATACTTTAGAATGTTTCAATTTAATACTCAAACATGACCTCATTCTGAATTGACAAAATGACAAAAGATGCCTCCAACCTTTGCATGTTTTGTGATTCGGCCCTCTATTCTTTCTTTTCGTCCAAATATGCCTCCAACGTTTCAATTTGGTCCAAATATGCCCCCGTTAGATGGAAACTGTCAGTTAACTGACGTTCAACAGTTGATGCTGACTGGATTTGCCACGTATTAAGATATGTTGATGCCACATCAATTTTTTTTATAAGTCGTTGACCATCATTTGATTGACAGTTTACATCTAACAGGAGCATATTTGGACTATGAATGAAACATTGGGGGCAAATTTGGACCAAAAGAAAGAATAGGAGGCCAAATGACAAAACAATCAAACGTTAGGGACATATTTAGACCAAAAGAAGAATAGGGGGCCAAATGACAAAACATACAAACGTTGGGGACATCTTTTGTCATTTTACCTTCTAAATTTATCTCCAAACTTTTGAACTTTTTAATTTTTCCTTCAATTTATAACTCACATTCATAATTTTATCTCCAAATTATAAGTATATCTGAAAACATAGATATTTACATTGTTATAAAATAAAAATGAACCTTAAAAAATTACTAGGGTAATACCTTGTTAAAAGATTAACCTTAAACCCTAGAATCATTATGTAAATATCTATAAAAATGGACAAAGTTAAGTTTATGGAATCTTATAAAAAAGAAAGAAGATTTGAGAAAATAAAGCACTATGGAAGGATAATTGGGGTAAAGAAATATCATGCTTTTCGGAGTCCGCATGAAACAGAAAGAATCTGCACTGAGACTTGCCGATGAGGAGTCGAGAATAGGTGAGCTTAAACGATGACGGTTTGACGGAAAGATTGTGTTGCTTGAAGTCGACGACATAGATGTGTTTAAAGGTGTCAACTTGAAGCTATTGGCAACGGAGCGGATGATGAAACAGAACCCGAAGTGGCAAGAGAATAAACGAGGCTTTCGGACAACGACAACCTGGTTATGAACCAATTGTCTTCATTGATAGGCCAGTGTCCCCAAGTGAAAGGGTTGCATTCTACACTACAGCCGAGTGTAATAACTTTGGTTTAGATTCTCTAACTTAATGAATGTAATAACTTTGGATGAGTGCATGAATTGATGTTATTCAGCTTCCTGATGTTGCTTTTAGGGACTCGGTAAAGGCGTGATTGCCGAAAAGATATTCACAACCGTGGCGGAGAGTAGAAGGCAAGCAGATTTTGTTCTTTCGTTGCATCGGCGATGACCGATCCAACGAAATGTTCAAGATCTGCTTCAAGCTCTCGAGGAAGCTTCAGACCCTGGATCCATTCCGAGTCCGACATTTCCCTCTGCAATATCCCCAGTTGAGAAGAAAGTCATGCATGATCTGGTGTGAATGTAGATTATCACTCTGCAGAGTTTATTCGAGTTATAGACGAAGACTTCGAATCGCACCGATAATAGTCGGAGAGAGTTCCGAAACATAGGCACAGCCGCACAGGCACAACCTAATAAATGTCAGCCACCGAATTGAGTTTAATACTAAACTTTAAGTTACAAATTATAGATTGTGACCTGAACCTAAATAAACCAAATGAAATTGAACAGACGAGACGACTGAGCTTTGGTTATTAATCAAATTCGAACAATTAAAAAACAAAGGAAAAATAGAAAACCCATAATAAAATAGAAGAAAAGAAGAAGTTAAGTAAAGGCTTCACATAGAATTTGTATTCTGAAATGGAAAAATCGACAAAGTTCTGGCTAAAAAAGAGAACGTAATTGAAGGGCTAACACGACACCACATTACAGTTAAGACCTCAACTTCTTCTATCCAGGGGGGTTGTTTTAACAAAAGGTGGAACCTACCTACAATCATTTGAATTTGATCGCTCAAAATTTTGCCCAAGGCTTCTCCACCTACCTATATCGGATTTCGGAGATCAGAGGCCGAAGAAGCCTAGTTCGCTGGCTCTCTCCTTCTCGAAAGTCTCGAAATACTGATATATGATTGTTACGGCAAGCAAGATTCCGGTCCCCGAACCGATTGCTCCCATGAAATCGGCTAAGACGGTTAATGCACCAATGCACATTCCACCGAAGGCAGCTGCAGTTGGGATGTAGCGGTTCAGTTCTTTCTGCAAGTTTGAGTCTCTATGCCCGGGCATCACCATTTGTTGTTCCTGCAGAAGAAAATAAAAAACATGAGCTTTAAAATGGCTACAAAGTAAGGTTAATCAAATCAACAAATACACAAATTCGGCAAAAGCTAACAGCTCATGGGATTCATAGAATATCCACTTCATACATGAGGCAAACAAACATGATTAAATGAACCGGCTTACCTTGAGCTGCTTAGCGACATCCTTGGCTGAAGAACCGGAAACTTCAATCCAAGTTTTCGAAAACAAGGCACAAGCTGAAAGCATGAACACTAGATAAAACAGAGCATGGAAGGGATTTGCTGCCATGTCCGCCAAGCTGTTGTAATAATCAGATAAAACAAGGCATTAACATATATGAAGAGAATAGATAAAAAGGAAATAAAATAAAACATTTCATTGGTGGACCGAAGATGGACAAAGATCAATTCTAACCTTGCAGGGGCGGTGACGTAGTATGCTAGACCACCAACGGGAATAAACTGACCACCTGAATATTCAGATTCTTTCCACTTGCCCAAAAGATTGACCAAGAAGTTACCACTGTACTTCCTGTACAGCAACTGCGGAAAAATAAACTGTGTTAAAGAAGTGCAGCGTCAAGAGTAAAATGAAGCCTCATTTGCATAAAGTAAAACGGTACCTGGGAGATGAAATAAAGATTTGAAACAAGAGCGGATTGAAGGATAATAGGCATGTTGGAGGTGTAGAATAGCTTAATGGGATATGATCCTTGTTGTCCACGAGCATTCTTTGATCTTACAGGCAAAACAACACGGAAGCCTTGGAAGTAGATGACAATAAGGAAGATCAATACTGTAGCAAGTAGATTTGTAACATTTGGAAGATTCTGCCGATAGAAAGCCTCCCGAAGCGCTCGAACTTTGTCTGTCCTAGTTATCAATAGATGGAACATAGCGATGACAGCACCCTCAAATTCAGCCCCACGGCCACTGTTAATTGTTGTAGGGCTAAAGGCTTTCCAGATAATGTTTTCGCTGCAGAATCAAAATAGTATTTAGTATAGCCACTTACAAGAATACATTTGAATACGGAAAACAATGTGATAACATACCAGATATTGGTGGCTATGAAAAGGGAGATCCCAGAACCCAAACCATATCCCTTCTGGAGAAGTTCATCCAGGCAGATAACAATGATTCCGGCAAAGCAAAGTTGAATGATAATAAGAATAGCATTTCCAACACCAAGCTGACCAACACTGCCATACATACCAGATAGTACATATGCCACTGCCTCACCTACAGCAATCAGGATGCCCAACAACTTTTGAGCCCCATTTCTGCAAAGCACACATAAGCAAAAAAGATTATAATAGGCACATAGAAATCATAAAGGATACATAGAATTGCAGTCTGAGCTATCACATGTAATAAAAAGAGAAAATATCTGTTTTATGGTAAAAGGCCAAATAGATTATAATGGGAAGAATTCTTACAGGAGTGCACGATCCTCCCGAACGCTGTTGTCAACCTCAATGATCTTTGAACCAGCCAAGAGTTGCATCACCAATCCGGATGTCACAATGGGGGTAATCCCAAGTTCCATAACAGTTCCACGGTTGGATGCAAGGATAACACGCATCCAGTAGAATGGATCGGCACCCGTTGTAGAATGAATTCCATAAAGTGGAAGCTGACTGCACACCAAAAAGATGAAGAGGGAGATGACGGTGTAGATGACCTTTTCTCTGAAAGGAATTTTCCTGTCAGCACTCTGAACCTCAGGCAGAAACGAAAGGAAAGGTCTAACCAAATGCAGTACTCTGAACCCTCCTCCCATGTTGGCTATTCAGAACTGAATTACACCAAAAATTCAGCAATGGTTTGTCGGTTAAGGAACATGAAAAAAGGCATAATGAGGAACTAGATAGCAACTACACATATCATCGGTACTCAAAATCAAGAAAAACCCAATGCTTATGAATTTACCATAAGAAACGAAACATTTTCCTTAAAATTCAGCAAATAATTAGAAAACACAAATATGCAACAAGTGAATCTTTCATAATCTGTAGCTGACTTTATATCAGTCTCTAAATCATTACCCAATTCCTATAATTAGAACAATATGAATCACATATGCATAGTAGAAACAAGAAGAAACATGCAATAAACACGAATTGAAGACTAAGAGCCGATGTTTCGAAAAGAAATGAAATAAAAAAATTAAATTTTAAAGTCAACCCAATTGAACAGAAAGGTTTATATATATATATAGCAGAACTATCAATCAATCCGATCTAAAAATTAAAGTCGGCATCCGAAATGAATTACCAGAGAAGACTACAAATCAATCCGATCTAAAAACGTAATTTCAAATTCTATTGAAAACCTGATCAAAAATCAGCTAAGCTAAAAGGAGGGAGAAAACGAAAGAAACACGAACTTATGCAGAGATCAAGCAGAATTACCAGCAGATCTACAACTCCATAAACAAAATCTGGTAAATCAAAATTCCAAAACTGAACGTTCTAAAACAGAAATTATACATGCAAATCCAGATCTGGCAACAAAAACATACTTTCCTCGAATCATTCCCAAGGAAAGAAAAAACAAATTTCTCAATAAACAAGCTTCAAAAAAATAAAGAGAATCAGAGGCATACGAATGCGGTGAACAGATCTGAGAATAGATATTAATTCGAGCAGATTCGGATTTTTCAAAGAGAAAATCGCCTCCGTGCTGGGTTGAAAATGAAAGAGACAATTGATATTTTTATAGCACAATAAATATTTGGAATTTTTTTACATTTTTTGCTTGAATTTTTTTCTTCATTTGGGTAAAATACATAAATGGTCACTAAACTAAGAAAAAAAGATATTTTTGAAAATTAAAGTTTGAAAATTATAAAATAATTAATTAAATTTATCGAATTATTATAAAATATCCTCAAAATTACCAAAATTTACTATTATTTTATAACATGTAGTGATAAATTTGTAATAATTCGATAAGTTTACTGATTATTTTGTAATTTCTGAAAATTCAGTGGCTATAAAAATTATTTTTACTACGTTTAGTGACCGGTTTATATATTTTACCTTTTTATTTTTATTTTGTCGCGGTCTGTATTTAAGAAAGGGTTGTCGTGCCACGATATCTAATCCAATGAGTGTTTACCACGTGTAATATTGGCGTATGATTAGTTGGAACTTTGGATCCCCATTATTAATGTTATTTAAGAATTTACTTTACCACGTGTTTTCCATGTATAATATTCCCTTCGTTTTAGAATTTAGGGTCTTAGTTTAGGGTGTAGGGTTATAAACTTTGAATTATAATCTTAAATTCTAGATTCTAACCATTATCCCTAAATTTTAAGTCTTTACACCTAAATCATAACCCCTAAACTAAGATCCTAAACTCTAAACCCTAAAAGTAGTATGTTTGTAGAAAATTTCAGTTTCCACCGCCAGTGTATAGAATAATAATTTGAATTGGATTTATCCAATCCATTTAACAAAAATAAGTAAATAATTATTAAGAAATAATTCTACTTTGAGCAAGTACATTTTTATTGGTCAAATAGATCAGCTGTGTTTTCTTATATTCATTTAGGTTATGAGTTTTAGACAATAAAAATATTATATGAGGTAGAAGGAGCAAAAGTCCTCGTCCCCAAATTATTTTTCACCTTTGGTCTAACATACAAATTCTTTTAAAAAATTGAATTATTTATGAATTTGTTCTCATTTTAAATATTTATGTTTTATCTTCTACTCTAAATCTCGGCTTCGTCATTGGTTATATATCTACTAGAAACACCACATTTCTTCTTCTAGAGTCTCTTTTCCCTTTTTATGTAAGGATTGTGATTAAAATTAACATTTGTTAAAAAAAGTTATGTTTTAATATTTGATATTTTTTGGTTTTCCAAAGGCAAGTTTTAAAGTGTTATCATACTTAAGACAAAGATTAAATATTCAACTATTGATTAAAGTGTGAGAGACTCTTATCATTTCACTTATGTCCTATGTTGACGTAAAATATCGTTATTGTTACAACCTACAAAACGCCATTGATTTGAAGAAGTTTAATTGTGTATTGATTTCTGATTTAAAATTGAAGATTTAACTTATTCTAAACGTTGTATCAAATAAATTATAAAATCAATTTTTTGAAATTGATTTATCATAAAAATTTACATTCAAATATTTATTATCGTTGATGAAAAAGTAAGATAATTGTGATTGTCAATTTTCAGTCGGTACAATTCTTCTGATTTGACGTACACATACTTTACAGATAAGATAATTTATACTCAAATTTATTAAAATAAATATCATATTTTTTCTACTAAATTCACTAGGGATGAGTCTACCACGTGCGACGAACATTGATGAATAGTACTAACGATGAACATCGATGAACACCATTAATTTTTTTAAAAAATTTAAAAATCTAAAGGACTAAAATTATAATTAAAATTATCTCTTAAAAAATAAAAATCAAATTTAATAATTATTTTATAATATTTTTAATAGGTTAAAATCAAATATACCCAATTCTCTTAAACCTAAACCCTAACAAATTTGATGAACATGTCGACCAATGCCTTCAAATCGAAGGGAAATCCCAGAGAGTCTCATCCCATAGTTCATATCCAGAAATCTATTTCTTCCAATAATTAAGATTTCAAGTGGAACATTTATTATATGGTATTATAATCAAATTTGTTAGGGTTTAGGAGAGTTGGGTATATTTCATTCTAATCTATTAAAAAATTATAAACTGATTTCTATTTTTTTAAGAGATTGATTTTGTTAGAGTTTAGGAGAATTGTGTATATTTGATTATAACCTATTAAAAAATATTATAAAGTAATTATTAAATTTGATTTTTATTTTTTAAGAGACAATTTTAATTATAATTTTAGTCCTTTAAATTTTTAATTTTTTTTAAAAAAATTAATGGTATTCATCGGTGTTCATTGTTAGTGGTGTTTATCAATGTTCATCTCTCGTTGTAGAATTTTCCAATCACTAATTGGTTATGTAACTATTCATTTTACACATGTTTTATAGCCAATGTAATAAGTGCTCTCAATTCATGAGCCATAAGAGCTGTTATTATAGGCATAGCCGACACAATCACAAGTGCTCTTGCACATATATTTCACTGTTGTAGTACTCGCTTACATATCCAACGTAAATTCAAACGAAAATGTGATTAATTTCAAGATGAAATTATTACTAGATTTCTAGGATTTCATAAAGAGAATTTATAATTCATCAATAGTGTTAATAACAAGGCAAATTATAGATAAAAATGATATATAAAGAAAAAAAAATCAATTGAATGACAGAAAATAAAAATAAAAACCGACAATAAAGATCGAAGATAAAAAATAACAATGGCAACAAACGATGATAGTAAATCTATTAAACAACAACTAGGAATACCACTTTCCGTTCAATGAGTTTTTTATTATGTGCAATATACACATATGAGTATGTTGTCTTTGTTTATTTGAGTTAAAATTGAAATTTTAAGTTTTAAAAAGTAATGGATTAGAATCGATAAAATTAGAGTATGTTTACTAAATTTACAACTTATACATAATACAAGTACTAATCACATAATTTAACCTAACATAAATACAAAACAAATAGATTATTATATATTTAGCTAAATGTTTATAATATTCAATAGAAATTTTATTTGATCATCTCAAAAGAAATTATATTTGATGTGTATTAGGGTAAGACAAACTAAAGGTTACTTAATTATAAGTTTAGTCACAAATATATGTAATTTTAAAAAAAAATAATAATTCAATCACTCAATTATAAGTTTGAGAACAAATATGTCACTCTTGTTTTAAAAGAAACAATCCAGTCACTCAATTATATGTTTAGGAACAAATAGGTCAGATAATTAAAATTTTATGACAAACGTGTCATTAAAATTGAAACAACATCTTAGTATAGTAACAATTTTAGTCCCTAAAACTTTTACATTCTATTAATTTGGTCTAAATTTAAAATAGTTCAATAAACTTAACCCTTCATACTTAAAAAAATTCGACATTGTACCATCCAAACACATCCTCAAACCACTTACCACACTCTATGGTATTGTCCCTCAGCCCGATTATCAACAGATGTGATAGCTTGACAGACATAGTCACTTCACTACCGGAAAAAGCTGACAGACTAATAAAATAGACTCATTATAACCTTAACACCGCTTGGTAGTAGACACAATCACTTCACTAGTGAGATTTTTAAATATGAAGGGTTAATTTTATTAAATTATTTCGAATTTGGACCAAATTAATAAAATGCATAAGTTTTGAGGACTAAAATTATTATTATACCAAGCCCTTCTTTCAAATTTTAATGAAGTAATGACTTGTTTGTCACAAAATTTTAATTGAGTACATATTTGTTCCTAAATCTATAATTGAGTGATTTAATTGTTACTTTTAGAAAAAAATAATATGATCCTGAATCTATAATTGAATGACTTAATTGTTACTTTTAGAAAAGAGTGACATATTTGTTACTAAACCTATAACTAAGTGACATGTGATGTAATTTACCCATATATTAATCAAATTTAGAAATTAATATCAATTCCATTTCGTGTAAAGCTGAATTATTTGCTGTCTGAAGACGTAAACACCAAAGAGGACTCTCCAAGTTTTGAAGGCAGCGTCTCATCTCATCTCTTTCTTCAATGATTAATGATTTTAACGAAATTAATTTCACTTTAATCTTTGTTTTTATAAAAATTTCTCTTTTAAATCAGCTCGGCTCCATAAAATTTCTCTGTAATTATTAATATTTGTTTGTACTCTTTATTTGCTAAGGAATTTTAATTTAAATTCAATCACTTTATGGAGGGCTCCAATCAAAATTCGGCCTTCGATTCTAGGGTTCCTTCTCTTTCCCTAAACGAGTATGCCGCCGGCAATGGGAACCCCAATTCTGTCCCGGTAAGTCTTTGGAATTGTTTCTATTTATTGAATTAATCATAGAATCATTGTGTTCAGGAAATTAGGGTTTTAATTTTAACTTTGTCTTCCTCATACCCTTTGATCTTTTGAATTGTGGGTGTATCTTTATTGCCGAATTCAAACTAGGGAATAATAAAAAGAAATGGGTTTTACCCTTGAAATTCAAAATTTTGGGGATTTTTCTGAGTTGGGTGTTTTTATATAGGGCTAATCAGTGAATTAGATTATATCATGTTAGAAATAAAGTTGATTTTTTTAAATTAAACTGTCGGTGCATCAAATATAAAATCTTTTTTATATTTATTTGATGATTATTTGCTTATGCCTATACATGTTAATAATAGGATACTAGTTTGGAGGGTCAAGGAATCAATGGTTCTAGAGAATATGATAATGGATTATCAATGCCAACTAAAAGTATAGAGGAGTTGAATGATAAGGAAAAAGAACCAAAAACCAGCCATCAAAAGACTGGAAAATACTTCTTTTATGACTCCCCTCTTGCTGAGGACACTGGGGTTTGGATACCGGTCTCGGTTCCACCGATGCTCGAAAGTGATCATGAACAATGGGCCAAAGGTTTTCATTCCAATGGAGGTTATTTCCCTGAAGGTGAGATGGGATGGGGTGAGTTCCTTGGTGAAGAGAAGGAATTGACCATGTGGGATGTGATAGTTGAGATGATACTCGCCGCCCGTGGGAAAGTAAACGCTTTAACATCCGGAGATTTTCAAAGAAGTGGTGTTTCATGGTTATCGGGTCATTTGCTTGAGCAAGCTTGGCAAGAGATGGCTCAGACGCTAAACGAAGCGAATATGGGTAACGTGAAGGAAATTCTCGAAGCTGAACCGCCAAAGTGGTTGGCTGACAGTGCTGCTTCTGCTTGTATGTTGTGTGGCGTGAGGTTTCACCCCATCATGTGTTCGAGACACCATTGCAGGTTTTGTGGAGGAATATTTTGTGGTGAGTGTTCTAAAGGAAGGAGTTTAATGCCCCAAAAGTTTCGTGTAACGGATCCGCAACGTGTCTGTGATGTATGCTGCGTGCGGCTTGAATCTGTCCAGCCATACTTGATGGACCAAGTTAGTAACGCTGCTCAGCTGCCTACTCATGACCTGACAGACCTGAGTACTTTGAGATCTTGGCTTAATTTTCCCTGGGGACAGTCCATGGAACATGAAATTTATAAGGCAACAAACACAATTCGGGGTTATATTGCTAAGGTAAGAATTGTGCTTTGAGGTTTACATTTTGTTGATTAATTGTTAACCAGTAAAACGGGTCTTGTTGTTTTGCATAAAATTGCATGCTCCTGTGGATATAAAAGGCCTGCTATTCTGCTAGTTGTTTTTGCTTGATGATCACTTGTTTTTGTTCTTGGAGTTCTTGTTGAAATTATAAATAGCTTTTACAGAATTCTCAACCTTTGTCTTTTTCACCGACCAGGTTGGTTCTTTGAAACCTGAGAAATCAATTCCAGATTCCATTCTCCGAGAAGCAAAAGGCCTTGCGATAATCTCTGTTATGAAAGTTGGCGTCATGGTTACATACAATATTGGTACGGGACTTGTGATTGCTCGTAGAGAGGATGGCTCCTGGTCTCCACCTTCTGCCATTTCCACATTTGGTGTGGGATGGGGCGCGCAGGTGAATACTTAAAACTTTGTTTGTTGACAACACATATGCTAAAGTTTTCCTATTGGAAATTCGTATCTGAGAAACTTCAAATGGTAGCATTCAATCGTGTCTTCACCCTATTTGAATTCCTGGCTGTTACTCTTCCTAGATTTTGTCGATGGAACAAAATCATTTTTATCATTTTCCTTCTTCGTTGTTGTTCAAAAACATTTTTTTCGTTGTTTAAATGATGACGGTCGGACAGAGCTGTTATTTTAGCCTAGGGAACTCAGTTGTGATATATGGACCATAGGATGCAATGGGCCAGTCTTGTGAAATTAAATTGTATTTCACCTTTTTTTCCTAACCATTAATACATTGGCAGGCTGGGGGAGAACTGACAGATTTTATTATAATCTTGAGAACAAATGATGCTGTTAAGACTTTTAGCGGCAATGCACATCTTTCTATTGGAGCCGGTTTAAGTGCCGCTGTTGGTATTGTGGGACGGACTGTGGAAGCTGATGTACGAGCCGGAGATGGTGGTTATGCTGCTTGTTATACATACAGCTGTAGTAAAGGTATTGTCTCATTTCATCTTAGGTTTTCTGTTTCCCTTGAACATAATCAAATTCAGTTCGGTTGCATATTTGTCTTGGTGATTTTTAGGGTCTGTCACGGTATCATGTCGAATATCAGCATAGATAATGTTGTGTCTTTGTCCATATAACAATAAAACCATTGACTCGAACTCTCGTATTGACTCGAGATCAATAATTGCATCATCCATTCGCTGCAGAGTGCAGCTGCTGACCCCATTATGCCATGGGTCCTTTGTTTTGTCCCTTTATAATCTCATCGTAGCGATTTAACGCTCAAAACGATTCATGTTTGAATGTGTAGGTGCTTTTGTTGGATGTTCACTTGAAGGGAGCGTTGTCACGACTCGGGTACGAGAGAATTCTCGATTCTATGGCAGCCAGTCAATGACTGCATCAGACATACTTCTCCGGTCCATGCCTCGGCCACCTGCTGCTGCCATTCTCTACCGAGCACTTTCCGATCTATATAACACGCTAAGTTGAGTGCCTGAAGTTGGAAATCGAACTAGTTGCTTCGGTATTCGGTATGAAGATCCAATGGAGCATGGATCTTAATATCCTATGTACATTCTCTGTAAATAATCTATTCTAATCTTCCCTACTATCATTCTTTGCCGGTGTAAAAGTTGACATCGGTGGATTATTGTATAGGGGCTCTAGGTCTTCCGAATGGGCAGGACCCGAACCCGGACTCAGACCTGGCTTGTTAATATGATGTATATGATGTATTGGGTATTGCAAAAGTTCTTATAGGGACTAGACTTAATTAATCATTTTTTAATTTAGCCACTAAATTAAATTTTATATCTTGTTTCTAACATTATTTACCTAATTCATGTTAGTTTAATTAAAATTTATCCTTTGAACTTTAGATTCTTTTAACTAGACCCTAGACTTAATTAATCATTTTTTTTAATTTAGCCACTAAATCCTTTAGGTAGGTCTTTAAATTGAAATTAATTATATGATTAATTAATAAGTTTCACCTTAGATTAATTTAACTTTTAAATAAATTTTAAATATTTATTTTTTATTTTTTGAATACCACTTGTTTATGCATGCTATTTAAATCTGCTTATTAATTCATTTGTTTTATTTGTATATTTTTGTTTTTTTATAATAATGTTATTAATCTTACCTTTAAATCTTTTTAGACAACACAACTGACTCTCCAGCCAAAATCACATAATTATTAATAATTAACCACAAAATCATAGCACTAATTTCCAATTCTTCAAAAGCAGATATGATATTAATAATTTTAAAGTCTATAAATTTTAATTACACATTCACATAATCTGTAAAATTACCTCTGGAAATAAGATTACTGTAATGTCTCATTTAATTCATCTTGTAAAATGCTAACTATTCATCTTAATTATATACACATTTTATATTTTATATCTTGTAAAACGTTACTTACTCGTCTTGTAAAATTGTAAACACCATTTTTCTATTTTGTAAAATGCTAACTACTCATCTTGGATGTAGAATTATTTTGTAGAAGCTAATTACTTGTCTTGAAACTTTGTATTATAAATAAGGAACTAACCTCTTGAAAAAAAAAACATATCAGAGAAAGTGCAATTGTGTGAGTATCGACAATATGATAAGTTTAGACTTTTTCTTATTTTTCTCTCATTGGTTTCAGTCTTAGCCTCAAGAAATCTTGTGAACTTTTATAAATTAAGTATACAATGGATCAAAAGCACCTATAACGGCGGTAGAATAAAATGCCCAAACCCTCTCCTGGTACGATTCGATAAAACATTCTCTTTTTATGACATTTAGCAAGAAGATGAAAATGACGATTTAATAAACTCCTACAAGTGGGTTACTCATCCTTATACACACAAAAACTCAGTTGTAGGGGTCTATTAGATCGTCATTCTCATCTTGTGGCCATATGTCATAGATGGTGAATGTTTTATCGAATTGAGCCCGGAGAAGATTTGGTTGTTTCATGCTACCGCTGCTACATGTGCCTTTGATCCATTGAAGACTTAATTTGTAAAAATTTATATGATTTTTTGAGGTTAAGACCGATGCCAATGAGAGAAAAATAAAAAAAAATTTAAAACTTATCGTATTGTTGATTTTCACACAGTCACACTAATTTTTTCTGATATGTTTATTTTAAGAGATTAACTTTTTTATTTATAATACAAGTTTTAAGATGAGTTGTTAACATTTTACAAAATAATTTCACATCGAAGATGATTAGTTAGCATCTTACAAAATAGAAAATTTGTGTTTGCAATTTTACAAAATAAAGCCTCACCGGCGACTCATGGTAGTCGGAGATAGATGGAGGAAGCCTCCTAGAATTCTGATCTACCTTCAAAAAGGGAACTCCGACTTTCGACGGCCACCTTTTAGTCCTAAAAGGTAACCCCGTTCTCTGTATTTTCCTTCTTTTTTATCCGTAAAAGATCCCGTTTTTGCCTGATTTTGAAAATTTCTTTAATTTAGAAAAATAACAAACTCTGATTTTTGTTTAAAAACGAAAACCAAGTTTCTGATTTTTCTTACAACGATGAAGAACTAGGTTCTTCTTGAAAACCGAAGATAAAAATAAGAAACTGCTATATTGAAATTGAAGAGAAAAAAAAAAACAAAGCTCTTGTTTTTTGTATTTCTCCGAATTGAATCCCCTTTGTATATATAACCAGAATTACACGAATATTAAAATAAAAATAAGTCCTAAGTTCCTATTAGTTGATGCATGTCCTTTTTATGTTTTCTTAAATTGGCTGAAATTCCTTATTCCCTTTTTGTTTGTTTGCAGGTGACGAGTAGGTTACGAGTGACTGGATGCATGAGGGGACCAGATCTCTACCACAGCTTTGGTTATATGTAGATCGGCTAAACTTGAACCGAAATTCGAATCGAAAAATAACTTGAAGTTGACTCGAAATCTAATTCGAAACCCGAAATAAACTGAATCGAACTGAAACCAAACCGAATTTTAGTTAAACCGAATGGACCTGAGACGAATAGACCCTAACCGAATGGACCCGATTAATAAAAATAAAAAAAGATAAAAATATGAACAGACCTACAAATCACCAAAAAGTCAAATATATTGGCTTTATAAAGCCATATATAGGGTGTAAAAAACTGACCAACTTAAAAATTTGATTAAAATTGACTGGTCTCCCATTGACCCGAAATTGATCCGAATCGAAAATCAACCGACTCGAAATGACCCGAAGCACAATAGACTCGAACTAAAACCAAACCGAATCGAATCTGAACCGAAAATATCAAACCTGAAATAACTGAAACTGAAATGACCCGAACCAAACCCGAACTGATTGACACGTTTGTCACATCTAGTCGTATGTAATGTGAGGTTGGTGAATGTTGCAGTGACGTAGCGATGGACCATTGGTGGCAAGCCAAGAGGTCATGTTAGGGTGGCAATCGAGTGGCGATTAGGGAATAACCAAAAATCGTAGAGATCTGAACCGACGAGTACGAAGAATAATCGAAATCTTCACCCACGAGGACGGGATCTTCGAAAATATTCGCAGGGATCTTAATATATTTACAAATTTGGATGGACATAAGAATAATTTATTTATTTTTAACAAAAATCTAATCTCTCATAACCTGAATATGATGATATAATTAAATAATTGGTTCAAATAATCATATTTTCTTACATATCATTAAACACTCATGAGTTTTTTTAACTCTATTGATATAATTAAATAATTGATATGTGTTCGTTTTAATTATTTAAAAATATATATTTTAAAAACCTCTAATCAGAAGTAGAAATAAATATATTTTTGTTATTAGATCAACTGTGTTGTATACTAGATTATGAATGTAGTTACTCGGACCGTATTCTTTATAAATTTAATTACTTTTATAATTGTACTTATAACACTTTTGAATATAAGTATTTTCTATTCGGGTTTAAAAGGTTATGTAAGAAATTAAGTATTATGGTTGACCCAAATATTTGGGCCAATTAAAGGAATAAATCAATGAACCCAACAAAGGTTTATATGGGCTTGACTTACACTACATATATCCACCGTTGATTTAAATGAATCCCCAAATTTATAATAATTTTCAAATTAATATGATTCAAACATAAAATAATCTGAACTCGAAATAATCTAGACAATGATAAACGGGGAAAAATTTAGAGAATAATTCAAATAAAAATAAATGTTTAAAATGCATGGGATGTTGAAGAATATTTGAGAATATATGTCATTTTCTACAGTATACGAGGGGACCTCGCCATGTGCAGGTGACGAGATTTAATTTCTAATATTTTTTATTAAACGTTGCCATGTGCAGGTGGCGAAGTCCCCGTAGACTGTAAAAAATAATTTATATCCTCAAATATTTTTCAACATCCTCTATATTCTAAATATTTACTTTCATTTGGCTTAAAAATTCAACGGAGCCTGATAAACTAAACATAAATATTAAAATTCGATGTAACTCAGATTTAGAATTAACCCAATCTGCCCAATTGATAAGTCTAGTAGCGTAGACAAAAGTATCAATATTAATTAATAACGGCTGAATTTAAAGAGATTTTACAACAGTTAAAGTTAAACATTATTTTTTATGAAAGCTAAAGTGATTACAAGTAGTATCTGTTCTAAATATACTCTCAACCATTTAACATTGAACGCTCAATCACCTTGCTATAGCTGCTGGTGCTCGAACCCGTGACCTCTAGGAACAACAACCGTTCCCTTAACCAGTAAATCAAGTTGGTTCGTGCAAAGTTAAACATTATTAACTGGTTAGTGGTTAGATAAAATAATATTCAGTTTAATATGAATCTAATAAGTGATTTATGTAAAATCTGAAAATAATAAAATTTAATACTTTGAGGTGATGGCTTTTAAAACGTTTGGTTTCGGTTGTAGTTTCATGGCTCGATTAGGATGCATTCTTTTTCTTCTATTTAGTTTTAAAAAAGTTTTTATTATCATTCTATTGATAAAAATCTATTTAAGTTATCAGATTGAATTCAAATCGATAATTTGATTGATAAATTAATTAAAAAATATTATGAAATCACTAAATGAATAAGAAATTAATTTTTTATTGTCATTGAATATTTTTAATTTAATTATTATTGAACCGATAATTCGATCACTCATGTAATTTTTCCAATATTGCTTCTAGGATGTAACCGACGACCGACTTTGTTATTTGGGTAATGGATATGGATATGACGTATATGATGATTCGATTTGCATAGAAAACTTGTAGAATTTAAGTCGGTAATTAATAATAAAATCTCAAGTGGAATTTTCACTTTTAAAATTAAATGCAATTTAATACGATCAATGCGAGAAGACGATAATTTCAATGTTGCATTTTATTATTAATAAGAGTTACCAACCAAACATGACTTAGAGAATTGTAATTACTAGTTTAGTAGTAGTGTAGTACAATATAATTGAAGTTATTTTTTAATAAAGACGATAAGAAAATTACATAATTTTTCATATTAAAAATATAAAATTTAAATTTTAAAGTCATAAATATTGAATTTTAAACTTTAAATTATAAATATAAACTGAACACATAAACTTTAAAATAGACTTGTTTATGCAAGCTTTAGTTTACACAACTTATGTATCAAATAATTTTTCATATGATTATTATAATAATAAATACATTTTTATGTCTAAATATATCTAATATTTTATTTTAAAATATTCTATGAACTTGCCGTGGAATAAAAAGTTTACATGAGCACCTATTTTGAGGGTTTAGATGTTAGGGTTAGAGTTTTAGTGTTTGTAGTTAGGTTATGGTTTGAGAATAGATCCCATGATTTAAAGTTTATAATTTAAGAGTTAAGAGTTATGGCCCTGAAAAGAAATACGTAGCAGTTTTAGAAGCTCGTTTATCAAATTATTTCCCATATTTTATTTACACATATATTGTCATTTAATTTATTTTACATTTGAACACTAAAAAATTTAAAATTCAAAATTTTAAGAAAATTTAACATTTTACAAGTTGTAACCATCCATATATTGACCATATATGTGTTAATACACAATAATTTAAAATAAATAGAATTTTCAAAAACTCAAATCTAGTTAAATTTTCTAATTTTTTCTAGAGGTTTTCTCACCTAAGCACCCATGTCAGCACCCAAACATTAAGACAAAATACTTATATTTACATGTCATTGTCTCAACTCTAAAACCCCATCTCTTTCTCTATCTATTGAATCAAATTACTCTTTAAGTCAACGCATATGTCATTATTATCTTTAAATATAATTTATATTTTTTAATTATATTTATTATATTTTATATGTTAAGTGATAGGTTCTAATTAATTTTCACACACTAATTTTCTTTTGTCATTGATATTAAATAAATAATTATTTTATATATACTAGATCTTGGAAGAAAATATTTAATATAAAAAATTGGTATATATATATTTGTAAAAAATAACTCAATGATGAAACGATAAAAAATTGTATTGAAATCTATTAATATCATTTTATCTTCAAATGACGATTTTATAAGCATTTATCGAGTTGATATTCAATTATTTTTTACCTATGATAATATTTAATTAACCTGTTGGTCGAGAATTTTAAATATTTTTATATGAATAATTATTTGCTATATTTGTAGTGTAATTTTTGAACTCTAAAGCATCCAATATATTTTTCATAATCTATTTATTAAATATATCTAAAAAAAACAAGCATCTACTGGGTTTTAATTTGGTTAATATGGTAATTATTGTAACATTTAGAAGTACATAAATTTGAATATACTTAAGCAAATACTATCCGAGCGCACTTGGGAGAATTTTGGAGTTGGAGTTTGAGGAGGCCTACTAAATTTATTAATATATTTAAATGTTTAAATTAAAAATTTTAAAGATTTTGATGAGTTTAATTTTTTTTTTAAATTTTGGAGTTGATCTAAAATTTTCAAAAAAAAAACAATACTTTAAGAGAACTTTTTAAAAATTTTAAGGAGTGTACTTAATTAAAAATATTTTAAAATTTTGAAGGGGTTAAATTAAATTTTTTTAAAATATTAAAAATTAAATAATAGAATTTCAAAAGTTTAGTGGCCAGAGCTCCCATTGTCCCATTATCATCCACCTCTACGAACGCATATTATTGTTTATTATCCTCTAATTTATCGTGACAGTATTTTTTTGACAGTATTAAAATGTTATAAAATTAAAAGTTAATTACATTATACCCCATAAACTATGAGCTCCGTCCTAAATTGGTCCTTAATATCTCACCTCTATATTTATAATATACTCACATTATAGTGAATATTAAAGTGAATTATAGAATCGTAGAAAATCTCTAACCTTTTCTACTCTACGTGGTTCCAAGAAACCACGAAACATTCTCGAAGCATTAAATTTTTTAAAAATAAAATAAAAGACCGTCAAATTTCCCAGAATTTATTTAATTTTGCGGGTCCGAATTCTGGGTCATCGTCATCATCTTATTCTCTGCAATTTCATAGTATTTTTTTTTCTTATATATATATTGTATTCTCTGCCTATCTCAGGTAAATAATCTTTCATAAACTTTTCTTTCTTTTGTTGCTTAAATTTTCCCCATTTTCATTTGTTTATTCACTTCTTTTTTCTGGTAAAATTAAGTTATAATTGTGGGGTTTTGATTGAGCTTTTAGGGATTTTTCAGCTAGCTTGATTGAAACAACTAGCATTTTTTACTGGTTTCCCCACCCAAGGGTTAAAGTTTTTCTTCCTATTATTTATAATTATTCTGGGTTTTGAGAATTTTGGGGTTTAATTGTTGCATTTCATACATTCAAATTTAGACCCCAAAATTAAAGTTGAGTCATGAATTAGGACCTTTTGGCTAGTTGTAGATCTTCAATGGTTTGTTCTTATGCTTGAGATCGATGTTTCGAGTGATCGATTAACGTCATCGAGTCCGATTCACGAGTGAACTAGTGCGGTTGGTTGATATGCGATTGCTGGGAATTAAGTTTAGGGGGTTTGAGATTTACATATAGGGAGAATTTTTCGATATGGATGATGCTTCGAGTAGCTCGAGTTCACTCCCTCCGTTCCTTACGAAGACGTATGATATGGTGGACGATCCTTCGACGGATTCCATTGTGTCTTGGAGTGCAAGCAATAAAAGTTTCGTCGTATGGAATCCGCTGGAATTCGCGAGGGATTTGCTTCCGAGATTCTTTAAACACAACAACTTCTCTAGCTTTATCAGACAGCTTAATACATATGTGAGCAACTTGTTCATTTGTTACCTTTTTTGTTGCTTGTTGCTGCTTGTTGGACTGATTTGTTTCTGGAATTTTGACAGGGTTTCAGGAAAATCGATCCGGAGCAGTGGGAGTTTGCGAACGAGGATTTTATAAGAGGCCAGCCTCATCTTTTGAAGAACATACATCGACGGAAACCGGTTCATAGTCATTCAATGCAGAATCTTCTAGGTCAAGTCTCTCCGTTAACAGATTCGGAGAGACAGAGTTTAAGGGACGAGATCGAGAGACTTCAGAACGAAAAAAAGTCCCTTGTTTTAGAGTTGAAGAGGCATGAGCAGGAGCGGCAAGGATTCGAGAAGCAAATGCAGGTTTTGAGGGAGCATTTGCGAACTATGGAGAGGCGGCAGCATATAATGGTGTCTTCCGTGGCTCAAGCCTTACAGAAACCGGAGTTTACCATTGATCCGATTCTACAACTCGAGGCTAATGACAGAAAGAGAAGGTTGTCGAGCATTGCTTACTTATACGATGAATCCGAGATTGAAGATGATAAGACATGCAATTCCCTTACTGCAAGAGAAAATCCGGATAGCAAATCATTGTTTGACACGGAGACACTTGAACAATTAGAGTCATCCATGGTGTTTTGGGAAAATGCCATACACGATTTCGATCGAACTAACATTCGACTTACTTCAAACCTAGATGAATCAACAAGTTGTCCAGAAAGCTTATCTGTATCTTGCATACAACTTAACGTCCATGCTCGAGCTAAATCCCCTCGGATCGACATGAATGCTGAGCCTGCCATTGTGGTTGCCTCTGAACCTGTTACAGCAAAGGAACAACCTGCTCCTGCACCAGCTGGGGTCAACGATGGATTCTGGGAACAATTTTTGACCGAAAATCCAGGTTCAACCGATACTCGGGATGTTCAGTCCGAAAGAAAAGATTCCGATCATGGCAGATTTTGGTGGAGCATGAAGAATGTAAATAACCTTACGGAACAGATGGGGCATCTTACTCCTGCACAGAGAACTTGATATTGGTTGATAATATCTTACAGCCTTTGATGCCTCGATGTTTCCGACTACGTTACTCAAACTCAGGTCTGATTCTTATGTGCCGAACACACGTGTCCGACCGGGTATTTTTTTGCCCGGATTTCAGATGTATTAAATATAGGTGTCATAGATTAATGTGAAAGATATATATATTATGGTCATAGTTTTAGGTACTATACAGCTATTCACTTGCCTTCTCCTTTTTCGGCTTTAATATAGTGATCGTTTTGTTTTTTGCCTGCATCTTGCATTTTAAGCCATGTAAAACTATGGCTGCAATATCTATTAGTTTCCTGCCTACATTTTTTCTCATTCCGAAGAAGTCGAACATTTACGACGATTTTAGGATCAGATCGGGCTTGTAAATGGTGAGAAATATAGCTAATTACAAATGTAAAGAGAATTCAATAAAACTGTGTACCAACTGTTCAAAGTCATCCAAAAATTTACTCGGATTTTACCTCGGAGATTCAGAAGAGATGCATTTTCCACAAGCGATGAGCTTCAGTAACGAATGCGGTCTTCGTGTTCTTATCTTCAAGCGCGAAAGCTGTAAGGATAAACTAGCTATGTTAAAACCATGTTATGAACTTAAGATCGGAATAGTCCGTATCCAGCGGAATAACGCGATCTTGGTTCGAGTCTCCTGAAATATAAAGATATCAAGTTCTACGGACCAAGAATGATTTGCATAGGTTGCCAGATGAACGGGCGTCAAAAATACTAAAACATAGAAGCCAACATTATGATAGAAGTTTAGTGGGAACAGATATACATACAGGTTCTCTTGTTCGAGCCTTTCGGCAATGGAAACTGCTTTGCGTTTTGACAGTCCGTTCAGCTGTGTAGATCCTTCTTCGTGCTTAATTACATGCGGAAGGGGCACCTTACTTCTAAAAATGCTTTGACTCGGGGTTAGTTCCCCGGGTTTCCGTCTCTCTGAGATGGATACCAATGGTGGTCTCCGATAAGCTGCAGCATCAGCCACCTTTGATCCTCTTCTGTTATATTTTATGCCATCAGCATGTTCATTGTCATTGCCTTCTCTCGGAGAAGCTGCTGTTTCTACAATTTCACCCCTTACTGTTTCGGGAGATTTTGGGTGCACTCCGGAATCTCCATCTCTTGTAACTCTTTTGTTAATATCATCAAAACCTGCCTCATGCATCCTGTTTCGAGAATTAGACTCCGGATCAATGACCATCTGAGATGGACCATCCTGAGAAGATGGTGACACAAGAAGTCCACGAAAGCCAGCTGGGTGAATTGAATTTTTAGAACTTTGGTGATGGAATTGAAAAATAAAAATAATTGACAAGAGGATTTAGAGCGGTTTAAGTTCCAATTGAACTCTATATCTACTACCTTAGCTTCACTAAGAATTTTTCAACAATTCCACTAATTGTTCTTTCCCTTTTTAGGCTAAGTAGATAACTGTTACAATACCGGTCAAATTTTCTACCCAAAATTTGACTCAATCCTCACTTGAAATATACAAAGAAGATAAAGGCTAAAACTAATATCTCTCAATACAAAATGTAGTCCTATTACAAGCACTCAACCTAATTGAATAGATAAGAATGGAAATTACAATTTCACAATTGCGGTTTACAAGAAATATTGAGATTTTTGCACAAATGCTTAACTTTGATATTTGGATAATGCTTTTTGGATCAATAGTTGTTGCTGAAGCTTTTAGAGGTCCCTTTTATACATTCTCATTGAATTCTAGCCGTTGGGTTGTTGCATTCATCAATAGAGCCGTTAGAATGTTATTTTCTCTCCATAAATGCAGTCTGCAATCACCTGTTTCGAAACGCCCGATCATGTTTCGAAACAGACCAAAATAGAAAGAGCCGTTAGGGTGTAATAAATAGACCGTACCGAAACGGGCACGATTCTTTCGATAAGCTAAGAGCCCGTTTCGAAACTCATTTCGAAACATTTTGCCACTGTCAAAACCTGTATCGAAACGGCTTGAAAGCGTTTCGATACGCCTTAACGACAAGTATAAATTCAGTTGAAAGCTTCAACGGTCGTATTTCTAAAACAAGTTTGAATTTCGTTTCAAAACTCGTTTCGAAACAGAAGTTAACAGTTTCAAAAATGTTTCGGAACGCCCAAAGGCCGTTCCGAAACGTTGACTCGAAAATCACTGTTTTAGCTTGATAAACACTTAAAAAACATATGACTTAAACATTTTTCTTTAAATATATCGAGATGTTTTGAGCACTTAAAAATTTATTTTCTCTTTTTCAATTTAGTCCTTAAATTCTTTAGTTATATCAAAATTAATTTATCGATTTCACAACATCTAATTTCAATCGTCAGGGGAGAACCAAGAACAAACTCGAATGCTTGTAAAATATGCCCCCTAAATATCTCGGCTTTAGATTGGGTCATGTGTGAACTGAACATTAGCTGTACAGTTGGGGCTGAAAAAACAGAAAACTCAATCAGAATGGTGAAGGAAATGCCGACGATTACCGAGCATAAAGAACGCATTTCATCGTTATCGACCATGTCGAGTAAAATTATCAAACTATTTTTTGATCTAGTATACGAAGAAACTTAAATAGCTTTCAACATTTCTAGTTGAGGCAGAATATCAAGACTCGAACAGACTAGAATGAAGACCACACGCCTCGGCGCTTGATCAAAATCAAGCGCAGGAATGGCAAAAGTTCTCGGCATGGACTTCTGTGTGATATTTTGGTGCCTGCGTTACCAAACTTTGTCCGACAAGGTCCCTAAAAGTTCTCGGCATGTACTTCTGTGTGATATTTTGGTGCCTACAAGTCTAACCATCATATTAGACTAGTCTATTAATATTATTACTGTTAACAAGAAAAGTAAACATTCATTATCATGTGAATAAACAAACCTAGAAACCACTTTTCAACCTTTATAAGATTAGATGAGATTAAGATTAAACATGTTTTTCCTTTGAACAATTAGTTGAGATGTCACATGATTAATTTTATGTTTCCCAGGTGTTTGATAGAATGCCGCCTTGAAAGATTGCTTCTTCATATCAAATTACTCTTCCTATTCAGAGGAACGCACATAACACATGATTCCTGTGACTGCCGTGACATGTTTTTTTTATTCCAGTTTGAAGATTGGTAAAACTAGCACACGAGTCGGATTATCCGTTCAAACTCGAAGTCTTGTTCGAGATTTTCTCTCCTACCCTTCTTAGGCTGCCCCTTAAATTGGCTTGATCTTGTCAGTTTCATGTTCACAATTCTTCTTAGGTTGTTGAGGAACAGAAAACAACCTTTCTCTGTCTTTTTTCTACTTCGTTTTGCTGTTGTTTTCTATCCGAATATCCGATAAAAGTAGCCGGTCATGGCCGAAATCTCCAAGTCTCGGAGTAATAGAAATCATGTTGTTTTGAATGTTAATGGTGATGCCAATGATCATAGTCATCCTTCATCATCCCCCGAAACCAAAGAATCTCACATCTGTTTCTCAGTACCATTCATGCAAAAGGTCACTAATATATATATTAATGTTGTCTACTTTGTGCATTCACAAGTCCCTCGAGGTTTTATCATCTTCAGGTGTGCTTAATTTCGGTTCGAATATCTGCAAGCGCACCTATGGGACATGTGAGTTCACGAAGAAGATAATTCTGGTTTACGTCTCGCGACGCAACTGGTTGATTTTGTTATGTTTTCAAGAGAGTGAATGGTGTGATTTTGTTTTATAATTTGCAGCTGTTAACTGAGGTGTTGGGCACATATTTTCTGATATTTACCGGTTGTGCAGCAGTGGTAGTGAATGCCAACAATGACGGTGTGGTTTCACATCCGGGGATCGCCGCGGTGTGGGGATTAACTGTGATCGTCTTGTTTTATTCATCGGCTCACGTCTCGGGTGCACATTTTAACCCTGCAATCACCATTGCTTTTGCTACCTGCAAAAGATTCCCTCTCAAACAGGCGAGTGTTCTAATCCGAAATTCAATCCTGTTTTAAGAACTTGTGAGGGTTTAAAAATGAGTTTCCAATGGTTGGTTTGATTTGATTTCTTGTTTAGGTGCCAGTTTATATATTGGCTCAAGTTGTTGGATCAACTCTGGCAGCCGGGACCCTTCGGTTGTTGTTTAGTGGACCACATGATGTCTTCGCCGGGACATCGCCGCAAGGGTCGGATTTGCAGGCATTCATGATTGAGTTCATCATCACTTTCTACCTTATGTTCATTATATCCGGTGCTGCCACGGATAACAGGGCTGTAAGTTCTACCTTTCCTGTATCATATTTCAGATTGCATTTTGGTCCCTTTATTTAAAAAATGAACAAACTTATCCATGTATATTATGAATAGAAGCAAAATGATTCATCCGTCCGCTTCTTCCATGAAAGGATTTTAAACGTTTTAATGTAATATAAAGACCCACAAAACGCAAATGATTAATCATTGAGCTCGTTTTAGTAGATATTTTCGGAAACAAAAAATGTTTAATTTTGTTTCATTTCCGTTTGTTTATGAAGATTGGAGAACTTGCAGGACTTGCCATTGGCTCTACCGTGCTGCTTAATGTGTTGATTGCTGGGTATGAGCTTTTCCCCCTAACCTACTTTGGTATTCTACATATTCGAGATTATTGGATACGAGTATATTTATCTTTTTTAAAAAAGATTTTTGTATGATTTTAAAGAAAATAATGAATTTGAAAGACATCAAATTCAATTGTTACGGATGACAAAATAGTCCGAACCCGTCGAGTTCTAGCTCCACTGATCCTATAGGAGCACCACTAAACCTTAGGTCAAAAACCAAGCAAGTTCTTTTGCCCTTGCCTTGGTTTGTTTCTTCTTGCATCTTTATGCCGGTGATGATAATATTATGACCCTGTTTCAACAGGCCGATAACGGGAGCATCGATGAATCCGGCAAGGAGTTTGGGACCGGCGATCGTGTCGAACCATTACAAAGGAATATGGATATATCTTACATCACCGATCGTCGGGGCAGTGTCGGGTGCTTGGGTTTATAACATGGTTAGATATACTGATAAGCCATTGCTAGAGATCATCAAGAGTGCTTCTTTCCTCAGAAGTTCACGTAATTGTTGTTAAAAAAATTATATTATTTATTGTATAACATATGGTTAGATACACTTATGAAAGAAAATCTATGTCTAACATTTTAATCATGGCAGTTAATTGTGTAAACTATTTCATCTCACTATTGAGATTATAGAAGTAAAGGAACAAATTGTATTAAATTGATTGTCAAGGACCAAAACGACAATTTGACCGATTATTATATTATGTACTAATATGGCTCAAATTTCTCAAACAATTTGATTCTTACGGCATTTGATGCATGTGATTTACTTACACATGTGAGTGAGATATGAATATTGTCCAGTAAAATTACATTTAATTTTCTTTTAAGATTTTTAATTGCATTCGAAATGCCCTTAAAAAAATCATATCTTAATATCCATGGATACGAGTATCAAACGGAGAAACTTCTAGTGAAATAAAAAATCAGAACATAACTTTGCACTGCCAAGGAACTAAAAGATTGCACTCAGCCAAATATAAGTTATTATTCATCAAATTTATAAGACCAATATCTTCAGTTACATATACACCATGGTTGAAAAGAATAAAAAAATGGTGGAAAAAAAGTTAACATGCCCTATCAAATTGAGAATTTGTATGTGAACATAAAATTTTCTTTAAATGCATTATTAATACCATCAAATCTGCATTGCTTCGAATCCGTGCTTGTCACCGGTGCCTGCCGGCAGAACCATCTGTTTTCCTCGTACGAGGAAGAAGAACACATCTACAACAGACCGAAATAAACAACAATTCCGTCGCGAACGACACGATGCTAACCCATATGAATACAGTTTTCTTCCAATACCATATAATTCTTTTGATGAAAGGAAGTTCAGATTCAAGGATGAGGGATGCACCATATAATTCGGGAATACCGGCGCCCGGCCCGTGTGATGCTTGTTGTTCAAGTACTACCTTTAAGCAAGCGGTGGGAACAGGGCCTTCGTTCAAACGTCTAATCTTCACATTCAGGGTTTGGATTTCGAAAACAAAGCCGGTGACTAGAGTTGCAGCCTTGAACAATGTTAACAGAAGGCGGATAGGTAAGCTTTTGAATCTCATCGTGCATGGATGGCTTGAACTGGCAAGTGTTTCACCATTTACAGAAAGGAAATCTGTCCTCAACTTCAAAAAAAGAAAAAATAGCAGTAGCATTCATCAATACTGATGAAGGAAAACGAAACCGACTACTAAGGACCTATATCGATGTTCAATATACTCACACCCAAGTTTCACTTAGCATTCATCAAATACCGATAAAAGTAAACTAAAATCAGTACAGATGGTTCTATCTGTTTAATTCCTATGCCAATATCGACAATCATACCCAAGTTGCACCTGACATTCACCGATACTGATAAAGGAAAACGAAAATCACTAGTCTGTATTACTCCGACACTTTATTTTACTCGAAGTACCCATGTTGGAGATCTGTTTTCAACGCATATCTTGACATGGCTCTGAGATATGAGTCATGACCCTCTATGGACCTATACCAATATTGACACTCGTACCAAGGTTGCACCAGACATTCATCAATACTGATAAAGGAAAACGAAAATCACTAGTCTGTATTACTCCGACACTTTATTTTACTCGAAGTACCTATGTTGGAGATCTGTTTTCAATACATATCTTGACATGGCTATGAGATATGACCCTCTAAGGACCTATACCAATATCGACGCTCGTACCCAAGTTGCACCCGACATTCATCGATACTGATAAAGGAAAACGAATATCACTAGTCTGTATTAGTCCAACACTCTTTTTTACTCAAAGTACCTATGTTGGAGATCTGTTTTCGATGCATATCTTGACATGTCTCTGAGATATGACCCTCTAAAGAACTACACCAATATCGGACAATCAAACCCGAAAAACATAATCTGTAGTTACGTAGGAAGAAACACCTTTTTAAATAGAAATGTATCACAGTCCTAATCTATCTAATTACATTCATTACACTAACAACATATTATGTTGTATAAGGAAATATACCAGAAATGACAACAAAAATACATCAATATCAATCATTAAAGCATTGAATACTAGACTTGAATACATCCGGACATAAACTATACTAATAAATATTGACTTATAGACAAATTAACAAAGTGAAAACATGAACATAAAGGGCAATTTCCATACCTGGAACATCCCCAGATTCCTATTGTAATCAGACTCCGGCAATGTCAAAGAAACGGTGACCTGCAATTGACGAAAAGGCGGTACAATCCGAGAATACCGAGACCTCAAATTCATCCCCACATCAATCTTCTTCCTCTCAACAGCAGCACAAGAAATAATGGGAACAAATGCAGCTGGACTACTCTTAGTATAATCAAAATTCAAGGGTTCCTTTACCACAAACGGTTGCTCCCCCAAATACCTCATCAAAATCCCACTAATCACAAGCGAAGTAAACAAGCACCCACATAGAACAAAGGCTAAATATGCAGCCCACAAGATTCCCCACCCGAATCCGAGGACGAGTCGACCGCAAGGCGAATTGACCCACAATTTGATCAAATTTGTGATCACATAAGCTGTGATTTGCCTCAGCGGTCTAAAAGGATCGATCACGAATATGATGAGATAACTCAACACTGTTAAGGGTAAAGTAATGAATCTTATTATCAATTTTAACAGAAACCAGATCGATTTCATCGTTAAACGAGATATAAACATTAGTAAACTTAACGAAGAATATAATGAGTCACTAAGCTCTGTCTCCGAGTCGGCCGAGTTACCACCTTGGGTAACCACCGATTCATCGTTTCTCGCCGTGGTTACAGTGGGTTCGATGTGGGTTGTTGACTCGGTTATCTCGGAAATTTTTTCATTTGGGTTCAAATCGCGGTGGAATTTGTATGTTTTAGAGCTGTTTTTTGAATGGGTTTCTACAAGGGAATCTCCGGGTTCCTTGGAGGAGCTTCCTCGGCGGGAGAAGAGCCGGTGGTGGAGAGTGGGTGATACGCCGGAGGTGGAAGGATCCAATTGGTCGACGGTGAGGGAACCGTGAAAGGGAACGTCGTCGTGGAAGTGGTCCTTTTCGTCGGCGATTTCGGATACCATTTGAGCATTGGTGACGATGTGCTTGTTTTCCGTTTTTGGATATTTGTAATGATTTAGATATTATGTATTCATATATATATATATATATATATATATATATATATATATATATATATATATATATATATATATATATATATATTAAAATAATATAAATATGGCACGAAGTAATTTGCTTCAGTGGTTAAAAGAACAGCTATTGTTCCTAGAAGTTACGGGTTTAAGCACCAATAGTTGCAGCAGGGTGATTGAGCATGCATTGTCAAATAATTAAAAGTATATTCAGAACATATACTACTTGTAATCAACTTAACTTTCAATATATATATATATATATATATATATATATATATATATATGGGTTAGGATTAACTTACACTGTGTAAAATTCTTTAAGTTTTACACGTTTTTTAGATCGTTGGATGGGGAAATAGATGGTTGAGATTAATTCCGTGTTTTTTATTCCCAAGTGATAATCTTCACATATTTTACTGTTAATGTCATCCATCTGTTTCACTCATCCAACGATCCAAAAAACGTGTAAAACTTAGAAGGGTTTTACACAATGTAATTTGATCATATCCCTATATATATAAATGTGAACCCTTCGAGTGGTATAAAAGAAAATACACACAACAATGACTTTGAAGACACCCATTCCTTGGAACAATGACACTAATGGTTGAAACCAAACTTAGAACAGCAAAATAGTGTAAATCATAAGAATAATATCTATTTGTTATCTCATCAAAGCCACCTGCAGACTGCAGTTGATCAATAATCAGAGTTGTGCAAGACGGCGGATGTCGATCGGATAAGCATCGGACGGCGACTGAGCACTGTACGATCTCCTTCCGATGATCACATTTGCAGCCTCGGTTGGATGGAAAGCATCCCAAAACAAGTACTCATTCCTATTCCTACATGGCCTTTGTAAAGGCAAGCAAGTGATTTGCCCATTGTTCCTCCCAACACCACAGCATCCTGCATTCGTTACCCTAAACCCTGAAACATAGCACAGAGTAACATTCAATCATGTCGGATCGATAATGTCGATAAACACCGGTTTACATTTTTTCCCGGATTAGTAGTGTTCTTACCGAAAGCAGAAGGATTGCTTGTGATGTCTTGGAAAATTCCGTAAACGTCAATGTAGATGAACTTTGCATCGGAATCATTGTTGTTGAATTGATCAACAAGAGCTTTGAGCTTGCTGTTGAAGATCCTATTGGCAGCATTGATTCTCTCCACACAAGTTCGACCATCTCGGCTATTTTGAGCCAATTCGTTAGGACTGCACCCGATCTGACCCAACCCGATCAACACGAACTTCCTCGCACCATAGTTGTACAATGCCTGGAAATCATCATCATCAATGGTGATTTCAAGTTAAATAAAGGAAAACAAACGATACCTTATCACGAACGCGGTTCGTATACGTAAAGATGAACATAGAATACTAACCTGAAGCTGCTGAGTATATTGCTGGATAAGAACATCAGCATATTGTTCAGGATTATATCGCCTGCTGGTGGAGTACAAAAGAGGCATGAAATAGTTGTTAAGGTAATCATTGCTGCCAAGTCCAACTGAATAAATACATTGGCTCAAGTAACTTGCTGCGTTTGCTTCACTCCCAAGCAAGTTCACCACTTGTGCAACTGTTTGCCTGTAGTTTCTAACTTGCCCACTGAAACTGATCCGAGCTCCTAGTTGTTGTCCGGTTTCTTCTCGGATTCCGGCAGCTGCCGACGCGTAGTTAACTCCTCCGAGGATCTGTCTGCCTCTTGCATTTGAGTATGGAGGAATGTAATTCTCAAACCCCAAAAGTTCAGCTGTAGATAAAATACACAATCATATGTTAAAATCAAACTCGATATCTATGTTATCCATACTTTCATTTTTCTTAACATATTCAAATATAAATATAAGAATATAACTTTTTGAACATAGATACCCATTTTTGACAACATGTCACTTATCATTCAATATAGTTATATCTATTATGATTTCCGTCAAATATTCCTTTCGCATCATATTTTTTCGTTTTTCAAGTTATTCGAAGGTGCCCTTTGAAATTATCCCTCTAACCATACTCAATGGACACTAGTTAAGGGGTAGAGTAATATCATCCCAATGTTATACCGACTTCGACAAGACAGGTGTCAAGTCAATTAACCAACTAAGTTTATTGACTAACAAGCAAGGTTATTCTGTCCCATACATCAAATGCTACAAAAACTAGACTTGACATAGTCGTCACATCTTTTCAAATATATATATAAGGTTAGGATCCACTTATATGGTGTAAAACTCAATTAGTTTTACACTAATTCATGGTCGTTGGATGAGTGGAATGGATGAATGAGATGAAAAGTCAAAAATAAAAAGATTTTTAAGGAGTAAAAGAATACGAGTGTTTAATCTCATCCATCCATTTCGCTCATCCAATGACCATGGATCACGCATAAATGTCAACTAGACCTAACTTCTCTCACTATTCTTCATCATCTGGATAGACCATGACTCTCCGCTAAGTCTACCACCACTTATCTCATTTTATCCATCAACAAATATGTTCCTCTAAGTGAAAGAAACCCACAGTTTCATTTTGTCAAACAGATGGAAGACGAGAATACATATGGAAATTTAGAAGCTTACCACTGACATCGATTGTGGTTTTACCATTGGAGAATCTCCCGGTCGGTCCATTAGCGAAATCGATTCCATAAGGCATGTAATTAGCTTTAGCAAGCGATGATAATCGGTTGTTATTCCCATTATCAACCAATGAATCCCCGAAAATGAAGTAACAAGGAACTTGGGGTGCTCCATTGATTACCCCAAAGCTTAAACTCAGAACTAAACCCAACCCAAAACCGAACAGAACACACAGTTTCTCCATTGTTAGGACAAGAAGGAGGAGAGTAAGAAATGTTGAGGTTTTGATGCAAACAATGGCGTCTTGTGAGTGATATATATATAGGAGAAAGATTATGCAATGGCCATATTAGAAACATAAAGGCATGCAAGTGTTTGCTTTTACAGTTGAAGAAAGTAGGTTCAGTGCATTCATTTCACGCGGAGTTAATGCAAAGAGTCTCTCATCTTGTCGGTCCACGATCAGCTTATTATATCCATTAAGAATAAATATTTTATATACCGGCGGTGCAAACTAAAAGTTTCCACAAGCGTTGTAGGGTATAGGAACTTAGTTTAGGTTATAGGGTTTAGGGCTTAGAATTTAGGGTAATTGTTTAAATTTAAAGTTTAGGGTTATAGCTTAGGGTTTATAGGTTAGGGTTTAGTTTTTAGGGTAATATGGTTAGGATTTAGGTTTTAACTTATAAACTCTAAATTATAACCCTAAACCTTAAATTTAAACAACTATCCCTAAATTCTAAACCCCTACACCTAAACCCCTAAACTATATACCCTAAAATTAAACCGTTTGTGGAAACTTTCAGTTTCCTCTGCCTATATATAGAATATTTATCCTTATATTAATGTTATCATATACACTACTAAAAAATTATAACAATCATATTTATTTTAATGTTACTCGTTAACTTATTGATGGTATCTCATAATATAAATATGTATGACTTTATATGCTGATAAGAGTTAATTGCATAATGTATCTTTAGGTTATGATTTTTGTTTTGAACTGATTTTAAACTATTAAATGTTTTAATTTTATATTTAAATTATGACTCGTTTTAAGTTAATTTCAAATTATTGAATGTTGTAATTTCATTATTAAATTATTGTTTATGTCACACTAACAATTTAACAATTTTGTTATAAAACTTTTAAATGTTTTATAACATTTTATTACATGAGAATGATTTGCATATATTGATAACTTGAAGATGAAATTAGAATGTTTAAAAGTTTAAGATCAATTTAGAATGATGAAGATTGAAAGGATGTTGTGTTGAGGAAGATTTAGACAAAGATTTTAGCTTATATCTAAAAATTAAGATAGAAAATATTGAGAAATTTGATGTGATTAGGTGTGAGAGAAAGTTAAAGTGATAATAATATAGTTATATTTTTTATTAAGATATATATTATGGGTATATAGACAAATAAGTATATATATTTTAAAATCTTGTAAAATATCATTGCAGATTTTTTTTATACACACGGTTATTTATACGGTTATGGTTCAGTTATTTCTACGGTTCAAATATAGTAATTCTCGACCTCATCCCATTTGAACTTCGGTGATAAAATTTCTCCGTCACCGTACTCGTAAGTAAAGATTTTGATTATTTCTTATTTTATCGGTTCAAATCTCTATAATTTTCAAATATTTTCTACCCAATTCTCCCCTTAATTTCAACTGTCTTTTGAAGAAGAAATGGGGGCGAGTGCATAATAGAAAACTACCCAAATTTCAACGCTAATTAATTTTAATGTTGCATATGATTAATTAAACTAATGATTGCAATTAGCAGATAAAGCTTATAATTAGATCATCGACCTCCGTACCGTACGCTTAATATATGGTCAATTCCTTTACATCAACTATAAATAAAGTCAAACTTTTAAGTTTTAACTCTCTATTCATTGTGTTAATTGACTTTTTGAAAGAATATCCCATATAAATTAGTTAATTAATAGATAAATATAGATTATTATAAGAAAATCAAATGCAGAAGTTTTTTAAATAAAGTTTAGAGCTAGACTTTAAAATTAAAGAATGATTTCAGTGATAAAAGATAATTAATATGCGTTCATAATTCATGTAAATTGTTTTTGACCAATTCAGCTTCTAGTTCTAGTAATATTATCCCGAAAAAGCTCATATCATTAACTCCAATCAAGTGGTTTCATTGACCCTTTTGTATTCACATTTTGATGGTTTTAATTAGCTTATTTTCTCCACAAGAATTTTCAACTCATTTATATATGGAAAAACAAATATTTTAAATCATCATATAAAAGTATTCTTTAGCGTAATTTATAATAAAAATATCCTCAAATACATACATACATACATACATACATACATATATAATTAAAAAAAATTCTACAACGCTCGACAAGCACCATTGAACACTACTAACGATGAACATCGTTGAACACCATTAAATTAATTAATATATATTAAAAATCTTAAGGACTAAACATATAATTATAAATTATTTAAAATAAAATATTAATTAAATTATTTTTCATATATATAATTTTTGTTAATATTTTTTAAATAATTTAATCAAATACAAATCACTAAACTATAAACATTAAACCCGAAACCCTAAAGCTTAAACCCAACATTTGAATTTAGGGTTTATGCTTTACAGTTTAGAGTTTATGATTTAGAGCTTTAGGTTTAGGGTTCATGGTTTAGAATTTATGGTTTTATTTTTTAAATTGATTAAGATTGATATTTGATTTAATTATTTTCTAAAAAAATTAAAAAATATTATATATATGGAAAATAATTTAATTAATATTTTATTTTAAATATTTTATAATTATATGCTTAAATAATTTATAATTATACGTTGAGTATTTACATTTTTAATCTTTATTAATTAATTTAATGGTGTTCAGTATTGGTGTTCAACAGTGCTCGTCGAGCGTAATAGACTCATCCTAATTAAAATTATAAGTGAGTTTGAAGTCACAAGTTAACTCAGACACCAATTCAATTAAAAATATCTAAACTATACTTACTTTGAATTATAGTTAACATTATTCTAATGTTATTGTTGTCTTTTTCATACTTTTTTTTCTGCAATCTCAAGATAAACTAAACATCATATTTTAAAGGATCAAACATATGTTAAATAAGATTTATATATAAATTTTTACCGTTGTACTGTAATTATTATTGATTGAATTTTATAAAATACAATTGTTTATTACATAATACTTTGCAAGAGTTTCTGTTTTTCATTCTCCTGAAATCTTATTTCTTCAAATTTTCGAGTTTTAAATCCGACTTAAGTATCAAAGAACACAAAATCTAATATCTCCAATTTATTTTATTTTTAATATTCTTTTAAGTTGTCATTCTTTAGACTCTTCTCATTTTATTTTCGTCTTGTACAGACCCCGAACATGTATACCAAAAGCCAAAGGCTTTAAAATGTAATGAAAAGAACATTACAAAGTCAACTCTCAAGAAGGCTATCAACTTTCCAGCAGAAAAGAAATAATTAATAAAGGCTATCAAGTAGGTTAAGAAAAGAAAAATGGGAACTCAATCACATGCCATTAAACTGACCAAATATAGACATCTCGCGGTCCTATTCCTATGTATATAGGGAGGGTAAATCACATCTAAAGTCAAATAATTATGAGGTTTTCTTTCCAATAAATATATATATATATATATATATATATATAAGTTTTAACAAGAACCTTTTTAAGTTATAAACATGTTTTTCAATTAAAATTTTATTAAAAAAATTATTCAATTAACCTATTATTATAAACACAACACTTTTCATTAGGAATGGTATAATAACAATTTTAGTTATTAAAATTTATACAATTTATCAATTTAATTCTAATTTAAAACAACCCAATAAATTTAACTCTTAATATCTAAAAATTTCAAAAAAAAATATTATTTTCTTGGTACTTTCTTGGTATAATAATATTTTAATAGTAACAGGGATGGGGAGTGCAGGCCGGCACTGCTGTGCACACTGGCGCTGGCAGTGATGCGGGACATGCGGCTGCTGGTGGGCGTTGGAGTGTCGCTGCAGCGCACGTTGGTGCTAGCAGGGGTGCAGGGCAAGGACCTGCAGGAGTGTGGAGGCGTGGCGCAGCAGGGAGCTTGGCGGGAACGGAGCGTAGATGGCAGTTGCCGGCTGAGGGATATGTGGCGCTTAACGTGGATGGAGCAGTGGCGCAACCGGACTCTCTTGCGGCATGTGGGGGCGTTATACGTAATAGCGAAGGGGTGTGGGAATTTGGGTTTGCGAGGTCGATTGGGATGTGTTCGGTGATGGAAGCGGAACTGTGGGGCGTGTTTGAAGGTCTGCGCCATGCTTGGTCTCTTGGATTTCGAAAGATTCGGATTGATATGGATAATTTGGAGGCGGTTCGGTTACTAAATAATAAGGAAGGCGGAGGGATATATGGACCCTTGTGGTATAAAATTCTGGATCTTCTTCGACGGAATTGGGATGTTCGGATAAGGCATATCTTTCGAGAAGCGAATAGAGTGGCGGATTGGTTGGCAAAATCTATGCGGGATGGTTCCCTGGATTGTCGGGAATTTCCAAGGTTGCCGGTGGAGCTGAGGGGTTTATGTAATGAGGATAGAGCTCATGCTCGGGCGTAAGTTGTTGGTTTTGGTTTTTTATATAAATTTTGTGCTGTAATTTCCATGTGTACTCTTTTCCTCCAACTAGGTTAGGGAGGTTTTTAATGAGGCACATGGAAATTTTTCTCGTATGTTTTTATCATTAATAAAAGCATACAATTTGATCAAAAAAAAAAATTTTAATAGTAACATATTGTTGCTTAATGTCATAATGCAATTATCATACTATTGATTTGATCTGATGGTTTCATTTGCTTTGACAATATCACAAAAAAGACTAGATTGATAGAACTTTTAAATATGAATGGTTGAATTTATTAAATTATTTCAAATTATGACAAATTAATAGAATGTATACGTTTTAGAGACTAAAAATATTATTGTGCCAAAGAAAATTTTGTAAGCATGCATATTATCTAATTTAGGGTTTACTTTGGCTATCTTCTCAATGTGCATGCATTCCATTACAAATGAAACTGTTTGAGAAAAATGTCGGCTCTCAAGGTCGACATGGTGAAGGCACGGAGTTGTTTTTACTTCAAATATATATATATATATATATTTATTTATATATATGAACGATTTATTTTAATTTCGATCGAGTTTGAATATATATTATCATTAATTAATGCTTGTGGCTGGTGGGTGGGCAAAGTTTAATGTGGGAGAGAGTGACATAGGAGTAACATGGGTGTTTGAGGCCGTGTATTAACTGGCTCATCGTTGACCTTTATCGACGGTCGCGGTCCAAAATGCAATGCTACAAAACTTTGATCATCACTTCATGGAAACAAGATTATTTAGGGTTATAATTTAGGATAATGTGGTTAAGGATTTAGGTTTTAACCTATAAATCTTAAATTCTAACACTAAACTTTAAGCTTGAACAATAGACCATTAATTCTAAACTGATAAACATAAACCTCTAAAGTATATCTCTAAGCCTCAAAACTAAGGTGCTTGTGGAAATTTTTTGTTTCCACCGCATGTGTATAGAATAATTATACTATATATATATATATATGATGCTCTTACACCATGTAAAACTTGAAAGTTTTATATTTTTTAGACTGTTTGATGAAGTAAATAGATGTGTGAAGTTAACAGTAGTAAATGAGAAGATTATCACATGAAAAAAAAAAGAAAACAACCTTATCTATTTGTCTCATTCAATGGTTCAAAAAAGGTATAAAAGTAATTGAGTCTTACATAGGATAAAAAATAATCTTCTCATTTCTTACTATTAATCTCAACCATTCATTCACCTTCATCTAACGGTCCAAAAAATATAAAACTTTCATTATCACAAGAAAAAAAATAATCTTAGTCATTTATTTATCATTATTCAACTGTATAAGGGGATCATATCTTTCTCTCCATATATTAAACACCCTCTCTTTTAAAAAAATTATTTTCATTTTTATTTTTTAATAATATTTATCTATTTCATTCATCTAAATATTATAAATTATTATAAAACTAATTAAATTTTAATATATAAATATGAGTGGAAATATACTATTGTGATTAATAGTAAGGAATAAAGAGATTTTTACCATAGAAACATGAATTACCTCCGGTTTTAAAGTTTTAAGTCTCTTATTAATCTCGGCTAATTCAACAATTCTAAATTAATATAGAAGTATAAATGAATTCTAACTTAAATAAAGTCGGTTTGTGGGTCATTTAATAAAAATCCACGGGCTTTTAGCTTTGGGGCAGTTTAGAAAAAGGTAAATTGTATAGATGACCACTATACTATAGTTTTAGATTCGATTTGACCACTATATGGTGGTCTAATTGCTTCAATTAGAAGTATAGTGATCAAATCGAATCTAAAACCATAGTATAGTGGTCATTTATATAGTTTACCCAAAAAAAATCAAAGAAAAGAAGTCTTTAGCTGCTCCGCTACTAAGGAAGAGGGAACTGAAGAAATTGAGAGACAGATCGAAAATGGGGCTCGAAGAAAACCTGAAATCGATGAACATCAGCGAAGAAGAAAACAAGAACCCTAACGCGAAAGACGAAGAAGATGAGGAGCTTGAGGAAGGGGAGATCGCCGGGGAAGAAGAAGACGATACGATGCCGTTGAAGAAAGGCGTCGTCGAACAACCTCACCCGCTTGAGCATTCATGGACCTTCTGGTTCGATAATCCACAAGCCAAATCGAAGCAATCTACTTGGGGTAGTTCTATGCGCCCTATTTACACTTTCTCCACCATCGAACAATTCTGGAGGTTATTTTCTCTTCTTTTTTCCTCTTCCCCCCTTTGGTTTTTGATTTGTGGGTTGTGAATTCGATTATATGTTGGATTTTGGGTTTTTAGTGATATGTTGAAATTAGGGTTTATCTTTATATCTTGGATTACTGTTTGGATTTGGAGATGTTTTGAGTTTCTTGGAATCTGGAACTTTGAATTTAGGGTTTTATTTTACTTCTACAGCTGATCATTCTACAATGTTGTTTGGACTCTATTTTTCTCGAAGTACCCATGTCCACATTCGGCATGTAGATATAGTAAATGACCTCCAATGATCCTTCAAATTGTTGTAAAACCTTAGAAAAGTCTAATCGTATCTGAGTCGTATACATACCCTTGTCCGATACTCGCACTCGGGTCCGGGTAACATAGTTTGTGCTTATAATCTTGTGATTATACTTACACATATGATGGTGATGATGACTGTGAATTGGATTTGCTTTTAACTGTTGTTGTGGAATAATATGTACTACGGAATGTTGCTTCCTAGCCTCTTGTTTCATCTTAATCGGATGTTATTATACTGTTCTTTAAATTTGTTATAATCAACCTTGCGGAAGGTGCATTTATCGGATATATGGCTTTTCCGACTGTTTCTATATTGCTGCCATTGATTACTAATTTCATGTTTCACTTCTTTTGATTGTTTCTCTTTGTTTGTTAATGGCACTTGTGGATTTAACTTCCAAACTTCTCTGATCAGTCTTTACAATAACATACACCACCCGAGCAAGTTGGCTGTGGGAGCAGACTTTCATTGTTTCAAGCATAAGATCGAGCCTAAGTGGGAAGACCCTGTCTGTGCTAACGGAGGCAAGTGGACCGTGACTTACCAAAAGGGGAAATCAGATAATTCTTGGCTGTACACGGTATTGTTTCAGATGATATAATGCGTACTTGTTCATGAAAAATTTTCCGCTTAAGTGAAGAATGTGGCTTGATATTTTATATATTTTTGCTGTACTAGTTGCTGGCTTTGATAGGGGAACAGTTTGAGTATAGTGATGAGATCTGTGGAGCAGTTGTCAGTGTGAGAGGCAAGCAGGAAAGAATAGCGCTTTGGACCAAGAACGCTTCCGATGAAACTGCGCAGGTGAGTGAGTTGCTTTGTTACAGAAAACGACTTGCAATTCCAAAACCGCTCTCTCTGGGTTTTGTTTTTAATAGCATCTGAAATTCTGAAACCTTTTTATCTGTTGGTTTTTGTTGTTAATGCAGACGAGCATCGGGAAACAGTGGAAAGAGTTGCTTGATTACAACGAAACTATTGGGTTCATATTTCATGTAATGGCTTGTTTTAGTTTGTACAGATCTTTCTGGTTATGTATCAAGTTGTGGGCTCTATAAACAAACGCGTTCTATTTGCTCTTTCAGGAAGATGCGAAGAAGCTCGACAGAGGTGCCAAGAACCGCTACTCCGTATGAGCTTTTATAGAGTTCTTCTCTAGTAGTAGACGCCGTGCACGATGCAAGGTTGCTGTCAGGACTCTCTGGAAGCACCTGTGGCTTTACTTTGTTGCCTCCTTTCAGGTTCTTAGGTGTTTGACCTGTGGCTGTGTTTCTTCAGGGATTGTTAGCTATATAAGTGAATATTAGTACTGTCGTAAAATTTTTACAGTGTTCTTGCTTTAATGGTATCACAGGGTTTTCTTTTTCAAATGACCTTGAACCGTATCAATGTGGATTGATTTCTGGTTCGGTTTTGGTTTCGGTTTGGTTACTAATTAGTTTGAGTCTCGAGATCAAACTGCATACCCTGATAATCTAATTAGTTTGAACCGATAATTAATTATTGAAAAATAGTATTGTTTAATTAAGGCTTAACCGGCAAATAGGTGCTCAGTATGCCTTTTTTTCAGTCAGGTGCTTTAACTATTTTTAGGTTAAATTGGGACTTAAAGTTTCATTATGTGAACTATTGAAAAATAGTATTGTTTGTTGTTAAATTATTCTGTTAAAGGACATGTGTCACTTTTAGAAAAATCTAAAATTATATTAAAAATAAATAAAATTAATTAATTTTTAATTTTTTTTATATTTTTCAGATTTTACAAAACAACCTCGAAATTTTAAAATCCCTAAAATCCCAAAATTTAAATTTTGATTTGAGCTAATTTTATCGCCGATTTCCATACCGCCGCCCACCAAATCGGTCGCCGGACTATCGCAATCATTTTTCCCACCACCCTGTTGTCGAAAATCAACTGACGCCGTGCGAATCGACGAAATTGTCGAATGGTTCTTTCGAACAATTCGCGACGAATAGCGGCAAAAAGGGCGACGAACGACGTGTGAGTTGTTTGGCGAGGGGAGGGCGCTTCATTCCGTCGTCAGCAACGCGGCCGGCAGCGACAGGAGTGGTCGGATTTGGGAGGTTTTAGGATTTGGGGACTATTTTGAGAATGTTTGAAACTTTCATGATAGATTTTTTATTTTCTTTTGTTAATTTTATTTATTTTTAATTTAATTTTAGATTTTTTGAAGGTGACACGTGTCCTTTAACGAAAAAATTTAACGACGAACCTTAAATGGGTCACATAATGAAACTTTAGGTCCCAATTTAGCCTAAAAACTAGTTTGGGCATCTAACTAAAAAATGATATAATTTGGGCATCTATTTGACGGTTAAGCTTTTAATTAATGACAATTTCTATTTGTTTTTAAAGATTATGGGTCAAACTGATAAAAAAAAATTATTCAACGCACATTTTGTATAGATTTTAGACTATGCAATTTTTTTTTGTGTTGGGGTTAATTATTTAGTTTAAAGTTTATAATTTATGATTAAAGTTTACTGTTATGAATTTTAGAAGGTTATAGTTCACTTTTAAAAATAAATATGAAAGCTTGTGTATATATTTTTTACACAGTATGTCTATAAAAAATTATCCAATCTGGCACTTGTTTTGTTTGATTGTAAAGTACATATCACCAGTATATCAATTTTCTTTTTTTCTTTTTCTTTTGCTTTCATGTATCTTCCCCTTTGAAGTGATTTGTCGGTTAAATTTCAATAATTCTATCAAAACGAAACCAAAAAAAAAAAAATCTTTTTCAATAAATATCTAATATCAATCATACTCTAATCCAAAAACCAAAAACTCTATTTGTAGTGCACCAACAAAGTGGGAACCATTTCGTAAAGAGCCCGTTTCCTTTACTTTCAATCAAAATGTTATATTATATTATATTATATTATATTATATTATATTATATTATATTATATTATATTATATTATATTATATTATAGGGTAAATTACTCAGGCGACCACCAAATTATTTAGGTGTACTTATCTTGACCACTAAACTAGGCAACTCGTCAATCAGATCATCAAAATTTTAAACATGTCCTATTTTGACCATCGTCGTTAAAATACTAACGGAGGGATGACGTGACAGTTAACATAAATTTATAAAATTATACATTTGATCTATGTTATTTACCTATTATATTAATTTGGTCATAATTTTAAAGCTTTAATACCATAATAACATGTGTCACAATTAGACAATTTTTATATTAATTTTAATTAATTTAATTTAATATTCTCCCTAATCACAATGTGATGTAAGTGAAAATAAATACTATAATGAAGGTTTGCACCGAAAGGGAATCAAACTTAAAACATTAAGTTTATTTAAATTCATCACGCTGGTCGGGGAATTATTGCCGGTAAAGGTGCTGCTGGATTTTATCAAACGAAACTACGTTTCCCAATGACGTTACAAACGATATAAACTCCCCAACCAATACAAGAAATTACCCAAACTACTAAAACAACATAAATAAATTAAAATACCACTTCATTAGTTTTTTAACGGCGGTGGTTAAAATATGATCAATTAAAAAGTTTAATGGTCTGATTGACAAATTACCTAATTCGATAGTCAAAATAGGTACTTCCAAATAGTTCGGTTTTCACCTGAATAGTTTATCTTATATTATATTATTGGATTATTTAAATTATGATCCTATCCTACTTATATGGTTTACGCACGTTTATTTATGAATAATATAATATACAAACTTTTAAAAACATATTTATGGGTAAATTATACAGATCATCACTCAACTATCTTCTCTCTTATTTTGGTCATTTAACTTTATAAAATTTTAATTTAATAAATAAACTTTATATATTTTAATTCTTTGTCACCGTCGGCCATTTGAACTGGAAACTATTTGATCTCGAATTACACTGGGAGACTCATTTTGGCACGCTGAGTTCGAATCCTGTGTTTGCTTCACCAGAAAAATGTCTCAAAACTCGTGAATCTCGACTGACGTTTCAGTTTCTTCACTTTCGACCTCTTATTTCGTGGACTTTAAAGCATTTTCTTACAAAATGGATGTCGGATTCGAACTCAGAGGCGAGACAAAACGACCTGTGAAATTTGAGACGAAACAACCACCATCTACGACCATCAACGGTGGTGTTCAACGACGGCAAACATTGGACAGCGTGATAGAGATGATAAGTGGTTGACAGTTAGATTTAATTTTGTATTTAATAATATTTTAAAATGACATGATATAAAATAGTAATAAAATATTTCAAAGTGATAAAAATATCAATATATAAAGTTCAGTTATTAAATTGAAAAGTTTCAAAATTAAGTGACCAGAGTAAGAGAGAGAAGATAGTTGAGTGATGATCTACGTATTTTACCCGATATTTATTTGAAAAAAATGCATTTTAGTATGAAAGATAATATTGATAATTGTAATAATGGGACCAATTGCACTGTTCCCCACCATTTTCTGAAAGTGACCCGGCCACCACCAAAATATTATTTCTGTATAAATCAGATGACCCAATGCCCACTCCCTCTGTCATCACTTCTGGGAATAATATTCTCTCATGGCTGAAGATCAACTCAGACCACTCCTTAAAGGTTAGTCCTTGTACCAATGCTCACCCTCCTCTCTCCCACCTCTCTCTGTTTACTCGTATTATTCGATACACTGACGATAGAGTTTGTCGATTCTGTAGAAACGAGATTAAGAAACTGTCATATGTCTCGTTTAGTGATATACGACGGTTTCTTAATCTCCGCTTGTGAAATTTCAGACGTAGTAGATAGATTACATGTTGTTGTTATGCTCACCATCCTCCCTCCCACCTCTTTCTATTTACTCGTATTATTCGATACACTGGCGATAGAATTTATCGATTTTATAGAAACGAGATTAAGAAATCGTTTTATGTCTAGTTCAGTAATATACGACATTTTCTTAATCTTCGCTTGTGAAATTTCAGACGTAATAGATAGATTACGTGTTGTTGTTACTCAGTGGATTGTGTGTGGTTGCTTTAGTTCTTTATTGGTTTTGCGTATTCATGTGGGAATTTCAAAAAGGTCAAATTTGGTTTTAACCCTTCTACTATATTCAAATTTTAGATTTAACCCTTGTACCGTTAACTCTAGGTTAACTATTATGCTATTAGCTAGTCCAGATAGTTAACATCGTTGATTATTCAGGTTAAAATGTTGAGGACCACTTTTTTTAACTCGAATATATCTGGTTTGGCATGACAAATTAGAATTAATGTTAAATTAAAGTACAAAGAGTATATTCCAAATTTAATCATACTAAAATGACCAAAATTATAATTCAACCAAACTTTAGTATAATGGAATGATGACAATGTTCTTTTTTTATCACTCCATTAAAATTCTGGGGGTAGTGGTAGGGCCCTCAAATTCTTTAAATCTGTTTTTACTTTTTAGTCCCTATGATTTTATACAAAAGCTTGTTAAACTATGTTTGGTCCCTTAAAACTTTTTAATTTGAATTTTAGCCCCCTGTAATGTCTTTTAATTTGATTTGTTTGGAATCTGTTGTCTTGTATGATAAATTTGGTGACCGTTTTAGTTTAAATCTTATTAATTTCAGTAGTTTGATATCTTTATTACCTTCTCAAGCAATTATCTTCTCAGACATTAATAATTTAATTTAAATAATTTAAATATTTTTTTTTACTTTGACAACCCCAACCATTTATAATTTTATTCCAATCTCCTACTTATCGAACACACATATCTATCTATCTGTCTGTCTATCTATTTACCTTGTACATGCCAATACGGAAAATCATATTGATTTGGGTCGAAAATTTTTGGGTCGTGTTTATTCTAAACTTGAGTCAGTTTTAGGTCAGGTCAATTTCATATTCAAGTCAGTTTTTAGTTGGGTTATTTGTATTCAGGTTCAAGTGTCAGAATTTTCAAGTTTAATCACTTCAAGTTCGGATCATTTCGGGATATAGTCATTTCATGTTCAGTTATTATAGTTTGATTTAGCACATGAATTATTTCAAGTTAGATAGTATCAAATTTACAGTTATTTGTATTTTTTACTCGTGTATTTTCAATTTATCCACTAAGTAATTTAAATCAAAACATATCGCTTTCACATAAATTATTATGATTTAACATCTTCACACGTAATCGTTAACAAATGTTAACATCTAATATTTTATTTATAAAAACTTAGAAGTTAATCTAGTTGTTAGCAGCATCTATATAAACTTTGAACTACAAATATTTATTAATTATCGTGTATAAATAATTGATTAAATGTTGATTTTTGTTAATCTTTTGTATATGAAACGATGAGCTGCGAATTTTTTTATATCAACAATTTAACAGAAATGTTTAAAGTGTTACTCAATTAAACTAATTTCTCAATTTTCGTAAAATTCGAAAAATTAATTATGATAAATTATGTTAATTTCACTTCTCTTTTATGCATGCCAGAACCTAAAGGATCAAATTCAAGCTCCACAGATATAAGCCCAATAGCAGTATCTCTCAAGTGGCTGCGAATAGCCCTTTTCACCATTTTCGCCGTCTTCGGCCAAACATCGGCTCTGATACTCTCGAGGCTTTACTATCAGAAAGGCGGAACCAGCAACTGGCTCGAATCGATAGCACAAGTTGCCGGTTTCCCCTTTCTTCTCCCTTACTACTTTTCCCAATGTCCTAGAGCTACGACGACGGCGTCATCGGATACTGACGAAGCTGTCGTCGAGCCGAAATTATCGTCACGAATTTTCGCCTATGTTTACATCGGACTACTGATGGCGGCGAATTCGTTCCTATATTCAATTGGGTACGAGTACGTTCCGGTTTCGACTATCTCTTTGATTTCGGCATCGCAATTAGCTTTCAACGCTTTGTTCTCTTACTTCCTCAATTCCCAGAAATTCACCCCTTTCATCATCAACTCTCTGGTGCTCCTCACCATTTCATCGGTTCTCACGGTCTCGAACAATTCGACCGTGGAACTCCATGGAATCTCCGATGGAACCTATGCATACGGGTTCATATCCACCTTCTCTGCAACTGCAGTATACGGCCTAATGCTTGCTTCCCAACAGCTCGTGTTCCGAAAAGTTTTCGACAACAAACACTCTCTCAAACTTGTAATGGATCTTACGATATACCCGTCGTTTGTCGCCTCCGTTGTTACAGTTATCGGGTTCTTCTTGTCCGGAGATTACATGCTTATAAGCACAGAAATGGATTCCTATGGACTGGGGAAAACATCTTATGTGATGACTCTGGTTTCGACTGCTGTCTGTTGGCAGGTCTCGATCTTTGCCGGTCTGGGGTTGGTGTCTGAACTGTCTGCTCTGTTTGCCAACTGCATCTTCGCCTTCGGAGTGCCGGTAAACACGGCGGCCGCCGTCTTCATGTTCGGTGAAGAAATGAACAGTGTGAAGGCAGTGTCGATGGTGTTGGCGATTTGGGGTATCTTTTCGTATGCATATCAGCAGCATCTTGATGATCGTGGTGATGAAACTAAAGGGGGTGAAAGTGAAGTTCCTGAGGTTTGAATCTCACACAATGTTTTCATGTAAATATTAATTTGTATAATCTTGCCTATAGCATAATATTTGTACTCAAATTATCTCGACTAGAAAAAAAATTCAAATTCTCAAAAAAATCAGATTATTTGGATTTTATTATGGTTGAATAATACCATTTTCGAGTCCGAGTGTTCGATGTTAATTATCAATGTTTTAGTATCGTTGTCTTTCGATTATTTTGATTTTGATTTATTGATGTAAGATTGTTTAAACTTAAATTTTAGTTATGGATCTACGGTCTATATGTTATACTCAAATTTTGGATTCAAATCGTATTCTAAATTTAGCATAATTTGGCGTCTTTGTTTATAGGTAAACTACAATAGAGGTCACTCAATTATGGACAATGTTATATTTAAGTCATTTATTTATTAAAAATTACATTTAATTTCATACAAATACAAATACAATGGAGGTCACTCAAGTAAGTGATAATGGGTACAAAAAATAAATAATTTTAATTTCATACAAATACAAAGTCAGTTTATAAATTTATTTAATTAAATCATTTTTCTAATTAATAATATTTTTTTATTTAATAAGATTTGGTAATATTTTTTAAAAAAAATCTAAAGTGGTAGAATAATGGAGTTGAAAGAAGACAAGTATGGGCTTCATGCCAGAATCTGTTTGCAAGTAGGTCTTGGCTTTTAGCAGGAGATTATAACGGAGTAGTAGCAAGTGGTAATGTAAGAGAATTCAAACCACTAAAAGTAATGACACGAATAAATTCCATTTTTATAAATCATATAATAATATTAAAATAATAATAATTATAATAATAATAATAATAATAATAATAATAATAATAATAATAATAATAATAATAATTTTTATATTAAATTATGATTCCGATATCCTGTTATCATATATACGTTACATATCCAACATACCGATATTTTATTCACTACTTTAAAACGTATCGGTTATTAGTATATTAAAATACGCATATTATAACCATTAAGTATTAGGAGCACTCTAAACCCACATTGCACTCTTAGTAAAGGAGTGTGAATTCAAACTTTAGAGATGACATTGTTAGGAGAGACAACCTTATTCTCTGAACATAGGCCGTAAGACAGACATGCATATATCCAAAAAATTATGTAGATTATATGTGTATAATCTTACATTTAATTAGGATGAATGTAAGTCTGTTATATGTGAGAAGAGATTCACCTACACTAATGTAAAATTAAGTGAATTTATCAAATTATTGTATTTATTTTGCGTATAAATTTTTGAATCAGTATGATATTTTTAAGATAAAGTATACAAATGGTCAGTAAACTATCGCTAAAAATAGAAAAATGGTCACCAAACTTCTAAAAGTTAAATAATGGGCATTAAACTTTAGTTTTAATTACAAAACGATCATTGAGCCGTTTACTGTCACTAATTGAAGACGTTGCAGTTACGAAATTTTGTATAATAACATGTTAATCCTCAATATTTACACATTCAATCAATTTAGACATCAATAATGAGAGTTAAATTAGGAATAAATTGAGTGAATATGTCAATATGGAAGGTTAAATATTCTATTATAAAAATTTATGTAACTGTCACGTCACCTAATTGACGACAATTAACGACTCAGTGACCATTTTATTACAAAAACTAAAATTTAATGTTCATTATGTAACTTTTAAAAGTTTAATAAATGTTTTGTATTTTCAGAAATAATTTAGTGATTATTTGTGTATTTTATCCATATTTTTATTATCTCAATCTAAAATAATATTTTTATTAATATATGCTTAATGCTCGCAAAGTTTCCACATAAATAAAGAGTTATATACTTTCAACTTACTTAAAATTTGGCATGTATGACCATTAAAAAATTGACATGTATGATCTACGAGAATAAAATGTAAAATTTAATAGGTGGATTGTTATTTGTTAAAAAATCAATAGGTAGGATAGACTTACACTTTTGGATTGTTGGATGACAATAAATCCATGGCTAAGATTATTTATAAGAAATGAGGAATTTTTTATAAAAAGGAATAGTCAATCTCAACACTAAAACTTTTTAAGTTTTGCATATTTGGACCGTTGGATGACAGTGAATAGATAACTAAGATTAAATTTTTTTACAGCGAGCGTCGAATATCGCCGAACACCACTAATGCTAAACACCATTAAATTGATTAATAAAGATAAAAAAATCTCAATGACTCAACATACAATTAATAATTATTAAGAATAAAATTTCAATTAAATTATTTTTTCATATATATTCTATTTTTAATCTTTATTTTTAAATAATTAAATTAAATACCAACCCCTAAATTAAAAAAAAGTCTAAAATCTTTTCCTTTATCATTCCAGCCGCCGCCGTAATTATCTCTGTCGCCCTCCGCCCCTGCTACAGCCTGACCGCCGTTTTCCACCGTTCGCGCAACAAATCCAGTACTGATGTTGCATTTCTTATACATCACCTAATTAAACTGCGATTTTGTTACTGTTTGTGGGACGTTAGAAGCCAATTGATATGAGCCAACGGATTTGATATACTCCCTGTCGTTTGACGAGATTATGTTCTTTTTCGATTAAATCCTTTAAAGATTTAGGCCTTGTTTGGTAAAGAGAGAATTGAGCTAAAATTAGGGGTTTGAGCTAAAATTAGAGGTTTGACCTGTCAAATCCGCTAATTTAAATGTTTGGTAAAGAGCGATTGAAACAGTGGATTGTAATGGAACCTCTAATTTTGAAAAAGCCGTTAATATGCGTTTTTTAAAATTAGAGATTTTGACATAAGAATTATAAAGACTCTTTTACTCTTAACAATTATCAAAAATTTCTAAATAACTTTTTTAAAAGGTGATTTTATTGCAAATACCGCACCGTTGACTCGAACCTCGTTAAAACCCCCTAATTCTAAATGGGAGAAAAAGAGTGCCCAAGTCAACGGATAACCAACACTGGCTTGTCTTCTAATACAATATTACCATCGCAAGCTCAAAACGATTTACACATACAAACACAAGCAGTACAATACTTAAAGGCTCAGCATATAGAAAATGTCTATGTAGCAATACTCTAGAGAAGATCCGAGGTTTTGTTTATTCTCGCCTTTGCTAATTTGTCAGTTGTAGCATTTGTTTCTCTGAGAATAATATTGATGGAAACAGATATGAAAGAACACGCAACAACACAGTCTTCTACCAGCCTTCTGAAAATTAAGGGAGCAGTACTTGGTGCTTCGAACCATTTGGCTGCTAGAGCACAGTCACTTTCCAGCAACAGTTTGTGGGACTTTGACCATTCTAATTTAGCAAATAAAACACAAGCCTCCTTCATCGCTAATAGTTCTGCCGACATAGCATCAACCACACTCACATGCTTGAAAAATACAATCAACGAAACATTATTAGAGTTTCTAAGAATTTCGCCTATACCTGTTTTTCCAAAACCTTTCACCGATGCCCCATCAAAATTAAATTTCAGCGTATCTTCATGGGGTTTCACCCACTTGCAACAAACTTTAACAGAGCCCAAGTTAATTTTCGAATTCAGTAGTACAGGGTTAGTAACAATTACAGAAACAGACAAAAACACCCTAGGTCATTTTGCCACACACCACCACTTCCAAATAACTTAAATTTAATCATTTTTATTTTAATTTTTTAACCTCACGTATTTACATTGTGACATTTGTAAACTAATAATTTTTATTTTTTCTTTTTATTCTCACACATTTATATTTTTATTTAAATTTAATAATTAATTAAATTGTATTAAAACTAATTATATAAATAATAAATTAATATATATATCCTTCAAATATGCTTAATAATGCTATATTAAAAATTATTTTTCATAATCTAATTAATATTGATAGATACAAAATACTGATAACTAATAAACTATTCAAATAAGTATAGAATATAATCATGTCCTTATATGTCATTTTGCTTGTTTAAATAATCAAACAGCTACCATCTATCAGTTAATTTTACCAAACACTTTTATACAATCAGCTAATATAATCTGCTAGTCAAATCAGCTAATGTAATATGCTATCAGCTATCAACAATCCGTTAATTGCCAAACGAGGCCTTAGAGTTTTTTTAATTTAGGGGTTGGTATTTGATCAATTATTTAAAAATAAAGATTAAAAATTAGAATATATATGAAAATAATTTAATTATAATTTTATTTTAAATAATTATTAATTATATGTTGAGTCCTTGAGATTTTTAATCTTTATTAATTAATTTAATGATGTTCAACGTTAGTAGTGTTCGACGCACGTGGTGGACTCATCCCTAAAATTATTAATAAGAAATGAGGTGATTTTTATAAGAAAAAAAAAGGTAATCTCGACCACTCATTTACTCTCATTCAACATCAAAAGGAAACTAAATAAATTTTAAGTAAAATATCAATAATGAAAAATCATATATAATTGTATAAAATTAATTAAATTTTATAAATAGTGTAAACGGAACATTCTACATTTATATATATGCCATATTTTTTTTTGATCAAAATATATGCCATATACTTTGACATACATAAATAACATTAATGATCAATCTATAACCTTTTCAAAGGGGTTAAGATTTGATTATTGACCTGGTTTCATTGCACCACTTTCTTTTAATCTGATTTTAATCATTTTATTCTATTTTGATCGATCTTGACAAGACCTCCACTAAGTAAATTAATAAAGGTTTGGTTAAAATAATATTGTTACCACTCATCCTAATTACATTATTTTGTGTTAGAATATATATAAGTGGGTTCACATCACTTTATTATATTTTAATCGTAAATAATATAATGTTATGAATATTTATTTATGTGGATGTCTATCATGATTAGAACTTTATCAAAGGAGTTTGATTTATTTATTATTAGGAATATTATCTCTATGAATTAGAGTTTAATGTATTATGTACTTCTTATGCCTATAAATAGATGATTCATTGAAGGCATTGTATACAATTCTATATTTTGAGAATAATACAAATCTCCCTCTTTCTCTCATCTCTTTGTTCTTCTTGTTCTTATTCTTGTTCTTCTTTATTTTATTCACAACACGTTATCAGCACGATCTCGCTCGCTCAATTACTGTGATTATTGTTGGTGGTTCTCGAAAAAAAATTCAATTTGATATTGGTGACTACATCTATCATATATTCAGCTTACCTTGGAAAGTATGGTACGTTTTACTTATTTATATACTAATATAATGATTGATTTATCATTCTCCAAAAGTTAGTATATTCATATCTATTATTTGGTTATTATTTTAATTTATTATTATTTTATTCATACTTGAAGTAACTCTTGAATTAACGAAAATTAAAATTATCGTCGTACTTCATTAGATGGATTGATAAAGCAAACCAAATTAAAGCATATTAGTTTTATTCAAAGTTTTTATTATTCCATTCTAATTTATAATTGATTCAATTCAAGGATTGTGTTGTCATGTGATTGTTATATATTTTTTTTATCATTATTATTATTATTATGGTAATTTATATGAATAAATTCGAGATATAAAGCAACTTTATTATTTGTATCAATTACTTTGTATGTGAATCAAAGGCAAAAGGAATACGTTACTTTGATGTGTTTATATATTCATCAAAATGTCGCTTGATTTTAACTATGGTTGTTTATAATTTGATCACATCAATTATAGTTATGTTTATTCAACTTGATCTATGACTACTTTTATACTTTTTGATCTAGTCTCAAATAATTTTTTTTATTCTATTGATAAAAGTCGATGCTTTTAACCGTGTTTTGAATTTTACATGTATTCAAATGAGTTGGAAAGAGACATGGTGTAAAAAAAGATTATGAGAAGATGCCTTGGTTCATTTGCTACGTCATCATTGTCTTTGAGACGAAATTCAATATAGGTAACCTCTATTTTATTTTTATCTTTTAAAATACAATTTTAAAGTGCGATAAATCATGATGAGTTTGGATTTACAAGAAGATTATTATAAAGTCTATATTTGCTTGAAAGCAATATTTCTTCTTCGTCGAAAAACTCGACCATAGACTTCTCCCAATTTCAAGTTACGAAAATTCGTCTTGATCCAAAAAGTTATATGGGAGGCATTCCTTGAAGTGAATGCAAAGCATGATGTTTATTCCATGCGATTATCAATGATAAGGCATTCCCTGAAGTGAATGCAAGCATGATGTTTATTCCATGCAATTATCAATGATGGGGCATTCCCTGAAGTGAATGCAAGCATGATGTTTATTCCATGCAATTATTGGATCTGTTTCATTCCCTGAAGTGAATGCAAACATGGTAAATCATTATTTAATTAGAGACATAATTTCGATATAATCCAAGTATAATTGGCTGGACATCCCGTTCTGCGAGGCTACTGGTCTCAAAGGAGGTTTTTAAAGGACCTTGTGGACAGGTTTAACAATGCCGCGTACGAGGATTAAATCTTTGTTCTCTGTGATAAGGATATGTGAAAAAGGTTTTAAAGGCCCACTGGCTCTACTCCATTCCCTGAAGTGAATGTGAGATTATATTATGGAAGGAATAAAAAATCACATTAAAAGTTGTGGTCGTTGTCGAGGCTATGAATATACACATGAAAAATATAGTCATTTTAAGAATACTTCTACCCGCTGGTAGCAAAGTTATAAGGATGACAAAAGTGATAAAGATCGTTCTAAGGAAGTGAAATCCTTTTACCAATGTGATGTTATAAACCATTGGTTTCGTACTTGTCAAACGCCAAAGTATTATGGACTTTATCCATAATCATGAATGATAAATGAAATAAAATATAAACAAAATTTGTTTATGGCGAAAATAATTATGGCGTTATTGGTCCAACTCAATTGGATATTGTTAATTTTCTCATAACCCTTGAAGAGAATAATTTACCATTTATTTTATTTCCCTTATAACCTCTAACAGGAATAATTGTTTTTTATTTTTTTTATTTTTTTTAATGTTAATTCGTTTTATTTATTTATTATTTATTTATGTTAGTTTGCTTTATCTTTATTTATTTCATATATTATTTATTTACGTTTTATGTTAATTTATTATTTGAAGAATATGATTACTTCCGGAATAAAATATACAATGAATTGTGGCTATTTATGCCTAGAATTGTGGCTATTTATGCCTAGCAGATAATGCAAGTACTCATATTGTACTTAAGCATAAGAAATATTTTTCCCATTTAAATGCAAGGGAAAATATGAGTAGTATTTCTCAAAGTACTAAAATATCAATACTTCGGAAGAGCACTTGAAAGTTTATCCCTGATAGATAATCGACTTGATATGATGTGCTATATTTTATTTTTCATTCCTCGAAGTGAATGATACAAAGTACATATTTTCATTACCTGAAGTAAATGAAACAAAGCACATTTTGAAAGGTGCGCAATTATGTATTTCTCGATTAAAATGCAAGGGAATAATGTGAGTACTATATCCGGAAGTATTAATATCACAAAAGGCTCTGGTTGAGCAAATATGTTATTGTCAAATGGAACTTTATTCCATATTCAAAATGCGTTATACTCGTCAAAGTCATAAAGAGAGCAATATGAGTTCGCAAATTATCCCTTTTGAAATTATAGATAACATATGTTATCAATTGGCATTTGAAATAAGCCAATATGAATATAAGTTCTAGTAGCCAAAAAGTCAGTTGAAAGCTCTAGAAGAGCCATATATTGCTACCAAAAGATAATTTCAATTGAAAGCTACGAAAGAGCTAAATATATTCCTATTTAAAGGAACAATTTTGATGGTCGTACTAGACATGTACGAGTGAGATTGAATTACATGTTATGGTAAACAAGGAGTTTACAAATTCAGAGATATATACACACATATATATAGTTGGCATGATCGGTTAGACCATCCTGATCAATGGTGCAGAAATTATTGAGATTTACATGCACATGTATTAAAAGAACTTGTAGTTCTTGTGGTGCTTATTCTCAAAGGAATGGATTAAATTCCACTTATTAAAGAACGTGAAGTTCTTGTGTTGCTTAAAGGAATTAATTAAATTCCACTTACTAAAAGAACCTGAAGTTCTTGTGTTGTTTGTTCTCAAAGGATATAGATGATCCCACTTACCAAAAGAATTAGAACTTAAAGTTCTTGTATTGAAGTTGAGACTGTATGTCTTGCATATCTGAACGAAATATGGGCCCATATATCCACAAATGTGGAAAATTTTATATGATTTTAGTAGATGCATCTACATTGTTTTATCGACTTACAACCAGAAGTTTGTGAGATTGATTCTAAAAATATTCAGATTATGCAGTTAGACTATTCGTCTTGAAAAGCTAGTGGGTTTATATTTTAGGCTATATCAGTTGTTACAAAGCCTATTGATTATGAAAAATATAGTTTTGCAAAATTTCAATTGGATGCCTCCTATTTAATAGCTAAACTATGAGAACAAAAGAGTTATTATTTATATGGTGTTTCCATATAGCAACACTTATACGCATCAAGCCAACGAGTTATAATAAACTCCCCGTTATGATTGGTTTTTGGTCAGAAACCATACATTTCCCATTTTATGATTTTTGAATGTGCGATATGAATTGCTCCACCACAACGCACAAAATGGGTAAATAAAAAGGGTTGAGAATATATATTGAGTACGAGTCTCCTTTTATGTTTAAATTCTTAAACATTAATTGGAGAATCATTTATGATATGATTTTTCTCAACATCAGATGGAGGCAATAATCAGCTGGATAGAGGAAAATGAATTATCATTATCTAGATCCTCGTATATGAACTAGAAGTTCATAAGATAATTCATGTTATTACATGTCATCTGCCAGACATATTTACTGACCCAATGAGAGTAATTAAGTCTCATATACCAGCTGAAATACTCTAAGTTTAAATTACATGTTAGAGCGAGAGAATGTAAATCATGCCTGAAGCATGATAGTTGAAATGGTTCCAATGATCAAAATTCTCGTAAATAGAAAGTAATATGAGATGGTCATATATTGGAGGCGGGTGCTCCTGAAGAGACCCAAGACATAACAAATAATAAAACTCTATAAGAGTTTCAGGTACCTGAAATAAAGATTGAAATCTTGAAGAGATCTCGATGAGTTATGTCATTACGAGAATGGAACCAGAAAATTGAAAAGTTGTCGGCAACGATTTTACAAACAATTTTACATAAAATACTTCTATAGAAGTAAAGAAAGAAATCGAGGATCTTGTATAAAATCTATCCGGAAGTATAGATATTGAATTGGCCAATGTTGAAAGACGCTTTGAACTTCTAAAGTAGAAGTATTTGGACAAGCAGTCCAAACATCTAAAGGTGTAATGCAAGTAAGGCACAAATAAGTAGTCGTAAATACGACTTGAACTATGATTTATGAAAAGTTTTAATTACTTCATGGTGGATGCAATTACTTTGGCAGTTTTGAAAATTTTACATGCGTCTAATTATTTGTGGATCCATATTTATCCTTGAAGGATCTAAAATGCTATAAGCATTTGGAAATTTCTGAGGAAATTTATTTAGACATGTCTCATGAATATTTTGGCGCATTTGGTATAATCGCCTTAGTAAATACTAATTGAGAAAATACTATAAGAATCATCAGATTTCCTTATGTATTTTATAAAGGAGTTTAGATCAAGACCCATTATGATAATTTTAGAACTCCTAAAGAACTTCAAATTGGAAACTCATGAAGTACTTTCAATACAAGTACTTGAATCTTGACATCAAGTTTATCTCGACCTGAAGATCGAGCATTTTTATATATTTCTTTTGTCTATGAATAGACATAAGTAGAAAGAATCTTAAAGAAGATTCAATATGAATAGAGCATATCTATTGAGTATCCCAATAGTTGTAAGATTGTTGGATGTGAATAAAGATAATTATATCTTTTCTTGGTCTTGAAGCACTATATATTAGTTGGTCAAAAAATATCTATGAATATACAAAGATCATTACATTTAGATCTTCAAACATTCGTTGATGCCTCCTCAAATGTCGTAGAAATAATTGTTATGCACGAGGCAAGCCAAAAATGTGTTTGGCTAAGACTATTGACCCAACATATCCAAAAGATATGTGGATTTACTTTTACAAGATATGATAAAAGCTATCTTATGTGAAGATAACACAAGATGTATATCTCAGTTTGAAAGTGGATACATTATGGAACATATTACTCCAAAGTTTCATCCCTCACGATCTTTAGAAAAATAATATTCAAGATTAAATTATGAAGATTCAAAGATCTTTTGTGATGTTTGCATGAGGGGGAGTAAATACGCGTTGCACTCTTTTTCCCTTAACCGAGGTTTTGTCCCAATGGGTTTTCCTGGTAAGGTTTTTAATGAGGCAACATGTTATGCGTATCAAAGATGTGTGTACTCTTTTTCCTTCACTAAAGAATTTTTTTCCACTGGGTTTTTATCTTAGTAAGGTTTTAACGAGACACATTATCTTCATAGACATCCAAGGGGGAGTGTTATGAATATTTATTTATGTGGATGTCTATCATGATTAGAACTTTATCAAAGGAGTTTGATTTATTTATTATTAGGAATATTATCTCTATGAATTAGAGTTTAATGTATTATGTACTTCTTATGCCTATAAATAGATGATTCATTGAAGGCATTGTATACAATTCTATATTTTGAGAATAATACAAATCTCCCTCTTTCTCTCATCTCTTTGTTCTTCTTGTTCTTATTCTTGTTCTTCTTTATTTTATTCACAACAATTTTTATATTATTTATATCTAATTTATTAATCGACTAATTTAAATTGATCGTTCTAGTTTTATGAAATGATATTTTTAATTTAATTTATTTTGTTCATAACGGATCAAGTTAGAAACAAGACTAGAAATATCACAAACAGGAATTGAAATAAAAATTGTCGTTATATAGACTTGGTCGTGATTCTAGATACTTTTTTGTTGATACATGAGCTTTAACCCATAAAAACAACTTTAAATATTTTATATAGTATTATCAGGGTCGGTCTTGGCTTTTGGTCGCCCAAGGCGAATATAAAAAATAGGCCCTAAAATAAAATTTTAATTTACGTTTACGGTCGTATTTATAGTCATGTTAAATTTTATTGTAGTTCCGGACATTATAGATGCTATTTTGGTCACTGCGAGTATCGCGGTTGTAAAATTTCTTAACAACATACGCTATTGTGGATACAATAGTTGTGAGTATCGCAGTTTCAGATGGTGCCGCTATCCATGGGCGGATGTATCATAAAAATTGGGGGTGCAATTGAACCCACTTGATTTGTTGGGGCATGGAGTTTTCAAAGAGGTAATATAGAATTTTGCATAAAAAAATATTATATTTGACCCCACTTAATTTGTTGGGGTATGGGGTCAACAATGCTTATTCTAGTGGTATAGAAATCCTCAATACCTCATACTTCACTCATGAACCCACTATAAGAAAATAATCGCTCCGCCACTACCGCTATCGTCATGTAACTGTTCTTGTTGTGGTTACATACCGTTATTTAAACCTATGTCCCTAATAGCAAGTAACAAAAAAAAATAATTTTAAAAGTAGATCCATAATAACAAGTATTGAAAAATTGAGCTCCTAATAACAAAAATTTAGAAAAATAAATTTTAAGAGTATACCAAAAACAATAAATATTAAAAAATTAAACTCCTAATAACAAAATAAGATCCGAAATGGTTCACGTGAAATACGTGTTTAAATTTGGCTCAACCACGTCCATTTAACTTGCGCACATTAGAGTAATAGTCGGTGCACTTTATAAATCAGTCAAAAGGAATTGGAATCAATACCATACTTAATTATTATGTAGAGTATGACTTTTTTATCATTCTATTTTAATATAAAGTAATATTTGTTTTTATTTTAAATTTAGATGAATTTACCGTCACAAGTATAACAATTCGAGACGATAAAAAGAGAAAATAAACAGTAGGGTTTTGGACAAGTGCGATAAGAGCGACTGTACATGGCCCCCATGAAAAGAGGGGACCGAAATAAGTTGAGTCAAATGTTTATAAGAAAAACAAAAGATTTTAGTTTAATAAATTGCAAGAAAAAATAAAAGAAAATATGATTGTAAAGAGGGCTCACAATATATTTTTTTAATAATATAAATATATATATTTTTTAAAAGAACTTATATATCTTTGAAATTATAAATTAAAGTGTTTCGTTTTAATAAATTGCACAGGGCCTCGTAAACCTTTAAACCGCCCATGAAAATAAAATATTATTTAAATAATTAAAATACAAAATTGAAGAGAAACATACTCTTGATTCATTTGAAAAAAACTTAGAAAACATGTTGAGGCATGCAGCTACGCATTTTTCTTAAGACAGATTTCGACTACTCTAAAGTACTTAAGTTCGTTAGTCGTTAGTCTCCCATGATACAACAACAAGATGATCTTTAACAGTAACACAGTTGTAGCCTATCACCGAAAATACTAGAGGAGAAGAAAAAGGTTTTTGAGTTGTGTCTTAACCTTGAAGATTAGCACGGTATTTATAGGGGAGTGGAGGAGGGAAAATAGGGAAATCAAAATATTTCAAATTAATGGTAATTAATTCTCTGTTCGATTCAATTCGGGAATTATCAATTAATACCATACTTAAACGGATATATTTTCGTGAATTTCAGTTGTTACCTCTTTAATATTTTAATTTAAGAAAATCAGAAATTATCGCTTAAATTCGGAATATTAAAAAAAATATGTCATTTTTTAAAGAAAAATTTAATTCAAAGTAGGGTAAAATATCAACAAGTCCATGAAGGACATAATCAGTCAAAACAAACCTTGTTTAAATATTGCTACATGATATTAACCGTAACCCTTATATCTTAAACCCTTAATACCATACATAAGGATGTTCATGAGTCAAGTCAGATCGTGTTGTTGATTGAACTAAACTCGACTTAAGTATTCTTTAACCCAACCTGATTTTTAGGTTGAAACACATATATAAAAAATTATTTATATTCGATAAAGTAGAGAGCTAATGAAAAAAAAAGAAAGAAAGAAAAAAAGAAAGAAAGAAAAAGTAATGTTATAATAGTCATGTGAATACATAGGAGAGAATAACATAATAAAGAGCTAATTCAAACAAAAGAAATATAGAAAGAGGAATTATATAAATTGTCTCTAAATACAAAGAGGAAAATTATATTATTATTCTGGATCGCTTTTGTTGAATACTTTTTTTATCATGAATCAAATCTGACCTGATTTTATCTTTTATAAAACTAAATTTAATCCAAATTTAATTTTATAATATCAGATTAAAACCCGCCGAATTTAAATTAAATGATCTCTCTAATTAGGGGTGAGCGTTCGATCGAGTCGAGTCAAAAAATTTCGAGTTATTCGAGTTGACGAGTCATATTTTACAACTCAAACTTTATTTGAAATTTTTTCGATTCAAGTCGAGTTTAAGAAATTCGAGTCGAGTCGAGTCGAGTTTTCGAGTTCCTATAAAAATTTAACTGTAATTATTTATCATGTTATAGTAGGGTTTGATTCCAATTTAAACTCTTTTCTCTAATCATATAAGATATGCACATATATATTTTTTCACATGTGACAATATTTCTTCATATTTTTATATAATAGTATGTATATATCATAAAAAATAGAGGGACTCGTCTCGAACTTAAAAATAAATCCACTAATTACTAAAAATTTCGAGTTATTTGAACTTCCATTTTACAACTCAAACTTTATTTGAAATTTTTTCGAGTTATTCGAGTTTATGAAATTTCGAGTCGAGTCAAGACGAATCGAGTATTTTTACCTCGATTCGAGTCGAGTTATTCGGTTTTTTTTGAGTCGAGTCGAGTTTTGCTCACCCCTATCTCTAACCACCTGTTATCTATTCAAATATGCTTCTTGAGTTTTCTTTGACCCCTAACAATGTATTTTTTTAATGTCCACTAATAATGTATTAAATATTTTTGTTTAAAGATTAAATTGGTCCTCAACGAGAAATCAAAAAATTAACTAAGCTTTTATAGAAAATTTTCACTTAAATGAGCCCTCAAAATTTAAATTACGATCAACTAGCCCTCAAAATTTAAATTACAATCAATTTAGCCCTTTCGTTAAATTGATCGTTAACTCAAAAATATTTATTATGATGGTGACATGTGACTAGGGGTGATAACGAGCCGAGTGAGCCCGAGCTTGGCCAGGTTCGGCTCGGAAATAGTGTAGTTGGGCTCGGCTCGGGCTCGAGGCTCGCCGAGCTCAGAATTTTAGGCTCGAGCTCGACTCGAAAACAATACTATTGGGCTCGGCTCGGGCACGAAGCTCGTCAGGCTTGGCTCGGCTCAAAATGAAAAATTTTACTATAACCTATTTATAAAAGATTCATTAAAAGTATCTTTCATAACCAACACTGAAACAAAATTTAATAACCGAAAAGGGAAAATGCAAAAAATTAGATTAATCCTAATAACCAATAAATATTCTTATAATACAAACACATAATTAAAGAAAATACACAATCAAATAACAACCAACTAAAGAAAATGCTCAATTTATTTTAGTTAATTTACTTTTAGTAGATTTTTCTTTATTTAATTTATTGCTCTTATTTTGCTAAACATATTACTTTTAGTGCATATGTAGATTTTTTTCAATACATGTTATTAGGACCCATTTTTTTAATACTTGTTATTAGAGACACATTTTCTAATATTTGTTATTAGGGGTTCAATTTTTTCTAATATTTGTTATTAAGGGTTCAATTTTTTCTAATATTTGTTATTAGGGGTCTAGTTTTCCCAACATTTGTTATTAGGGGCCTAATTTTTTCTAACATTTGTTTTTAGGGACATACTTTTAAATTTTAATTTTTTTTCAAATACTTGATATTAGAGGCCCAATTATTTTCTAATACATTGTAACGCCCGTATTTTGGGCCTAGGAGTTAACCGGGTTTTAACTAGAGTCAATAAAATTTAATTAAAAATCATTTCAACCTAAATTGGATCTAATAGAACTTTGGAATAAAGGGGAAGGACCCATGCTGTAATTTTACCCTAAATTTTTCAAAAGCTTGACAACCTTTTTTTTAGAAGCAGAAAATTTTCTGCTCTCTCTCCACTCCCCCTTTTCTTCCCAACGTTAGAATCTCTTCTAAACCTCTCCAAACTTGGTTCACTATTCCATTCATTTTCTTCCTTAATCCAAGACGTTTTTCAAAGGTAATTATGTTTTCTAACTCTCCTCTTCAACCTCTATCTAACCATGGTCTTGGATTTCAAAAATATTGGATTTTGAAAATTAGGGTTCATATGAAATTTGGGGTTTTTGATGGGGCTTTTTAATTTGTTTTGTTAAATCATGTTGGGGTTTTAGTTAATCATGTTAAGAGGTGTAACATATGTCAACTTGGTTGAGTTTTGGTAAAAATTCGTAGTTGTTCTTTAGGGCAAGTTTCAAGGTAGTAAAACTTAGGTTTTTGGGAGGTTTAATATTGTAAATAAGGGGCTGATGGTCTACCTAGGTAAGGAGGGTGTTTTGGGATGCTTTGGAAGCCATTTGGGTGTTTGGAAGTGGGTTTTTCAGCAAGGGTTTTGGGAAGCACGAAAATGGAGTTTTGGGAGATTTTGTGGTTTGGGGAATTTGTGAAATTTGGTTTATGGTTGTGAAGTGAATTGATAGTTGAGCTTTAGCATTGAATTGTGGTGTAATAAGTGTGTTTTGCTTGGCTAGAAGCAAGGGGAAACGTTGAAGGAGCTTTGGGACCGAATCCGGGTGCGCAGGAGGATTGTTCGATTTGCTAAGGAAGGGCGGTGAGTGGTTTCAAACTTGTTTAAAGTATGGTTCAAGTGTGTTTAGTGTGTGAGAGAAATGTGCTTGGTAGGCCATTTCCATTTGATTCATGTTGCTGATTTTAGCTATTGATTTCCTATGAATGCTTGTGTTGGCCTATCTATGCTCTTGAGAAATGTGGATAAGTTATGCATGTATGTCATGAATGTATATGTATGTGATGAGCATGAGTGTGGTTGATGATATGTGATGTGATAATGATAATTGGCACTAAAATAATTACCGGTTGTAAATGATCGATCATTAGGATAGTGTGCACACAAATTGAGTCAAAACGTACGTGGCCTTGATGGCGTTAAGTCATCAAGGAGGAGTACGGTGATGTAACATTCCACCGGAAGCTATTTCATATATTTCTACGGGATGATGAGTGGAATCCCATCCGTAGGGCATGTGGCGATGAGTGGAATCCCGCACATGCAAGGTCCGGTGATGAGTGAAATCCCACCGAGGTAAAGTGTTGTCAAGGTTTTAATCCGCACAATCGGGGTAATTAAAGTGGCCAATTAAACTTGTTTATGTAATGTGATATATGATGGTGATATGTGGTTTTGATATATGGTATTGTATATGATAATTGATATTGATGTGAAACCTTGCTAGGATTGAGAGACCATATATGCCACTTGAAAGGCTAGCTAAGTCTACTTGTTTATATGCAATGCTTGATATGTGTGAGATTAGGATTACATGCTTGAACCCTGCATTGTTGATGTTTTTCGTTTTAGAGTACCCTCACTAAGCTTATAGCTTACGCTCTCAATGTTCAACAATGCAGATCATTAGCGTGGTGTTAGCTCGAGGCAAGGCAAGAAGGGCTTCCAAGTTTGTAGCTCAAGTATGGTTATCGATTTTGTAATAGTTAGCAATGTGGCAAGGGTCTTTGTATGAGCGTGTGTGACTCATTTGATTGATGTTGTTTTGGTTTGATCATGGTTTGTAAGCATGTTATACTATGATGAATGTTTGATGTTTGATTGCATGTTCTAGAATGTTTAGGTTGCATAGTGTATGAGTGCAAACCTTTCAAGATGTCTTGTTCCTTCTAAGGTCCTTTGTGTTTTGAGTATGCCAATATTGCATGAATTGCTCTTTAACTAGAATGCTATGTATGAATGCTTTAATCCATGTTTGATTGACACCCTTGGCTTAAATATGTATGCTTTTATGGTTGGCTTGCCTTAGGGATTGAGGTTAGTGTGTTGGTTGAAGTGTTAGAGGGATTTAGGGGCCTCCTTGTGCTCTAAATCAGCTCAAACCTGCAGATTCGTAGCTGGGGTATCGATACCGTTGGTCTGGTATCGATACTGCCCCTTTGGTTTCAGGCCTCGTGTATCGATACTCGAGGAGAGTATCGATACCTTTTTGGCCACTGAAGCCACTGTCGATTTCGGTATCGATACTGGCCTCTAGGGTATCGATACCGTTGTCCTAGCTTTGACCGTGGGAAGTCAACTTTTGGAGAGGGTATCGATACCATTGAGGGAGGTATCGATACTGTCTCCTCAGGTTGACCAAACCCTGTTGACCTAGTCAAGGGGTATCGATACCCCCTTAAGGGTATCGATACCGCCTGCAGTTTAACTTTAAAAAATGGGCTTTTAAGTGTTAGTTTGGGTTCGATTGATTGCTTCGTAAATATTGTTCCACTGTATGATCACTTAGGATGTAATTCTCATCTAGACCAGATTAAAATGAAAAAAAAATAGGGTTGCTAACCGAGGGAGAGTTCCTTAGGGAGTTTTCACTCGGTTTTCCCCGTGTAGCTCACTCGGACCGGTCATCCGGCCAGACCGAGACGAGGGGGTTACATTTGTTGGTATCAGAGCCTGAGGTTACCGAGACCTCGGGCAGGTAAGTGAGGTAAGATTAATGTGTTAAATGCTTGTGTAGTTCGATGCATGATTTGCCATGAATCCTTGATGCTTGATTGATCGTATGATGTTTTGAATGCATGAATGGTCGTGTCTCGTGTGAGTGTGTGCCCATTGCTACTACTACTTAATTTAAAAAGGATTTTTGAAAGAGGAATACTTGAGCACTATTGGACCCTTCTTTGGCTAACGTAATCCTATTGTTTCTTGTTGTAGTTTATACCTTGCTAGTTGAACCATGAGACCACGTGGGAGGCCTAGGATGGTTCGACCGGAACCACGGGCAGAGGCTCCGAGAGTTGAGCAAGAAGTTAGGGTTGGAGCCCAAGTGGGAGAGCATGTGGTTGGAGTTGGAGCTCCTCCACCACCTCCACCACCACCACCTCCTTCACCGGGAGTGGGAGGCGAGGCCGGGCCCTGAGGAATGGGACCACAAGGAGGCCAAGGTGGCCAAGGACCGGCCGAAATTGACTTAGCTCCGTTGGTTCAGGCAATAGCCGGAGCGTTCCAGGCTGCTGTAGCTGGAAGTCAGGCAGCTCATCATCAGGGTGAGGGCACCGGTTTGCCATTAGAGAGACTTTGGGGTCTTGGGGCCGAAGAGTTTAGAGGTGCTACTCCGGAGAGGTCAGAGTTGTGGTTTGAGAAGACCGTCCGTATTCTTGCTCAAATGGGATGTACTGGTGAGCGCAAGTTGGGATGTGTTGAGTCCCTGCTTCAGGGTGATGCCTACACCTGGTGGGTCACCGTTACTTCGGGGATGGATGAGACCGAGATCACTTGGGAGTTCTTTGAGACAGCTTTCCGGAAGAAGTATTTGGGTCCGCGATACCTCGATGAGAGGAAGAGAGAGTTTATGGCATTCCCCTGTTGGATGTAAATTGCCAATCAACTGACGGTAAACGTGTTATAAAAAAATTTTGACGTGGCATCAGCAGATCTTAATACGTGGCAAGTCCAGTCAGCATCAGCTATTGAACGTCAGTTGACTGACAATTTCCATTTAACGGGGGCATATTTGGACCAAATTGAAACGTTGGGGGCATATTTAGACTACGAATGAAACGTTGGGGCATATTTGGACCACAAGAAAGAATAGAGGGCCAAATGACAAAACAAGCAAACTTTGGGGGCATATTTGGACCAAAAAACAGAATAGGGGGCCAAATGATAAAACAAACAAACGTTTGGGGCATATTTGGACAAAAAAAAGAATAGAGGGCCAAATGACAAAACATGTAAACGTTGGGGGCATCTTTTATCATTTTACCAATAAAATATAAAAAAATATTTTTTGTGTCGTTTTTTTTAATTCAAAAACAATAAAATTTTATTAATAAATAAGTAGACAAAAAGTGTTTTAACATATTTTATTTTCAAAAAGGAATAATAACGTTTTAGGTCTGTAAATTTTCAAAAAATATTAAAATAGTTAGTGATACATATCAGTACATATGATTAGTGGTACATACCGATATGTAGTGTTTACTATATGTTATTCCAAAAGTTAGATGCTGTAGATAAGAGAATATGTATGAGTGAAACAAGTGAAACTCCTATAGACAAGAGAATATGTAATAAGGAGACCAATTGGACTATGTCGACTCTTATCTATAAATTGGTGGCCAATGCCATTCACTTTTATTCATATTCATCTTCTATTTGGAGCAATCCTTTCCTGGCTGAAGCTCAACAAATACAACTCCTCGTTAAAGGTTAGTATCATGGCTCAACATCCTCTCCCTTTCCCTCTCTTTCTACGATCGTTAACTGAATCGAATGAGTTATGTTAGTTTCAGATTGATTGAACTCGACTTCTTTTTATTACAAGTGGGTTAAATTTAAAATTTAAAGATTTAGTTTAGAGTTTAAATGTTTATGTTTATGGCTTAAGAATTATTATTTATGGTTTAAATTTAGGGTTTAGGACAATAAGATTAGAGATTTATATTATAACCTTAAATCCTAAATTATAACTCACAAACCTAAACTTAATCTCTAACCCATAAATTTAACTCCTCGTGAAAACTTTTTTATATGATCAATGTATTGTATAATTTCTCTATAAATTATATTTTTAGTTCGATTCGGAATAAATATATGATATATATATATATATATATGGGTTAGGATCAACTTACACAGTGTAAAACTCTTTAAGTTTTATATGTTTTTTAGATCGTTGGATCGGAGAAATGGATGGCTGAGATTAACTCATTATTTTTTTTCCCAAGTGATAATCTTCATATATTCTACTGTTAATCTCATCCATCCGTTACACTCATCCAACGATCTAAAAAACGTGTAAAACTTAAAGAGTTTTACGTTATGTAACAGAATCTTTTATATATATATATATATATAATTTGGATCTGACCCAAGTTTTTAGGAAATGGACAAGTAAAGTGTTGAAACTTGGGTTTGTCGCATCTAACACATGGAGATGTCGTATAAAAAACGTATAATGACACCTGTCACACCATTATTCTCCATTTTGATGAAATAAACAATTGTGTTCATTATTACACTTTTATGCAAGGATATGGCAGAATCTAAAGTATCAAATTCAGGCATCCCGCCCACCAGCCATACAACAATGTCTCAACCGTCCAAGAACCGCCTTATCAAGTGGCTCCGGGTGGCCGTTTACGCCGTCCTCGCCGTCGCTGGCCAAGCATCAGCGGCATTACTCACAAGACTTTACTATCAGAAAGGCGGAACCAGCAAATGGTTGGAAACACTGACTCAACTCGCCGGTTTCCCGATTCTCATTCCTTATTACATTTCACAACTCCGCAAAGACACGCCGCCGCAAAGCAGCACCGCCGTTGAAACAAAGCCGCTTTCGCAATCGCCGCCGCCGGCAAAGCCGTTGACGCTGGTTTTCGTGTACGTATACCTCGGGCTACTAATGGCGGCAAATTCGTTTATGTATTCAATCGGATTCGAATACCTTCCGGTTTCGATCGTCTCTTTGATTTCGGCATCACAGTTAGCTTTCAACGCTTTGTTTTCTTACTTCCTCAATTCCCAGAAATTTACTCCGTTCATATTGAACTCTCTTCTGCTTCTCACCATTTCGTCGTGCCTCGTCGTCTCCAACGATAAATCGGAAAAACCCCGGGGAGTCTCCGACGGACACTACGCGTTAGGGTTCATCTGCACCGTCTTCGCCACCGCCATATGTGGCTTACTCCTCTCTTCCCAACAGCTCGTCATTCGAAGAGTTTTCCACAACAAAGTCTCGCTCAAACTCGTAATGGATCTCGCCATCTACCCGTCGTCCGTCGCCTCCGCCGTTACTCTGATAGGGTTCTTCGTCTCCGGTGAATTCAAACTTCTGAACCCAGAAATGAATTCATACGAACTCGGGAAAGCATCGTACGCAATGACTCTGGTTTGGACCGCTATTTGCTGGCAGGTCTCGATCTTTGCCGGCCTGGGATTGGTGTCTGAACTGTCGGCTCTGTTTGCCAACGTTATCTTTGCGGTGGGGTTTCCGGTGAATACGGTTGCCGCCGTTGTCGTCTTCAACGATAGAATGAACGGCGTTAAGGGAATATCCTTGGTGTTGGCCATTTGGGGTGTTATTTCCTATGCATATCAGCAGTATCTTGACGATCGCAACGCTGAAACTAAAGGGAGCGAACCTTCTGAGGTTTAATTTGGTTAGAGATTAAAGTCAATGTTCATGCATTTTGATTTGTATGATCTTATTTTTGCTATACGAATTTAACTGAAAAGAGTTAATTTGTATAGCAGATATTATCTTATACTCCCTCTGTCCCACTAAAACTGTCACATGTTGACTTTTTTGGGTCAAACTTTTTCAATTTTGACCTCTTATAATTTAAAATTTATTATTGATAAAAATATAAAAAAATATATTTTAAAAACTTTGAATCAACTACTTTTTAAATATATTTTTTATAATTTTTAATTAATTAAAATATTTAAATAAATTATAATCAAAGTTAAAAAAATTTGACCAAAAAAAGTCAACATGTGACAGTTTTAGTGGGACGGAGGGAGTAATTATATTTTAATTTGCTCACAAGTTTTGAATGGATTGTTTCCTATTGTATTAGTAAATGACAATTCTAACCTTTATTATTAGATCGGTCAATAAACTGGATCATAAAATTTGATTATAATTTACATTAATATAAATTCAAACTCAATTCAATCTGAATTGATCATAAAAAGTTTAATAACATGACTTCTCAATGGGATATATGAAAATAGCTTTTTGAGTTAAAATTAAAGATTTTGGCCCTGTTTGGTAAATAGCGGTTTGGGCAAAAATTAGAGGTTTGAGGTATAATTAGAGGTTTGACTAGTCAAATCCGCTAATATTGGTGTTTGGTAAATAGCGGATTGAAAGAGCGGATTGGGGTGAAAAAGTTAATTTTGAAAAAGCTCCTAATATGAGCTTTTTGAGATTAGAGGTTTGAAATTACAGTTGTAATGACTCTTTTACCCTTAACAATTACCAAAAATCTCCAAATAACTTAAATTAAATAATAACGTTTTTTAATATAAATAATAACTTATTAAATATTCCACTTATTTGTTGTTACTACTAATTTATATGGTGATATTTGTAAGTTAATTCTAATTTTTATTATACATATTTATATGTGCATATAATTTTTTAATAATTATATAAATAATAAATTAATATATAAATCTTTCAAATATGTTTAGGAAATTTATATTAAAAATAATTTTTACAAATCTAATTAATATTTATTAGATACAAAAGATTCATAATTGATAAATTATTCAAACAAGTATTGAATATAATCATGTCCTTATATGTAATTTTGCTTGTTTAAATCATCAAACAGCTATCAGCTATCAGTTAATTTTACCAAACACTTTTATACAATCAGCTAATACAATCCGCTAGTCAAATCAGCTAATGCAATCAGCTATCAGCTATCAGCTAATGTAATCCGCTATCAGCTATCAGCTATCCGCTAATTGCCAAACAGGGCCTTAAAATATTTTTAGAGGTTTGACCAGTCAAATCCGCTAATTTAGGTATTTGGTAAATAGAAGATTGTAATAGCGGATTGGGTGAAAAAAAATCTTTTTAAGAGTTTTTTGAGTTAGAGATTTGGATAAAAGACTTGTAAAGACTCTTTTGTCTTCGATAATTATAAAAAAATTTCTTTAAATAACTAATAAATTTTTAAAAATAATATAATAGATAAGAAATTAATATATAAATTAATATATATATGAATATTTAAGAATTAATAAAATTATATTAAAAATATTATTTTAAAAATAAAAAATTAATATATACATCTTTCATATATGCCTAGTAATGATATTAAAAGAAATAGTTTTCATAATTTAATTAATATTAATAGACACAAAATATTAATGACTAATAAATTATTCAAACAACCAACAAGTGTTGAGTGCATTGGTAAGACACATTGCACTCCCAAAGAGAGGACGTGAGTACGAGCTTCGGAGACAAAATTGTTAAGAGGGATAGTCTCACACCCCGAACATGGACCTAACAGCTAATATAATATGTTATCAGCTATACGCTATTTGTCAAATAGTATCCTAATATTTATATGACTAGTGGCTGATTATGAAGCTATTTTTTTAATGGTCTAAAGGTGATTATAATGTAGTATATATTTATACATATTTTTAATTATTTAACAATGCGCATACACCTTATAGACAAAGTAATTATGAAACTCTTTGTTACTTATTTACATCATTATCTAGATATTGGTTATTTCTGGTTTGTCCCCTTAAATTTTGGAGCTAAGCATCATTAGATGAAAAATGATTATTTCTGTTTTGACCCCTTAAAATTTGTATAATATGTTCATTTTTTTGTAAACAAGGTAAATTTTGTAATTGGATGTTTAATTTTTTATTTGATCCTTTGGAAAATTAATAGTTTGATATTATGATTTTTTTGACAATTAGCGGATAGCTTATAGATGATAGCGTATTGCATTAGTTGATTTAACCAATATATTGTATAAAAGTGTTTGGCAAAATTAACTGATAGCTTATAGTTGTTTGATTATTTAAACAAGCAAAATGACATATAATGACATGATTATAAAAATTAATTTGTTAATATAACATTATTAAGCATATTTGAAGGATCTATATATTAATTTATTATTTATATAATTATTTTTAATACAATTTGATCAATTATTAAATTTAAATACAAATATAAACGTGTGAAAAAAAAAGAAAAAACTAATAGTTAACAAATGTCACAATAAATAAGTGAAAATGAAAAATTAAAATAGAAAAGGTTAAATTTAGGCTATTTGGAGATTTTTTATACTCCTTGTTAAGGGTAAAGGGTCTCATAACTCTAATGTCAAAACCTCTAATTTCAAAAAGCTCCTATTACCAGCTTTTTCAAAATTAGAGGTTTCACCCCAATCCGACTTTTGTTATTCCAATCCGACATTTTTTATATTCCAATTTTGACAAGCGTCGTTTTACCCGTCAAAATAAATAAATAAATTAACCTATTTCAACAAATAATAAAATAAAGAAATTAAGTAGTTATAGGGAAATAGGGTCGATCCATAGGGAGATTAGTCGGAATTCTTGACTGAATGATACTTTGATTAATGCTTCCAGGAATATATGTGAAAACAAGAAAAGTAAAAAAAGGGGTGATCGGATATTGAGTGTAAATGAAATAGAAGAATTTAAATGCAAAAGTAAAGAAAATAATAAGAAAGTCCAGATATATAAAATAGCCTCGAGCTAGCCTTGTCAATTCTTTCGATCATTGAAATGGATTTTTACTCTGGGGATCATGTCGGTTACAGTCTGCGAGGCCCAACCCGTCGCAACTTACTTCTCTCTCGAGTAAACAATCCTCCCAAGTCTATCTACGAAGGTTGATTTTTAAACAAATTAATCATGTCTATCGCCGTTAAAATATTTAGTTTTGAAAACAGGAAGAGCCCGACTCATAAATTGTCTTAAAAAGAATCGCTTCTGATTTTATCTTTCCTTAGCGGACCGCCGCTAAGAGTGTTCACATGAAGTCGAAATTGCCACAGGCCGATCCTTCCTCTCAACTATGTTTTTAAACGATTCCAGACCAACGAGCTCTTTTTGATTTGAAAAACGATTAAAAACTTTAGTAAGGCCGATTGCCAAACTATCTAAACAGAAAGATAAAAATGTATTCCCGAAGAAATTTAGGCAATGTTCAATTCTCACGATTTGAATTGACTTGGCTAATTCTTGGCTCAAGAGATTTAGCCAAGCATGATATTAGTTATCATACTTAACTTGATTTCATAAAAATAATTAAAGAACATAAAAGAACAAAAGTAAAGAAAAGAGAATTTTGATTAAAGACTAGAAATAACAAGAGTTCCAAACTAAATGATGAAGATGAATTGATTGATGCCTAAGCCTTTACCAATGAGTGGTTTTTATAGGCTTGGATTTACAAAGATAAAAGATAAGAAAATTTAAAACAATAAAGTAAAGATAAAACAATTCAAATGTTTTAAAATTTAAATGCAGTAAATCTAAACGGATAAGCTGATAAGATCTCTCAGAACGTTCCAGAACGTTCCAGAACCTTCTAGAAGTCGCCACGCAACTGCCACGTCAGACGCGTCGAGCCCACGATGCCAGTCATGACCATAATAATAAAAAGACTGCAGAAATGCCCACTTTTGCTGATGTTTTCCAGAATTAGGTCCCTTGCACAAAATATAGCAAAATGAAATAGATTAGGTAGCAAGAAATCTTAAAAACTAGAAAAATAGCAATTAAAAAGTGTCACAATTGAGAGCTTATCAGGTCTCATAACTCTAATGTAAAAACCTCTAATTTCAAAAAGCTCCTATTACCAGCCTTTTCAAAATTAGAGGTATCACCCCAATCCGACATTTATTATTCCACTATTCACCAAACATCTAAATTTAGTATATTTGACCGATCAAACCTCTAATTTTAACTCAAAACCTCTAATTTTTTTCTCGAACAGTTGTTTACCAGATAGGGCCTATAAATTTAATCACTTTTTTGTCCAAACCTCATTAATTGTTATTACATTAATTTATATATTTAACTATTTAATCAATCAAATACAAATTTACATCAACTATTTAATTAATATTCTTATGAAGAAATATAAAAATAAACCCTTACATTAACAATTAACAATTTAATTTATCTATTTGCAATATGAATGATAATATTCGAAATCATTTTTCATTAAAGATTATATAAAATTGTAATCAAAATACAATTCTCATTCATCACTCAATCGTTTTGAGCATATGATATACCATTGTAAAGGTCTTATGGAATAGAATATGAACTAATAAATTTATCGTTCGCATCTCCACCTTTACCTATAAAAAAATTGGCTTAAAATTATCAATTTATCATATTTTCCCAAACATTTACACCTATTTGTAAATTAAATTGTTCCAATCCGAATTGTTTAGATGGAATAAATTACCCTTTATCACTAAAATTATTCATTGAGTTCATGTATGGAATTTTTAGTTCCGGTTTATATTAATTTAAATCATATTATATGTTATTCGTGTTTAGGATTATTTTAATTTAGATTTGAATATACCTAAATGTTTAATTCTTTCGTTTATGAATCATAATATATTAAGGGCGCGTTTGGTTCACGGAATAAAAGATTACTCTTGGGAATAAGATTCCTGGAATGTAACATTACCTGACATATTACTAGGAATGTTACATTACCTTGTTTGGTTTATTTGGTAGGAATGTAAGATTATTGTGTTTGGTTGGAGGTAAATAAGATTATCTGAAAGTGAAATTTACTAAATTGACCGTGTGTTATATTGTCTTTTTAACGTGTTAAACTTTCAATATTAAATTAAAAATATATGCACAAAAAATTTGTAGAATTATTTTTGTTACACTATTTAAAATTTACAAAAATAATATATTTATCCTATTATTAATATAATTATTATATTAACTATTTTTAATAAAAATATAATTTATATTTACATACTCTCGTTACCTTCTATTAAAACATTTTTGTAAATTTTTTAAATGCTAAACTTTTAATATGCTCAAATTTTTAAGTTTTTATTACTTGTGACAGATTGTCAAGTAAATTAAAATAAATAAGTTCTGTAATACTAATAAGAATTTATATCATAAGTACCTACTAAATTATTTTATAAGATGATAAATATCTTATAAGTAAAAGAATATTGTGTGAAAATATTACCTCTTAACTTATTAATTTACATCACATATATTTAATCATATAATTAAATTAAATAAATGATCTATGTGAACAAAATTCATTAACTTGAGGGTAATATGGTCCAAATGGTGGGAATTGACAAATACCTAAGAAAAGCTAGGGAATCACATTCCCACCATTTAATGAAAAAAGGCTACTGTTGGGAATACAATATTACCCCTTGGTGGGAATGCTCTCTAACCAAACGTGGGTATGTGATTCCGGAAAAGATCATTCCCCCAGGTAATGATCTTTTCCGCGAACCAAACGCCCCCTAATGGTTAGAAAGAAATATAGTCCTAAGAAGATTGGAATTAATGAGTTAATATATTATGGGAACCCGAAATTTCCAATAATATTGAATAGTCCACAACTAACATTTTTAATTAAGTTAATGCAAATAATATCATTTTACTTGAAAAATAAGCACCCAAAAAAAACTCAATATTGAAATTTTGGTTATCGACGCTTTTTTAGTTTACAAATTTATTCTTTGCAAATACCTAGAAGAAAAAAAATTTAGAATTGATATATTAAAAAATGAAAAATATATATAAATGAATTTTTTTTATCAAAAAAGGAAATTTATTAAAGGGTAAACTACCATAACGCTCACTTACGTTTGGGTGGTGTACAGTTTTGCTTACTAATTTTAAAAACTGAACTTTACGCTCATTTACGTTTTTGGAGTGTAAACTTATCATCACTGAAACGTTTTTCACCGTTAACTTTTAACGGGAAACTAATTTGGCAGATTAAAGGTTAATTAATAAAAGGCTTAATACTCAAATAGGTGCCCAAACTATACTGATGAATCGCTTTTGGTGCCTAAACTATTTTTAGCTCTAAATAGGTGCCTAAAGTTTCAATTTTGGTCATTTTAAGTGCTTAACCGTTAATTACAATTATTTTTATTAAAAATATTTTTTTTATTTTTTAATTTAATTTATTTGTTAACTTAATTTTTTATAAGAAACCCTAAATTTCCCAAAACTCACAAAATGCCCCCAAATTCGAAATCCCTAACTTCCCCAACTGAATCTGTCGCCAATGGTTTCGCCGTCGCCTCCATATTCACTGCCGGACTACCAAGATCGTTTCTCAAGCCACCTATCGTCGGTAAACGACGGTAGGTGTGTCGATCGGCTTCCTAACGTCGAAAGAAGCCAAAATTGCGAAAAAAAAGTCGTCGGCACACCTACCGTCGGTTATCGGCGATGGGTTGTTGGAGGAAATGGTCGTGGTGGTCCGGCGGCGGTAGTGGTGGTCTCCGGTGAGGTAGTAAACGACGACAACGACGTTAATTTGGAGATTTGGGGTTTTGGGTTAGGGATTTGGGACTGTTTGTAAAGATTTAAAACTGTTATTTTTTTAGAAAATTGAATTTTATTTTAAAATTAATTAAAAAAATTAAAAATTAAAAACATGTCACTTATCACAATTTAATTGGCTAACAGTTTTTTTATTAACGGTTAGGCACCTAAAATGACCAAAATTAAAACTTTAAGCACCTATTTAGAGCTAAAAATAATTTAAGCACCAAAAGATATCCACAAGCATAGTTTGGGCACCTATTTAGGTATTAAGCCTTTTATTAATTAACCTTTAATCTGCCAAATCAGCTTCCCGTTAAATGTTAACGGTAAAAAATGTTTCGGTGAGGATAAGTTTACACCCCGAAAACGTAAATGAGCATAAATTTCATTTTTTAAAATTAGTGAGCAAAAATGTACACAACCCAAACGTAAGTGAGCATTACGGTAGTTTACCCTTTATTAAATCAAATGGGAGAGAAAACAAGCAGGACAAACATGACCCAGATTTCAAAAAGACAAGATAGAGTGGCTAAAGGAAGGGGGAAGGTCGGACGAGGGGGAAGCCAGCCGCGCAGAGACAAAGAGGCAACTGGCCTCAAGAAACGAAGTGAGAGCTAAGGTTAACAATAATAGAGTGTTTTTCTTTAAACTAACGTGAAAAAAATACATTCTATGTAATTACAAAAATGTAAATGGATTGGCATAGGATACATGGTTAGTGTAATATTTTAATGGATAAATTATAACAAGGTCATTCAATTATGAGTAAGGTTACATTTGAGTCACTCAATTATTAAAAGTTACATTTGAGTCACAAATTGTTTCTTCTCTTCGTTTGTACTTCGCTTCTATGCTTAACAAGGATTGGGAGGTGTGTTTTAAATGGGCGAGCCGCGAATGCAGCTTAGTGGCTGACAGACTTGCCAAGATGACGGAAAATCTTATGATGGAGTATCATAGATTCCTTAAACCCTCGCTCTCCGATATTGATGTGCTTAATGCCGATGCTCTTGTCGGATCTTGATGGTGTTATTGCTTTTGTTTTTGTTTTGTTGTTTTATCTTGAACTTTTTTCAAGTCTTATCTTGTTCGATACAACTTATTTTTTTAAATATATAAGATCCGAAATGGTTCACGTGAAATCAGGGCCGGTCCTGGACTTTTGGTGGCCTTGGGCGAATATAAAAAATGGGCCTTAAAATAAAATTTTAATTTACGATTGCGGTCGTATTTATAGTCATGTTAAAACTTATTGCAGTTGCGGACATTATAGATGCTATTTTGGTCACTGTGAGTATCGCGATTGTGAAATCTCTTAATAAAATACGCTATTGTGGATACAACAGTTGCGGGTATCGCAGTTTTAGATGGTGTCGCTACCCAAGGGCGGATGTAGCATATAAATTGGGGGTGCAATTGAACCCCACTAGATTTTTGGAAATGGGATTTTCAAGGAGGTAATATAAAATTTTGCATAAAAATATTATATTTGACCCCACTTAATTTGTTGGGGTATGGGGTCAACAATGCTTATTCTATCGGTATAGAAATCCTCAATACCTCATACTTTACTCATGACCCCACTATAAGAAAATAATGGCTCCACCACTACCGCTATCGTCATGTAACGGTCGTTGATGCGGTTGCATACCATTATTTAAATCTGTCCCTAATAGCAAGTAACAAAAAAATAATTTTAAGAGTAGATCCAAAATAACAAATATTGAAAAATTGGCCCCCTAATAACAAAAATTAGAAAAAATGAATTTTAAGAGTATACTATAAATAATAAATATTAAGAAAAATTGGGCCCCTAATAACAAGTATTAGAAAAAGTTAAATTTTAAGAATAGACCCCTAATAATAAATATTGGAAAAAATTAAACATCCATTAACAAATATTGAAAAAATTGGGCACCTAATGATAAGTATTAAAAATTTAAAATCATTAAGAAAAAATACAATTCGAATAAAAATAGAAACATATAATTTCCCTGAGCGTAGGCCCTGGGCGGGCGCCTTGTTGCCCCTGCCCAGGGTCGGGCCTGATAGGAAATTGATATTTAAAGTAAGGTACTTGTGAATTGTGTAATGAAAATGAAAACCCTTATCCCACATTATTGGGATAACAAGCATAAAAAGTGTTTATATACACCAACCCACTTACCTGACATTCAATGACTTGTTTTGTGTGCAAGCACAAGGGGCGTGAATCAAAGTTTTTCTTGGGTCGGTAACCGAAGTGGAGCCTTAACGGGTTTCGCCTCTGTTATCCTTGTGTAGCCCACTCGGATCGGTCAAGCGTCCGGACCGGGACGAGGGGGTTACAAGGGGTTTTCCTGCGGCGAGGAGTGGCCGGTGGTTGAATCGATGCTAATGCTTGATTTAAGAATTCATGAGGCTTTTTTGAAAGAAATAAAACTATGGGTTTTGTATAAATATTATTTTATGTTTTTTATAATAAAAGAAAAGAAAATAAGAAAAAATATTATTTTTATATTTTTTAATTTTTTAATTTTTACATTTTTTATGAATTTTTTATTATTTTTTAGATTTTTTTAAAAACATTAATTTTGACGACGTGTCACATTTTGGCATGCCACATGTCATTCTATATTTTGACCGTTATAGGGTATTGACGGTCAACACAGTAAAACTAACGGAGGGACCAAATTGGATGTAATTTGAATTATGAAGGTCAATTTGGCCTTCAAGCCAATATTTTTAACATAAATATTATTTTTATACCAATGAATCACCTCCCTTATTGTAGAACTAATGTTTTGATATAATAATTGAAAAATGATTTGGACTGATTTAAAAAGTATTTAAAACATTTCCAAAGTCCAAACAACTTGAAATATTATTTAAGGAATTTTTCATAAAGGTTTTTCATGTTTTCAAAGGCCTATTTTCACAAATCAGACCAAGTGTTTCGAAACACCCTAGGGCGTTTCGAAACGGGTGCCTTCCAGTGGCCAAATGTTTCGATACTCGTATCGAAACGGGGCCAGCGTTTCGAAACAGGCTAGGCCGTTTCGATACGCCCACGTGGCACTGACCCCAACGGTCATAAACCCCAACGGCTCTTTCCCAACTAACTTTTAAATGCAGGTCGTTTCGATACGGGCTAAGGGCGTTCCGATACGCGTTCCGAAACGGCAAAGGGGTGTTCCGAAACAGGTACCCTGACAGACTGCAACGGCTCTTTCTATATTGAGGGCGTTCCGAAACGGCTTCGAGCGTTTCGAAACGGGGAGCTGCAGAACTGCATTTATGGAGGGAATTAAAGGCTCCAACGACTCTATTTCAATCCCAACGGTCCTAAACGGCTATAAACTCAATTGGGAGTATAAAAGGGACCTCCAAGCATCAAGAGAAGACTAATGCTTCAATTGTCAATCAACAAATGATCAAGAAATGTCTTAGCACTTAAATTGTCAATTCTTGTATAGACAAACACTAGTGAGCCAAAATTGTCAAATTTGCTCAAGTGTTTTAGGTTTTGGGTGAGTGCTTAATTGTGCAAACAAACACCTATTAGAGGGTTTAAGTTTGCTTTCATTTGTCTCTTTGTAAAAGAGAGTTTTGATCAAGGCTTGGGTAGAAGCTTGATCGGTTGTAAGGGTTTCCTCCTAATCCTAGAAAAGGGGACGAATCAATTAGTGGATTGATTGTGAAATCCTTAGTGGGAAGCTAAGGTAGTGGATGTAGGTGCTTGTTAGAAGGCCGAACCACTATAAATCTTTGTGTCAATATTCGTTTTAGCTTCCTTAACCTTTCCACCCAAATATCCACCTCTCCACCACTTGGTGAGCATAATTGGTTGATCGAATCGAGCTCCACACAACCCAACAATTGGTATCAGAGCTTGGCTCAATCGGTGAGGATTAACATCCTATTGAGAAGATCCGGCAAGCTCGATCACTTTTTCATCAACCGGCTCAAATGGCGCAATCCATAGACAAACCGCCTTTCTTTGACGGAGACCACTACGCCCATTGGAAGACAAAGATGAAATTCTTCATCAAATCAAAAGATTACAAGTTATGGGATGTAGTTGAAGATGGTCCGTTCGTGCCTAAAAGAAGTAAAGCGGAGTGGAGTGCCGACGATCGCAAGAAGATGGAGCTTAATTGCAAAGCCTTGCACATATTGTTTTGTGCATTTGGTCCATCCATCTATGAGAAGATGTCTTCTTGTGAGAGTGCCAAGGAGGTATGGGACAAGCTTGAAGTCACATACGAGGGGACAAACGAAGTCAAGGAGACCAAGATTGGGCTCCTAACCTTGGAGTATGAGAACTTCAAAATGGATCCGGAAGAGAACATCGAGAAGATGTTTGATAGATTCTCCACCATCACCAATGGTCTTAAAGGTTATGGAGAAGCCATCCCGGAGGAGAAGCTTGTTCGAAAGCTCATCTACTCACTTCCCGAGTCTTGGGACTCAAAGAGAACCGCCATCATCGAAGCCAAAAATTTGAAGACTTTGAAGCTTGATGAATTTATGGGGTCTCTTCTCACTCATCAAATCATGAAGAAGAACAAGGAAGAGGAGAAGAAAAGGGAAGAAATTCGAGCTATGGGAGAGAAGAAAATCAAAGGGCTTGGCATCAATGCAAGTGCCATGGCTCTCAAATCCTCCACTTGCCATCATGTCTACTCAAGTGAAGAGGAGGAGGAAGATGAAGAGATAGTTCATCTCTTCAAGAAGTGTGCCCCTTTCATGAAGAAAGCCTTGAGAGAGCTTGAACGAGAACCTAAGAGAAAGGAGAGGGCAACCACTTCAAGCCATAAGAAGAAGGCACATTTGGCTACTTGGAGTGATGAGGACTCCACCGATGATGAACAAGCCAACCTTTGCCTTATGGACATCGAAGAAGATTCAAGGGTAACTTCTAATTCATCTATTTCATGTTCTTACACTTTTGATGAATTACAAGATGCCTATGATGAATTGGTTTTAGATTTTAAAAGCCACATTTTGAAAAACAATAAATTGATTTCAAAGTTAAAAATTCAAAATGATTTGCTTTCTAAAACCAAACTTGAACTTGAAGCAAAACTTGAAGAGTTTGAACTAAAATGTCTTGATTTACAAAAATTGCTTCAAAAAGTTCAAGGAGAAAAAGATTTGATTTCCAAAGAGCTTGAAAAGAAAAACAATTTTGGAAAATCAAATTTTTATGTTAGACAATCTAGTGCCCCTAGATTTATAAATGGTAAATGTTTTAGAAGTGTTTGGGTCCCAAAAGGACTTAATACTTCAACTAAAAAGGATGAAATTGAAAAATGGATTCCTAAGGGGACTAAATTTTGTGCAACTAACGTTTATGGATCCAAAGCAATTTGGATACCAAAAGTTACTTGATTGTCTATTGTAGGTGTGATGGAGATGTTCAACAAGTCAAAACATTGAGGGGGAGCTCCATGCACACAAGGAAGAACACTTGAAGAAGGAAGGCTTCACATCCTCCCTTGAGTTCAAGTGTGGTAAAAATTTCTAGTTGTTTTTGCTTTTAATTTATTATTTTAATTTAAATTCAACTAGATGATCATATATGTTGTGACTAACATTTCAATGATGCTTTGAGTAAGGGGGAGCCATTTTAAAACCAAATTTTCATTTTTATCAAAATTTATACCTCTATTGTTATTTTTGAACTTAATGTTTTAAATCTTTTTGATATAACAAAAATGGGGAGAAATGGTTTGAAAAATTGAATTTTCAAATGAATAAGGGGGAGTTTTATTTGAATTAATTTCTTAATCTCTTATTCACATTTTTAAAGTTAAATGGGGAGAATTCCAAACAATTTTTCAAGTGGTTTTATTATATCAAAAAGGGGGAGATTGTAGAACTAATGTTTTGATATAATAATTGAAAAATGATTTGGACTGATTTAAAAAGTATTTAAAACATTTCCAAAGTCCAAACAACTTGAAATATTATTTAAGGAATTTTTCATAAAGGTTTTTCATGTTTTCAAAGGCCTATTTTCACAAATCAGACCAAGTGTTTCGAAACACCCTAGGGCGTTTCGAAACGGGTGCCTTCCAGTGGCCAAATGTTTCGATACTCGTATCGAAACGGGGCCAGCGTTTCGAAACAGGCTAGGCCGTTTCGATACGCCCACGTGGCACTGACCCCAACGGTCATAAACCCCAACGGCTCTTTCCCAACTAACTTTTAAATGCAGGTCGTTTCGATACGGGCTAAGGGCGTTCCGATACGCGTTTCGAAACGGCAAAGGGGTGTTCCGAAACGGGTACCCTGACAGACTGCAACGGCTCTTTCTATATTGAGGGCGTTCCGAAACGGCTTCGAGCGTTTCGAAACGGGGAGCTGCAGAACTGCATTTATGGAGGGAATTAAAGGCTCCAACGACTCTATTTCAATCCCAACGGTCCTAAACGGCTATAAACTCAATTGGGAGTATAAAAGGGACCTCCAAGCATAAAGAGAAGACTAATGCTTCAATTGTCAATCAACAAATGATCAAGAAATGTCTTAGCACTTAAATTGTCAATTCTTGTATAGACAAACACTAGTGAGCCAAAATTGTCAAATTTGCTCAAGTGTTTTAGGTTTTGGGTGAGTGCTTAATTGTGCAAACAAACACCTATTAGAGGGTTTAAGTTTGCTTTCATTTGTCTCTTTGTAAAAGAGAGTTTTGATCAAGGCTTGGGTAGAAGCTTGATCGGTTGTAAGGGTTTCCTCCTAATCCTAGAAAAGGGGACGAATCAATTAGTGGATTGATTGTGAAATCCTTAGTGGGAAGCTAAGGTAGTGGATGTAGGTGCTTGTTAGAAGGCCGAACCACTATAAATCTTTGTGTCAATATTCGTTTTAGCTTCCTTAACCTTTCCACCCAAATATCCACCTCTCCACCACTTGGTGAGCATAATTGGTTGATCGAATCGAGCTCCACACAACCCAACACTTATTTTTAGGGGTTTTGTGCTTTTCTTTTCTTGGAGTTTAAAGAAATTTAAATAAAAATAGTGTTATTTATTTTGATAATAGCTTTTGAATTTTTATTTAAAAGTTATAGAAATATCATAAATACAATACATTCAGAAGGGAGAATAATAGGGTTAATCCACCAACATCTCTTACAAACTTTAAAGTACAAAGAAATATGAACACTTCCATAAAGAATAGCATACTATCAAAACTCAGAAGTCTTCCTAAATCTTCTTGTCTTTATCCAATAGAGACGCATAACATGGTGAAGTAGTGGTGAACCACCTAAACTATCAAGCAAAATGTTCCGCTACCCAGGACTGATTATATCGGCAAACAATCATCATCTAAGTGGGGATCTAACTTTCTATGACCACCGACAGAATCATAATCAGAAACTAGCGCCGTTAAAATCTCTGTGCGAGCATCAAACGACCGCTAGAGTATGCTAAAATCAGGCCAAAATGATAGATGAAACAAAAACAAAAAAAACGTGCCACAAAGGCAGATAAAAAAGTGTTCCACAAAGACAAAAATTCTTATTAAAAATATAAAAAATATTAAAAATATTAAACTCGATGGTCTACAACCGATACCAAAATTGATAGGCGGCCACCGGTTAAAAAGACAAAAGTAAAATAGAGTTGCGGTGCTCTCTGCAAAAACAAAAATAACGTTAATTCACCAAACCTACTAAAACTATAACACATATTCTAAAGTGATATTTAAACTTCAAAACATTATAATCAGATGAAGTTAAGTATTTATGGACCGGTCTTAGTGGAAAAGAAAATGATATTCATCTTAAAAAAATTGAGTTCGAATGACTTTGTCTGCAAGGCCGTCCCTGGGCATGGACAACAGGGGTGCCCTCCCAATACCTATTTTTTAATATTTGAAATTTGAGTCTATTTTTTAATATTTATTATTAGGGGTCTATTACTAAAATTTAATTATTACAATATTTATAATTAAGTGTCTAATTTTTTACAATGCTTGTTATTAAGTGCCCTGTAACACCCGAGTTTGGGGGCCGGGAGAAAACAATATTTTAATATTATTTCGGGTTCGATTTTATAATAAAATAATGTTCTGAGTTTTTGTTTTCAAATTAATTAGTTGTGTTGGCCATATTTTGAGATTAAACCCCAACTAGCCATGGATTACATGCTCTTGTGAATATCTCATTTCATTAAGGGTAAAATGGTCTTTGGCCTTTAAATTAAAACAAGACAATTAAAAACACTCATATTCACTATTCACTTTCTTCTTCAAACCAAAAAACGAACGTGAAAGGGAGAGAGCTCATCCCCTCCACTATTCCACCACATAGCTTCTCCATCTCAACCCGTTTTTGAAAGGTAACACGATTTTTGACTTCTCCTCAACTTCCTCTCTTCAAAAGTACAAATGATTTTCATTTTCCTCAATGTTTTGGAAATGGAGCTTTTAAGGATTTTGACTAAAAATGATAACTTTATGTTGTTAAACTTAATATTTCGTTTTAATGTTGTTAGTTAGGAAGTCTAGGAGTTAAATGATGCAACATATACAAATTTCATTTGGTTTTGAGCACATTCCCGAAATTGGGTATAAAGGGGAGTTTTTGAAAGGTTTTGGGTGAGTTTTGGGGGTTGTTTTAGGTTGGAATTGGTGGGCTAATGTTAGTGCTATGGTTGGGGGTTGCTTTGAGATTATTTGTGGGTATAATATGTGTTGGAAACTTGAGTTTTGATCAAGGTTTATGGGCTGCTCGAATTAGATAAAGTTAGGGTTTGTTCATGACTTGGAATGTTGAGTTTGATGTTTGAATTGTATTCCGGGTTAACTACTTTGATGCTTGGGCTGATTGGAAGTTGTTTGGTTTGTGTTGAAGTTGTTTAGAGGCGAGAACTTGTGTTGGTGAAGCATCGGGAGGAAATCCGGAAGCTTGAAGGTGGTTGCTCGCTTGGTATTTAAGCTTGGAAGTATATGTGAGTGGTTAATGTTTTTAAATTGGTTTTTAAGTGGTTGGTTCAAGCATGTGGACTAGGTTGGGCTTGGTAGACCCACCTAGAGTTAGGGTTAGGGTGGTAGCCTAATCCTAAGCTTTAGTTAGAGACTTTGGTTGAACTCCTAATTGCGTGTTATGCCTTTTGTTTATATGTGTTTATGGTAGTTATGTATATTGCGCTATACATGTTGTTGAGGCATGGTTTGATGCATTGCTATGCATGTGGCTTGGATTGTGAATTGTGCGTGATGATGATCATGGTGCATGCTAGGCATGGAAATGAGTTGTGAAATACATGTATGTGAGGCATGATATTTGATGCATTGTTATATGCATGTAGCGATGAAAAATGGATTGCGTTTAATATTGGCACTAGTATGCTTGGGTACAATGATCGATCATTAGGATGAGTGTGCACACGAGAGTTAAAGTCGCGCGTGGCCTTGGTGGCGTTAAGGCACCAAGGAGGAGTACGGGTACGCCCGGAAATATTTATATTAGTCGATGGTGAGTGGAATCCCATCAACAGGGCGTGAGGATAAGTGGAATCCCCTCCGCGAGAACCGGTGATGAGTGTAATCCCACCACAGGTAATGGTTATGTTGGAAATGCGTTCCAACATGTTATCCGCATATTCGAGTCATAACTAGGTGCCAATATGATATTGTATGTAAATGCCATTATGATATGAAATGTCATCTTACCAATATATATTGATATGTGTATCAATGTGATGTGGAAATGTGATTCCTTTTTAGATGATTATATGTGTTTACATATATTGTGGAAATGAGCTTATTGCGCATGACATACTATTGAATAATTGTTCATGCATCATTGACATTGGCTCTTGAGGAAAGAAGGTATGAACATGCATTTTACCTTGGTTGAGTTCGTGCTTGGACCCTGCATTGTCGAGGTTTGTTTTTAAAGAGCTTACCCTCACTAAGCTTTATTGCTTACGCTCTCTTTGTTCAACAATGCAGATCCTTAGTTCGTGGGTTGCTAAGTGCAAGAAGGGGCCTCCAAGTGTGCTTCGTGGTGCTTGTTTAGCTATCAAGTATGAACATTTTTAGTTATGGTGTAATGGTCAAGTAATGGGACATGTATTCGTGCTATAATGCTTTTGAAGTATATTATGTCTTGTTGATGCTTGTGCGATGGCATGCCTTATGAACGTTTGAGTTGCTTTTGGGATGGCATGTAAACCTTATTATGATGCATTGTTCTATTTGGCTGTTGAGTCCTTAAGCATGCCCTTATATGAAATGTTGCCTTTTGTGTAAATGCCATGAATGGATGTTTTATCTTATGCCTTGTGTGTTTGTGCATGTTTGACATAGGATCCATGCCTCTAGTTCATGTATGCTTATGTTGAATGCTTCTTGGGGTCGTTTGGGACCTTTAGAGTTGTTGAGAAATGCTTAAGTTTGGTCTTCAAAGGTTGCAGACAGCCTGTGTTTCGAAACAGGCTGGGCCGTTTCGGAACGGGTAAGGTTTCAGGGACCCCGTATCGGAACTCATTTCGATACGGTTTGGCCACTGTGAACCCCTGTTCCGGAACGAGTATCGGAACACTTTGACTATTGGAAATCTGAGAATTTACCGAGATGAAAGCGTTTCGAAACGGGTCTGAGGGTTTCGAAACGGTCAATATCTCGTTGACCACGAGAAGTTGACCGTTGAGGGTGTTTCGGAACGGTTGACCTTCGTTCCGATATGGCCTCCTCGTATGGGCTTGGGGTAGTTGGCCAGGTCAAGGCGTTTCGATACGCCTCAATGGTGTTTCGAAACGGCCTGCTTAAAGGTTAAAAATTAGACTGTTTAGTTGTTGTTTTGTGTTCAGATGATTGTCATCCTCAAATTCTTCCGCTGATGTGTTCACATAGGATTTAAATAAGCCTTTAGAAAAGATTAAATTAAAGAAAATTTTTAGGGTTGCTAACCGAGGGGAACCTTAACGGGTTTCGCTTCGGTTTTTCCCGTGTGGCCTACTCGGACCAGTCATCCGGCCAGACTGGGACGAGGGAGTTACATGCCCAATTTTTTAATACTTGTTATTAGGGTATATTTTTTTTTAAATATTTGTTATTAATGATGTATTTTTCCAATATTTGTTATTAGATGTCCAATTTTTCAATACTTGTTATTAGAGCCCGATTTTTTTTTTTAATAATTGTTATTAGGGCCATTTTTTAATACTTGTTATTAAGGCCCCGATTTTTTTTCAATACTTGTTATTAGAATCTCATTTTTTAATATTTGTTATTAGGGACCCATTTTCCAATATTTTTTTATTAGGGGTTCAATTTTTTCTAATATTTGTTATTAGGGGTCTACTATTAAAATTTATTTTTTCTCAATATTTTTTATTAGGGGTCCAGTTTTTCCCAACACTTGTTATTAGGGGCCCAATTTTTTCTAACATTTGCTTTTAGGGACATACTTTTAAAATTTAATTTTTTTCAATACTTGTTAATAGAGGCTCAATTATTTTCTAATACATGCTATTAGAGACATTCTCTTAAAATTTAATATTAGAGGTATGTTTTTTCACAATATTTATTATTAGGGGTCTACTCCTAAAATTCATTTTTTATAATATTTGTTATTAGGGGTCCAATTTATTTTCTAATACTTGTTATTAGAGCCTAATTTTTTTCTAATATTTATTATTAGAGACATACTCTTAACATTTATTTTTTAATACTTGTTATTAGAGACTATTTTTTTGTTAATACTTGTTATTAAGGGTGTACTTTTAAAATTCAATTTTTTCAATACTTATTAATTACTGTCTACTTTTTAAATTCGTCCTAAGGTCACCAAAATCTCAGAAATGAGACTGAGTTGAGAAAGTATATTTATGGATATCATTTGTTTTTTAACACGTTAGACTTAGTTTGTTGATGTGACAAGCATACATTTTACCATTTCATTAAAATGTTTTAAATATATTCAATGTCACATTCGGTTTAGTTTTTAATGCCCAACTAATGACTGTATTAACAAAAAAATCCGATTGACACATATAAGTACAATATATACTCGATTAAAACATTTTAAAGTTTAAAAATTAATTTAAAATTTTAGTTATAGTTCGAGAACGTATAATTATTACTTGCTCTACTTAATACATAAAAGAATTTTGTCCACCATAATATAAAGGTAAGAATTGATTCTTCAAGCCTCAATACATATCTTAGACTTAGTCAAGCATTTGCCACCATCAATTGTGTACACTTGTTTTGCAAGGGCATAATGATTGAAGGATTTGTTCTTTTATGCCATTATAACTTATAAGGTACTCTCCTGTCTCCGCCGTTCATTCTTAAAAAAGCATTTGTCACTATTTATAGAGTAAAATATAAAAAAATACTTTTTGTGCCGTTTTTTTTCAATTTTTAAGGGTTAACTACACCATTGACCACCGAACTAATTGGAGATTTCTATTTTGACCACCGAACTAACGAACTCGTCAATCAGACCACCGAATTTATAAAATCAACCCATTTTGACCACCGTCATTAAAAACTTAACGGTGGAGTGATGGAACTACCACGTGGCAAATAACGAGAAAATTTTAAAATTACACATTTGGTCATGTTATTTACACATTCTTTCAATTTACTCATAATTTTAAATTAATAAAATAATAAATTATTTAATTAGGTGGTGACACATGTCACCACCTATTTAGAGGAGGAAAATAAAATCCCTCAACATGCGTTGGGGGTGGATCAAACTTGGGTAATGCTTGGGTAAAAGCAGTGGTTTAGCCACTGCACCAAGCACAACTTTGTACTTTAGTTCACCAAATTTAATATATATCTCTTATTGGTTTCTACATTTATAAGCTAAAAGTTTAAACCTTAAACACTAATTTCACATATATAAACCCTAAACCCCAAATATTTAGGGTTTAAGGTTTATATATGTGAAATTAATTTGAAATGTTTAGTGTAAAATTTATTTGAAATATTCAGGGTTTAAGGTTTGGGTTTATATATGTGAAATTAATTTGAAATGTTTAGTGTAAAATTAATTTGAAATATTTAGGGTTTAAGGTTTAGGGTTATATATGTAAAATTAGTGTTTAGGGTTTGAGATTTTGGCTTATAAATATAGAAACTAATGTTTAGTGTTAGGGTTTAGGGTTTATATATGTGAAATTAATTTGAAATGTTTAGTGTAAAATTATTTTGAAATATTTAGGGTTTAAGTTTTAGGGTTATATACGTAAAATTAGTGTTTAGGGTTTGAGCCTTTGGCTTATAAATGTAGAAACTAATACGGGATATATACTAAATTTTCTGATTTAAAGTACAAAATTGTGCTTGGTATAGTGGCTAAGCCACTACCTTTACCCAAGCATTGCTTAGGTTCAATCCACCCCCAACGCATGTTGAGAAATTTTATTTTCCTCCTCTAAATAGGTGGTGACTCAAATATAAATAATTAAAGTCCTCCAATAAGGTTTTGACACGTGTCACCACCTAATTAAATAATTTATTATTTTATTATTTTAAAATTAGGACTAAATTGAAAGAATGTGTAAATAACAGGGACCAAATGTGTAATTTTAAAATTTTCCCGTTAATTGCCACGTGGCAATTCCGTCACTCCACCATTAGGTTTTTAACGATGGTGGTCAAAATAGGTTGATTTTATAAGTTCGGTGGTCTGGTTGACGAGTTCGTTAGTTCGATGGTCAAAATAAAAATTCCCAATTAGTTCAGTGGTCAATGGTATAGTTTACCTTTTTTAATTCAAAAATAATAAAATTTTATTAATAAATAAGTAGACAAAAAGGGTTTTAACATATTTTATTCTCAAAAATGAATAATAACGTTTTAGGTCCGTAAATTTTCAAAAAATATTAAAATAATTAATAATACATATCAGTACATATGATTAGTTGTATATACCGATACATAGCGTTTACTCTATGCTCTTCCAACGTTAGATGCTGTAGATAAGAGAATATGTAAGAATGAAACTAGTGAAACTCCTATAGACCAGAGAATATGTAATAAGGAGACCAATTAGACTATGTCGACTCTTATCTATAAATTGGTGGCCAATGCCATTCACTTCAATTCACATTCATCTTCTCTTTGGAGCAATCCTTTCCTGGCTGAAGCTCAACAAATACAACTCGTTAAAGGTTAGTATCATGGCTCAACATCCTCTCCCTTTCCCTCTCTTTCTATGATCGTTAACTGAATCGAATAAGTTATGTTAGTTTCATACTGATTGAACTCGATTTTTTTTATTAAAAGTGGGTTAAATTCAAGAGTTAAAGATTTAGGCCCTGTTTGATAGAGAGTGATTTGAGCAAAAATTGGAGGTTTGAGTCATAATTAGAGGTTTGACTAGTCAAATTCTTTAATATTGTTGTTTGATGAACAACGGATTGAAAAAGCGGATTGGGGTGAAACTGCTAATTTTAAAAAAACTCATAATAAAAGTTTTTTGTGACTAGAGGTTTGATATTAAAGTTGTAAAGACTCTTTTACTCTTACCAGTTATAAAAATCTCAAAATAACCTAAATTAAATATTTTCTCAACCTTATTTATAAGCTAGTGCTATTTTTTTTCTTTTTATTATCACAAATTTATATGTGTATTTAAATATATTAATTAAATTATATTAAAATAATTATATAAATAATAAATTAATATATAAATCATTTGAATATGTTTAGAAAAGTTATATTAAAAGTAATTTTTTATAAATCTAATTTATATTAATTATATACAAAATATTGATAACTAATAAACTATTCAAACAAGTATTAAATATAACAAGCCTTATATGTCATTTTGCTTGTTTAAATAATTTAACATCTATTAATTAATTTTACCAAACACTTTTATACAATCAGCTAATACAATTCACTAGTCAAATCAGCTAATGCAATCAGCTATCAGCTATTCGCTAATTGTCAAACATGGCCTTAGTTTAGAGTTTACATGTTTATGGCTTAAAAATTTATTATTTGTGGTTTGAATTTACTGTTTAGAATAATAAAATTAGATATTTATATATAACCTTAAATTCTGAATTATAACTATCAAACCTAAACTTAATCTCTAACCCATAAATTTAACTCCTCGTGAAAACTTTTTTATATGATCAATAATTATATTTTTAGTTCGATTCGGAATAAATACATAATATTATATATAATTTGGATCTGACCCAAGTTTTTAGGAAATGGACAAGTAAAGTGTTGAAACTTGGGTTTGTCGCATCTAACACATCGAGATGTCGTATAAAAAACATATAATGACACCTGTCACACCATGATTCTCATTTTGATGAACTAAACAATTGTGTTCATTATTACCCTTTAATGCAAGGATATGGCAGAATCTAAAGGATCAAATTCAGGCATCTCACCCACCAGCCATACAACAATGTCTCAACCAGCCAAGAACCGCCTTATCAAGTGGCTCCGGGTGGCCGTTTACGCCGTCCTCGCCGTCGCTGGCCAAGCATCAGCGGCATTACTCACAAGACTTTACTATCAGAAAGGCGGAACCAGCAAATGGTTGGAAACACTGACTCAACTCGCCGGTTTCCCGATTCTCATTCCTTATTACATTTCACAACTCCGCAAAGACACGCCGCCGCAAAGCAGCACCGCCGTTGAAACAAAGCCGCTTTCGCAATCGCCGCCGCCGGCAAAGCCGTTGACGCTGGTTTTCGTGTACGTATACCTCGGGCTACTAATGGCGGCAAATTCGTTTATGTATTCAATCGGATTCGAATACCTTCCGGTTTCGATCGTCTCTTTGATTTCGGCATCACAGTTAGCTTTCAACGCTTTGTTTTCTTACTTCCTCAATTCCCAGAAATTTACTCCGTTCATATTGAACTCTCTTCTGCTTCTCACCATTTCGTCGTGCCTCGTCGTCTCCAACGATAAATCGGAAAAACCCCGGGGAGTCTCCGACGGAAACTACGCGTTAGGGTTCATCTGCACCGTCTTCGGCACTGCCCTATACGGCTTACTCCTCTCTTCCCAACAGCTCGTCATTCGAAGAGTTTTCCACAACAAAGTCTCGCTCAAACTCGTAATGGATCTCGCCATCTACCCGTCGTTCGTCGCCTCCGCCGTTACTCTGATAGGGTTCTTCGTCTCCGGTGAATTCAAACTTCTGAACCCAGAAATGAATTCATACGAACTCGGGAAAGCATCGTACGCAATGACTCTGGTTTGGACCGCTATTTGCTGGCAGGTCTCGATCTTTGCCTGCCTGGGATTGGTGTCTGAACTGTCGGCTCTGTTTGCCAACGTTATCTTTGCGGTGGGGTTTCCGGTGAATACGGTTGCCGCCATTGTCGTCTTCAACGATAGAATGAACGGCGTTAAGGGAATATCCTTGGTGTTGGCCATTTGGGGTGTTATTTCCTATGCATATCAGCAGTATCTTGACGATCGCAACCCTGAAACTAAAGGGAGCGAACCTTCTGAAGTTTGATTCTGGTTTAGGGTTAGAGATTAAAGTCAATGTTCATGCATTTTAATTTGTATGATTTTATTTTTACTATACGAAATTAACTCAAAAAGAGCTTAATTTGTATAGCAAATATTATCTTATAATTATATTTTAATTCGCTTTTCTATTATATTAATAAATGATAATTCTATTCTTTATTATTAGATCGGTCAATAAACTGGATCTTAAAATTTGATTATAATTTACATTAATATAAATTTAAACTCAATTCAATCTAAACTGATCATACAAATTTAATAACATGACTTCTGAACGGGATACTCGAAAATAGTTTTTTGAGTTAAAATTACAGATTTAAAATATTTTTAGAGGTTTGACCAGTCAAATCCACTAATTTAAATGTTTGGTAAATAAAAGGTTGTCATAGCGGAATGGGGTGAAAAAAATTCTTTTTAAGAGTTTTTTGAGTTAAAAATTTGGATAAAAGACTTGTAAAAACTCTTTTGTCTTTGATAATTATAAAAAAATTCTTTAAATAACTAATATTTTTCTAAAAATAATATAATAAATAAGAAAATAATATATAAATTAATATATATGTATATTTAATAATTAATAAAATTATATTAAAAATATTATTTTACAAATAAAAAATTAATATATACATCTTTCATATATGCCTAGTAATGATATTAAAAAAATAATTTTCATAATCTAATTAATATTAATAGATACAAAACATTAATAACTAATAAATTATTCAAACAACCAACAAGTGTTGGGTGCATTAGTAAGACACATTGCACTCCCAAGGAGAGGACGTGAGTACGGGCTTTAGAGACAACATTGTTAGGAGGGGTAGCCTCACACCCCGAATGTAACCCCCTCGTCCCGGTCCAGACGCTTGGCCGGTCCGAGTGGGTCACACGAAAAAACCGAAGCGAAACCCGTTAAGGTTCCACCTCGGTTAGCAACCCTAGAAAATTTTTTTAATTATCTTGTCTAAATGCATTACCTTATCCTATGTGAAACACGTCAGCGGAAACAAGAGCAATACAAAGACGATCATTCAAGACATCGCCTTTAAAATAGCCCATTTTCTGTAATTAAGCAGACCGTATCGATACACCTGTCAAGGGTATCGATACGCCTTGACCAAAGTCAACACCCAACGGTCAACACAGGGAGACTGTATCGATACAGACCTTGAGCATATCGATACGCCCTTCCCAGTCAACATCTCGTGGTCAACGAGATAGACCCGTACCGATACACGAAGACATCGTACCGATATGGTAACAACTCACCAAAATCTCAGAATTCCAGTGAGTTGAGACCGTATCGATACCCATAGTGTATCGATACGCCCAACCAAAACTGAGCCCTGATGGCAAGACCGTATCGATACGGCCCTTACGCGTACCGATGCGCCCTGCTCTGCAATTCTCCAATTTCAGTACAAACGTACAAGACTCACACCCTAGATGCATATTAAGACCTCCCTAGCCACATACGAACTTGCATACAACTTTTACAAACCAAAATCTAGCCATACAAACACCCAATACATACATACATCATTCAACAAAGAAATCATGCATTTGGTCAAAGGATAGCATAAAAGCATTTAAGGTCTCATGCTCCAACATTCAAACACAAGAGCAAACTCAAAAGGGCACATGACCAACATACATGGTAAGCAATTTAAACATGGTTTACAATCCAACATGGCAACAACAAGCCAAAACAAAAACAACATAATTAAGGAGTCTAAACATGCTCCTAAGCAACCAACAAAGCACACATCCCATTGCTTAACTATTACATGTCTGAAACATTAAAAAACCCATACTTGATGAACTCAAGTTCAATGACCACACTTGGAGGCCCTCCACTTGCGCTAGCAACCCACGAACTAAGGATCTGCAATGTTGAACAAAGAGAGTGTAAGCAATAATGCTTAATGAGGGTAAGCTCTTAAAAACAAACCTCAACATTGCAGGGTCCAAGCACGATCTCAACCAAGGTAAAAGCATGATTATACCATTGGTCCTCAAGAGCCAAATGCTAAGGATGCATGAACAATATCCAAATATATATACCATGCTCAACATGCTCTATTTCACCTCATATGTAATCACATATAAACATCCAAGTAGAGATCACATTCCACAACACATTGATACACATATCAATCAATATTGGCACATAGCTATGACTCGAATACGCGGATAAACACGTTGGAACTCACATCCAACAACCACTTTACCTCACGGTGGGATTACACTCATCACCGGTCTCGCGGAGGGGATTCCACTCATCCTCACGCCTCGTCGATGGGATTCCACTCATCATCGACTATATATAAATACAATTTCCGGGCGAACCCGTACTCCTCCTTGGTGACTCAACGCCACCAAGGCCACACGCGAATTTAGACCCATGTGTACACACTAACATCCTAATGATCGATCATTTGTATCAAGCATACTAGTGCCAACATTTAACTCAATCCACATTACTCATTTCAACCAATTCCGTGCTTAGCACGTACTCACCATGATCACAATCATGAACCATTCACATGCATGTCATAAGCATCACAAATCATGCCTCATCTCACATGTATATCACATTATACATAAATCACCACATCGCAAATATTACGAGGTATATACACCAAATACAAGTTCAACCAATGGCTCTAGTTTAAGTTTAGGATTAGGCTACCACCCTAATCCTAACTCTAGGTGGGTCTACCAAGCCCGAACTAGTCCATATGCTCGAACCAAATAATTTAAAACCACTTTAAACCATTAACCACTCACCTAAGCTTCCAAGCTCCAAGCCAAGCAAGCTACCACCCTCAAGCTTCCGGATTTCCTCCCGAAGCTTCACCGACCCAAGTTCTCGCCTCTAAACAACCTCAATACAATTCAAATAACTTCAAATCAGCCCAAACATCAAAATACTAACCCGGAACACAATTCAAACACAATTCACACAATTTCAAGCCATGAACAAACCCCACATTTAGCAAACTCGGGCAGCCCCAAAACCTCATCCAAAACCCATGTTTCCAACACCTTTTACACCCACAAATGATCCCAAATCAACCCCTAACCATAGCACTATCAATAGCCTATCAATTCCGACCTAAAACAACCCTCAAAACTCACCCAAAACCCTCCAAAAACCCCATTTATACCCAAATTCGAGAATTGCTCAAAATCAAGAAAAATTCACATATGTTGAACCATTTAACTCCTAAACCTCATAACTAACAACATTGAATCAAAATATTAGGTTTAGCAACACAAAGGCATCATTTTTAATCAAATATTTTGAAATCCCCATTTCCAAAACTTTAACGAAAATAAAAACTAATGGTACTTTTGAAGAGAGGGAGTTGAGGAGAAGTCAAAAACGGTGTTACCTTTCCAAAAATGAGTTGAAATGGAGGAGCTTTGTGATGGAATAGTACTTGGGTAGAGAGAGAGCTCTTTGGTCATTCAAAAATGTGAAATGAGAGGAGGAAGAAGACAATACTCTATTTTAGTAAAAAGGGTTTTAAAATGAAGTTCCATTATTTACGATTTTGCCATTAATGAAATGACAATTCCCTTCTTTTCAAAATCTCTATGCAAGATGTAAAACAATTCAATTTAGTCCAACATTCAATTATTTGTTTTTGAAACCTGAAACTTAAAAGATTATTTTAATTATAAAACCGAGCCCAAATAATATTAAAATATTATTTTCACCCGACCCCTAAACCCGGGTGTTACACCGAACATAGACCTAACAACTAATATAATATGCTATCAGCTATCCGCTATTTGTCAAATAGTATCCTAATATGACTAGTGGCTGATTATGAAGCTTTTTTTTATTGATCTAAAGGTGATTATAATGTAATATATATTCATATATATTCTTAACCATTTGACAATGCACATACACCTTGTAGACAAAGTGATTATGATTATTTTTTTTACTTATTTACATCATTATATAGAGATTGGTTATTTCTGGTTTGTCCCCCCTTAAATTTTGGAGCTAAGCATCATTATATGAAAAATGATTATTTCTGTTATGGCCCTTTAAAATTTGTATAATATGTTCATTTTTGTGTAAACAAGGTAAATTTGTAATTGGGTGCTTTAATTTTTTATTTGATCCCTTGGAAAATTAATAGTTTGATATTATGGTCTTGTTTCACAATTAACGGATAGCTGATAGATGATAACATATTGCATTAACTGATTTGACTAACTGATTGTATAAAAGTGTTTGGTAAAATTAAGTGATAGCTTATAGTTGTTTGATTATTTAAACAAGCAAAATGACATATAATGACATGATTATATCTTATACTTGTTTGAATAGTTTATTAGTTATCAATATTTTGTATATATTAATATTAATTAGATTATAAAAAATAATTTTTTAGTATAAAATTATTAAGCATATTTGAAGGATCTATATATTAATTTATTATTTATATAATTATTTTTAATACAATTTGATCAATTATTAAATTTAAATATAAATATAAATGTGTGTGAATAAAAAGAAAAAAAGTAAAAAGTACTAGTTTACAAATGTCACAATGTAAATAAGTGAAAGTGAAAAATTAAAAAAAAGAAGTTAAATTTAGGTTATTTGAAGATTTTTTATACTCATTGTTAAGGGTAAAAGAGTCTCATAACTCTAATATCAAAACATCTAATTTCAAAAAGCTTACATTACCATTTTTTTTAATTAGAGGTTTCACCCAATCCGACATCCGTTATTCCAATCTGTTATTCACCAAACATCTAAATTAGTACATTTGACCGATCAAATCTCTAATTTTAACTCAAACCTCTAATTTTTTCTCAAACAATTGTTTACCAAACAGGGCCTATAAATTTAATCACTTTTTGTCCAAACCTCATTAATTGTTATTACATTAATTTATATATTTAACGATTTAATCAATCAAATACAAATTTACATCAACTATTTAATTAATATTCTAATTCTTATGAAGAGATATAAAATTAAATCCTTACATTAAAAATTAACAATTTAAATGATAATATTCGAAATCACTTTTCATTAAAGATTATATAAAATTGTAATCATAATATAATTCTTATTCATCACTCAATCATTTTGAGCATATGAGATACCGCTGTAAAAGTTTCATGGAGTAGAATATGAACCAGTAAATTCACCATTCGAATCTCCACCTTTACCCATAAAAAATATGGCTTAAAATTATCAATTTATCATATTTTTCCCAACATTTACACCTATTTGTTCTAATTCGAATTGTTTAGATGGAATAGATTACCCTTTATCACAAAAATTATTCATTGAGTTCATGTATGGAATTTTTAGTCCCGGTTTATATTAATTTAAATCATATTATATGTTATTCGTGTTTAGGATTATTTTAATTTAGATTCGAATATACCTAAATGTTTAATTCTTTCGTTTATGAATCATAATATATTAATGGTTAAAAAGAAATATAGTCCTAAGAAGATTGGAATTAATGAGTTAATATATTATGGGAACCCGAAATTTCCAATAATATTGAATAGTCCACAACTATCATTTTTAATTAAGTTAATGCAAATAATATCATTTAACTTGAAAAATAAGCAAAAAAAAAAACTCAATATTGAAATTTTGGGTATCGACGCTTTTTTAGTTTACAAATTTATTCTTTGAAAATACCTAGAAGAAAAAAAAAATTAAAATTGATATATTATAAAATGAAAAAATATAAATAATTTTTTTTATTAAACAAAGAAATTTATTAAAGGGTAAACTACCATAATGCTCACTTACGTTTGGGTGGTGTAAACTTTTGTTCACTAATTTTAAAAATTGAACTTTACGCTCATTTACGTTTTCGGGGTGTAAATTTATCCTTACTGAAACGTTTTTCGCCGTTAACATTTAACGGGAAGCTAATTTGGCAGATTAAAGCTTAATTATTAATAAAAGGCTTAATACTCAAATAGGTGCCCAAACTATACTGGTGGATCATTTTGGTGCCTAAACTATTTTTAGCTCTAAATAGATGCATAAAGTTTCAATTTTGGTCATTTTAGGTGCTTAACCTTTAATTACAATTATTTTTATCAAAAAATATTTTTTTATTTTTTTATTTAATTTATTTGTTAACTTATTTTTTTATAAAAAATCCTAAATTTCACAAAACTCACAAAATGCCCCCCAAATTCGAAATCCCAACTTCCCCAACTGAATCCGCCGCCGGACTACTAAGATCGTTTTCCAAGTCACCCATTGTCGGTAAACGGCGATAGGTGTGTCGATCGGCTTCCTAACGTCGAAAGAAGCCAAAATCGTGAAAGGAAGTCGTCGGCACACCTACCGTCGGTTATCAGCAATGGGTGGTTGGGGGAAACGATTGTGGTGGTCCGGCGGCGCTAGTGGTGGTCTCCAGTGAGGTAGTAAACGACGATAGCGACGTTAATTTAGAGATTTGGGGTTTTGGGTTAGAGATTTGAGACTATTTGTAAAGATTTAAAACTGTTAATTTTTTTAGAAAATTGAATTTTATTTTAAAATTAATTAAAAGAAATTAAAAAATAAAAACATGCCACTTGTCACAATTTAATTGGCTAGCGGTTTTTTATTAATGGTTAGGCACCTAAAATGACCAAAATTAAAACTTTAGGCACTTATTTAGAGCTAAAAATAATTTAAGCACCAAAAGAGATCCACAAGCATAGTTTGGGCACCTATTTAAGTATTAAGCCTTTTATTAATTAACCTTTAATCTGTTCTCCGGTATTGATGTGCTTAATGTCGATGCTCTTGTCGGATCTTGATGGTGTTCTTACTTTTGTTTTTGCTTTGTTGTTTTATCTTGAACTTTTTTCAAGTCTTATCTTGTTCGATACATGTAACACCCGGGTTTAGGGGTCGGGAGAAATAAATAAATAAAATAATATCCCAGTTTTTGAATTGCAAAATAAAATTTAAAGTGTTGGACCAAATTTTTAATGTTTAAGCCCAATAGTCATTTTAATGGCATTTTTGAAAATAGTTGGACTTCCAAAATTTAAAACACCCTTTTTAATTAAAACAAAAGCTTGTCATCTTCATCTCTCTCAACTTTCTCATTTCCATGACAATGGAGGGTTTTCTCCATCTCCCCATTTCATCCCATTTCTTCTTCAATCTTGGGGCTTTTTGAAAGGTAAATATATTTTTGACTTGGCCTTATCTTCCTCTTCATGTTGGTACCAATATCTCTCATTATTGTTCATGATTTTGAAATTGAAAGTTTTAGGGTTTTGTTTAAAAATGATAACTTTATGGGTTTTAACCTAAGCTATTGATTTATTATTGTTAGATAAGTTATTTGCAACCCTTAAGGTCCAACATATGTGAATTTTAAAGTATTTTAACATGATTCCCGAAATTGGGTAAAAATGAGTTTTTTGAAGGGTTTTGGGTGATTTTTGGGGGTTGTTTTAGGTGGGAATTGATAGCCCAATGGTAGTGCTATGGTTAGGGGTTGATTTGAGATCATTTGTGGGTGCAATGGGTGTTGGAAACATGGATTTTGGAAGGGGTATGTGGGCTGTCCGAAATTGCAAAGTATGGGGTTTGGTCACGGCTTGCAACGTTGTAAATAGTGACTGAATTGTATTCCGGGTTGGTCTTATGATGTTGGGCTGATTTGGAATTGTTTGAATTGTGTTTGAGGTTGTTTGGAAGCGGGAATTTGTGTTGGAGAAGCCTCGGGAAGAAATCCGGAAATTTGAGAGAGGTTGCTTGCTTGGCTTGGAGCTTGGAAGCTTATGTGAGTGGTTAAATATTTTTAAATGGTTTTCAAGTGTTGGTTCAAGCATGTGAACTAGGTTGGGATTGGTAGACCCACCTAGAGTTGGGATTAGGGTGGTGGCCTAATCCCAAACTTTAGTTAGAGACTTTGGTTGATCTTTAAAGTGTTGAATTATGCCTTATGTTTAGTCATGCTTATGGTGGTTATGCTTATGTTGTTATACATGTATATGGAGGCATGGCTTAATGCATTGTCACATGCATGTTGATTATAAATGTGATAGAGATATACATATGTATGAAATATGATGTGATATTTGTGTCATTGAGATGCATGTAGAGTTGACATGTGTAATGATGTTATGAGATGATTGTATGATCCGAGGATCATGATGAGTACATGCTAGGCATGGAAATGTGGTTTGTGCATGACGGTAAGTCAAGGTGAGTACGTGCTAAGCACGGAAGTGTTATGAATTAATATTGTGAAAGAGTAATGAAATGTGTAGTATTGGCACTAGTATGCTTGGGTACAAATGATCGATCATTAGGATGTTTAGTGTGTACACATGAGTCAAAAGTCGCGCGTGGCCTTGGTGGCGTTGAGTCACCAAGGAGGAGTACGGGTTCGCCCGGAAATTGTATTTATATTAGTCGGTGATGAGTGGAATCCCATCAACGGGCGTGAGGATGAGTGGAATCCCCTCCGCGTGAAATGAGGCGTGAGGATGAGTGGAATCCCCTCCGCGTGAACGGTGATGAGTGTAATCCCACCGTCAGGTAATGGTTGTGTTGTTGGATGTGAGTTCTAATGGTTATCCGCGTATTCGAGTCATAGCTAGGTGCCAATACGGATTGTAGTTTATGTTGCCAATAGGTGGTTAATTGTGAGCCAATGTGATTTGGGATGTGTTGCTAACATGGCTTAATATATGTGATTTCATATGTTGTGGTTTTAAACATGTTGAGCATGACATGATATTGAATATATGATCATGCATCATCTATAATTGGCTCGTGTGGATCAGAGGTAAGATCATGCATTTTATCTTGGTTGTAGCTCGTGCTTGGACCCTGCATTGTCGAAGGTTTGTTTTATGAGCTTACCCTCACTAAGCTTTTATGCTTACACTCTCTTTTGTTCGACAATGCAGATAAATAGCTTGTGGGTGGCAAAGGCAAGGAAAGGACACCAAGTGTTGCTTACGGTTAGCTCAAGTATGATAGTTAAATTTAAAGATTGTAATAGTAAAGTAATGGGATAGGTGTCGTGTTATGATGCTTTTGGAATATATGGTTGTTGTTGTTGTTGTTGTTTAGGAGCATGTTAGACTCCTCATATGTGTTTGTTAATTTGGCTTTTAGGAGGTATGCCTTGCTTGAAATCATGTTAGTATTTTGCTATCTAGAATTGCCTAAGTGTATGGATGTGTGACTTGTGATGTTGTGCTTTGATGTTTAGTCTTGATATGATGTTGCTCAAGCATGCTTGAATGTTGGGTTGCCTTAAGTTTCATTGCTAGGGAGTTGTTATAGGTCGTGGAGGTGTTTTGGGGCACCCTTGTGCCTTAAAACAGCCCAAACGAGTCTGCAGACAGAGGGTGTTTCGAAACGGGCCACCCTGTTTCGATACGGCCCCTTTGCTTTTGGCCAGCCGTTTCGGAACGGATAGGGGCTGTTTCGGTACGTTTTTGCTACTGGAATTTTGAGAAATTGACGAGATATAGGCGTACCGAAACGGGTCCTTAGTGTTTCGAAACGGTCAAATCTCGTTGACCACGAGAAGTTGACCGCTAGGGTCGTTTCGATACGGGTCACCCCTGTTTCGAAACGGTCACCCTATGGTTGACCCTGGCCTGTTGACTAAGTCAAGGCGTTTCGGAACACCCTCAGGGCGTTACGAAACGGCCTGCTGTAAAAGACTAAAATGAGCTGTTTAATGTTTTGGTTGGTCGGAGTATGCTGCATTGTTTGTATCTTCCGCTGTTGTGCTTCACATAGGAATTGAATATGCATCTAGATAAGACTAAAGTTAAAAGAAAATTTTCTGTGTCGTTAACCGAGGGGAAGCCTTAACGGGTTTCGCTTCGGTTTTCCCCGTGTGGCCCACTCGGACCGGTCATCCGACCAGACCGGGACGAGGGGGTTACATTTGTTGGTATCAGAGCCTAAGGTTTCCGAGACCTTGGGTAGGTAAGTGTGGTAAGTTTAAGGTTTAAATTGAGATGCACAGTGTTTGCTTGCTCTGCAAGTATGGCTGCTTGTATGACAAGTATGTTGATTGCTTGTTTAAAAGAATGTTGTTTGTTATCCGTGAATACTGTGATGTATGATTGTTTGATGTGAGTATATGTCGTTTGATAGTACGCATATGTTTGCTTGTTTAGCAAGTAGGCCTTGTTATATGCTTGGTTGAGCATGTATGTGTGATGATTTGTTTGAAACATGTTTAGTAGAGTCCCATTGCTACTATTACATTGAAAAAAAAGAATGATTTTAAGTGAGGGAAATCATACTTGAGCCACTTGGACCTTTCCTTTGCTAACCCAATTTGTATGAAAATTTACTGTTGATGTTGTTGTTGAATTAATTGCTTTTCGGTAAGTAGAAGTTGTAGTTTTAAAAAAAAGGTGGACGATGTTGAGGGAGTCCATCATCTCAGTTAGGGAGGTATAGTTGTACCGGAATTGAGGTACAATTTGTTCGTTTGAGACAGTATGTATGTGGGTTGATTCCTGTGGATGAGGGACGGTGTGATCAACACTGGCATCAGTTGGTAAGAAGAAGTGAAGGCATATGAGTAGGAGTTAGAGTGGTGTCGATGTTGTAACAGATAAGCCTTGGTACAGTATTAAGATGCTTCCTTCAGTTGATTCTAAATCCGTGCTTTGGTATATCATTGGTAGGTATGCAAGTTTGGATATACCTAGTGAAATGTTAGAGGTAGGCGTGAGTACCTTAGTTCTTTTAGCAAGATCAAGGTAGGGGTCTCGTGCGAGTAATCTGAAATTCAGAAGTGTTAGTTGGTGACCGTTGGGGTTCAGCCTATGATTTTGATACAAGACAGCCGATCAGTATCCGTGAATGGGAACCGATTTGTGTGTTTGGGGTCAGTGTGCGTCTGGGTGGTTTTCCAGCATGGTTGTCTGTGTATGCTCAGAACTGCGTTTTTGAAGTTTTGAAATGCCCTAAGAACAGTCTAGAAGAGTCAAATTTTGTTAAAGAGCCAGTCTGAAAACAAGAGGACCGAAGACTATTAGTTGCGTACATGTGAAGTTGCAATTTCCGCGGATACCTCCTTTTGTGCGAGCACGTAAGAAATTAGATATCTTTGTTGAGACCTTAGATGTAGAGACACATGTGACTAGCCTTTTGGGAGATAGTAGTGATCAGAAAGATGTACATAAGATGTTTGTTGGTGGTTCAGAGTTACTAGTTTCTAGTAGATGTGAAGTGATTGTCTTCCTACGGTTTCGATGTACCTTTTTGACATGGTTTGGCTTGTAGAGCGCAAAGCTATGATATACGTTGAGACAAAGAGAGAGTTGCTTTGAAGACGCAGATTTTTGTGAGACTATAGTGGTAAGTGAGGATGTGAACTTCTTGTCGAATGTTGATCCAGCTTTGGACGTCGAAGATTGATTGAGTTTAGTTGGCAGGCTTGCTTAGCAAGCGTGACGAATTTGATTTTGAATGAAGATTAGACCACAGAATACTAAATTAGTTTGTGTTTGCCTAGAAGTGTTTGGAAGATTCACCCAGTTTGTCTCTTGATAGAGAATAAGAGTTTGTTATTGAGACCGTCTCCGAGGTTGCTTCAGTTTTGTTGTTCTATACCTTATGTATTCCGGAAGAATTGAGAATGTTGAAGAATTAACTTCGAGACTTGTTAGATCTTAGATTCATTAGGCCTAGTGCATCATCTCAGAATTCTACAGTGTAATTTGTGAAGAAGAAGAAGACAATACGAGAATGTGTTTAGATTCAGACAGTTGAAACAAGTGGCAGTGATTAATTAGTAACCGTTTTCGAGTGTCAGTGATTTGTTGGTCAGTTAGTGTGTGCTTCAGTCTATTTGAAGATTAATTCGAGATCCGATTACTACCAGTCAGAAGTGAGAGAAGTTGAAGTATTGAAGACAACTTTTGAGGCAAGATGTGACCGTTTTGAGTTTCGAGTTATGCTGTTTGTTTGACTAGTGTGATAGTTACTTTTATAGAGACGGTGAGCAGAATATCTTCCTAAGTTTCTTGATCAGTTTGTAGTAGTTCTCATAGATGATACATGGATAGATTCAAGTACCGAAGAAGACCATGACAAGTTTTGAAGTTAGTGTGGTAGATCCTATTAGAGAGTTAATTGTGTACCAAGTTGTGCAACGTGAACTCTGAGTTAATGAAGATGTTCTCCTAGGACATGTAGTTAAGCTGAGTGTGTTGGAGAAAATCCCAAGTATGCAAAAGAAGATGTGAGTGGGAAGAAATTGAAGACTGTGACAGGTATCTATAGTTCCTAGGTCTAGCATTGTTACTTTCAGAGAATTGTAAATAGTCTTTTGAAGATAGTTGCTCCATTGATAGATTGCTACAGAAGAATGTTCAGTTGTGTGGTTAGATGCGAAACAATGAGCCCTTGTGAAACCGAAAGAAACTTTGATGAAAGCTTCGACCTTGATCTAGTCATGTCAGAGAAAGAGTTTGTGAACCATGGTGATGTGTTACATGTAGAGTTGGGTTGTGTGCTTATGCAAGACAGAAGATTGTGGCTTGTTCATCAAGATAGTTGAAAGACCGTGAGGAGAGTTATCCGATATGAGACATAGAGTTAATTACAATTGTGTTTGCTTCGAAGACTTAGAGACAAAGCTTGTATAGTAAGAAATGCACAATGTGTACGTACATATTCTCAGAACTTGAATTGTTAGACAACTTAGGAAGGGTTGAAACTTAAACAGCAATAGTGTTAGAAATGCTTGAAGACTGTAATATCAAGAGTGAGTACCGTCCGAAGATGGTCAGTGTAGTAACTGATGTTTCGAGTTGAAATTGTTGTTAGATTAGTAGTTGAGTTGCAAGTTGTATTTTTCGAATTCAGTTGCCGAATGACAGTGTTCTTGTGGTCGCGTTTTATGTTGAACCTACAGTGAGTCAGAATGCTTGAAGAGAAACAATTGCAAGACAGATTCTTGGCACCTCACGTGCGAGGCATAGTAACGGGAAGACCTTCAGAATATAGTTTCAGAGATGATAGAGTTTTGCATTTCAGAGACAGAATAGTTACACCGGCTGACCTAGTGTTTTGAGATGTATTGTTTAGGCCGAAGAGCACGGTGGTTCATTTGTATTGCATCTGAGTAGTATGAAGACGTATTGTGGATTGAAGATGAATGCTTCTGAATCGAGTGGATGAATGATGTGGTTCTGTATGAGAGTAAGTGCATGAATTGCCAGTATATGTAGACCGAGCGTCAGTTTTCTTCTAGTTTGTTACATCCGTGGAAGGTTCTTAATGGAAGTGGGTAATAGAGGTCCGGGACTTAAATTAGATTGTTTTTGAAGACGTCTGCACAGTGTTAGGTTAATTGATGAAGTCAGATGATCAGTCAGAGAAAGTTAAGAGTCAAGCGTTCAAACAGTGTGGTATGAGTTGGGAGTCGGGCTAGATCTGTTGTTTATCTGTTGCGGTTACCACCAGAGTTAGAAAGAGGGTTGTGATGTGATTTATGAATCTATGATTCGGGGATGTGAGTCAGATCTGTTTCGTGCTATGTTTGTTGAAGAGATTGAGCTGGGTTTGAAATTGTGTGCAACGAAGAATCAGTTGAGATCTTAGCATCAGATATCTATTGTTGTGTGGTAAGTCCACCGAGATTGGTTAGTGTGTTATGGTGTGAAAGAAAGTGGGTTCCTGTCCGATAAATTTCGAGGACGAAATTTCCTTAAGTGGGGAAGAGTTGTAACACCCGGGTTTAGGGGTTGGGAGAAATAAATAAATAAAATAATATCCCGGTTTTTGAATTGCAAAATAAAATTTAAAGTGTTGGACCAAATTTTTAATGTTTAAGCCCAATAGCCATTTTAATGGCATTTTTGAAAATAGTTGGACTCCCAAAATTTAAAACACCCTTTTTAATTAAAACAAAAGCTTGTTATCTTCATCTCTCTCAACTTTCCCATTTCCATGACAATGGAGGGTTTTCTCCATCTCCCCATTTCATCCCATTTCTTCTTCAATCTTGGGGCTTTTTGAAAGGTAAATATATTTTTGACTTGGCCTTATCTTCCTCTTCATGTTGGTACCAATATCTCCCATTATTGTTCATGATTTTGAAATTGAAAGTTTTAGGGTTTTGTTTAAAAATGATAACTTTATGGGTTTTAACCTAAGCTATTGATTTATTATTGTTAGATAAGTTGTTTGCAACCCTTAAGGTCCAACATATGTGAATTTTAAAGTATTTTAACATGATTCCCGAAATTGGGTAAAAATGGGGTTTTTGAAGGGTTTTGGGTGATTTTTGGGGGTTGTTTTAGGTGGGAATTGATAGCCCAATGGTAGTGCTATGGTTAGGGGTTGATTTGGGATCATTTGTGGGTGCAATGGGTGTTGGAAACATGGATTTTGGAAGGGGTATGTGGGCTGTCCGAAATTGCAAAGTATGGGGTTTGGTCACGGCTTGCAACGTTGTAAATAGTGATTGAATTGTATTCCGGGTTGGTCTTATGATGTTGGGCTGATTTGGAATTGTTTGAATTGTGTTTGAGGTTGTTTGGAAGCGGGAATTTGTGTTGGAGAAGCCTCGGGAAGAAATTCGGAAATTTGAGAGAGGTTGCTTGCTTGGCTTGGAGCTTGGAAGCTTAGGTGAGTGGTTAAATATTTTTAAATGGTTTTCAAGTGTTGGTTCAAGCATGTGAACTAGGTTGGGATTGGTAGACCCACCTAGAGTTGGGATTAGGGTGGTGGTCTAATCCCAAACTTTAGTTAGAGACTTTGGTTGATCTTTAAAGTGTTGAATTATGCCTTATGTTTAGTCATGCTTATGGTGGTTATGCTTATGTTGTTATACATGTATATGGAGGCATGGCTTAATGCATTGTCACATGCATGTTGATTATAAATGTGATAGAGATATACATATGTATGAAATATGATGTGATATTTGTGTTATTGAGATGCATGTAGAGTTGACATGTGTAATGATGTTATGAGATGATTGTATGATCCGAGGATCATGATGAGTACATGCTAGGCATGGAAATGTGGTTTGTGCATGACGGTAAGTCAAGGAGAGTACGTGCTAAGCACGGAAGTGTTATGAATTAATATTGTGAAAGAGTAATGAAATGTGTAGTATTGGCACTAGTATGCTTGGGTACAAATGATCGATCATTAGGATGTTTAGTGTGTACACATGAGTCAAAAGTCGCGCCTGGCCTTGGTGGCGTTGAGTCACCAAGGAGGAGTACGGGTTCGCCCGGAAATTATATTTATATTAGTCGGTGATGAGTGGAATCCCATCGACGGGCGTGAGGATGAGTGGAATCCCCTCCGCATGAAATGAGGCGTGAGGATGAGTGGAATCCCCTCCGCGTGAACGGTGATGAGTGTAATCCCACCGTCAGGTAATGGTTGTGTTGTTGGATGTGAGTTCCAACGGTTATCCGCGTATTCGAGTCATAGCTAGGTGCCAATACGGATTGTAGTTTATGTTGCCAATAGGTGGTTAATTGTGAGCCAATGTGATTTGGGATGTGTTGCTAACATGGTTTAATATATGTGATTTCATATGTTGTGGTTTTAAACATGTTGAGCATGACATGATATTGAATATATGATCATGCATCATCTATAATTGGCTCGTGTGGATCAGAGGTAAGGTCATGCATTTTATCTTGGTTGTAGCTCGTGCTTGGACCCTGCATTGTCGAAGGTTTGTTTTATGAGCTTACCCTCACTAAGCTTTTATGCTTACGCTCTCTTTTGTTCGACAATGCAGATAAATAGCTTGTGGGTGGCAAAGGCAAGGAAAGGACACCAAGTGTTGCTTACGGTTAGCTCAAGTATGATAGTTAAATTTAAAGATTGTAATAGTAAAGCAATGGGATAGGTGTCGTGTTATGATGCTTTTGGAATATATGGTTGTTGTTGTTGTTGTTTAGGAGCATGTTAGACTCCTCATATGTGTTTGTTAATTTGGCTTTTAGGAGGTATGCCTTGCTTGAAATCATGTTAGTATTTTGCTATCTAGAATTGCCTAAGTGTATGGATGTGTGGCTTGTGATGTTGTGCTTTGATGTTTAGTCTTGATATGATGTTGCTCAAGCATGCTTGAATGTTGGGTTGCCTTAAGTTTCATTGCTAGTGAGTTGTTATAGGTCGTGGAGGTGTTTTGGGGCACCCTTGTGCCTTAAAACAGCCTAAACGAGTCTGCAGACAGGGGGTGTTTCGAAACGGGCCACCCTGTTTCGATACGGTCCCTTTGCTTTTGGCCAGCCGTTTCGGAACGGATAGGGGCTGTTTCGGTACGTTTTTGCTACTGGAATTTTGAGAAATTGACGAGATATAGGCGTACAGAAACGGGTCCTTAGTGTTTCGAAACGGTCAAATCTCGTTGACCACGAGAAGTTGACCGCTAGGGTCGTTTCGATACGGGTCACCCCTGTTTCGAAACGGTCACCCTATGGTTGACCCTGGCCTGTTGACTAAGTCAAGGCGTTTCGGAACACCCTCAGGGCGTTTCGAAACGGCCTGCTGTAAAAGACTAAAATGAGTTGTTTAATGTTTTGGTTGGTCGGAGTATGCTGCATTGTTTGTATCTTCCGCTGTTGTGCTTCACATAGGAATTGAATATGCATCTAGATAAGACTAAAGTTAAAAGAAAATTTTCTGGGTCGTTAACCGAGGGGAAGCCTTAACGGGTTTCGCTTCGGTTTTCCCCGTGTGGCCCACTCGGACCGGTCATCCGACCAGACCGGGACGAGGGGGTTACAATACAACTTATTTTTTAAACATATAAGATCCGAAATGGTTCACATTAAATCAGGGCTAGTCCTGGGCTTTTGGTGGCCTAGGGCGAATATAAAAAATGGGCCCTAAAATAAAATTTTAATTTACGGTTGTGGTCGTATTTATAGTCATGTTAAAATTTATTGTAGTTGCGGACATTATAGATGCTATTTTGGTCACTGCGAGTATCGCGGTTGTGAAATCTCTTAATAACATACGCTATTGTGGATACAACAGTTGCGGGTATCGCAGTTTCAGATGGTGCCGCTATCCATGGGCAGATGTAGCATATAAATTGGGGGTGCAATAGAACCCACTTGATTTTTGGGCATGAGATTTTCATGGAGGTAATATAAAATTTTGCATAAAAAATATTATATTTGACCCCACTTAATTTGTTGGGGTATGGGATCAACAATGTTTATTCTAGTGGTATAGAAATCCTTAATACCTCATACTTCACTCATGACCCCACTATAAGAAAATACTGGCTCCACCACTACCGCTATCGTCATGTAACTGTTGTTGATGCGGTTGCATACCATTATTTAAATCTATGTCTCTAATAGCAAGTAACAAAAAAAATTAATTTTAAGAGTAGATTCATAATAACAAGTATTGAAAAATTGGCCCCCTAATAAATAAAATTTGAAAAATAAATTTTAAGTGTATACCAAAAATAATAAATATTAAAAAACTTGGGCCCCTAATAACAAGTATTAGAAAAAGTTAAATTTTAAGAGTAGACCCCTAATAATAAATATTGGAAAAAATTAAACCTCTATTAACAAATATTGAAAAAAATTGGATCCCTAATGACAAGTATTAAAAATTTAAAATCATTTAGAACAAATACAGTTCAAATAAAATTAGAAACATATAATTTCCTTGAGCGTAGGCCCTGGGAGAGCGCCTTGTTGCCCCTGCCTAGGGCCGAGCTTGATAGAAAATTGATATTTAAATTAAGGTGCTTGTGAATTGTGTAATGAAGACGAAAACCTTTTATATAATAAGCATAAAAAATGTTTATATACACCAACCCACTTACTTGCCATTGAATGACTTGCATTGAAATTTTGCTTTGTGTGCAAGCACAAGAGGGCATGAATCAAAGCTCATTGAACCCATTGAATTTGGGATCCACATTTACAATGTGAATTTCTAAACTAGTTGAACTTTTATTTTTGAACTTGTGGTTGCGGATATTTTACTCACTTTGAATTAATTTTTTTCTTAAAAAATATTTTTTTATTATTCTGAATTTAAAACAATAGTTTTTGGTTTCTTTAAATTTGAATATTAAAGAGGTAACACCTACAATTCACGAAAATATATCCGTTTAAACATGGTACTAATTGATAATTTTCGAATTGAATTAGAATTAATTACCATTAATTCGAAATATTTTGATTTTCATGTTTCCCCCCCTCCACTCCCCTATAAATACCGTGCCAATCTTTAAAGTTGAGACACAACTCGAAAATCTCTTTCATCTCCTCTACTATTTTCGGTGATAAGCTACAATCGTGCCACTGTTGAAGATCATCATGTTATTGTATTCTGGGAGACTAACGAACTCAAGCACTCTAAAGTGGTCGAAATCTATCTTAAAAAAAATACGTAGCTGCAAGCCTTAACATGATTCTTAGATTTTTTCTAATCGAATCAAGAGTTTGTTTCTCTTTAATTTTGTATTGTAGTTATTTAAATAATCTTTGATTTTTTTATCGCCTCGAATTGTTATATTTGTAACAGTAAATTCATCTAAATTTAAAATAAAAACAAATATTACTTTATATTAAAATAGAATGATAAAAAAGTCATACTCCACAGAATAATTAAGTATGGTATTGATTCCAATTCCTTTTGACTGATTTTTTTTTTGTTAAAAAATTCCTTTTGACTGATTATAAAGTGCACCGACTATTACTCTAATGTGCGCATGTTAAATGGACGTGGTTGAGCCAAATTTAAACACGTATTTCACGTGAACCATTTCGGATCTTACATGTTTAAAAAATAAGTTGTATCGATAAAATTTTAAGAGTTAATTACGTTAAATTTAAATTGATCATAAAATTAATATTCGTATTTTTATAGTTTAATTCATGCATTTTAAACATATTTTATGTTAAATCTAATTAATATTTAATCTCTAAATTAATTGAAAAAATCTAATTAATATGAGATTTATATATTTTGAAAACTCATTTAAAATATTTTAGAAAGTTAGTTATGCATTGAGGATTGAAGAATCATTTATTACTTTTTTTTTTTTTACAAAGAGAGATATTACATACGCTTCATTTAATTTTTTTTAATTTTCGATAATAAAAGAGTGCTCATGGTAATATTTACGAAACGAACAAGATAAAATTTGACAAAAGTTCAAGATAATAACAAAGCAAAAATAAAAGCAAGAACACTATCAAAATCAGGCAAGAGCATCGGCATTAAACACGTAAATACCGGAGAACCGAGGTTTAAAGAATCAATTATTATTTTAATTTGATGACGGATGAATTCTTTTTGTTTATCTATCTATTTATCTATTAAGTTTAAGAATTATTTATACCTATAATTCTATTAAATTATTGACCTAGTTTAGTGTTACGAGTAAAATACGTTAATTTTAAAGTATAATTAATGTTGTAATATCAGTCAATTGAAAATGATAGAAATATCTGTATTTTAAAAGATTAACAAATATTATTATGATGATATTTTTGTCTTTTCATATTTTTTATATAATCTTTAAATTAATTAATTAACCAACATGTAGGAGTCAAGCTCGACTGCTCGAGACTCGATACCAATGAGTTATGTATATAAACCTTTTACTACTCCACATATAATCAGCTATTGATTTAATTTTTCAAAATATAATATTCTTAAAATATTTCGTGTGATTTGCAATTTACATAATTAGACTTAAGTTCCACTTTCGCAAACCTTTAATTTATCAAATTAATTTCACATGTTTTTAAATATCATAAAAAAAAGTTTAGGAGGGGTTTTGACGTGAAAAACAATTTTTTTTGAGAAGATGATGGCTTTCAAAATCTATTTTTTATTTCTTTTATTAAAAATTTTCGTTTTACCCTTTACTCTTTTAAAATATTTTTAGGTGTGTTAAAATTAGTTTTCTTCCAATTTAATTTGACACGAATCGGCTTAACTAATCCGATTATCTCCCAGCCTTAAACTCGGGGTATTACAACTCTCCCCCACTTAAGGAATTTCGTCCCCGAAATTACTTGACGAAAAAAGATACGGAAAATGTTTCTCCGTGTCTTTCTTCCTCTCCCAAGCAGCCTCTTCCACACCTCGGTGTCTCCACAAAACTTTGACTAACTCGATCGATCTCCACGCAACACCTTCCTATCCGTAGCAAGAATTTCAACCGGCTCTTCATCATACGACAGGTCTGGGTTTAACTCAATCTCTTCCACTAGTATTTCGTGAGATGGATCCGATCTATACTTCCGAAGCATCGAAACGTGGAACACATCATGAATCTTCTCTAACTCTGTCGGCAGTCTCAATCTATAAGCAACGAGACCAATTTTCTCAACTACCTCGTAAGGACCAATGAATCGCGGACTCAACTTACCTTTCCTACCAAACCTCATCACCTTCTTCCAAGGTGAGACTTTCAAAAATACTTTTTCGCCCACAGCATACTCTATCTCTTTTCTCTTCAAATCGACATATGATTTCTGTCGGTCTAAAGCTGCCTTCAAGCGATCACAAATCAGTTTTACCTTCTCGGTAGTGCCCTTAAGCAAGTCGGGCATCGGTACAAGCTTATGTCTGGCCTCGACCCAACAAATAGGCGTTCTACACTTCCTACCATACAAAGCTTCATACAGTGTCATCTGAATACTAGCCTGATAATTGTTGTTGTATGCATACTCTACTAACGGTAGGTGTTTCTCCCAAGAACCCTGAAAGTCAATGATGCAACACCTCAACATGTCCTCCAACACCTGAATAACTCTCTCTGACTGACCATCTAACTGCGGATGATACGATGTACTGAAGTTCAACCAAGTACCCAAGGCACGATGCAAACACTCCCAAAATCTAGCTGTAAACCTCGGATCTCGGTTTGATACAATCAATTTCAGTACCCCATGCAACCTCACTATCTCACTGATGTACAGATCGGCCAACTTATCTAAGGTGTAGGTAGTATGAACATGTATGAAATGGGCACACTTGGCGAATCTATCGACTATCACCCAAACTGAATTCTTCTTCAAAGGAGTCAACGGTAAACCCGACACAAAGTCTATGGTAATACATTCCCACTTCTATTCTGGAATCTTCAACGGTTGTAACAAACCTGAAGGAAACTGGTGCTCGGCCTTAACTCGCTGACATACCATACACTTACTCACAAACTTGGCCACATCTCTCTTCAACCCAATCCAGTAGTACTCTTCTTTTAACCCACGGTACATCTTCGTACTACCCGGTCTAATTATGAATTTCATTCCCTTAATTTACAAAAATGAACAGTTTTCCTCTCAACTTTTACATGTCAGAATTCAGTCATTGTACTTTATGAAAACTAAAAGTTAATTCGATTGGGAAACACAGCTACACTTTGGCGTTAAATTAAGGTTTATATCACAAATAAATACCTAAAGTTTATCAACTTTTTTTTTCTTCTAAGTACCTAAAGTATTTTTGTCAAAATAAAATATTTTTGGTCAAAATAGGTACCTAAAGTACACTTTTTTCATCTAAGTTCCTAAAAGTTGACATGTGACATTGATTAAAAAATATTTTAGGTACTTATTATGACAAAAAGTATACTTTAAGTACATACTTTGACGAAAAAATACTTTAAGCACATACTTTAACTAATATTTTGCTAAAAAATACTTTAAATACTTAAATAAAAAATTAATATAGTTTAAATACTTATAGTAATTTGTGTTATAAACCTTAAATTAATGACCTAAAATTCAACACTTTAATAATGTATATACATAAAATTAATAAAAATATATTGGTTCAAATTTATGTATTTACCAAAAAATGGGCTATAATTAATTTACATATTTGGGCTTAATACCCATTTGGTCCACAAAAATTGCAGTTGAATGGGCTTATATTTTCTGTGCTTCTCCATATTCCCTTTGTCTTCTAGCTTTTTCTGTTATTCATTTCATTTCCCACAGTTATTAATTCCCTCTCAAAATTAACTGTTTCTTTTCCCAGCATTTTCCCTACATTTTCTCCTTATCAAGCTGAAGTATCGTCTGGTATTGAGGTAATCTTTTTATTTATTCGTTTGCCTGTTCTTGATTGTTTTGATTGTTTAGTACTTTAATCTGCAAAAAACCCAGAATTTCTTTTCCCCGGATGTGGAACTTAATGAGAAATTTGAACATAAAACTGTTACTAAAACTTCATTAAAATCGTCCAGGAAAATTTGTATAAGGTGTATTGAGTGATGTAGAGCTGTTTACTGTGTTGAATTTTTCTGATTACTTAAGCTTAAAAGGTTAGTATGTTTTAGTTTGTTTATTGGGGGTTTGATTTGAATGTTAGCTAATGTTGGTTCTTTTCTTTTGGTTGTTTTGTATATAGAACGGATCATGAATGGGAGCGAGGGCCGTCCGGTTTCCGGGAAGAATAAAATGAAAATGCCCGAAATTCATAGGCATGTTCCGAGTAGAGATGTCATGCCTGGGAGTGATCTTTGGACAGATGGGCTGATTTGTGCTTTTGAGTTTGTTCGAGGCAATAAGAAACCGGTGAACTCGAGATATGGTTATAAGGTCCGAGGCAAACATTCGGATGATGAATATTTGAAGGAGCAATTGGCAGCCAATAAACTGAATGAGGCTTCTTCTCATGGACTGGATGGACAGAAATTAATGGGGTCCTCTTTTGGTTTGGAGTCAAGGGATCATGTAGCTGGTTCGTTCGATGAATACAACAGTGGAAGTAGCCTTCAATCGGGACAGTATCATGCTACCGAAAGATTCGATGGAAGTTGTTGGGTACCCATTGGGTGGGAAAAGATTTCTGATCTTGTGAAAAATGTGAAAGTCAATGAAGTCTGGGATTCCCAACAGTTTGAATTGATAGATATTGGAGACGGTTTAACTGTTGCGGATTTAGCAGCACCGTATTGGGAGCGACCAGCCGGGCCCATATGGTGGTGCCATTTGGCTGCTGGTCACCCCAAGGTTGAGGATTTTCTCTACAATGCCCATTGGTTACATCCTGCTGTCAGCCTAGCTTTGAGAGACGAAAGCAAACTGATAAGCGAGCGGATGAAGCACCTGCTGTATGAGGTAATGGTCTCAAGTTAAATCAAGTTACGTATTACTTGATTCTCTCAAGTCTCAACCAAGTTCCGGTAGCATATTAACTTCTGTACTATTTGGTTCTGTCTAGTCTAGTTTAAATGGTGATAGAATATTAAACTGTAGAATTTCGAGACCTGATAATTAGTATATGGGACATCAGATTAGACCTCCCTAGTGACTCCTTTGTGATCTTCGGTTTTGTTGGATGATTGATCACGAATTTTACATTTATAAAGGTTCCAGTTAGGGTGGCTGGAGGGTTGTTATTTGAGCTATTGGGACAATCAGCTGGAGATCCGTATGTCGAGGAAGATGACATCCCCGTTGTACTCCGTTCATGGCAAGCGCAGAACTTCCTCCTAACTGTACTGCACATAAAAGGGAATGTAGCCCGTGTAAATGTTCTCGGAATAGCAGAAGTTCAGGTTGTTCATTTTCGACAAACCCTTATTCACTCCATTATGACAGAGTTTCTTTCATATAATAACAATACAAGCTAACAGTTTACCATTATTAAAAATTGTTGCATACCTTTTGGTCAGGAGCTTCTTGCTGCAGGAGGTTATAATGTGCCCAGAACAGTTCATGATGTCATAGCATATCTAGCTAGCCGCCTCACACGGTGGGATGACAGGTACTTACTAATTTTCCGATTAACTCCGATATCAAAGGTTCCCTCCTTTTAATGTGAATGGATATGTGACTTCAGCACTTGCCTGAGGCAGACATATCAAGCACATGCCTGTCACGGTCTTTTTTGGATTTTAAGTGGGGTTTTTTTTTGTTTTTCTAGCCTACATATTGTTTGCTCGAACAAATGGATAAAGTGCATATTGATATCCATTTTGCACCTTTAGCATTGTTAAGTAGCAGACAACAATTCAAAATTTTACTCTTCCTCAAAATCATACCTATTTTCTCGTCGTATATCAGTCATATCGATTGAAATTTCAGTAAGTCTTGCACGAAGAAAAACATTGGTTTCATCAGTTCGAACTTCTTTGGAAGTAAAGATCCCGTGGTTGCATTTCAGTATGAAAATAGATTATTTCATTTGATGCATGTATGCACAATTATGTCGCTTTTAAACTAATATATGGTTTCTCTCTAACGATTTGAATTCGTAAGGTTGTTCCGTAAATCAATCTTCGGGGAAGCAGACGAGATTGAATTGAAGTTTATGAACAGGTTCTTTACTTTTAAAGTCATAGAAAACTCTCTTAATAAGGATTTTCTGATATTTTCATGCATAGGTAAGTTTGGTGAAAGATAGTTTTATTGTGTAGGAGAAATCAAGAGGATATGAATCTTTTTGCCATTATTATGAACCAAGAAATCAGAAGATTGTCAAGCCAGGTATGTTATAATCCTTTACTCGATCACAATCCGACATTGTAAGATGATTATTAGTATATGTGGTGGAGTTTGATAACCAATCCGACATTGGTTTCTCTTAAAGTTTTCAATTGGAGGGTAATATTCTCGTAACTATGTTTGAGTGTGTGCCGGACACGAATACTTTAAAAATGAGAGTGAGCAACATAGAGTACAATTGCTTGCTAATGTACAAATATGAATCTAAAGTGGTTGGTTGAGAATACAACAGCTCTAAACTACTTTCAGGATAAAGCTTAGTTGCTCGCACTTGTTCTGGTATAGAAGTTGCACTTCCTAAATATTTTCCCGGATTTTCATGTATAATTATATTTCCTCGGAAATGCAAACCTCGAAAGATAAATCTTTCTTGTCCTTTAACCCATAAATCCGTGTCATTTTCTTGCAAAATGGCTATAACTCGGAAACTCTACTATAAACATGAGCATCTAGACGTTTTATATAGTTTGTGCAGTACATGTTAATGAATTTTGTGTTTTTCCCATTTCAGGTTATCAGAGTGAAATGGTCCCTCCATGCAAGAGAAGAGATCATATTCGAGCTTCTGCAACATTTGAGGGGAAATGCAGCGAGAAGCTTGCTGGAAGGAATACGAAAGAGCACAAGAGAAATGATCGAGGAGCAAGAAGCAGTCCGTGACCGTTTGTTTACGATTCAAGATGTTATGCAAAGCACTGTACGTGCATGGTTGCAGGTTTGTATCCAGAAACAAAAACAGAAAACAAATTTCTTCGATTTCCGTGTCCATTGTCTCGGTTCCAGAATGATTTGACAACTATCTTTGCCTAATACCAATTACACTAATGCAGGATAGAAGCCTTAGAGTAACTCATAATTTAGCTGTTTTTGGTGGTTGTGGCCTTGTTCTTTCCATCATTACTGGGCTGTTTGGAATCAATGTTGATGGGATCCCCGGATCAGATCATGCACCATATGCATTTGGTGTGTTTACTGCCACCCTCGTCGTCATAGGAGTTGTCCTAATCGGGATCGGCATGGGTTTTCTCGGATTAAAAGAGCCTATAAATGAAGAGCTGGTCCAGGTTAGGAAGCTAGAGTTAAATCAGCTGGTTAAAATGTTCGAACATGAAGCAGAAGCTCATGCCCAGCTTCGTAAAAGCACTTATCGGAGTAACTTGACTCCAACTACCGGAGATGGCTTCCTTACTGATGCCGAATTTGCTCTCATCCAATAGCACAATGTGATTGCTCAAGTATCGTACTATGTACCATTTGTTAGCTTCGACATTGCTGGCCATTGATTGCCAATAGTTCAGTCGAAAAGACGATAAATTTTGTACATGTAACACAGATGAACCGATGAAATGCACAAAGTAATCACAATCATTTCTATCCCTGATTCCATATGCTTTGTTTCTTTGTATGCAACGGGGAGAAAAAAAATGAGACATTGCTTTTGCCATCGTGTAGGTCTAGCAACACAAATAGTATACAAAAGCAACCTTGCAATAACATCCATGTAATTCAAAGTATATTCAGTTCTATTGCACTTGAAACAGACATTATCCTAACCACAACAACAACGGTATCATTACAGAAAGATATGCTGCCGAGCTTCTCTCGTTTAGTCTGGTCTGACATAAACACATTACTGGAGGAGAGATCTAGTAAGATGTTCGCGTGCGGTAGCCAATGCTTGGGTTATCGTCTGTATAATATCAAATTTGTTAACATGGTGGCAATAGTGATTCATATTTCACTAGTTAAAGTCAGTTCTGGTTTATGCTGAGTTAATAAGAAGAATGAAAAGTGAAGTTTTGCTAGTTTCAAGAACACGGATCACAATACCTGCTCGGACAAAGGAGCTCCGGAATCCATACTATGGCTATCTACCTTTCCCGCAATAACATTTGCATCAGTTTCAAGAATGACACTGCCCATAGATTAAAGAAAAAGTCAAACATGGTGATAGGAGAAGGATCGTAAGGGGACGGTTGCCTCTATTGACTCCCCTAATCTTCCTTTTCTCTTGGTTCAATATCCTAATTTCTATCCTTTTTCCCCATCAAATAAACCCGAACATAAGTGAATAGAAACCCTAAATACTAGTCTCTTTTCATTCTTTTTTCTGCATGCATTCTTACCTACATAATTACAGGGTAAAACACAATAACTGCTTTAAAGAATTAAACAAGGAAAATGTCTACTCAAGAGATCCATGAAACAAAATTACTTCAACTTCAGCTATAATCATAAAATGAATGATATAATTCATACCCGCCATCAACAATCTCGTCAAGACACAACAGAATAAGATCCAAGTTCTCCAACGCCTCCTTCTTGTCTTCATTGCCTCTGGAACAAGGAATAGAGAAAACAAGGGGAAAATGCTAAAGTTAATAATATCAAACACAAGCGCATCAAAAGATTGTAATAGTAGAAAGTAAGACAAAAGAACCTCAGGAGAAGTCCAACAGCATCAAAAAATCCCTGGAGTACTGTGGCCAAGATGATCTCATTTTCATTTTCACCTCCAGTAACAAAAAAGTGAAGGTCTTGAACGAACTTGTACACAACAATATAGTTGTCAAACATTGTTATCTCAGCTGTAAAGAAAAATAAAAGCATCGTGTTAAAACAGCCAAAATATGGAACGAAACCTATCACTCGGATTTGGGGAGCAATATCAAATATAGCTATGTATCCGAGTATGTTTAATTTGTTTTTTTTTGTTGAAAAGATCATATACTTGAAGGATGGTATTCCCATAACCATATTCGAATATGTGTCGAATACCGATGCTGAACATAGGTTCTTAAAGAAAATGTGGAGTAACATAGTTTTCATTGACACAAGAAAAATGAAAAAGGAGAACAATGACCAAAACAATATATCCAAAGGTAAACCCTTTATGCACAAGAAAAGAACCTTTCTAAAATCTCAGAATCTAATGAATTGATTCACACACTAATCACCATTGATCCACCATTCTAAATCTATACGATCTACATAAACACAATCAAATTAAACCTTATGTAATGAAAGCATAAACTAATCTACCTTCTGTTCGAGCATTAGTCTTCTGTGTTTTGGAAAACACAGCTTTCTCAAAGGCTTCCTTAGCAGAATTGGTTGGCCAGTCATCTGAATAATACTTGACAGCTACACGTTTCCCTTCGGAATCCAAAAGAAGGATGTTCTTAATTAAAGGGCACAACTCCTACAAAACAAGGGGAAAAATCAATGAATCCTTCAAATCTAATAATTCAAATTAAAATATTCTTTTCCAGAGCTGAAGTTTAAGTTAAAGCCTTTGTTTAGATTGGATCTGAGTCTAACTGTGAGTTAAATTCAAATGCGGAGTATCTAAATTTAGATCTGCCTTATAGATAACTATATAGCTAAAGCAGATCTTAAAAATACAAATTAGAAAGAAACGAAAACAAATCTTGTACGTTCGTGTAATGCAAAATTGAAAGCTGTAATTGAAAGAGAGAAAGAAGGCTAACCATTTCCCCCCTTTGTTTGGCAAGATTTTCTCGGAAAATATTGAAATTTTCGTTTGACAAATGCTCTCTTTGTGAACTGACTGCGACGGAAAATAGATGGACGAGGGAAGATTGGAATTGGTATATAAATATTTATTCAAATTAATGTTATGATCGATTGAAAATATTTTATATAACTAAATATTTATGAAAAAATCATCTAATAATTTTTAAGGGTAAACTAACCTGGTGACCATCCAACTATGAGGTCATTTTTATTTTGACCACCGAACTAATAAACTCGTCAAGCAGACCATCAAACTATAACGGGATGTCAATTATATATTTTTTTAGTCTTTTATATACAAACAATATAGAAAAAAATAATTTTTAAAAAAAATTGGGGTGTCAAGAAACACCCATTTATAAAGGTGGTTCCACCCATGATGATCACCAAATTTTTAATACATTTTTATTTTAGTCACTAAACTTTTAAAAAATTTATTGGGACCACTTAATTTTTATTTTACTTTCATACCGACAATAGCCTATTAATTATTTTTTTATTGAGGTAATCTAATTTTTATTTCGCTTCGAATGCATTAATATTAATTCATAATAATATAATATTTATTATTTATTTATTTCTTAAATTTTGAATAAATTGTATTAAAAAAATGGGCTCACTGTCTTCTCCAACATCACATTTCACAATGCCCAAAGCCAAAGCTGAAAGCAAAATACTAACTTCCCAACAACAACAAACAACCGTTGTTTCAGAGAGTGAAAACGACGTCACATCTGAAACCTTTTCTTTACTCTACAACCAAGCTGCTGATAGATCCTTTTTGTTTCCGAATCTTCAATTTGGCTTCTTTTACTTTATTATTTTTACAAAAAAGAAATTCAAAATTGTTGTTGTTTTAAGGTGATCGTATTTATGATCTCCTCGTAGCTCAACTACTCTCTATTCTACGCCATTCTTCTTCTCTCTCTTTTGGTAATGCTCTCTTCTCTTTCTTCTCATTCTTCTTCTTCGTCGTTTGTTTTACTGTTAATTTATGATTCTTTTTTTAACAGTTGAAGGAGGTTATTGTTTGATCCAGAGAAGAAATGGTGGTTTCTGGGCCAATTACGCCTGGACAGGTACGGTTTTGAGTTAATTTGAACTTCTATTGATCAAGTGTTGCCGGTTAAGTTTAGATTTAGTTTTTGAGATGAACAATGTGGTTTTTGAGCTGACTTTTTTAGTAGTTTTTGTTGTATTGACTTTTTGATTTACTATATTGTTCCAAGGATCATCATTTCTCATAATTTTTTTTGTTGAAAATTGATAATATTGGGAAAGTTTTTGAAAATTTACTTTATTTCATGAAAATAACTTGTTTGCATTTATAGCGGGAATCATATTTTCATTCAATATTTGAGCCTGAAATACTTAACGAAACCTTTTTTTTATTATGTTGCAGGTGTCTTTTCTTTTAGGAGTTATTCCTGTTTTCATTGCATGGATATATTCAGAGTTCTTAGAGTACAAGAAATCTGCATCTCATTCTAAAGTGTAAGAAGATGCTTCTCTTAGGAGTTAAAATGGATGCACAAACTTGATAAGGCTTATGTTCGTTGGATTTACTGACTTCAGTATTTGCTGATCCTAACGGCCAAGTCTCGATTTGCAGCCATTCGGACAATAATCTGGTTGAATTAGGAGATGAGACAGTTAAAGACGATGATCGGGTTATTTTGCTTGAAGGAGGTCTCACTAGATCAGCATCTGCTAAAGTACATAGTTCAACCATCAAAACAAACTTGATTAGGTTGCTTTCTTTCCTTTTCAGTGTTGTAATGGAGTTTTCCACTATAGTATTCTTTATATTTATCTTACCATTTCCTTCTTATGATTTTCAAGGTTTTTGACTATGGAAGACTCTTTTCTGCTGGAAAATCGAGCAATTTTGAGAGCAATGTTAGTCATATGCAGAAACACTTTTTTTGTCAGATTTCTTTTCTGTCTTATGTTTAACTACGCAGTTTAATGCAGGGCTGAATTTGGTGTTATCCTAGTGTACTTCTATATATGTGACCGCACAAATTTACTAGGAGAATCTACCAAGGTGGTTTACTACTTCTTGTTTGTGTAATTGATTGTAATTTGTTTTTCATGATTTCCTCTCTTTTTTTTTTGAAAAGCTTCCCAAACATACTGTTGCATCTGCATACATAATAGGGTCTTGGTTTCACTTTATATGTAATGATTTTTAATGCTTTTTGGCCATGATCTCATCTGTTCTTTCTTGCCGTTCTTAATTCCTCTCCCCTTCCCTATGGAAACAGAAGATTTAATGTTTGATGCCTAAGTTTTTCCCTCTTTATATGGTTTAAAGTGGCTAAATATTTGAGGTTGAGTGCTTTGTTTTCACATGCTGATGAACACTACAGGGAATTGTTTATCTAATTTATATTATTTCTTATGTGTGTTTCATTGTGCAGAAGTACAACCGTGACCTTTTCCTCTTCCTCTACGCTATTCTCATCGTAGTTTCAGCAATGACTTCTTTGACGAAACATAATGATAAATCAGCATTCTCTGGAAAGGCCATGCAGTACCTCAATAGGCATCAGACTGAAGAATGGAAAGGATGGATGCAGGTGAGTGTTTACTGTTGGATGATCTTTTAGATCTGCATGGGCCAATTTCTATGTCTATCAGATCATTGCTTCTGTTTGCAGTTCCATGGGAATCCATGATATCCACTGACCTCTTATGCACCGAATAGTTTTTCGGAATTTTATCAGCTGTACTTACATGTCCTTTTGCTTTTACAGGTCCTATTTCTAATGTACCATTACTTTGCTGCAACTGAGATATATAATGCAATACGTGTCTTCATTGCTGCGTATGTTTGGATGACTGGATTTGGCAACTTCTCATACTATTATATTAGAAAGGATTTCAGTTTAGCACGTTTTACTCAGGTAATATTCTCTCTTTGAGATACAATGCTATATCCGCACTCCACCTGTGTAGCTCATATTTTTATACCTATAGAAAACCCTGAGATCCTTGTATAATTTGATGCAGATGATGTGGCGACTAAACTTCTTTGTGGCATTTTGTTGCATTGTTCTCAACAATGACTATATGCTTTACTACATCTGTCCAATGCACACACTTTTCACGCTGATGGTGTATGGAGCTCTTGGGATTTTCAACAAGTATAATGAGAAACCTTCAGTGATGGCCGTGAAAATTCTCGCATGCTTTCTCACGGTTATCTTTATCTGGGAAGTTCCTGGAGTTTTTGAAATATTCTGGAGTCCATTGGCTTTCCTTTTAGGTCAGCAACCTGCCTAATTCTTTCTTCTACTTTTTATTTGAAGCTTAGAAAGTTCATGTCCTTGTGATATGCTTCTAAATCTTTTTCTTTGATAGTTTTTGTTTACATTTTAAGTTGTAATGTCATGCTTTCCGGTGTGTACCTCACCTGAATTTTACCATTACTTTATCTTTATAACTTGAAACTTGAAGGGGCTAAAAATGAAATTATACCATTTAGGAGGGGGGGGGGGGGGGGGCATGGCCCTTGCCAGCCCCCCTCTGCCTCCACCACTGGCTTCGCTATGTTATGGCTGGTTGCTTATATCACTTCTTTTTCTCCCTTCAAATGGCAGGTTACACAGATCCTGCAAAACCTGATCTCCCTCGGTTGCATGAGTGGCATTTTAGATCTGGTCTTGACCGCTATATATGGATAATCGGAATGATATATGCTTACTGTCACCCCAATGTAAGTTAGAACTTTTTAGTTACCCGAAAGTCATGTCTCTTGGTGCACAAGTAACAGTCTCATTACAATGTTTTGAATCTTAGGTCGAGAAATGGATGGAAAAGTTGGAGGAATGTGAACCCAAGAAAAAAATCTCAATCAAAGCAAGCGTTATTGCGGTTTCTTTATTTGTAAGTTGCCTGATCTTTCGATCGTTATTAGTTCTATTATGCTTATTTGATTTTTGATGGAAGTTTCTTCTTCTTTTTGGTACTTTCTTAAATGCTTCAGGTTGGCTATATGTGGTACGAATATATCTACAAGCTGGACAAGGTTACATACAACAAATACCATCCCTACACATCCTGGATTCCCATAACGTGCGTATCAAGGATTTCTTTTCGTAATTTACTTCGGAATACCTAAGGAACTTTATGTGAATGCACACAAAATCATCTTTTAAATTGAATCACTTTAGTTCGATTTCCGGGATCTGACTATCTTCTTCTCTGCTTTCTTGTGATTCCAGCGTCTACATTTGCTTGCGGAATTGTACCCAGCACCTTAGGAATTACTCTTTGACTCTCTTTGCGTATGTCTCTGGACTATAACTAAATCATTCAATCCTTGCCCTCCTTACAAGATTGTGAGGATCGGTTGTTATTTTGCGCTTAACCTAATTATGCTACATTTTCGTGCTTCCCAGGTGGCTCGGCAAGATCACTTTAGAGACTTACATTTCCCAGTTCCATATCTGGCTGAGGTTTGTGACCCTATCAACATTTCGTCGTTTAAATTTGTTCCTCGGAATTGATATCTATGAAATCGGTTAACCTCGATATATAGTTCTGCTTCCGGATTCCTTATAAAAGCATATGAAGCACCGAATCGGTGAAAGCGTAGCAAATTTACGGGTCTATAACATTCTCATTGTTGCATTTCTAAGTGCAGATCAGACATGCCTAATGGACAACCCAAATGGCTTCTTTCGTTTATCCCGGAATATCCTCTGCTCAATTTCATGCTCACAACTGCCATTTATGTCTTGGTAAGAAAATTTTCTCCGGTCTTCCGTATTTTGCCAACGGTTCAATTTGTTCATCAGCCATTCATCTTGCCCTTCCGCAGGTATCTCATCGACTATTTGATTTAACGAATACACTTAAGTCCGCTTTCATTCCCACGAAAGACAACCGACGGCTGCTATATAATTTCATAGCTGGAGTATCCATTTCCCTTTGTTTGTACTGCTCCTCGCTCATTCTTCTTCAGATTCCGCATTCGACTGTAAGCTCCTAAGCCCGACGAAGCATTAACGATGCATGAACTACGTTTCTTTTCTGTACCGCAGCTTCTTCCGAACTAGAGATCATCAGAACTTACTATGTTCTTAACCCACATACATTGATTCCACCATTACAGGCCTGAGAAAGCATGATCCATTGAGTTAGACCAAGCTTTTACAAGAACATAGAGAAAAATACATTTAGTTGGAGCAAAAAAAAAATGTTTCCAACGATTGTGAGTACAAACGGCCTCGATTTTTCCGTCCGTCAAGCTGAAACTAGCAATTTCGGGATCGGAACCGGCAGGCAGGCAACTTTGAGGAAGTAAATCTTTCTTTTCTTTTACATTCTGCTGTAACATTGCAAAAAAAAAAAACTTGCATATATTGTGTTTCCTTTTGTATTTTTCTAATTATCTTCTAAATCAATTTCGGTATAATCAGAATTCGTATGATTATCGAAATTAAAAACTAAGTCTTAATCAATCAATCTTTGGTTAATTTCTTTAAACATTGTTTCTTGGTTTCCTCAGTGCCAAAATGAAATTTATGTTTAATTAATGAATGTAGATCGCGTCATTTTCTCCTAAAAGTTCTAAGCTTCTTAAATGCACGCATATGGAAATAATATCATTCGCTCACACCAAAACTTCCCGTCCTAACATTTCCCCATCACCATTCATCGCATCATAATGAAAAAAATGGCACCCACAATTCTAAACCGTCAGATTCGGATAAGTGTCCAAAAACGCTCACACCGAGATTCAGATTCAATCAGAAGACTCCACAGTCCGTTAGATTCAGATTCAGATTCAATCAGAAGACTCCACAGTCCACTCGTCAGATATATATATAATCAGCATTTCAAATATTATTTTTAATTATTTTCCCCATTTTTTTAAATTATGCTAAGCTTGCAGTTCGAGAAATCAATGACGTTGATCCTAAGAAATCGGTTATTCTTTCACTATTTTAAATTCGAATTCTTTTCCTCTCATTTTCTCGCGTTCCAAACAAAGTAAAAATTGATGGAAAAGGTAATGGCTGCGAAGTGTTCGGTTTGCTTTTTCAGCTATGGATTTAACGGTTTGAGCAAAAGTAGTAGTAATGATAATAACGATGTTGATAGTTGGAAGAAGAACTTAAATCTGAGGTTATTGTTCTTGCCTTCTCGTCGCTTACTTCCAGCTTCTTGTAAAATACAGCAACGGAACCTCAGGTACTCCTTTTTTTGTATCTGTAGCCGTTTGAAATGATCGATTTTGTTTATGTTTTAGTTGTTGATTTTGTTTTTTTATTTGAGCAGGTGCTCTTTTTTTTTGCCGTAATTTAGCTAAACTTAGAGATTCTTTGCTAGAATTTTTTAAAATCTATAGTATGTTATCAATAACTCGAGGATCAATTTGGATATTTGATGTGTTCCTACTGATATATGATCAACTTGATTGATATATATGCAGTTTACATTATAAAAGACAACTAGGGAAGAAACCTCCTTTTGAGCGGATTCGAACAAGAGCAAAGTTGCGTCCGAATAGCGATAATGAATCTGAGCCTGAAGATTCTGTTTCTAATGATGGAGATATGGAGCATATTGCTAATCATGAGAAAACTTTTGAAGACAATGTTGAAACCAGGGTAGATGTGGAGCATATTGATGAAAAGAATTCCGGCAAACTATATGCCTCTGCTGTTGAGACTAACAGAGACATAGAGCATGCTGATATAGCTCTAACAAAAGCTTTGGTACTTTCATTTACCGATAAGCTTGTAGTGAATCTGGATGCAGATTATATTGTTTGCTGCTGTTTCTTTTTCGTTTTCGAATATGCTATATAGATGTTGTAATTTGATTTGTTTATCTTTGTGAGCATTTACAAAACGGTGAAGCGGGAAGAATGCATTTACTGTTGCTTAATTTTTGTGTTCCAGCGATTATCGTAATTATGAGTCCTCAATGGTGGTAAAAAAATTGCCAGAATCAAGGCATATATGAAATAATTATATCTTCATTGAAGTTTGTTAATTAGGATTTTTGGTCTGTTAAGATGTATCATTTAATCTTACTGTTCAAGAAGTGGTTTGAATTCTTTATGCTTACATTCTCTGGTTGATAATCATGCATTTTTTATAATATTGATTCCCTTTTAGGTTAGATGTATGGGGATATCAAGTCTTGGATCCATTCCATATACATTACATACATAGTCACCTGCTTCTGTTTTCTTTGGAGGCACAATTTTAACTCGAGATTTAAAAAGTACTGATAAACCATTTTCTATTTTGCAGGCCATAAACGGAGAGCAGCTCTCAGGTGTTCAACCAGAGGACCTCATAGGCATGATAAAAACTGCAGAGAGAAGTAGGATACATTGCTGTTGAGAATTCTTGAATTTATTTGTATATAGTACTCATTGAAATGCTGATTTTTATTGAGGGATATATGTGCAAATGATTGCATATGTGTGTTTCTAAATATGTAGATATCCTTCTTCTCAATCAAGCTCGGGTTCATGCATTAGAAGATCTTCATAAGATTCTCAGTGAGAAGGAGACATTGCAAAGTGAAATTAACAGCTTGGAAATGGGATTGGCCGAAGCTGATGCACAGGTTAAAGTTGCTTCTGAAGAAAAGGTACACGCAGAACAACTTGAAGATCAGTTAGAGAAGTTGCGAAATGAGTTGATTAATAGGGGTGGTTCTGGGAAAAGTGAGCTTGAATTGTACGAGAATCGTAATAAAATTTCTAATGAGGAAGCGCTTTTAGCAGGCGATGCTCATGTTTATTCTCTTAGAAAGGAGGTTGATTCATTGAGAACAGAGAATCTAGCTCTAAAAGATGATATCCAAGCACTGAAGTCTATGCTTAGCAATTTGAAGAACACTGATGAACGCATGGTAACACTGGAAAATGAACGCTCTTTTTTAGATGCCTCTATGAAGGAGTTGGAGTCTAAACTGTCAGTTTCTCAGCAAGAGTCTTCAAATATTTCTACTCTAAAGGTTGAATGCAAGGACCTTTGGGAAAAGGTAGAAAATTTACAACGCTTGCTGGATAAGGCAACTAAACAGGCTGATCAAGCTATTTTAGCGTTACAGCAAAACCAGGATCTTCGAAAAAAAGTTGATAAATTGGAAGAATCTCTTGAAGCAGCTAATTTCTTTAAAGTCTCATCTGAGAAAATCCAACAATATAATGAACTTATGCAGCAAAAGATAAAACTACTAGAGGAGCGTCTTCAAAAGTCCGATCAAGAGATATATTCGTATGTCCAATTATATCAAGAATCTATAAAGGAATTTCAGGACACCCTTAATAGTTTGAAAGAAGAAAGGAAGAAAGGGACATCAGATGAACCAGTTGATGATATGCCTTGGGAATTTTGGAGCCGTTTGTTGCTTACTATTGATGGTTGGGCACTTGAGAAGAAATTATCAAACAGTGATGCAACGTTGTTGAGAGAAATGGTGTGGAAGAGGGATCGGCGCATTTGTGATGCGTATGTGGCATGCAAAGAAAAGACGGAGGATGAAGTTATATCTTCATTTCTCCGGCTGACATCATCACAACCTAGGTACTTATCTTTAACCAGTCAATTTTACTGCACTACTATTTTTCTTTCCTTTTTTCAAAAAAAGAAAAGGAAAAAAAAGCTTTTTAATTTTTCCATTTTGTTGATCTTTAGTCCAGGGTTGCATATCATTCATATAGCTGCTGAGATGGCACCAGTTGCCAAGGTAAGTCTTAGCCCCTCCTTTTTGCTGCTCTCTTGGCTAATTGTTAATGAATGTACATTATAAGATATCTCATCCTTTTTAGTGTTTTCTTTTTTTCAACTTGGCACACTTAACCCATCTCCATTTCTGATGTTGCATTCCCATTGAAATTTGCATACTAATATACAAGTTAGAGTAACATTTTTATATTTCGTGTTCTCTGTGATCTGGACCTTATTATACTTGCTTGCAGCTGTTTTTTTCCTTGTTCTGTGTGGTTTTTTTCATGTTTGCCAGTGGATTCTCCTATGATTATACTTGCTGCTGTAATGATTGGTAAGCATTCCTGGTTAGCATTTAGTGGTTTCTTATATAATCATAATGGACAAAACTGCACTTTTCACTAAAGATCACATTTTATAATGCTCACAAAATTACAGAGTACTATTGTTCTTTCCTTTTGGAACTCAAGTAGCAAGCACCAAATTAATGTCTAGGTTAATTTAAAGATGTAGTTTATGACTTGGGCTCTTGTGGAAAGATTGAAAACAAGACCTTTTAAAATCCAATGAAGCTGACATCTTTCATTTACTGTTAATCTACTTATTTCAATATGAAAGAAGTTTACAGCTTTCCCTACTACAGAACAATCCTCTTTAGCAGTTCTATTGGGTCTCTTTTGACTATTCTTTACCTATACTAAACAAACTTAAAGTTCCTACTTAATGTGCCATACCTAGCTGAGAAATTCAGCCACAACGATCTCGAACGTTCTAATTTTGTTGCTGTCACCTTTTGCTCTTATTACCAAGTAAACAAGCTCCATGGAAAGTATGCTGTAATTTTGCATAATCACAATATATAGCTTCGATTTGCTTGAAAGTAGTCGATAGTGTATAACCATCAATGTCTATGTACCTTCCACTTTTGGAAGGTTGATACTTTGGTGCTTAGTAATATATTTTTGTGGTCTTAGGTATGGACCTACACGGCTTCATAGCTTACTGTTTTATCACTTATGCGATCAGAAATGTCTCAATGGTGATTTTATTATATTTCTGCATTATCTTTTCCGTTTTTGTTATTGATCCACCCTTTGATCAGTGAATATTAAAAAACTATTTTTCATGGTAATGATATCCTGTTCTTTGTTATATTTGGTCTTTTATCTGTTTAAGAAAGTAATCTCCAAATTTCTTATATTGAAAACTGGATATCCAATAAATGGTTTTTTATTTTAAAAAGTATCTAATGTTATTCTTCTGTCATATTTTTACATGTTTGTTTGGAGGATTAATTGTTCTTTTTTCTTTCTTTTTTAATTGTTTCTATAATTATATATTTTTTATCAGGTTGGTGGTTTGGGAGATGTTGTGACTGGTCTTGGTAAAGCATTACAGAAGAGAGGACACCTTGTGGAGATTGTTCTTCCAAAATACGATTGCATGCAATATGACCATATTCGTGACTTGAAGGTATGTTAGCATAGTGGTGATTTGACAAGTACTAAATATCATAGGTCAATGTACGTTTATGACAATTTTAACTTTTTGAACAGGCCGTTGATGCAACAGTAAACTCATATTTTGATGGCAAACTATTTCAAAATAAAGTTTGGACTGGTACTGTTGAAGGTGAGAGTTATTTAGATTTCTCTTCCACTTGCATACCATGTTATTAGCTTTGCATTCTAAATGTGGGATTTAATTCACAGGTCTTCCTGTTTACTTTATTGAGCCACATCATCCCAACAAGTTCTTTTGGAGGGGACAATATTATGGAGAGAAAGATGATTTCAAACGTTTTTCATTTTTCAGTCGTGCAGCACTTGAGTTGCTTCTTCAAGCTGGCAAGAAACCAGACATAATTCACTGCCATGATTGGCAGACGGCTTTTGTTGTATGACATTCAACCTCATGTTTCTTTTGGCACCAGATTCATTGTCTGTTGAACTGAAGTTTTTCTTACTACTTTCTCAGGCACCACTTTATTGGGACTTGTATGCTCCCAAAGGTTTGAATTCGGCTCGAATATGTTTTACTTGCCACAATTTTGAGTACCAAGGAACTGCACCTGCTTCAGAATTGGCATCATGTGGTCTTGATGTCCACCAGCTAAACAGACCTGATAGAATGCAGGATAACTCGGCACATGATAGGGTCAATCCTATTAAGGTGCTGCAATCACTGTTTTGGCTATGAAAAACATCATTTTTTTATGTATTAAGTTTATTTCTTTTCTTTTTCTCATTTCCGTTATTTTCAGGGTGCAATTGTGTTCTCTAACATAGTGACAACAGTATCACCCACTTATGCACAAGAGGTTCGAACTGCTAAGGTACAAATATCTTGTAGCTTCTCAGTGAACAACTTGGTCTTCTTTTCTAATTTGGAAGGTTAACTATAAATCATACTTCTTTTTTCTTTAAAGGGAGGAAGAGGCCTCCATTCAACACTTAATTTTTACTCTAAAAAGTTCTTGGGAATCTTAAATGGGATCGATACCGATGCTTGGAATCCTGCAACCGATATGTTTCTCAAAGTACAGTATAGCGCTAACGATCTGCAAGGAAAAGCAGAAAATAAAGATTCCATGAGAAGGCTTCTGGGGCTTTCTTCTGCTGATAATCGGAAGCCACTGGTAATTTATTTCTTTAGTCTTTTATTTTTAAGCTTTTGGTGCAAATCTTCTCTAACACTCCTTTTGTTTTACACTATTTTTCATGGAAACCTAAGATACCTATTTTGTTTCATAGCAAATTAAAGGATGATATGCTAATTAGAAACTGATACGGTTTTGTCAAGTTGATTTGTGGAATACAATCTTTTGCAGTAGCTTGAATAAGATCATACGGTAAGGCTTCCCGTCTGACAACTTTTAAAAAACTTGATCAATTCTGAAAACAACTTTAAAATATATTAATCAATTTTGAGAATGAAACTGTCATATGAAATGGCCTCATATCCTCATCTGATAAGAAGCTATCCAACTCTTCCTTTTAGGAGTTACTGAGTTTTATTATCATACTAAGATGTTTTATATTTTCTCTACACAATGTAACTTATGAAGTCTAACTATTATTATCGTATAGGTGGGCTGCATAACACGATTGGTGCCACAAAAGGGCATGCATCTAATTAGACATGCCATTTACCGAACGTTGGAGATGGGCGGTCAGTTTGTGCTCCTTGGTTCAAGTCCAATTCCCCACATTCAGGTAAATATGAGACAGTCAAGGTGTATATCCTGGATCGAAACCTATTAGTCATAGGAATACTACATAAGAGAAAGCAGTAAGGGCAATAAAAGCTGCATTCGGGCTTCTTTCATGCATCGAACAACAATAGTCCTTGTTTTATTTTAGGTTAAATTAAACCGTTTTCCTGTTCCATACTTCTGTTGTTGACATCATTAGTAGACTGAGATACTTTATGTATTTTATATTGATTCTTTTCTTTTGCAGAGGGAGTTTGAGGGTATTGCGAACCAATTTCAAAATCACGAACACATCCGGTTAATATTAAGATATGACGAGTCTCTTTCTCGTTACATTTATGCAGCATCTGACATGTTCATAATTCCATCTATTTTTGAGCCTTGTGGCCTTACACAGGTATTGTTTAGACTTAAGCTGTAGCAATCTATTTGAACGGGAAACTTGCCGAAACATGTTTATTTATGCGTGTCACCGTTTCCGAGCCTCCATTTTGAGTTTCCGTTTTTTGTTCTCATACCAGATGATAGCAATGACATACGGTTCTGTTCCAATCGTAAGAAAAACTGGTGGTCTAAACGACAGGTAGACTAAGTTGCCAGAATTATGCATGTCAATTCAGTAACATGAAGTTACTTGTCTGAAAAATCATAAGCTTATTTGTTCTTATAATTTTCTTCTGTAGTGTTTTCGATGTTGACGACGACACAATACCTCACCAATATCGAAATGGTTTTACATTTACGACTGCTGATGAACAGGTAATCCTGATTACGTAATTTCCGAAATGTAATTAACCAGCATTCCGAGTTCATCAATTAGTTTTAAACAATTCTAGCACCATGCATCTGTCGGATATTTCCGTTTCACTTTTCAGTACAACTAATTTGTGTCCCGACAGGGATTAAACGGTGCAATGGACCGTGCCTTTAATCTCTACAAATCCGACAGTGAGAGTTGGCAACAACTTGTCCGAAAGATAATGAGTATAGATTTCAGCTGGGAGTCTTCAGCATCACAATACGAGGAACTTTATGCGAGATCCGTTGCCAGAGCAAGGACAGCCGCAAATCGCACTTAAGGTTCCGTTCCGAAGGTATTTTATTTCATTCGAGCAGATCTAATATTTATCAACGTCGATTATAAGCGAAGTTTATCCATATATTTACTGCTAACAGTTCAAAAGCATACTTACAGCTCAAGATTACAGTAAAGTTAAAGCTGCATTGGTGAATTCCTTTGGTCCTTTGTAATATTTAACCACACCATTCATATTGTTGATGAAGCTTTAGGTAATATAATCAGTGTAACATTTTATAGTAGTATCAATTTCTTTAGGTCAAATTATGGTTACAGTCCCTCTATCGTGCTTAAATTTAGAATTTGGTCCTTGTGCCATAATTTCATCTTCCTACTTTTGTAGTAGTATCAATTTTTTCTCTTGAAACTGACATCGTTTTTTGGGTCAAATTATCCAGCTAGCCCTTGCACAGTTGCACTTGAGCGAAGTTTGAAATTCAGTCTCCATACTTAAAAAAAAACTTAAAGATAAAATCTTCTTACATTTTTTATTTTAAAATCCTACTATATGAAATATGAACTTGGGATTTATACCTGATAGTAAATAGATTTTGACCTTTTCTTGTAAGGACTGTTTTTTAACCAAAAAAAGTTAATGGTGTATATGGATAGATAACATTATTTGAACTAACTGAAGACATTATAAAATATAAAAATTAAATTATGTCAAATTGAATTCTAGAGTAATTGTAGAGGAACCAAAATCGTAATTTTAACTTTGGATAAATTATATGGTCGATTATTTATGTTTCATAAGTGAACTTATTTATCAAAATTTTAAAAGTAATGATTTAGTTACTTACATTATCAATTTATAAAGTTTTGATCATTAAAACGTAAGTTTTGATCATTAAAACGTTAAAGTTATTGGTTTGATGATGTAGCATGTTAGTTAAGTAATTTTTTTTTAATTTTAAATTTAAAGATTTAATAAATTTTTACTCCTTTTGATGTTCGATTCATTCGTCGCTGATCTTCATCATTCCACCATTACATCGATGGCAATCTTTATCATTCAACCTTAGTAATGTGAAGGTTGATAGTGTTAATCTCTCCCCTTGTTCAGCTTGTAATTTATAACATTGCGCCCCCATAAAATGGTATTATTTTTGTTTAATCCTTTTAAATTAGTATGAAATTTTAATTAAATACAATGGTAAAAATCATATTTTTATATTATTAAAAATAAGATAATTATTTGATACATTGATAGTGGAAATTTTTAGTTTTCACAACCGCTTTAGTTTTAGGGTTTAGGGACCTAGTTTAAGGTGTAGAGTTTAGGGGTTTAGGTTTAGTAGTTTAGAATTTAGGGTCTGTGAATAGAATTTAGTGTTTAGGGTTAGAATTTAGGGTTTATAGGTTAAAACTCAAATAGTCACTATATTACCCTACAACCTAAACCCTAACCTCTAAACCTTAAATCCTAACTTTGACCCTTAAATTCTAACTATTAGCCCTAAATTCTGAATCCTTACGCTATACCCCTAAACTTTACACCCTAAAACTAAAACGCTTGTAAAAAGAATCATATAAGGTGAACAGTTGCAAAATCTGATATGATTTTCTTTTACTAAAAAGAACAAATTCAGGCCAAAACTTTATTTTGGGTTCAAAATTGAAACCAGCTTACATTATTCCTCCATTAGCTGGTTTTAGAAAGCAAGCACTTTGTAAGAAACTCTTTTGATCCCCGGCCACCCCACCCAAAAAAAAATCATGGGAGAATAAATGAAGTAGAAATTAACAATCATATTGTATAATAAGATGAGATATTAAAATTTTTAAATAATTTATGTAGGATTTAAAATTTGATGATGTAAATGGAATGAGATAGGTCGGAAGAGTCACTCTTATGCTAGATATCTACAACATTTAAATTAAATTAATAGACTAATAAATCAGATATTGATGATTTAAAAAAATAAATTGAAAAATATATATGATGGTGCTTGAAATATTTATGGTAAAAATATGAAAAAGGAAACCAAAAAGATTATTCCAAAGGCTTTTAAGAGTGAATCTTTGTAAGAAAAAAATTGGAGAATCTAGAAAACTAAGATTGAAACCTTTATTCCCATGGGATAACATGTCCCTATAAACTTTACAGTAGAGCTCCCATCATAGAGTAAGTCAATTAAAAATACATATAACCTCAATTTTTTACTATTAATAATTTTAAATTGTTCAATTATCAATCTTAAATTATACTAATTAAACAAAATAATCGATTGATTGGTTAACCGAAATATTCGTTTTTATTCATGTAATAGTTTTTTATATCACTTATTAAAATATTAAATTTAATAATTTTTTATTGTGATAAAATCGTAAAACAACTAAAAAATCAAAATTGAGAGCTCACACTTTCTATAGTTAAACTCATGACCAAAAAAACCTTCAAAGAATCATAGAGACATCAAATCACTAGACTACACAAGCTATTCTAATGCATAAAATTTATAAATATTATAGATAATCGTTCGGTTCGACTAATGAATTTTGCTTACAACTATGAACTATAATGGCACTGCAACAATTTTTCAAATAGAAAAACCAAACTTTTCGATTCGAATAAATAAATTCTTGAATCAATTTTTTTTTTCAAATTTCAAATTTAATTTGATTTATCAAATCTTTTTACATAACCCTAAAAATATGCACGGTGGCTAGTGGTCACTCATGTGGCTAATGCTAAACAATTTTCTTTATGTATTAATATCCTATATACTGGCAGTGAAAACTGAAAGTTTTTACAAGCGCCTTAGTTTTAGGGTATAAGGAGTTAGTTTATGATATAGTGTTTAGGTGTGGAGGTTTAGAATTTAGTGATAGTTGTTTCAATTTAAGGCTTAGGGTTGTAATTTAAGGTTTACAGGTTAGGATTTAGTTTTTAGGGTAATATGGTGAAGATTTAGGTTTTAATCTATAAACTCTAAATTATAACCCTAAACATTAAATTGAAACAATTATTCCTAAATTTTAACTCCTACACTTAAACTTCTAAACTCTATACCCTAAATTAACTTTTTATACCCTAAGACGATTGTGGAAATTTTTAATTTCCACCGAGTCTGTCTATAGAATATTTATTTGATTTTTATAATTAATTATGAGAATATGAAGACGCGGGACAGTTGGTAATCTAGACTTCACCAGGCCAACCTTTTCTCCAATTCCCAATATATAAAACCATCTTCTCCTTCTTCTTCTTCTCCATCATCTTCTTCCTCAGGAAAACAAAGAAAGGCCGTAAATGGGAATTAGAAGGTGGAGGTGGGCGGTGCTGAAGAAGGAATCATGGCGGTGGAAGTTTTTCAAGTGGAGGAGGCTGAACATCCACCTCTCCTTCATCCACGATTTGGTGTTCAGGGTGGCTTCCCTTTTCGAAGCTGTTTACTTGGTGTCCACCCTCTGCTTCTTCTACCTTTGCTATGGATGCCAAATCTGACACACAAATCCATGCATTATGTCTTTTCTTTCATTTTTTCCCAGGTTCCTGTCGGTGCAGGACTTGATTCTGGAGGTTGGAGACGCTGTGTCCAGAGTTGTATTGTTTAAAGAAATTCCAGTGTTCAGAGCTTGTCTAAAGATATATGTGGAGGAGTAGTTCTTTCGTTAATAAATTCTTTTATTTTGGATTTATTGTAAAAAGTTTTCTATTTCTTTCTAGAAAATTAATGAAGCTCGTTCAAATCTTCAGCATCCAACTGAGTAGTGAAATTTAATCAAATAATTTTTTATATATGTTAAATAGATTTTTTTTAATGATCTAAAGGCGATTACAATATAATATTTGTTTATAGATGTTTTTAACCTTTTGATAATGCACATATACTTAATAAACAACGCGATTTAAACTCGTGTCTCCTTAAATGAAGATCATTTACTTTTTTTACTGGGACACTTGTTAATTATGCTAAAATAATCATTAATACTATAAGATAATAAGTTTTATATATGTCATGCTCACTTTTATTGGTTGTTAAAAAACCGCACACCAGAGTAAACATATTTGATCGGATGTTTTTCGACAGTTTTGACTATGTCGAAAGTTGTCTAAAATTTTATTGTCTTTTGACTGCCCCTTTTCCCTCTCATTTTCGTCGTCGTTTTATTTTATTTTTCTTCTAATTTTTTATATGTTTGATGGAAGATTTTTTCTTTGATCCAAAATTTTCTATCGAGATGGTAGTTAACGGTTGGTTAGGGATTTTCCTCTGACGAAGGAGACTATAGTGAAGACGACGAAGGTTCTTGGTTTCTCCTTTGATGATTTTTAATCAAGAAACTCGGTTTTCGTTAACGGAAGATCGTTAGCTTGAGTCTTTTGACTCTGATTTTTATTTTGACCCTGTCACCGATGATTATAAAATCTTTACGCGGTAATTACTAAGGTTTCCTCTTTGTATTTCTCTAATCGTTTCTATCTTTTGTGACGCCTGAATTTATGTGCAGTAGAAATTAGATTTACTGGTTTATTCTCGCCTCGATTTTTCTTACCGCTTGTGATTGTTGGACGGGTCTCTCCCGTCCAACGGCAAATCTTGACAACTCAAATTGAGGGAGTTTATTTAAACTTTTTAAAAACTTTAGATGGGGTTTAGGGGTTCAAAATCAATTTTCTAAATTTTAGAGGGGCCAAGGCTCCACTAGCTCTAATAAGGGTCCGCCTGCTCCGGTCTATATCATTTGCTTGTATTTTTTTTATATTTGTGTCCTTTTTTTGTTTCTGATGTTTGTCTCTCTATGTTTCTGATGTTTGTCTCACCATGTCATCACTGGTCTCAATCAATAACGCTCATCCATTTTATTTTTGCCTAGGGTGAATCTTCACCTCTTTCTTGCATATAAAAAATGAGTAATTATTTGAAAAAAATTTAACGTAAATGAACCTTATTAGCTGGGACTACAGATGACGTGATAAATCAAGTCCATCTAATAATTTTTTTTCATTTGTACCCTTTTATTTCCCCTGTTTTCTGTTAATTTGTTCCCTAATTTTCGTTGTTGCTCGGTTGTTTCCTCTATTTTTATGTATGGTTGTTTTTCTTTTCCGATAAACAATTTATATACGTCATAAGATTTATTGCGCAAAAAGTCTCGGTTTTGATTCTCTTTATAGTTTCTCATAATATTAAATTGCAGCCACAATCGTAAGTAAAAAAAATTATACACATATATTATGTAGTTTCTAAATTGATCTTGAGTAAAACAGTATGAGTTTGAATTCCAAAGAAGGTTTATACACATATATTTCTCCATGTTTGAACTAAACTAAAAGAATACAAACAATTTACAACATAATCTCACTGTTTAAATGGCTAAAACTATCCTGATTTTCTACTATCCTATGGATCATTCTCACCACCATGATCATCATGCCCATCAACATCTTGGACCGTCGTAGCCGTAGGTTCCTCTTTTGAATCCGAGTACAACCATAACTTATTGGCGGTCGCCGTCGCTATCCGCCGACTCCCAAAGTACATCGCCGTTCGGTCCATCGACGACCCTTGTGTCCCGACCAAATCTTCAATCACTTGGTTATTGATGGCGTCGACGTATTTTTTCACCACTAGGACGGAGCTCGTGGTGGAATCTGATATCGCCAACAAGTCGCCGATGACCCCGAGCTCCGGACATTCGACCTTGTCGTATATATCTGTTGTTATCGGTGAATCTACCCCGTCTCGTCTCCCTACGATGAATAATTCGAACTTGTTCTCCATTTCTTTCAATGTGATAATAAGTTGTTCCCCGTCATTCAATGTCTTCTCTTCGTATTGAATGAGTTCTTCCTCGGCAGTTTGTATTTTGAACTTGTTTATGTAATCTTCATCGGATTCGTTCGTGCTCGACGAATCGACACCATCGTTTTCGAGTAATCTTATAACGGTTAAGCTAACTCCGGGCTTCCGTGACATCCTCCATGCATAAGCCAATGCTTCACAATCATCGGCTCCCCCGAGGAATAACATCGCTATGTCGTGGATTCCGTCATCGGGGTCCGAGACTTTGGCCTCTTCGAGCCCGCGGTCGATGAATACTCCGACCGAACACGGAGCATTGAGAAGCACATTTTGATTTATGTTACGAAATGAAGAGATAGTCTCCCGAAGACTCCCTTCTTTAGTGGCTCGTTTATGGAACGGTAATATTATGAATGCCACATGCTTGTCTTCGGCCAAACTACAAATATCCCCATGCATGGCCATGAAAGGCGACACCGCGGTAAGCGATTGGATCCGGACATTGCGAGTCTTACTCTCGAATTCGGTGAAGGCGGTGACGATTTGATCGGTTTCGGAGCTATTGTAGTCATGGCCATCGTTGGCGGAGTCTTCGAACCGGGTACTATGTGAGTCGTGCACAATAAGCATCGTCGCAGGCCGGCCGGGTAGCTCAACGAGGTGTAGGGTGAACACCGTCATATGATTGCGTCGGGAGTCGTGAGTGGCACCGAGGAGCTTTACGATTCCTGGCACATTGCAACACGAATGGATGCATACTAGGACTCGTAGCTCGGCTTCACTTTTCGCTTCTTGTATTGTTCTACTATTGCTCTTTACAAAAATCTTGGTCCGCTTGTAAATGGCAGCAATGGTGGGAGCAATTACGCTGTTCATCAATAGAATTGCAATTATCGTCACCGCATAATCACCGTCACGCAAAACCTAATTGTGTCACATTAAAGTATAAGAACTAAATTCTAAATTCTAAATCCGAGCATCATAAAATTAAGACCGAAATCGAAGAGGGGGAAGTACCTTGTTGTCCAAGCCAATGAGAACAATAAGAATGGCCCATACTCCCTTGGTGCTCATAAGTAATCCGAGAGCAAAACTATCCTTAGTGTTAATGTTGGTGACGGCTGAAATCGGTAGGAAGCTGATGATCTTAACGGCGAAGAGTACGATTACGACGATGAATATGAGGCTCCACTTCGTTATTTTAAAGATATCAACTCGGAGGCCGGCGATGACGAAGAAAACCGGCATCATTATGCCGGAAATGAAGTAGGTGAACCGGTCCATCAACACGAGGGCTAGATCATCGGGCACGATGAGGCCAAATATGAACGCTCCGACAATGGGGTGAGTGCCGGTGACGTCGGTTACAAACGCGTTTAAAACGACGCCGACTAGAGTGAAACACAAGTAATAATCACTGTAGTTTTTGTTCTCGGTAGTGTAATCAACGATCCATGCTAGGAATGGGCGGAAAGAGTAGTAAGAGGCCAATACATAGGCTAATGTTGTAGTGATAACATACGGTGCATGCATGGGGTTACTACAAATCGGTATCAAAATCACGACGAGTATCCACGAACCCAAGTCGCTTATGAGGGCGATCGGCATCGCCATCCGTCCGATCTCGGAGCTGAGTAGCTTGAGATCGGACAGAATCTGTCCGATCGACGGGAAACTCGTGACCGCCAACGAGGCGGCCCAGAGAAAACCACATTCGTGCTGGTAATATTGGTTTCCCTCGTGATCTAAAATCTCACGCAACAGATAGAAAAAACCAGACCCTGCAATGAAGGGAAGGAAAAGGCCTGTCACAGTAACGGCCACAGCCTTTTTGCTAATCCGGCCAATGGCGGTTAAGTCGAGTTCTAAACCAACTAAGAACATGTGTAGAACAAGTGCCATGTACCCCAATGTTTCAACTGTAACAACACTACGTGTCGGAAATAAATCTGCAAAGTAGGTTGTTTTCCCAAGTGCAGATGGACCCAACAATATACCACCCTGCAAAAACACACATCAATGTTATGGTCTATCAAAAAAACGTTACACATACGAAACATCGAATTCGAACGTTCGTAACAATGGCGCTTACTAGGATGTCGGAGACGATTCGAGGCTGATGTAAAGGCTTGAAAAGGTGGTAAAGGGAGCGAGTGACGATCAACATAACGGCGAGTTGCTTGATGAAGAGAGGGAGGGTTTCGGTGAAAGGGTTGTCACCTTGCCATATTCCACTGTAGGAGGTAATGTTGAGAATTAAACAGTCGTTTTCTAAGCCGTCGTCCATTGTTTTTGGTCGCTCCGTCGTCGCACTACCATCGATGCTTCCCGGCCGGTGTGTGCGTCAACCGGTGGCTGATTGGGGGTGGTGAGAAAGGAGAGAAATAGGGGGTAGGAAAAGGGTCAAAGAGAGAAAGAAAGAAACGGAAGACAAGAAGAGTTCCTTTTGAAATACTATAGGCTCCAAAGAGGAAGGTGTGAAAAATATAAGGCTATCCGTTCATTTTAGTTCCACTTTATGTGGTCTTATTTGTTAGATTTGGTTGAATTTGAACATTCTAAGCTATTGGTCTAAATACAATTGCAATTTTTTTTTTATAGAAATAGAGGCTTCATTAAAAAACCCCTTCATACGAAGCGTTTCCGAGGGAAACGCTTGTAGCGGAAGGAGGAAAAGAGTGCCCAAGAACATATATATTAAATTCAAATGATTGTAGTTCTTACAATAACTCAAACCTCCGGTATTACCCGATCCCTTGTTTCGCTAAACAATCCGCTTTAACATTTGCGGATCTTGGAATCCATCTAACCAAACAGTTTAGTCTAGAGACTAACCCGATAATATCCTCAACTAGCCTACCAAACATCGCGGGGTAACCAGTTCTGTCCGAGATCCATCTGGTCGCCTCAGCACAATCACTTTCGAGGATTAACCTGCTACCATTACACTCTTCAAAATTCGCCGCAACTAGTAGACCCCGCTTCATTGCCTGTAATTCCGCATGCATCGAAGGACCAACAGCAACTGATTCCGAGAAAGAGGCGATGAGCTTACCATCCGGAGAAGAAATTAAACCGCCAATTCCCCCTCCATTGTGTTGTTTCGACACAGCCCCATCTACATTGATTTTCAGGAAACCCAGCGGAGGAGGCTGCCATACAGTCGCTAATCTCATCGCCTTAACCTGCACAATGCTTTCATCCCCTAAAGTCAAGTCGTTTACCAACGCATCCAAGGGAGTGCGGCAGGCCTTGTGAAAAGCCTTAAACCAGCTCGCAGCCCTGTATCTAGCAATAAAAAATATGAGGATTGCATCGAACTTTCCATTATTAAAAACAACGTCATTTCTTATCTTCCAAATTGACCATAGGGTAGCCATAGGGATAAAAAACCAGATAGAAGCATCAGCACTACTAACGCAACACTCAAACCAAAACTGCAAAAAAGAGGAAATTGAGCTTGGAACAACCAGGTTAAGATTCCACAAACCAGCGAGTTTCGTCCATAGGGCCCAAGTATAGCGACAGTGAAGGAAGATATGTTCCGCTGACTCCAAGCAACTGTTACAGAGCGGACACCTACCGTCGGCACCATTTAACACCCCCCTGCGAATTAGATTATCTTTAACAGGGATCCCATTTCTCAAAATCCTCCACAAAAAGAACTCGATTTTAAGAGGGGCGAAACCTCTCCAAACAATCTTCCGCCACTCGAAGTTGTCTTTCAAGCCAGCATAGTACAATTTCCGGAACGACTTAACAGAAAAAACACCGCTGCCTTCGCCACTCCAAACCAGCGAATCAAAATTAGCGTCTGCTGACGAGAAATTGCTTAGACGCCCCATCAACGTATTCCATTGGTCCAACTCCCAATCAAACAATTGCCGTCTCATGGGAATTTCCCAACGCCAAACTTGATGTTCCTTTCTACCATAATCAGCTATTACACAGTGTTTATTTACAGCAAGAGCATAGATACGGGGGAACTCCAGTTTTAAAGAGCTCTCACCCAACCACCTGTCATCCCAGAACCGAATCGATTTCCCCTCACCAACCAGCAATCTTGCATTGTTCTGAAGACATAACCCTACAGAGTCGGCTTTAAAAAAGGAGGCTTTGATCCCTTTCCAAGTCCACGACTCGAGCCTATGGGCCTTCTGTTGAACGACTACTTCCGAACTAGCCTCGTTTACTTTTGCACATACCACCCTCTTCCACACATTACCCGGCCCCGCTGCAAATTTAAAAATCCACTTTCCCAGCAACGCTCTGTTTAAGAGACTTAAATCGCACACACCAAGACCTCCTAATTCAAGAGGTTTGCAAATAGATCTCCAGTTGACCCAATGCAATTTCGTTTTATCCGACACACCCCTCCATAAGAATCTGGCCATGATGCCATTTAAAATTTTTAGCACTTCCCTAGGTAATTTAAAGAGTGACATGAAGTAAGTAGGGAGGGAGGCTAAAACTGATTTAATTAAAACAAGTCTTCATGAAAAGGACAAATTGCATCCCTTCCAACCCGAAAGTGCAGTGTGGAATTTGTTAATTACGGGTTCCCACAGAGCTTTGGAATTCCTCTTCGGACCGAGAGGGAGGCCCAGGTACTCGGCCGGAAAAGTCCCTACTTTGCAGCCCAGAACAGCCGCCCATTCCGCAATGGTGCTGTGATCGAGACCAATGCCAAATAAACGGCATTTACCCATATTAAGCTGTAATCCTGCAGCAACTTCTTCTATTCTCAGCACCCTTCTGATATTTTTTATCTGACCAAATGAGGCGCCACAAAAAAAGATTAAGTCGTCCGCAAATTGAAGGTGGGATAACGACATTGCTTCCTCTCCTCTCCCGATATGGAAGGCTTGGAACAGACCCTTATTTGCAGCTTTCTTGATCATTAAGGACAAAGCTTCGCCAATGACGTTAAATAGCATTGGCGACAAGGGGCAGCCTTGTCGGAGACCCCGCTCGAGAGCAAAGCTTGGGGTAGGAGACCCATTCACAAGAACAGAAATCTTTGCCGTCGAAATACATTTAAAAATTCAATTCCGCCATCGCTCCCCGAATCCCATTTTACTTAAAATTAGCATCAGAAACTCTCAATTCACCGAGTCGTAAGCTCGTTTAAAATCGGTTTTAAACACCACGCCTTTCAAGCCTATTTTTTGAACATAATCAACAGCTTCATTAGCTATAAAAGAGCAATCGAGAATCTGCCTTCCCGCCACAAACGCAAATTGTGTATCATTTATAATCGAGCTGAGCACAACTTTCAACCTTCTCGATAGCACTTTAGAGAGTATTTTATATATGTTGCTCACGAGACTAATTGGCCGGTGAATAGCATACGGGTGAATAGCATGGTGTTCGGACCAACAATCAGTTTGTCTAGTGAGATGAAGTGTTAGATCTTATAAGTAAAATTAAGGGTTTAAATTCTGACGTCTTAAATGGAATAAATGGGTTGAGAGAGTTACCTCACAATGGACCTTGTAGTACCTAATCTGAATTACTTAACCAATAAATAAGGGAGTAAAAATCTTGTGCCCCTAACCATGCCTCCTTATATTCCTCCTACTAAAAAACACCTAAAAATTAAATTTTAAGCCCTAACTTTAATTTCCATATCCTAAACCCTAAAAAATATACCCTACCCCTAATTACATACACCATAACCCTAAAACCTAACCTTAAACCTTAAACCTCAAACCATAAACTCAATATTTTAAGATGGAGGCACCAATGGGAGCATAGTTAGGGGTAGACGATTTCCACCCTAAATAAGATATAGATTATAAATAAAAATAGAAGTGTCCGATCTAGTTTAATCTGATCGAGGTACGATTTAAAAAAATCATTTAAGTTAGATTTTACTCCAATTTAAGTTTAATGCTATGAGTATTAAAATTTTACTTAAATAAATTTTTAATTATGTAAAAATTAATATTAAATAGCATTATTGCACTACCATATACAAGTGAAAAGTTTTTTATATGTTAATTTTAAAATTCATTTAAATTACTTTAAAAAATAAAATCCATTGAAATTAGATTTTCACTCCAATTTATATTATAGGGTAAAGTATATAAATGGTCACTAAGTTATTCTAAAAAATACAAAATAGTTACCAAACTTTCAAAAGTTACATAATGAGTATTAAATTTTAGTTTTTATTATAAAATGGTCACTTAACCGTTAACTATCGTTAGTAAATGACGTGACAATTACAGAAATTTCAATAATAACACATTTAATCATCCATATTTACACATTCAATCAATTTAGTCCTAATTTAACCCTCATTATTGATGTCTAAATTGATTGGATGTGTAAATATTGAGGATTAAATGTGTTGTTATACAAATTTTCGTAACTATCATGTCACCCAGTTAACAACAGATAACGGCCCAGTGACCATTTTGTAACAAAAATTAAAGTTTGATGACCACTATGTAACTTATGAAAGTTTGGTGATCATTTTGTATTTTTTGGAATAGTTTAGTGACCATTTTAGTACTTTACCCTAAATTATATAAAGTAATTTTTAAATAGATTTTCAATTAAATAAAGTTTTAGTTATGTAAAAATTAAATTAGTAAATATCATTGTTATTAAGTTTATATTAAAACATATTGTTAGATTCTAAATATTAAAGAAATATTTTTATTAGTAAATTAAAATTAAATGAAAACATTATTAAATTGTTTCAATAATTTCATTACATGTATATTGTGTATAAAAAATACTATCAATTTTCATAAATTTTAAACTATTTATTATTTTTGTATTTATATTTGATTTTAGCCTAATCATATCTATCATCTTTTCTATTTTATACAATATTTTTATAAATAAAGTACACTTTTTATGCCATTAAATATTAATTCATTAGTCAGCAATTCATCTTGGGACTTGGATGCCAAATGCGATTTCTTTTGGCTAAAATAAAATAAAATAAAAAACATGAATTAAATATTTAAATATCAAGTTGAATATTTTTGTTATAATTTAGGGGCCGAATTAGATATTATTATTTTTATTAATGTACCAAGTCATCAACCTAAACCTAATGATTGTTAATAATAAAGTGATCTCATTTTGTGATTTATCTATAATTTTAGTCACCATAATATAATTTTTAAAACTTTAATGGCTAAAATAAAATTTTATTGAAAATTTAGTGACCATGAGTGTAGTATACCCTCAAAAATTCAGAAAATTCTTAATTTTTAAAAACGAAAATTTCAATTTTACTTTTATGGGTTTTTTTATATATATTTTTAAAGATTGTGAGGATTTAAATTTTAAAAAAATAAATAAGGTATAATTACAATTTTAGAGAAAATATATAAATTTTAAAATATAATTACAATTTTAAAAAATATAAATAAAATTACAATTTTACAATTTTAGAGTAAAGTACAAGTATCTATTAAGCCTATTTTAATTTTCATTCTCATAAAAATGGAATACTCTCAACATTTACCTTTCTTCTCTCTAATCTACTTAGTCCTTTCTGAAACACCAATGTCCGGCGTGTATTCGAATAAATGTACTGTTGCACCACCAAGACGGAGCTCGTGGCGGAATCCGACGCCGCCAATAAGTTCCCGACGACACCGAGCTCCGGACAATCAACCATATGGAACAACTCCGTCGTTATAGGGGACTCTAACCCTTCTCGTTTCCCTACAACGAACAACTCAAACCGGTTCTCCATCTCTTTCAACGCCGTCACCAATTCTTCGCCGCAATGTAAAACCTTCTCCTCGTATCCGATGAGCTCTTCGTCGGCGGTTTGTAATCGGAACTCGTGTATGTAATCGTAGTCTTGCTCGTTTTGCTTGGTCGAATAATCAAAGTAGTCCGGTTCTAATAATCTTATAACGGTTAAGCTCACTCCCGGCTTCCTTGCCATCCTCCAAGCGTAGGATAATGCTTCGCAATCGTCGGCTCCGCCGACGAATAACATCGCTATTTCACGGAAATTGGCCGATTCGAGCCCGCGGTAGACGAAGATTCCGACTGAACATGGAGCATTGAGAAGTACCTTTGGGTTTATGTTACGAAAGGAAGTGACGGATTGCTTATGGAATGGTAATATTATGAATGCAACGAACTTGTCCTTAGCCAAACTACAAATGTCCCTATCCACGGTCCGAAAAGGTGACACTATGGTAAGTGATTGGATTAGAATGTTGGGTGTCACGTTCACGAATTCGGTGAATGCGGTCACGATTCGATCTGCTTCGGAGCTATCGTAGTCACGGAGGGTGTTGGCGGAGTCTTGTAATCGAGAACCGTGCGAGTCTTGCACAATGAGCATGGTCGATGGTTGGTTGGCTTGTTCGACTAGGTGGAGAGTGAAGACCGTCATGTTGTTACGTTGGGAATCATGGGAGACTTCGAGGAGCTTTAACATTCCCGGTACATCGGAATACGAATGTGCGCATACGAGGAACCGGAGCTCGTCTTCCGGTTTCGTGTCCTGTATGGTTCTACTGCTGTACTTGGCGAAGAGATTGCTTCTCTTGTAAATGGTGGCAATGGTGGGTGGAACAATGCTGTTCATTAATAAAATAGCAACCATTGTCACGGCGTAGTCACCTTCATGCAAAACCTAAATAAATTCGAACGAATTACGGACCGTAAAACGGACATTAAAATCACGAAAAATCGATATAAATGTGTAAAAAAAACAGAGGAAAAGGATGTACCTTGTTCTCTAAGCCAGTGGCAACAACAAGAATGGCCCATGTCCCTTTGGTGCACATAAGCAATCCAAGAGCAAAGCTATCTCTGGTGTTAATGTTGGAGATGACTAAAACCGGAACGAAACTAATGATCTTAACAGCGCAGAGCAAGATTACAAGAACAAATACGAGGCTCCATTTCGTAATTTTGAAGATGTCGACTCGGAGACCGGAAACCGCGAAGAAGACGGGCAACATGAGCCCGGAGATGAAGTAATCGAACCGATTCATCAATGTGACCGTTAGTTCATCGGGCATGATAAGCCCGAATATGAAAGCTCCAACGATGGGGTGAGTGCCGGTCACATCCGTTACAAATGCGAACACAACGGCGCCGATGAGGGGGAAACACAAGTAGAAATCACTGTGGATTTTCGTGTCGTCGGAAGTGTACCGAATGATCCATGCAAGGAATGGACGAATAGTGTAAAATGAGACTACAATGCAAGCCATGGTTGCGGTAATAACAAATGGAGCCTTCATGGGGTTGGCACAAAATGGGATCAAGGTAACTATAAGAATCCAAGACCCCAAGTCACTAATGAGGGCGATTGGCCTAGCCAATCGCCCGATTTCGGAGTTTAGAAGCTTGAGTTCGGTTAAAATCCGATTCACGGCCTGAAAACCCGTGACCGCTAGTATCGCAGCCCATAGAAAACCACATTTATTATTGTAACCTTGTTCTGCATCTTGTACGAAAAATCCATGAAGTAAATAAACGAAGACAATCCCGACGAAGAAAGGAAGAAAAAGTCCCGTTACGATGATGATTACCGCCTTTTTGCTCGTCCGACCAATGGCACGTAAGTCGAGCTCTAGGCCGACCAAGAACATATGAAGAACAAGCGACAAGTATGCCAAGGTTTCCAGTGTATTAATATTTTTCGTCGAGAATAAATCCGCAAAGCAACTTATTGTCCCCAATGCCGAAGGACCTAACAATAGGCCACCCTACAAAAACATCAAATTATAGTGTCGGAAATCAATACATGCATACGGGGACAATCGGGAAACATGTCGGACAACGGTGCTTACGAGAACATCGGAGACTATTCGAGGTTGATGCAGGGGTTTGAAAAGGTGGTGAAGAAATCGAGTGACGATCAAGATGGCGGCGAGTTGGCTAACGAACATAGGCAGAGGTTCGTTGAAAGGGTTGTCACCTTGGTAGATGCCATTATTGGTAGTAATATTCAAAATGACACATTGGTCCTCGTAGCCATCCATTTGTTTCGGTTGCTCCGCTTCGCTACGGTCGATGGTCTCCGCCGGTGTGGGCGTAAACAGGGAAGGAAAGAGGAGAAGAGAAGGAGGGGAAAGGAGTCAAAGAGAAAGGAAATAACGGAAGAGAAGAAGACTAACAAGGAAGTGTAAATTTTGGAAGGCTATCCGTTCAATTAGGACGTTCCACTTTGTGTGGTTTCATTTTGATTCTTTGGTTGGGTTATATATATATATACATAGATAGATAGAGAGGGGTGATAGGGGGATAAAAATCCTCCGCGTTTTTTGGTGCCCGTACTTATGTCCCAACACTAAAAAACACAATAAAATTAATCTTTAAGTCTTAACCCTAAATTCTAAATCCTAAATCTTATATCCTATACCCTAAAAAATATAATATGCCTTAAATTTCCTAAACCCTAACCATAAACCCTAAACTCTAAACCTAATTTTGAGCATGGGAGCATAAGTAGGGGCACCGAAAAGGGGCAGAGGATTTCCATCCGGGTGATAGGGTCCGTTTACACGTAAATTTTGTTTTACAAGTAGTTTGACTCGTTTTATGGGTAAAATGGATGATTGAGATTAATAATACATTTATTTTGACTCGTTGGATAGGTGAAACATATGAGTGAGGTTAACAGTAGGACATGTGAAAATTATCACTTGAACAAAAAAATAAAAAATTAATCTCAGTATCCATTTCTCTCATCCAATCTTATCTAGGCGATTTGTTACTCTTTCTTGATCACCATCTTGCACTCTTTTTCCCCTTCCAAGGGGGAGGGGTTTTTTAATGAGGCATTTGGTGATCATGTATGACTTTTTAATGAATAAAATATCTATTGCCGAGCAAAAAAAAAATACACTGGAGGTGAAAATTAAAAGTTTATACAAGAGTCTTGATTTTAGGGGTTTAGAATTTATGGATAGAGATTAGAATCTAGAGTTTAGTGTTAGAATTTAAAGTTTAGATGTTAGACTTTAGGTTTTAGGGTAATATGGTAAGTGAATTTAAAAAATTTAGGTTTGAACGTATAAACTCTAAATCCCTAAACCTTATACTCTAAATTGAATCAATAAAATCTAAAATTAAGGCATTCGTAGAAACTTTTAGTTTACACCATCAGTATATAAAATAATTATCCTATATAGAAACTTTTAGTTTCGAATTGATAATTTTAACATCTTCTACTGTTAATCCTATCCGTCAATTTACTTTCATTCAATGGTCCAAAAAAGTGTAAAACTTTTAAGTTTTAACCAGTATAATAAAAAATTTATCTCATATATTGGGCAGATTTATACCCAACAACCCTATTATTTATTTTTTATACACTCTTACTCATAATTTGAATATAATTTTAGCAATTAATTATTGGTTAATTTTCACACGTATATGCATAAAAGTAAGGATAATGATTTGATACACTACGGTGAAAACTTTTAGTTTCCACAAGTATCTTAATTTTAAGGTTTTGGGGACTTAATTTAGGGTATAGGGTTTAGAAATTTATGTTTAGTAGTTTAGAATTTGGTGATTGTGAATAGAATTTAAGGTTTAGTGTTAGAATTTAGAGTTTATAGATTAAACCTAAATCCTCAGCATATTACTTTAAATCCTAAACCCTAACATCTAAATCCTAACCCTAACCCCTAAATTCTAACCATCACCCCTAAATTCTAAACCCCTACACCTAAACTTCTAAATCCTACACCCTAAACTAAATTCATACACCCTAAACTAAGTTTTTAAACCTTAAAACTAAGGTACTTGTAGAAACTAAAAGTTTCTACCACCGGTTTATTAGATATAAATCCTATAAGTAATTTTGATTGCATTTAAAAAAATGGAAATTATCATTTCAATGATAAAATAGGTTATAAAATTAAGTTGGACACCGTCGACTGAGTTTAATTTAGTTAGCATTGTCGTTGGTATAATATACATAAAAAAGTGAGACTGAGCATAGTTAAGTACTCAGTATCTTGTGATTTATAGATGAGGAGAGACTCGAATAATATAAATTAGGGGTGTTCATTTTCGGGTACCCGAACTTTCGGGTATCACTTTTTTCGGCTCGTTCCCGGCCCACTTTAACGGGTACTCGCTATCGGGTAACGGGTACTCGGATGTTTTTTTACAATTTCTTTTTTAAATCACTTAATTTATAAAATAAAATCACGCGTAATAAAAGTTCGAATTATATAATCCAAGCATAGAGTTTAAGAATACAAATTAAAGCTTTTAATCCCTGATAATAATAATAATAATAATAATAATAATAATAATAATAATAATAAGGGTAAACTATATCGTTGATCACCATACTTTGGTTAACGTATTAAAATGACCACCTTAAAAAATCGACTCAATTGACCACCCAAACTATTAAAATTGGATCAATGTGACCACCAGCCGTTAATGGGCTAACGGAAGGTGACGTGGCAGTTAAAAAATTAAAGGTATAATCACACATTTGGTCCTTATTATTTACACATTCTTTCAATTTAGTCCTAATTTTAAACTAATAAAATAAATTAATTAGGTGGTGACATGTGTCACCAGGATGAAAACAAAATCACCAAACCGTATTAGGGATAAAAGTAGCATTTTAACCACTGCACCAAGCACGTATTTGTGCTATAAATCACCAATTGTAAATTATGTCTTATATGCAAAGATTCTAAAACTAAGCAACCAAGCAGGGTGAATGCTTCTGAGACATGTATTCCAAGCTTCATCCTCATATAAAACCCCAGGAGCTTCTTTATCATTATCTCCATCTTCTAATTTTCGCCTACCTTCGAATTTCCATATTATAACAGCTGACACAAGCATATTGGTTAAGATGAACAATGCACATAATGTGAACCTCCAATTCAACCAGTAGCTTACGGTGGTCGTATCGGCAGTCGTGATCGGCTGCCATGTATGTGTCGAAGATCCTGATAAGAAACCCAAGAAATTACTTTTACTTGCTTCATTGGTTATCATAATTTCTTTATGAATACTCCAAATGCAGACTTTTCAGATAACAAGAAATCAACTTTAGTAAACAGCTACAACATGAAGAGTTCACATTTCACAAAAGGGTAAATTCTTAAAATCGAAGAAAATCTTTCTGTTAGAAAAAAAGAGTACAATTTGATTGCTGGAAGGAACACTGTAGGAAGAGGAAGGAAAACTAAAACCATAAACAACATGAAAAAAATTGGAGGTAAACAAAAACAGAGAAGAGATTCCTTACTTTAGATGGGATATAGCCATAAAGCTTTGATGGGATTAAAAATGGAAGAAAGGAGGTCGAAATCAATGAAAAAGAAAGATGGGGGAATTCAATATACGAATAAGAATGGTGAGGAATGAACAAGCAAGTCCACGTTGATATATGGGAATATGCTTTGCTTCTTCTTTGTGTCGTAGCTTAAGAGAGACACAGCACTATGTGTTTGTGTTGACTTCTAATACGATTTAATCTCTACATATAAGTCATAATTTACAATTGGTGATTTATAGCACAAATATGTGCTTGGTGTAGTGGTTAAAATGTTGCTTTTATCCCTAATACACTCAGGTTTAATTCCCTCCAAGCTCAGGTTTGGTGATTTTGTTTTCACACCACCTATTTAGAGGAGGAAAATAATTTATTAATCCTCCAATAAGGTGTTGACACGTGTCACCCCCTAATTAATTTATTTTATTAGTTTAAAATTAGGACTAAATTGAAAGAATGTGTAAATAATAAGGACCAAATATGTGATTATACCTTTAATTTTTTAACTGCCACGTCACCTTCCGTTAGTCCATTAACGGCTGGTGGTCACATTGATCCAATTTTAATAGTTTGGGTGGTCAATTGAGTCGATTTTTTTAATGTGGTCATTTTAATACGTTAACCAAAGTATGGTGGTCAACGGTATAGTTTATCCTAATAATAATAATAATAATAATAATAATAATAATAATAATAATAATAATAATAATAATAATAATATGTCAATTCAAATCTTAAACAATGTCTTTTAAGACAAATAAAATATATAGACCATTAAATAATAATGATGCATTAATTCGAATCTTAAACAATGTCTTTAAGACATATCTTAAATTTTTAACAATTATATATACATATAATAAAAATATAAAATATATTTTAAAACTCTAACTGGATCATCGGGTCACCTAATAAGGGACATTCTTGCGGCTCGGGCCCGACCCGAGAAAATGCTTATTTTAGCAGGCCGAGTACTCAGCTCGAGTAAAAAAAATCAGATAATTACCTAGTATTTTATGTTTTGGTAGTCGAGTCAGTTGAGTCGGGTATTTTTAAACACTTATAATATAAACATTGAATCGAATTGCATGTTAAAATATTAAAATAAACACTTGTAGTCTTAAAACGCAAACATCGAAGAAATCAAACTCAGAACATAAGATGCCAACCACCAGAATCAAACGATATGACTTCTCTCAAAATTTGATTTTGGTTCAAGATTATATTTTAGGCTATTTTACGATGCATTTACCTTATTTCTTAAATAATTTTTACATATTCTCTTTAGATTTTAATGATTTTGCATTTTATGTTTGTATTTCCCTTAAATTATATTTTAATGCATAATTTTGGTTTACGCCAACTCACCACATCATCTCATGTTTTTTCAAAGTGAATCTTAACTTCTTTTCTATACGTAAATAAAGAGATGATAATTATTTAAAAGTTAAAAGAGATGGATGAATTTTATTGGCTGAAACCACGGATGACGTGGTAAACCGAGTCCATCTAATTATTTCTCTCAAAACAGATAGTTAAAACACAAACCGATACTAAATTGTGAGTTTAAAACCCATTAAAAGTAAAATTTTCCTTCCTCTCCCCTAGTTAGAAATTGTTCAACAGGCTTTCGGTATAAACTAACAGCAGACCCAGATGTAAAACATTCTACAGTCAGTGCATCAAATTAAAAATCACAAAAATATCTATAAAACTAATGGCAATCATAATGTTTTCAGCAATTCAGAAGAAGATGAAAACTATATGTACACACATATTATATATATATATATATATACACGTATAGAAATAAATCTGGGGGTTCTCTTTAAAATGTAAATCACAAGATTTCTGAACAATTCTTTTTAAACAAAGTACAAGCACCAATACTTCTTCTGGGAAACTTAAAAGAATGATGTACAGTCAGCTTCATAACTTCACAATCCACACTCCACACTTCACCAGGCATGCCTCCCCTTTGTCAAACCAAAGGTAACCACAATCATGGCGATAACGGCCTGCAAAATAAGAACGGACAGCAACGTAAAAGGAGAAAGCTTTTAGCAAAGCATACCCGAGACGTCAATCCTTGTTTCTTAACTAAGATAAAGAAGAAGCACATGCTATCATATTGTGAGGGAAAACAGGGAGGACCAGTCCAGATTCATGATGCATCCGCAAACCCAGTGAAAATATGTGCTAGATAGTAATTAGTTTCAAAGGGTAGCGGGCACATCAACCGTGCAATTCGATGCATTTGGTCTATATTACTCCTCATTTTCTTTGAAATATTTGTGCCGGGTACGGGTTATGATCCTCCAATATGAGTCGTGTAAAAACTTGGGGAAAATTGGAATATACCCATGTAAATTCAATACAAGGAAAACTACTTCAGCACCAATTCTACCATGTAAACTTAATGTGTTTCCAAACTTTTAGGGTGAAGCACACAAGTTTAAGGACTGTAACCGTTCAAAAATTCAATGGCCAAAAAAATCATTTCAGCATAATTTATAGACCAAATTTGTCAATATCAGGTATAGTAGATAACAGAATAAGACAAGAAAGAAACTCAAAGACACCAAATGCAAATAGGAAAAGGAATAATAGAGATGAAAACTTACAGCGATAACACACGCAAGGTATCCTGCTTTCTCTCTATAATACACTCGGAAACAGAGTAGAATAAAAGTTCCGGCATACCAGGGAATACCACCAAAGAAGAAGCCAAGAAAAAACCTACCCAAAATTAGTTAATAGCAAGTGAAACCTCTGAAGTTAATCACCGAAAGACGGATTAAATTTAGGCAAGCAAAAAATGATGAATCTTTGCTTATTTCTTTCTTAAAAGCTCCGTTCCGTGAAAATTATTGCAGCAACATAGTGCACCTTAAATAAATATATAGCTACCTCAACATTGACACCAAAGACTTGGTAGAGTCCGATGCCGAATGTCATTATTTACATTTCATAAGCCAGACAACTCAACCAGATTCTGAATTTCCCCAAGTCTGTCAATTACATGTATTAGCATGAGATACGAATTTTTCACAACCTAACTGGTAGTGAATTGCTACAATAAGAACAATCATTTCTGAACCAAATCTCCTATAAGGAAACCCGAATTGAATCTTCGAGAGCTTCTCAGCTTACAGACGGCGACACGGACGACATAAATACATCAAAATGGGCATAAGAATCTATGTAAAACTCTACTCACATTATTGTTAACACAAATTAATGCAAAATACCACAAAAACATCAAACCCAGAAAACTTACAATAACCAGCCGAATCCAAGACCACAAACAGGAAGGCGAGGTTGCCTCACGGGTGCCGCTTCTTCAACAGGAAAGCCTACGATAAAAATCAAAGATTCAGAACCCCAATCCAATTTAACAATCAATAAACCCAATCAAACCACCAATTAACTCATACATACTGCATAGACACGAAAGTCGATTGTGAATTCCGCACAAAAAATCGGCCGATAACAAAAATAAATAATTTATGCACCTGTGACGGTCTGGTAGCCATGGACATAGGGGTTGGAGGCACAGCACGGCGGAGGAACGGGATGAGTAAAGCCAACAAAGGGCTGCTGCGGCGGCGGTTGTTGAGGGAAAGGAGGGTAGTAATTGGCAACGCCTTGAAACGTACCGTATTGATATTGGTTTTGAGGGATGAAATTGGAGGTGACGCCTCTAGTTTTCTCATCTTGGCTCATTTTGTTCTGCTTTTTCTTTTGTCGGCAAGGGTTCTCGAGTTGTCGCCGTTTAAAGCTTTGGGCTCCGCCGCGGTAGGAATCCGAAGCGGCTGACAAGGCGGTGGTAAAATACTAAAATACAAATAAAAAAAAGGATGGAAATATTAATAATAGATGGTAGATAGTTACGGTGTTTAGCGGATTCACGGTATTAAAAGATGGACTTCAATTATGGGCTTTATGAATTTTGGGCCCGGATATTTTGGGAGCCATATTTGGGTCGGGTGACCCATCCGACTAGGGGTGTAAACGAGCCGAGCCGAGCTTGAGTAGTGCTAAGCTCGGCTCGGCTCGTTAAGATTTCGAGTCGAGTTTGAGTAATTTTTAACGAGCCTAAAAAATTTGAGCTCGACTCGACTCATTTAGAATTCGAGTCGCGTTCGAGCTTGATTCGAGCCCAATCGAGTCAAGTGTTGACCGATCTTTTACTGCACTGGATTCGAGTAACTCTTTATTTGTCACGTTTCATTTAAAATCCTATGAAGAAAAAACTTTGATACACAAGTTGTGTAAACTCAAGCTTGTTAATTTTAGGGTTTAAGGTTTAAAGGTTTAGGTCGTTGAGTTTAGGATTTAGGATTTAGATTTTAAGGTTTAATATTTATGTTTAGGGTTTATATCTAGGGTTTTAAGTTTGAAAATTTAAATTTTAAATTATAAAAAATAAAAAAAATAGTATATTATATTTTCGAGTAGCTCGTGAGCCTTTCGAGTCAGGTATCAAGTAGCTCGGCTCGGCTCGTCAAGAACTCGAGCCGAATTCGAGCTCGAATCAAGTCCAATCGAGTCCAATTTTGACCAAATTTTGACCAAGTCGAGCTCGAGTAGCTCGCGATATGTCTTCGTCTCATTTACAGCCCTACATCCGACCTCGTCATATATATATATATATATATATTCTTTTTCATATACTCCATAGGTTTGGTTATATAAATAAATAAAATATATTTTGAAGACTATTTCAACAAATGATCGTATTAATTTGAGTGGTAAGTTTCGTGTTTGATTGTCAGACAATATTTTTAAGTTATTTTATTTTAAAATCATATAAAATTAAAATAAAAAATAAAAAATGTTTTTATTATAATATTATTAATAAATTAAGTTAATTGGGGGAAGAAGCAAATTGTTTCCAAACAGACCGAACCATAATATGCTGGAAATTTCGATAGATTAAAAGTGCAATGTAGCATAAAATAAATAATTGGGTAAATTCCATTTCGCAACTTACAAGCAAACAGATACAAAAGCTCGAACCCAACTTTGTCCTTCCAATTCTCACACTACCAAATCTAATCATTTTTACCAACGTAAATCCAAAGCACAAGCCATTTCGGTTCGTATGTTAAGTTTTCAAAACACTAACAAAGCTAAGACCGTCGCTAATAAGACGGATAAATCCATTCGCCTTCGGAACCATATCCGAATACCGTGTTCCCGCCTACTTGACTTCCACGTATGTACAAGGCATGATAATCAAAACACGGAATGCATGATCAGACCAGAGGTGCTGAAAACAAAGGCACTAACTTGGTTTAGAAAGGAGAGGCCGCCCACGTCCCATTGTGAATCCCCTTGTTCCGTCCGGCATTCTAGGGCCCGGGGGTGGCTTACACGGTTCAGCGGCGTGGCATGAGGATGTAGTTCCATGGCCTGTATAATGTAATGTATTAAAATAAAATTATAATCAAATAGGGGAAGATGAAAGAAAATACAGAAAGCTAAAGCCATGGTCATTCTAATACCGAGTCCATTGGTACCACGATTTTTCTGTCTCCCCCCTCTTCCTCTGTTTCTATATCGCTGCCCATTTAGTACAATTATATCAGAACTCATATGAAAGCTTGTTTGTTCATAAAGAAAAATCCGAGTTAAGACATTTGAACAAGCATGAAAAAGACACATGGCATACCTCGTCATCTGGTATCTCTTCATGATGCTCACTTGAGGTATTATTCTTCTGATTTCCTGTTTGATCAGGTGCTCGAGCATTGCTGTTTTTTTCAGGAGCAGATCCTCTACACGCTTGCTTTCGCTGCCCATGCTTGCCCTATAACACGGAAATGTATTAATAACAGTTTATTCCTAAGTTAGAGAAGATAAAAGAAACAAAAACTATTACCATTCGATCGAGAAGCTTAACATGCATGCCATTTCTCCAGTCATGTTCATTGTTCAAAGTAGCCACCTAATCCAAAAACCAGATAAGTGCTCCAAATCAGTTTATCAAACGATTAAACTGGACATCAGTTACAAAGACTGAAGACTTCTTTGAAACTTACAGCTTTTTCAGCCGCTTCCATAGTCTCGTACTCCACCAGAGCATGTAACTAGATCCAGAAACCAGCAAATTAAGCAGATCATAAACAAGGCTATACATACATATGAATGAAAATAGCCATTATAAAGAGCGTAATGCCATGCTGACAATGTATACCAAACTCAAAGACGGAACTTAAACACCATGAATTCTAAAAAACGAATCAAGTCCGACAATGATAATGAATGTCGAAATGCCGACTGAGACACATAACTGACAATCCAAAACAACTCAAAATGTTGTTCATTTACCATACACTTTAATGCTTTTTTTGATATCCAAGAAAATGATAATCTCAATGCTAAACCGGCTAGGTTATTACAATGAGGAACAGAAAAGAGAAAAGATAGGGAAAGGATACAAAATTACTAATTAAACAAAATGGTCAGCCAAAGTAGAAACGAGTTCCATACCTTACTACTGATCAAGATATCAGCCCTACCACTTTTCTTTGACATTTCAACGGCATGCGGATCACGAATTGATATTTTCTTTATGCTGGAAATTCAGAAGAAACAATCATTTCAAAAAGGAAGCATAAGCCTCAGCGCACAACAGAAAGAAGAACAAGCAAGTTTGCTTTTATTTAAAAAATAATAATTATACCGTCCCACTTCACCAAATATCTTCTTAATATTCTCCACTGAATGATCCTCTGGAAGATTTTCTACCAAGACGGTGAATAACTAGGGACCACAAATTAGATGACATGAAATTAAGGATACAAATATGAGAGTGAAGCCATTAAGTTCCATAAGAGATATACCTTTGGATCCCTAACCTCAATGGCTGGAAGAGGATTGCGGCGCTTCACCTTCTTCCCATCAGAACTCACAACCTGAGAGGTTTCAAACATTCAATTCAACTAGAAATTAAATACCAGAGAGAAGCAAAAAGAAAAAATAATTCTAAATCTATTTCATCATGGCATATCAAATCTCTATGACAACAGTAAGTCAGAGCCATATTGCAATCGACCGATGCAAAATATAAAAGGAGCGAGTGTCAATAAACATACGAGTAAGGAAGACTCTTTGAGAGCAGCAACTATTGATGGATAATTTCTGGTGAGTTTTTTCATTTTCCTAAACGAAGATATTACCGAAATGGTAACTGCAAAGAAAAGACAAAACCTTATGCTTGTCAATAGCAAGATATCAAGCAATTAAAGATCGACGCAACATAATATTGTGTTATCTGATTTAACCCCTTTTATCATATTGGCCAAATAATTCCATCTTCCTTGGTGATTCAAATGCACCCAAATGCTAATTAAGGTTATATGCCAAAACTTAATACTTATATCTACACAAATGCTACATTTTCAGATGGTATAATCAAACCAAGCACAGGTTTAATTACTTACCAAAGCCTTCTTTGTTCTTCTTAATCAGACCCATCATATACTTATCTGTGGGCAAATTTTCGTCGCTAAAATAATATTCCGCCTACAGAAACAAACATAAATGCATAATAAGATCAACAGAATTCATCTACACGAATATAAAAGAAAAATAATAAAAGAGGCAGAGCAAATTCTAGGGTTTTAATTCCAAGCAACCAAAGAGAAACATTTTGTGTCTCTTGCCTGCTTAATGATCTTCTTTTTGAGATCATCAGTAAGTACATCAGTCGCTGGCGAGACCTCGTGATTCTGATCCTGAACCTGACCGTGCTCGTCGTCATCTCCGTGACCGTGATGATCGTGGTCGTGATCCTCATCGGTCGGCGGATATAAAATCTCCTCTTCTGGTGATCCGACGGGAATGAAATCAAGAGGATCACGCGGCGGCGAAGAACGCGGAATGCAGTCAGCGGCGGCGGCGGTGGTAGGCTCCACGTGGCGGTCCATTCTTGGAGACGACGGAAAGCGAAAAGGCGGGCGAAAAATCAAAACCCTCCCGCCCTTCTTGGTTCTTGCTCTATCTGGTTTCTTCTATCCTTAATTTATAACCAAACGGACATTTCCATTTCGAGCGTAAGGGTGTTTTGGTCAATTGAACATCGTCTTTATACTTTTTTGAGTAAACTACACATTTAGCCACTCAGCTTTCACTTTGCTTCTATTTTGGCCATACAACTTTCCAAAAAATTATTTTATCACCAAACTTTCAATTTTTTTTTGATTTTATCAGCCAGTTGTTTAACAGTAGTACAAAAAATTGTGTTTGGGGAATCTTTTATGAAATTAACATAGCCAACATCCTTCTCTATCGTCGTTTGATCGTCGTCGACCATTGCTTGCGATATAATTAGTGTAAAAAATATTCTCATTGCTTCCCTATTTTTCTTTTCGATTTGATTTTCCTTTAAATGAAAAAAATTCAAATATAAACTTTAACCTTATCTTGACATGATATGCAATCTTCATCGTCTTATCATGGTGAAAATTGAGATATATTAATTTTCCATCCTTTTCGACCCCCTACCATTTAAATTTAGAAGAAAAATACTCTAACACTAGTGAATAAAAGAAAGTCCAAAAATCTGAGTTTAAGAAGAAAGCTTATGGGGCTTTTAGCATAAATTTAAACGGAATTAGATATTTAACAGCTTGAGTGACAAAAAAAAACAAATTTATAGGTGATAATAAAAATTTTGAAAGTTAGGTGACAAAAACAAAAATAAAATTAAATGTTAAGAGATTAAATTTGTAGTTTATCCTAATTTTTTATATTATTTTTATTTCAGTATATTTAACATTTCAAAGCTTTGTGATAATAAAGTACAAGATTTTATCATATTCAAAGTGTAGATGAAATAAAACATTTTATATAAGAAAACATATTTATAGAATTTTCAACAAATGACAATTCATCGAGATTTATTGGTGATCCTCCTAACTCAATTTGTTTTATTCATGGTGTTAGAATCCGAACTTCTAATTTTATTTAAAATATCTAGTAACCCTCCTACTAGATCAACTGGTTATTGATAAATTATATATGAGTTTTATTTTGATGCACAAGCTGTGTAATTTTTTTTTACACAATCCTTTTATAAAATTTAAAATCTAAATCACAAACCCTAGCAACCTAAACCCTAAGCCCTAAACCCTAAACTCTAAATTCTAACCATAAACCTTAAATTATATACCCTACATACTAACCCCTAAACCCTAACCTAAAATCTTAAACCCTAAACCCTAAACACAAGCTTGTGCATCAAAGTATTTTCCATTATATATAAACTTAATAATTTTGTGGTTGATTTTTAGGTAGTAATTTTTAATTATTTATTTAAAAATCATATAATAAGATAAAAACATCATTATAATAAAGCTTATCATCATTTAGGTACACGATCGATTCGTGATACTACCTCAATCGACGGCTTAAAATATAATATTGATACATATAAGACTGTCAATTTATATCTTTATCTCAATTGGTATCCGATTAATCCACGTCATTAACTCAATCAAATTATAAATGAAATAAAATTACAAATAAAATATAATTTAAATAATTATTCTTTACAATTACAATTACGAGTAATACATATAAATAATTGACAACTAATGCCCATCAACTTAAGTTAAATATGAAGAAAATCAAAATCTACATACAATTTGATAGGTTTCAAATCATAGAATACACGATACTGTAATAATAATTATATCAATTGAATGTGTCATCAAAAACTAAAGATTTATCCAATCAAAATATAAAACGACATTAATTTCATGCCTTACCACATTTATTTAATCATATCAAATACTTAAATTCAATGGATCTTTTGCAATCTCATCCAATCCAATCTTTCATGGAAAAAATGAAATAAAACAAGGGTAAACTATAATGGTGGCCACTCATTTATGAGTAAGGTTACATTTAGGTCACCCAGTTATTAAAAATTATATTTAGGTCACTCAATTATGGGTAAAGTTACATTTAGGTCACCCAATTATTAAAGGTTAAATTTGGGTCACTCAGTTATGGGTAAGGTTACGTTTGGGTCACCTTTCATATTTAAAAAAAGTACATCAATTTGGTCATTTTTTCCTTCCAAATCACTTGTATACTCTCGTTAAAATTAGAGTACTTCATTTGAATCATTAATTAATCTAATACACAAATTGATATACTTCTTTTAAATATGAATGGTGACCCAAATGTAACCTTACCCATAATTGAGTGATCCAAATGTAACCTTTAATAATTTGGTGACCCAAATGTAACTTTATCCATAATTGAGTGACCAAAATATAACTTTTAATAATTGAGTGACCCCAATGTAACCTTACACATAACTGAGTGACCTCCGTTGTAATTTACCCATAAAACAATATCAAATGGAAATGAAACTCCCTATTGCCTCATCTCCATCAGAAAATAATGCCTCAAGTCATTTTAAAAATATGTTAACGAATTTATTTTGTTGAAGTATGCCGTTTCAAAACTATCAGTGGTCTAAATTGTAATTAAACCATCAGGGGGTATGTAGGTTCGTCCCTGCTTATTTTAGGATTAAAAACTTACCTCATCGTGAACATGATAAACCTTGTACTTCACCGGACAAGCCGAGTCCATAATTCTGCAAGTTCCTTTACAGCTTTGAAGCTGTTCGAAAATCATCATTAACCTGCCGGGAGAACCAAACATGCAAAATAAGTCATACAGGGACCAAAAGAAATTACCTGTACCGATCGATATATAGTTTTGTTTAACATTGTATCCACCCCATAGTTTTGACAATTTTGTACAAAAAAAATTATTCAAAGTAAAAGACAGTTAAAGGTAATGTCAAAATTCCTTGCCATTGTAGCATAAGTATGTTAGAACCAAAACATAATAGATATGAAATCTAAACCCAGTATCTATCAAATCAAATCATCAAGAACAATAAATATAAAACAGAAGCATACCTGAATTAATCTATAGATGAAAACTTTTAATCTTTTGATGAAGATTGCCTAAAAGGTGGTTGTGATCTTCCAAGGAGATAGGTTAGCCCTTACCGTAAAAACTCTTTGACGGAGACAAGAGTAATACAAGTTAACATATTTTTTGGGACCACTACCTATTTATATAGTTGATTATTAAATCAATCATTAAATATTTATAACTCTTAACTCTGTCCCTCATTGAATTATAAATATATCTTATAGTATCTACACTTTAATACATATGACATGCTTAACATAATTAGTCACTTGATTTTGTGTCATACTTTATAATATATCATATATTTTACATATATGCCCACAATTAAAGATTTTAATCCAACAAAATATGGATGCTCAGTCTTTTGTAGTAGCTGATTTGAAAGATTACAAACTTCCAGCCCCTTAAGATTCCAAATGCAGGAAGGACAGAGGTCGCCACAAGCATCGGCAAAACAGCAGGGAAGCAAAAGTATATACAAACTCTTACTGATGAAAGCTTAAGGAAATTGGACCAGAAAGAACAAATGACCCCATAGTCGAAACGGACATAGAATTGGGGACCAAAATTGAGGTTATAACACCAACAGTTAACATGCAGTTCCGGAGCAGAAGTTCGTAGACAACCAGGAAAGTTGAGATTCCTACCTGATTCAATAAAAGAGCTGCACAGAATGGCTGCTAACCGGACCAGAAAATAGCACTTGAAAATACACCTGAACATATAGGATAAAAATTTACAAATCAACTTCGAGTACCTGAAAATACCAGAAATACACTTCTATTTCAATTACCTGCTTTTGCTTTAACCATTTCTCGTTCCATGACCACACGAAACTGCAAGGGAAAAGTCTGGAGGCTACACATTTACATAACCTCAATGTCTATGAGAAGATATATAAATGTTAAAATCTGCCAACATAAGTTTCCTTTTCGTAGGGTCTAAGTGTAGATTGACTAATTGTTGTGTTGAAAAAATAAACATGTAAGTTAAGCCACCGCCTTGGTAAACTAGGAACCTGGGCAAGTAGGCGTGGAGCCGTGGACTGCCTGTAGAACAAGAAAAACTATACTAAACCGTGTCAAAGAGACATTAACCCTTTACATACTTCCCTTCATGCTACGGCCTCCCTCTAAATAGATGGCACCTCCAAGTGGGAAAGGGTGAGCTTCTGTGTTAAAAACAAATTTGTCCAGTGGCATAAGAGAGCTATCCCCGAAAAGCAAGTACAAATACTTCAATGTTTCAGCAAGGAAAAAACTCTCCATCTTATCTCTTCTCGGAGGAGGAAGTGTCGTGACATCGTCTAAAGAAGTGTATCCGCCAGAATCGACCTTTGTGTATTTCTCAAATGACTCAAAGATCTGCCAACCCCATTCCCGATATCTGCAATACATGATATTAGGGGGGGGGGGGGGGGAAGTTTGCACGCAGCCGCGGGCCGCCCTCTATAAATGTAGAAACTAAATAACAGGAAAGAGAAAGACTAACGAAAGAACTAAAAGAGCATACTTTGGATCTTGAGTGATACGATACAGTACAAACAAGGATTCAACAGTTTCAGGACGCAACAAATTGTGACGATCAGCTCGCTTAATTACTATGTCATTTACATATTCTGAACTCTTATTTCCACCATCAAGATCACTTTCAAAATATTCCTGTTGAAATCAGATCATGACAGCAGATCACTACCCATCAAAGTTATATAATATGCAAAAAGAGTAGCATATATAGATGAATAAGAAAATATGAACGATTTTGGAGCACATGCAAATTAATTCAATCCTATACTGATTTTCACAAACAAGTTAAATGAAACCAACCTTAGTATGAAAGTATGCAATTTCAGGAGCCAGGCCAGTGGAAGTTACCGAATACATCTCAAAACATGTCTTCGCCAAATCTTGTGCAAGTTTCAAGTTTTCCAGGTCTTCAAATGTAAGAAGGTTGTCCTTCATGGCTTTCTCCTTTGTGATGCCTTTAGTGGCACCAAGCGCAAGAGTACCAGGCAAGAAACACACCTGGAAAGCACAGTAAACATACTTACATAAATCAGAGGTGTTCTTTGGAATCCGAAAACAGAGATGCTTTCATTGGAGTCGATGGGAACAGAATCAAATTTTGACTTCACTTATTAATAAAGGTTGACGGAGCAAGGAAACCTCTTGTTGGTCCTACAGGATAGATTCAAAGAGCAGGCTTCATTTTTATGCATCTAAGGATACTGCTGGTTAAGCTTGTTTAAGTAGGTGACTGCTGAATTTTTTTCAAGGCATAGAAAAAAAATTATCTCAAGGATCATAACCACCTAATAAATTATGGACATTCTTTAGCCAGCATTTCTGTTTCATTTAGCTCAATTAAATTGCCCACATAAATTGGAAGGAGGTATCAGTCTATCAGACTGCACAAAGCAATTAAATTTCTACTTTATTCTGCAGAATACTAGCAAATGCTATATGAAAATTTTCTCAGAAAGAAACTTCGGTACAGCAGCACTCGAAGACACATTCAAGTATCTAAATGAAAATTTCTCCGAAATAAATATTAGAGGATATTGGACTGTTCTGGGAAGAGACAATAAGAATAGAAAAAAGGAAAAAAAAAATTAAGGAACAATCAGTACGAATTTCACAATATTGGATATGTAGAGAACAAAGTCCTAATTAGCTGAACCCAATATAATGACTTCGTTAATGAAAAAGGGGGACAAAAGATAAAAGAAGAAGAAAAATGCACCATATTCTCAACTGTACAAGCCTAGACCTTATGTCCTAGAAGCACGTCATGCGGAAAGCTTATCAGCAAAATGTTCTAATGCTTTAAACGGTAGATGGCAGGATGAGAGAAAAAATAACATTTTTCACCTTAAAAAAAGCAGCAAATATCTCCATTTATCAAGTTATTCCTGAAACCTCGAGGGTGGAGAAAGCACCACATACCAGGTGATCCATTTTTGGACTGAAAGAACCATTGGATCCCCAAGGCAATTCCCCCACAAAAACCAATTCATTTGGTATTGTTTTTTGCACAAGTAAGTGCCTAACACCCCTCATTGCTTCCTCATACATATCATACAAATATGTGAAATTACCATCTTGAATAGATCTTAGCTGAAGCCACACTTTGATTAGGTACTCATAATAGCTATCACCTCGAGATCCGAGTCTAATTTCTTCTCCGTTAAATTGACCAGATTGAGGGCTGCATTTCATGGCAAGCTTATCAAAGAAAATAAATAAATACTCACCAGAATGATCTGCATTCCGTACTAAGACAATATCAGGACTAGATAATTACAAATAAATATTATGGTGATGGATGACAATTCTGATAAGTATTAAAATCATATCAATAGATGATACAGTGTATTAGCCTGAAATCATTGTTGATAGAAATTGGAAACTTTACATACAACAAATTTCTATCAATCTAACTTGGCATGCTACAAATGTACAAAGATAGAAAGACTTGTGAAAGAAACATACTTGATGTAGATGGGAACCAGTCCTTCCACCTTTGGAAGAGTTTTGAAATGCGCCAAAACCTTCATCCCTTCTGTTTTATACTTTGGATCACCAGAAATTTCACTGAGGTAATTGAGCTCAAGTTGTAGAGTGGAAACTTCTGAGGTACTACTCTTATCATCAAGAGATGGAAGAGCTGAGGAATCACTTAGCACAACATCACTGAAAGGAATGGCAGTTGGACTGGAAGTAAAAGCAGAAAGAAGACGATCAGCCAAATTTTTTGCAATGTCTAGATAAACAGTAGGTTTTGGTCCCTTGTTTGCTAAGTTCATATCATGATCCCCCCCACTCAAATGATAAGCACTCAATAGACCTCCCAAGACCCGTATTGTGGTTTCAAACAAATTAACTTGCCCTTTCTGACTAATCCTCTCTAAAAGATGCGACTCAACCCATGATCCTGCTTCAGAAACAACTTCCCCAAGACCCATTATCATGGCTGTATCAAGAGCATCTACAACCGTAGCACCTAGACCTCCTAGCCCGTCGACTCCCCACCGGCTTACTGGCATTAGCTCATCATAACCCATAGCAAACTTTTTATAGCCAGACCATGCATGGATAAAAGCCTCCTTTACATTTTGCTGTCTAGATTTCCATGTTTCTTCATCAGGATCGTTTGTTTTACCGGTAAATACACCAGAACTACCATTTTCATTCTGCGATAATCGGGGCGGAAGCCTGGGAGCTCTTCTCAAAAGCTTTTTAAACCTTATGCCAACATCACTGACTACCTTTTGCTCTTCATTTGTCCCAATACCTTCTGCTAGTCCATCAGAAACAGAAGGTGCGCTATTTGCATGAGTCAACATTAGACATGCTAATCCAAATATCATTAATAACCCTAAAAACTTCCCTGTACTACAACTTACACATTCGCGCCTCATGTCACTAGTAAACAATGTCTGAGTGATCACCTGCAATACACCATAAGAGAATGGAGAATAAATTCAAATTAAACATGGTAAATATGTAAATAGATATAGGATTCAGATATCCATTATCCATATAAATAAAGTAGATTCGAATAACAAATTCAAATATCCAACAATATTTGAATAAAAATATACTCAGATTCAGATAACACATAGACAAGGACTCATATCCAAATCCGCTGCATGTAGTAAATCCAATATCTCAATTTGCAAGTTATCCGAATCCGCAATATCCGTATCCTCGGCTTTGTTTTACTATCATTGTCATCTCTTCATTTTCTACTCTCTAATTCCCTTACTAAACTTTTTTTTATTTCTACCTTGTTAACACTGATCAATTTCACATAAAAATACATCAAAATGCAGGTAGTGAATCCAATATATCAATTTGCAAGTTATCCAAAATCCGCAATATTTGAATCCTCTAATTTTTACTATACATCGCCATGACCAGGGATCTAAATAGCGGCCCACGACCGCTAGAGCGGCCGCACAGTCCGAAACCACAAACCCGCAACCGTTGTAATTCCTTCGCTAATCTGTTTTATTTCTCTTCTTTCACACTGATCGCTCACATAAATATAATCGTGTTCACATAAAATTTACATCAAAATGCAGATCATCAAAGATAAACTAATAATCTGCCTATAACTTCACATAAAGCAATTCCAGCTCATCTCATAAAAAAGTAAGAAATCGAAGATTATTATTCATGAAAATCAAAATCCAACAAATTAATAAAATAATGCAATAAGGAAGACGAGAAATTAAGATTCAAATTTCAAAGAAATAAGAAAAACAAACACATGAAGGAGTGAGATTTAATACCTTAAAGAAAGATCGGTGACGGAACTTGGCGTTATCATAGTGAAGATCTTTCACAGAATAAGGAAGCGATTTCGACATGATCATAGACTCTGATCTAGTTTCATTCCTTTTCTAAATTTACCAGTTTAAGATTCAGGAATTTTAACGGGAAAAAATGGATGAATAAACAGAAATTGTGAGAAAGCAATGGAAAGTTTTGTTTTTGGCGGGGGACTGGTTCGCGCTATTGACTGAGATTATTATTATTATTATTAGTGTAAACTAACTAAGTGACCACTCAACTATTGGTCGTGACTTGTTTTGACCACTCAATTAAAAAAAATTTAAAATTTGATCACTCAACTATATAAATAGACATATTTTGACCGTCGGCCGTTAAAATCTAACGGAAAGATGACGCGGCAGTTAAAATAAAATTTGTATAATTACACTTTTAGTCCATGTTAATTATCTATTATATCAATTTAATTCTAATTTTAATTTAATTAAATAAAATTAATTAACTAATCAAAAAAATGACATGTGTCATCACCAGATTGGTTGATTAATTTTATTTATTTAAATTAAAATTATGACTAAATTAATATAATAGGTAACTAACAAAGACCAAATATGTAATTATACACATTTGACTTTAACGGCCACGTCACCTTTCCGTTAGCTTTTAACGGCTGGTGGTCAAAAATAGGTCCATTTAAATAGTTGGGTGGTCGAATTTTGAATTTTTTTTAGTTGGGTGGTCAAAATAGGTCGCGACCAATAGTTGAGCGGTCACTGGGGTAGTTTACCCTTATTATTATTTTCTCTATCAATCGAGACCGACCTGCATTTCACATATGATGTTGGTGATGAGTCTTTCTGAGAGATTTTCAGTATATACAAAATTTTGAACTCAAGACATACTTAAGTGATACCAAAGGCAAAGTTAATACAAATATATAACTTTTTAGGTTAATTTGGATACAAAATTCTAAATAATAGCTCAAATTTTAAGTTAGTCCTTAAACTCTATAAATTTTAATCATCAACCTATCGTTAGCCCGAGTGTTAAATGTAAATTCAGATTTATCATGAATCATATTTAAAAATGCGGATTAAATTTTAAACATGTTCTTGAACAGTTAGGATCAGGAGGTTAATCGAAAAGGGCATATAGGGATCTTACCCCCTTTGGATGAACTGGTGAAATAATGTTTTGTACCCTTCTTGAAAACTACTAATTCAATTTAGTTCTTTTAGCATAATTTTCATCACTTTTGCCCCAAGAATTTATATTTTTTATGCCATGCCCCAACAAAACGTACCTGGTTTCACCCTTGTTCAGACTTGAAGTGTTGAATAAATTTTAGTGTTTGTTAATTGTTAGTCTTGATTTAATAAAATTTTGATGCAACATTTAAGAATGATGTTACATTTTCTTCCTAATTCATGTGCATATATTATTAAAAAAAATCTCATGAAACATGCCTTGGTCATCGTGTCAATATGTTTGTATCTAAAAATTCAAATGTAATTTTAGATCTCAAACGTGATTTTGAGAAAAGCAAGGTAGAAGTAGCTTTTGTGTTTCGTCGTAATTTTTACACTATATTTTTATACAATCGTGATTTTTAAGAAAAAACTCTCAAATATAAATTGCATTACTTTAAAATAAATTATACACAAAGTCAATTCCTTACATCAACTCTACCACCTCAAAATCAAACATGATGATCCAAAATTAATTCTACCACTGTAAAACCAAACACACATTCCAATAGTTTTTGACTTGATCGAAACTTGTTTTCGAATTGTTTTAAACATGTTTTAGTGGAGTTTCGACTCAAATGATCGATTCCTTACATCAACTCTTGTACCAATAGCCATATTAGCATGCTCCATACGATAGCTATGAAATTTGTTAAATTAAATTCTACCATTAGTCTCTGTATTATATATTAGTTGTAGATTTAGTTTCATGCTCTCTAAATTGATTAGTATACATTATGTAATTTAGTTATATTGTCTTCGTATTGTTTGAGCCGAAAATAAAATTTTAAATTTTAAAAAGCATAGAACTATTGATCAAATTAAAATACAAGAACTAAACTCACAACTTATGCACAATACATGCATTAACCATAGAATTTGATATATATATATATATATATATAGGGGTAGGATCCAGTTACACAATGTAAAACACTCTAAGTTTTACACGTTTTTTGGATCGTTAGATGGGTGAAACGGATGGACGAGATTAACAGTAGAATATGTAAAGATTATCACTTGGGGAAAAAAGTAAGGAGTTAATCTCAGTCATCCATTTCCTCCATCTAACGATCCAAAAAACGTGTAAAACTTAAAGAGTTTTACTCTGTGTAAACGGATCATATCCTATATATATATATATATATATATATATATACACACACGAAGCTTTGGTAAATTTAGTGTGTTTTAGGTTGTGTTGCAGAATCAATGTCTTGTTTGAGTAGATTGACTGCATTTTTGAACTGAGTGAACTCATCTTCATTGAAACTTGGTGGGGTTGTCTGGTTCTGAGTTTCTTTGAAGTTTTGCCAATGTTGAAGAGCTTCTTCCTCTTTTTGATCCATCAAGGAAATAATAGCCTGAGAAATAATATGTTTTACATCAAACTTTTGGTCATTTTTTGATTTTGGTCCCTCTTCTATGTCCCTACTAAAATGTTGGTGTGGATTTTTCTTCTTCTTCTTAAAAACACCCCTTCCAATGTGTGTTGGAAGGGGTGTTTTTAAGAAAATTCACGTTATCATTTTACCCGAAATAATTAACAAGTTAACTATTTGGACTAAAGAATAACATTATAAAGATATCATTATCAAATTATGTCAAATTAGCGTGTGCGGACTAATTTCTCAATTTGAGCATAGTAGAGGGGCCAATAACATAATTTGACCAGTTTTTTAATGAAAATAGGTATTTACCTAAATTTCAAGAAATAAAAATTGAAAAAAAAAAATAGGTAATATGATATGCAATATCACCTTATAAAGAGAAGGTCTTGCATCAGAAACACCTTCTTCTGTTAAGCATTTGCATTTCAAAGCTTTTTGAACATCTCCCTACAAGGAAAATTTTACAAGCAAAAAAGAAACATATTTATCATAAGTAACAAAAAAAAAGAAACATAATTAATTTAAGTTCGAAACGAGTGTCTGACATAAATATATGTATGATATGAGTATACTTTTACATTTTTCTCGTTTATTTATATCAAAATGAGAGACAAATATCGAATACAAAATATTAATAGGTCACTTTTATGCATGGTTTCAATGTTATACTCTTGAATATCGGATCGATATTCAAAATAAATTCGAAACTATAAGAAGTAAAAGGAATTAAAAGGAAAAAAAAAACCTTATAGATGAACATTTCTGCAAGCAACATTCCAATCTCATAAGCTTCATTTGGTTTGTCCTTCTTTTGTGCCTTTTTCAATGCTTTCTTCAACAATTTTATTGCTTCATCTTCTCTTCTACTTATCTCCAGCCTTCCAAGAACTTGCTTTCAAACCCAAACCATAAGATCACATTTAAATTCATATGGGTCGGAATGAGTTATTTAAAAACCGAAATTTTAATTATTTTTCTCTATTATCCATTGAACTTTAATCATTGACAAACTAATTCGAGCACTCATATATATAAAGAGTTTTTTACCATTTCACGAAAAAAATAAGCAAAAAATCGTATAGTAATCTCGTATATATCCGAAAATGGAGCACTATGAGTCTACAAGGGTCTAAGGGGGCCTTGGTCCCCCAAGAATTTGGAAAATTCATAATAAGCCCTTTAGTTTTTTTAAAAAAATTAATTTGATCCCCTTAAATATTAGAAATTCATATTAAACTAAATTTTGTTAATATTTTTAATTAAATCCTCTAAAATTTAATTTACCCCTTAAATATCTTTGGTCTAATGACAATTTAGGTCCCTATAAATTTGATATTAGATAAATTAGACTTTGCCCCTCAATTTTGTGTTTAAATACTTAATAAACCCTTATATTTTTAAAGTTCAGTCATTTGATCCTTCCCATATTCGATCTTGACTTGTCCCTAAATATATCAAATAATAATCTTATCATAAAGAGAAAAGAAAAAAGAAACCTGAATTTCCTTAAAATTGGGTTGTTCGTTTTGAACCAGAATCTCCAGCCGGTTTATATCATCGACATCTTGCGTCGGCTGCTCGGCTCGAATATTTTGATAACCAACCAGTCTATCTAAAGCAAGTTTTCCGCCATGGATGGCGGCCAAGGACATTGATCTCGGCAGATTCCGCCGAGGATCAGCTCTCTTGTTCCAAGCACCACTCACGTATTTCCACGCAAAACCAATGCATATTCCTCCGACGATGATGAACGGTGCCGTTACGACTGCTACCGTTCTATATTTGCTCTCCGTGTTAATCTTCTTGGCTGAGTTTGCCATGCCAGAACCAGACCTTTAACTTTCTTCTTGGCTCAATTTGAATAGAATTCTGAAAAATGGGCAATGTTTTATGTAAGGAAAATGAACTATCTTGATTTCTTGCTTGCTTGATGGGAAAAGGAAAATATATGCACATGTGCATTAGTTTGGTCAAATTCTATCATCAGTCTCTATGTTATACTTAAGTGGTGGATTTAGTCCTTAATCCTTATATTCTAATTTTATCAATTTCAGTCTTTGTATTTTTCGATTTTTGTAAAATTTTGTTCCGAGACAAACGGTCAGAGAGAATATAATTGAATTACAATAACTAAAATTTCAAATTAAAGAACAAAATAACATCAGTGTCTTGTCACGTTTGAATCAAATTAGCAAAAAAAATAAAAATTCAAAAATAAAGATTTACGGGCTAAACGAAAAAATAACAAAAATTAAAGAGCCAAAAAATCATTCTACAATAAATATATTTTATGTTATTGGAATCAAATGAAGCTCAAGGGAGAAACTTAAATATTCCTAACCCTTCTCATTAGGTTAGCTGAATTTTCGATAACTTAATGATATAAGATTTCTTATGGAATCACAAAACCTTTAGGTAGTAAAAGGATTAATGCCTTTCCCACTATGTTTAAATATAAGTTTACTTCTTTAATATTTTAGTTAATTTAATTATCTCGAATATCAAGTGGTTTAAAAATTTAAGAGGTGTTCGAATGGTTGATTTAAATAACGATGATTCAAAAGTTAATATTAACATGGAAAATTATTTCATACACATATTATGTAAACGAACATAATTATGTTTATTTCAGGATTTAGACAGGGGCGGAGCCATGTTTATTATGGGAGGGAATTTTATCCCTCCCAAAAAATTATGGTATAATTGCATTTAGGTCCTTTTTAGTTTAAATAGTGGGAAAATATAATTTTTATTCCTCCTAAATTTTAGATTTAGAAGCTTAATAGATATTTGTCTCTTTCAGTATTTGATCATAATTTCGTCTCTGAATTTAGATGTTCAGTTTAGAATTTGTAGTTTAAAATTAGTGATTTGTTTTTTTGAATTTTATTGTTCAAATGTGAGATTGTATAAGGATGGAAATCTTTTGCCCTTTTTCGGTGCGCCTACTTATTTCCTCATGCTCAAAATTAGGTTTAGAGTTTAGAGTTTAGGGTTTTAGGTTAAGGGTTGTGGCTAGGCTTTAAGGAATTTAAGGTATTGTGTATTTTTTAGGGTATAGGAAATAGGGTTTAGGATTTAGAATTTAAGGTTATGACTTGAAATTTAATTTTGTAGTGTTTTTTAGTGTTGAGACATAAGTAGGGGCACCGAAAAGGGACAGAAAATTTTTATCCGATTAGAATGTATAATATTTTTTTACAAAATTTGTGGGTTAGAAAAACACTTTATTAACCCGCATTTGAAATCTGTTATGTTACATAATAAATATAATATCCAAATTTAAAAAAAAAATAAATTGAAAATTTTCAGTTGCGAACATGAGTTCGATCGATAAGGGAATAAAGGTTAATGCACGTGAGAGACTCAGCCCTTAACAAGATGTCCCTAACGTTTGCATATTTTGTCATTTGGCCTCCTATTTATTTTTTTTGTCCAAATATGCCTCTAACGTTTTAATTTGAACCAAATATGCCCCCGTTAGATGGAAATTGTCAGTCAACTAATGTTCAACAACTGATGCTGACTGGACTTGCCACGTATTAAGATCTGCTGATGCTACGTTAAATTTTTTTTATAAGTCGTTGACCGTCAGTTAATTGATAGTTTACATCCAACAGGGACATATTTGGACTATGAATGAAACGTTGGGGGGCATATTTGAACCAAAAGAAAGAATAAGGGGCCAAATGACAAAACAAACAAACATTAAGGGCATATTTGAACCAAAAAAGAATAAGGGTCAAATGACAAAACATGCAAACGATGGGGCATCTTTTGTCATTTTGACTTTTCAAAATTAGAGGTCTCACCTCCACTCCGCTATCCCAATCAGCTATTCACCAAACATTTAAATTAACGAATTTGACGAATCAAACCTTTAATATTTACTTAAACCGTCCCTCCAACCCGGTCGATCCCTACCACCACGACCACCACCATTTTCCCCTATTTAAACACCCTCGCAACATCAACAAATCCTCCATTAAAACCCTTCTAATTTCCAAATTCTTGCTTCTTCCACCATGGTTGTTCAATCACAGTCGGGGACATTAACCCATTGTTCTTCAATCAAAACATGCAACAAAGCCACCGCCGTTTTCACTTCAATCCCAGTGATAAACCTCGGAGACCCCGAATCGAAGTTTTCGATGGTGAAAGCCTGTGAAGAGTACGGGTTCTTCAAGGTGGTGAACCACCGTGTTCCAATGGAGTTTATTACCAGACTGGAGACCGAAGCTCTCGGGTTCTTCAATCTGCCTCAGTCTGAAAAGGACAGAGCTGGTCCGCCCGACCCTTTCGGTTATGGCAGCAAGAGGATTGGAACCAATGGCGATGTTGGTTGGATTGAATATCTCCTCCTCAATGCCAACCCTCAAGTCCTTTCTCTCAAAACCCTCACCGTTTTCCGACAAAACCCACAAATTTTCCGGTAAAAATATATGCTCCATATGTTTTTTAAAGTAACCCTTTTTTGGTCAATTTATGGTTTAGGCCCCTCTAATTTTGTTTTGAGAATTCGGAGGAGAGGTAGGGATGCCCTCAAAACTTTTTGGCTCTAATAGCATACTATTTCCCGAGCTTAAATACTAATCAATTCAGCATTAGTCAATTTAATTTCGAGTTTAAATATTTAATAATTCTCTTATTTTTGAAGTTAAACAATTTAACATCTCCCAACATTTGATTTTAGTTATGTATTTGTTCTTGCGTCGTACAAAATAAGTACAAAATAAGTAAGGACAGAGTCGAGACTCAAAGTTCTAACTCAAGAAACAAAGTATAAGTTTTTTTTAAAAAAAGTTGGGTAATTTATAATTATCCCGTAAATTTTTTAATTTATCTATTTTTGAGCGGGGCTACAGTCTATTCCAGTATAAAAATAGATTAATTCCTAAAAATAAGCATCTTATAACTCGATTGAAAGAATGTTGGTCTAATATTTAAGTCCTTTACTTTCATAATTCAATGCAAAATAGATAATACCGTTGATTATAAAAAAGAAAAAAAATCAATCAACATTTTAGTTAAAGTAGTTAACTATTTGAACCAAGACTAAATTAATTATAAACTAAAGTGTAGGCGTTAAATTTTAAAATTGAGAATAAAATAGGGACCAGAAATGAAATTTTCCCCAAAACTTTCCTTTTAACTTTTTCTTATTATTTTGATGAAGCAGCTCAGCTGTAAACGACTACATCCAGGCAGTGAAAACAATGGCATATGAAGTACTGGAACTGATAGCCGATGGTCTGAAAATCGAGCCGAGGGATGCTCTGAGCAAGCTGTTGAGAGACGAGAACAGTGACTCGTGTTTCAGGCTGAACCATTACCCGCCTTGTCCTGAGTCAGAGGCACTGAGTCTGAGCGGAAGGAATTTGGTCGGGTTTGGGGAACACACCGACCCCCAGATAATATCTGTCTTGAGATCCAACAACACCTCTGGTTTGCAGATTTGTCTGAAAGATGGTACTTGGGTTTCAGTCCCATCTGATGACACTTCCTTCTTTATCAATGTTGGTGATGCCTTGCAGGTACAATATAACGTCCACCACTCTTTTAAATATCTATTCTTTTATTTTAAAATGGATCCATGTGTTGGATCGAATGGTAACGAGAGCTCGATGTCTCTTCTCGATTTTAAGTCTTGTGAATAGAGAAAACGAGTTCTGAGAAAGTTTTCGTCTTGTTCGAGGGATAGTCGAAGTCTGAAACGAGTTGGTTTAGTTTGTTGATTATTTAACACAGTGGTGGATTTTGACAAAAAAATAATTTTAGTTGAAATTTAAAAAAAAAATTGAGGGGTTCAATGCATTTTGTTAAAAAAAATGGGTGTAATGAAAAGTTTTACTAGAATTTTTGAAAATTTTGAATGACCTAAATAAAACATTCAAAAGTATTGAAAATTTAAAATTTTTGGTGGGACTAATTAAAATCTTTGAAATTTTTAAATAACTTAATGTAAATTTTCTAAAATTTTATACTCTCATAATCATTCGCCTCTGATTCTGTAGCGACATTTAAAGGGCGATACGTAAGTATGTACCCCACCATCAATTTGCCTTGACCTTGGAATTTTGATGTACCAAAAAGAAAAGGAATAGTTAAGTTCGAATTTTGTATTTTAGTCCTTATAAGTTTTAGATTCCAATCTTATAAGTCATGTTCAATTAATTTTAACATATTGTTTGGGTTAATTTTTTCTTTTCGTGTGTTTTACGTACCACAAAACTGAGACAAACAATGTCATTGTTAGTATTTAAACTTTAAATCTTAAAGTGACAACACAGAACTTCAACTACTTATTGAATGTCAATCCGATCTCATAATTTGATATTTTTTTAACGAGACAGGTGATGACAAATGGGAGGCTGAAAAGTGTGAGGCATAGGGTATTGGCAAACACACAGAAATCAAGGGTTTCAATGATTTATTTTGGAGGACCACCTCTAAGTCAAAAGATTGTGCCCTTAACTTCACTTATGGGAAAACAAGAAGAAAGCTTGTACAAGGAGTTCACATGGTCGGAATACAAGACCTCGGCGTACAAGTCAAGGTTGGCCGACTATAGGCTTGGTTTGTTCGAGAAAACCCCAAGTACAAACTAATGATGTTTCAAAGTTGAAAATCCCCTAAAAATGCAAAACTTTATTATCATGTCATGGTTATATAATGCAATTAATGTTGAATCCGAATTTTGAAAACGAAACTCAACTGAGTTTAAATTTTACAATTTAGATTCAGTTCAGTTACACTCTTAATTAGAATGAAAAATAATATTTATATTATGTGCATCCTAACAAACTGGTAGACTTGAACCTTGTTTCTACATGACTCGATCAATTTGATCAGGCACTCGCCATCTATTTTCATTGTTCAACTCTTTAACAACACGAAAAATCTATTACTCAACTCTTTGACAACATGAGAAAACCAAAAGCTATCCATGGGATGGAAGGGCGGAGGCTTATAATGTCCCCTCCAGTTAAGAATTGGGACCTCATAATCACTGCGTTACCGATATGATTTTACTTGAAAATTTAGTATTTAAATCTGACCTGAAAAAAAAAATCAACGACTCTGACCTGATCAATTCTAAAAATACTACATATTTCATGCATTATATCAATTTCTATAATATTAAAAAGATCTTTTAAAAATAAAATATCTAATGAAAAATATAAAAAGTCATTGAAATCTCACAAATATTTGGAAAATTTAATTAAAGTAAATAAAATAATTATTAAATTAAAAGAAAAGAAAGGGACTTTAGATAACAAGTAGGCTAGTTGGGTTTTCTTTTTGATATTTTTATTACTAGTTTAAATGAAACAAATACTATTAAAAATTATTAAATGAAACAAATAATTAGTCTGCAATCAATGCAAACTTTATTAATATGTCCTCATCTATCCAATTTTGGACATCTCAATAGTTGGAATTCAACTTCGTGAGTCAAGGCAGCTTCTTTTTGAACGATGTTTATGACTGATGTTTTGAATCAATTAAGTTTTTTTTTTGACCGATTTTAATTATCAAATTTTGATGATTTTTTTAAGACATTACTGTTATATAACTCACTATCATTTTGTCTTGTGACATTTATCGTTCTGTAACATGACACGTTGCATTATCTGGTTTAAAAAAATCTGTTAGATTTAACAGTCAACGTTGGTTAAAAAATGTGAATTGATTAAATTTTTTAAGTATAAGAGCTTAATTTGGTAAAAAAAAATAAGGGCTTAATTGATTCCCCTCAAACTAAAAAGTTTAAGGCTTATGATACCCTCAAGGCAAAAAAATATATTGATCTCGAATTTTGAAAGTGAAGCTTTATTAAACTTTTTAAAATTTAATGAATGATTTTATGCATTGGCAATAGAATTTTTCACAAACATACATTTAATGTTATCATATATGATATTTAAGATTTAAGATTCAGAATTTATAAATCGCTAAATAATTCATACAAATAAAAAATTTTATAATCTATGCATAAAATAATAACTCAATTATTAATATTGTATTTTTTGAAAATGATTATATAAATAAATTCCTATTTCATAAACGGGCCAATGTAATGGTATTAGGTAAACTACTTAGAATTTCAATTATTTTTTTAAACGACAAAAAGGGGAGGATAGGCTCGTAGAGTTGATTTCATTGTCATCTTTGAGTCCACTCAAAATTGGTTCTTTCTTTTTGAAAAGTCGTTCTATATATGTGGGGTCAAATTCTGAATTTCATCCTCCAATTTTACGAAAACTGTTAAATTAGTCATCTATTTTAAATTCATTAGAAATTGATCTTTGTATTTTATGAAAACTAAAATGTTAGTCCAATTGTTGTCAAACGCATGAACTTGAATTACCATATTTTTTTGTTAATTTGTTGCATATGAATTGTTGAACCGTTATTTTTTATTAATTTCTTACATAATATTCGTTGATTTGTTGATTCTCAAGCCAAGGGTTTTAACAATGTTACTAAATTGGACTAACTTTACGATTTTCATAAAAGTATGAAGATTAAATTTTGAAAAATTAAAATATAAGGATTAACTTCTTGATTTTTATAAAACTGAGGGGGTGGAATTTATAATTAAAACCCCTAGAAGACGTTGTCTCAATTGAAAACAAGTACATGAGATGAAGCAAAATCACTTTCATCAAGAGTTTGTATTGACCACCCAAGCATGCTCTATCACAACCCATCAATCAAAATTGACCTCTAAAGTTTCAAAAATCACAAGTTAATCATTAAACTTATCAAACTGTTACACAATGTTACTACAAGTTATAAAATAATGATAGAACGTGATAAGTTTTAATTATCAATTTATAATAGTTTGATAAAGTTCAGTGACCATTTTACAATAATCTGATAAGTTTAATAATAATTTGAAATTTTTGAAACTTTAACAACTAAAAATATTTTATTTAATTCAGTAACCATTCATGTATCTTACTATGAAACAAATTAAATTAAATTATAAATCAAAACTTCAACTTAAACTCGAATTTGTACTTGAATTTTTGGGTTGTATACTACAGTATATTCGTCTCTCTTTTCCTTTTTTTTTTTTAAAAAGAAAGAAAGAAAAACGAAACTTGCGTCTGGTTTCAATGGCATATTTAATGGCACAATCTATTTTTATTAAATTCCAAGGAATATTTGTTTAATATTCCCAAATTCTCATGGTTTAGGTGAGAATATTGGTCCCGTTTATTATATTAATTCAGATGGAGACACTTTATTAAATACTAAATTTATTTTTATGTTATTTTATTATTTGATGCAATGATAAATGATTTACGTTGTTTTTTTTTACTTATCTATAAAATCATTTTGTTTAAATAATTATTTACGACCAAATTTCTATGCCCATTCCTCGTATCATATTAAATAAAATATTGATTATTAAAGAGCGGTACCAAATCGAGGTAAACTCTAAATACTAGATATGAGCCATGTTTGGTAAAGAGACGTTTAGACAAAAATTAGAGGTTTGACCAGTAAATCCGTTAATATTGTTGTTTGGTAAACAACGAATTGAAAGAGCGAATTGGGGTGAAACCGCTAATTTTGAAAAAGCTCATAATAGGAGCTTTTTGATATTAGAGGTTTGATATTAGAGTTGTAAAGACTCTTTTATCCTTACCAATTACTAAAAATCTCAAAATAACCTAAATTAAATATTTTCTCATCTTATTTATAAGCTAATCCTATTTACTTCTTTTTTTATTATCACATATTTATATGTGTATTTAAATTTATTAATTAATTAAATTATATTAAAATAATTATATAAATAATAAATTAATATATAAATAATTTGAATATGTTTAAAAAAATTATATTAAAAATAATTTTATAGATCTAATTAATAATAATTAGATACAAAATATTGATAACTAATAAACTATTCAAACAAGTATTGAATATAATTATGTCCTTATATGTCATTTTGCTTGTTTAAATAATCTAATAACTATCAACTATAAGTTAATTTTACCAAACACTTTTATACAATCAGCTAATACAATCCGCTAGTTAAATCAGCTAATGCAATCAGCTATCAGCTGTCAGCTAATGTAATATGCTATCCGCTATCAGCTATCCGCTAATTGACAAACAGTGCCATGATCTTAAAATAAACGGGGTAAAAAATTATTCTATTTAGTTAGAAATGTATTTTTTTCAATTGAAAATTCCCAATAATAATAATTCTTATTAGAATAAGGGGTAGGTTTCATGTCAATGGCGAAACTATGGGTCGGTCGGTTTAGTAAGATGGAATGTTAAAACCTTAAACAATATCAAAAGTTCGATTCTTAGTATAATAAATGAAGAAAATAAGTTAAAAAGATTGTTCTCATAATAGCATATGTGGTGGATGCGAGGTTCTCGAGCTATGTCATTCAACTTGTTTTGTGTATGTACACATATATTTAAGTGAAGAAGATTTCTTTATAATAAGTAATAAAGTTTGTATTTTCGCTCCAGCTATGTCATTCAACTTGTTTTGTGTATGTACACATATATTTAAGTGAAGAAGATTTCTTTATAATAAGTAATAAAGTTTGTATTTTCGAATATAGTGAATTTTTTCTGATTAATCTGTGATTTTTTCGTTTAGGGTTTCCACGTAAATTATTTATGTTCTATATTAGAAGTAGCTTGTTTCATATTTAGAACGATGATTGAACCTTTCATCACTGGTTAAGATAAAAGAAGTGTTTACCATCTTCTCTAAGTCCGTAATTAATATATAATTATATTTTTAATTATTTAAGAAAACCAATTTACTAAAAATGAGTGCTTGATAATTTTTTATTCATTATGGTTGTATATATCATTGATCTTTTTCTTTTAGACTTTCGAAAATAAAAGCATTGAATCACATTCTTACATTACCTTTTTATTGTCACATTCATTCTTGCACTAAGGTCAAAATGCACATCTAAAGTATATCTTTCTTTTTCAATAAAATCTTATTTTAGGAATTCATATTTGAATTTTATATTATATTATGAAAATCTTGCAAAGTTAATTCTAGGCATTTATTAATTAAATGCTATTTCATAGTACATATTTAAAAAAAAAAACTCTGTTTAATGTGTATTAGTTTAATTGGTATCGAAACTATTGAAGACACATGGAGATTAAGAATTCAGATATACTTAAGCACGCAATATCTTCCTTATATAAGTATAATTGGTGGGAAATGGGAATGTATGTGTTAATTAGTTAAATAAATCTCACTAGATCACGCAATCGTTTTTAGAAAAGCTATTAATTAAATCAATCATTATCGAAATGTTGAATTATTTGTTCGATATATTTCGGATTCGAAAAATCGCCCACTTTCGTCGTTAATGGAGGATATAGGCCATAATAATTTTTGGCAAAGAGAGAAGAACATAAACTGTTGTTTGATTAGCATTTGATTCATACATCATTTTCACCTTCCTGTTAAGAAAATAACACATTGAATATTTGTAGCATGTAGTAAACCATACCCATCATTTTCACCTTTTTATGTTAATGATTCTTTGTTTAGAATGATAGTCAATATCCTTCTAGAGGCAATATTCATATAAAATACTTTACTTTAGGTTTACCTAATCAGAATTTCTGGACCCGGAACTTAATTCAGTTAAATCATATAACTACTCTTAAGTGATATTTTTTAAATTTAAGATTCGAATTTTAATATACGCAACTCTTTTACATGAGACTGATACTTCTTTTGTGTATACAGAATAATATTTTTTCCTTTCTTCAATTTGACTTTGTAACATAAATATTCATGTATTGACAATCGCAAATGGTAATGAGTTAGAGGGGATAGCTTTACTTAGGGGTGCTTAACGAGTTGAGCAGCTCGTGAGCTGCTCAAACTCGAATCGGTCAAAACTCGATAAACGCTCGATTCGGGTTTATTCGACTCGAACTCGAATTTGACTCGAGACCTTAACGAGTCGAGTCGAGCAAAGTCTAACTCGACTCGATAAGTTTGCGAGCAGCTTGTTAATTTTTTTAAAATATTTGTGAATTGTTACTTTAGTTTTAATATGTTAGTTTGATGATTTTGTGGATTGTTACTTTAATTTTAATATGTTAGTTTGGTGTATTTGTGGATTGTTACTTTAGTTTTAATATGTTAGTTTGGTGTATTTGTGGATGGTTAGTTTGGAATTTAGACTTTGAAAGTGCTTTATACACTATTTTGATATTTTTTGGTTAAATTTGTTAATTTATGTTAATATTAATCCCCATATAGTATTGTTAAATTTTGCTTTTAGTTAAAAACAATGTAAATTTTTTAGTAAGCTTAACGAGCAACGAGTCGAGCTTAACGAGTAGCGAGTTGAGTTGAGCAACAAATTTTTTAACGAGCACGAGTCGAGCACAATTTTAACGAGCTTAACGAGCAACGAATCGAGTCGAACAACAAAATTTTTTAACGAGCACGAGTCGAGCACTATTCAACTCGCGATCGACTCGCTCGATAAGCACCCCTAGCTTTACTCCAAAATTTTAAAAAATTAACATTTGACTCTTATTTTTTTTTAAATTATTTTAGTCTTGTTCAAAGCTTTAAAAATTCTCAAATTTTTTTTTTTTTTAAATTCTCATTAAATTTTAATTTCTTTAAATATTCTTAATTAAGTCACTTTCAAACTTCTTAAAAATTCTCATTAAATCTCGTTTCTTTTAAGAATTAGTTTAAACTTTTAGACTTTGAAAGATTTAAGTAAGCGTATCTAATTATTTTGCCAAAATCTGACACTTAGTATTGATATGACTTAATTATAAGTGGAAACAAATCCACTTGTCTAAATTCAAAGTCATATTACAGATGACAATTACTTCAACAACGTTAGAGCATATATATATAATCCTTTTCCCAATGTAAATTTTAAAAGTTTTATATTTTTTAGACTGTTGAATTTAATTAAATGAATGGATGAGATTAATATTAGAAAATGTGAACATTATCACTTAGAAAAATAAAGTAAGGAAATGATCTTAGTCGTTTATTATCATCATCCAACGGTCCAAAAAAATATAAAAGTATTTGAGTTTTCCGCAATGTAAGTGGATTCTAACTCATATATATAAGGATATGATCCAGTTACATGATGTAAAACTCATTTAATTTTATACTAATCCATGACCATTGGACGAGTGAAATGGATGAATGCGATTAACAGTAGAAAATGTGAAGATTATCACTTGGAAAAAAAATAAGAAAATAATCTTAACCATTTATTATTATCATCTAACGATCTAAAAACAATGTAAAACAAATTGAGCTTTACATCGTGTAGGTGGATACTAAGCTATATATATATATATATATATATATATAGCTTGATGCATAAGCACGTGAATGATTTAAATTCAGCCGTCGAGTATGGTTGAACAGTTTTTCTTTTTCTTTTTAAATAGCTATTTCTATTGTTTCTTTGATAAGTAATTTCTCATAAACCATTATGTGTTCTTCATCATAATCTTTGTGATGCATGTACCTTCCCATGGTGTAGACAGCCCATTATATTCATGTTCTATTGTAGTGCTTTCGGAAAATGTAGTGAAAATGATCAGTTGAGTGGTCATAGTGATGAAAGATGACATTGTTTTTTAAGTGACCCGAGTTTAAACAGCGTAATTTGCAGGTGTGCGTGAACTTATTTAAATTTAAACCCTAACTAAAGATACTACATTGCAAGTGGTAAAAGGATAATTTTGTTCCTCTTAGGTAATATGCGTTCATGCAGCGTAGTTTACATGTGTGCGCGTAAGTTTATCTAAATTTAAACACAAACTAAAGATACCACATTATAATTGAACTAAAATGATAAAAAATGTCAAATGTCAAATTTATACATGACATTAAAAAGTTAAAAAAGACTAAATACATATTACACCCCCTAAAAATTAAATTAGATGGTATTTTAATAATATTATATCAAAAAAGTGAAAGCTAGTTTTTTAATTTTTTAATGCTGATTTAAAAATATTTTTTTATTTGCACGAACCAACTTTATCAGTGGTTAAGAAAACGGTTGTTGTTTCTAGAGGTCACGAGTTCGAGCACCAGCAGTTACAACAGGGTAATTGAGCATGCATTGTCAAATGGTTGAGAGTATTATTCAGAACATAAATTACTTGTAATTACCTTAGCTTTCAAAAAAATAATTTTTATTTTAAAAGCACATTTTTCAATATTATTCTTTATTTTTTTAAAAAAATCCTTAAACTAATAAAAGAAAGATCTTTATCCTTTCAAAAAATTACAATTTAATATTTTTTTTCAATGCAAAACAATATTTGATTCTGATCTCACCTTTCTTCAACTTTAAGATAAGTATTTCCACATGAAACTTTATTAGGTAGTAGGAAGCAACTATTCAAACTTGAATGGCATCAAATTTTGTTTAACATATTATATATTCACATGTACATAATATGAATGTGTGAATTCATATTATAACTACATTGAACTTTGGAGGTTCATCTCATTTTTTTAGTATAGTGAATCGAATAATTTGTTTGTATATAAATTTATACATCGATGGTTTTTTTGTAAATGAGATCTCGTAAACTTATTTAATGAATCTGAATTCAATCCAAATTTGAATATAAAATAATGATAAAATCAAATGTGAAGTTCCAACATCCCTAGTGGGACATCCCCCTACACCCCTAGTTTTGTGCCAGCAGCCAAAAAAAATCCCATTGGTTTGGGCAGTTCATTATTGGTTGAAAGCAACCTTTCTAAAACGAATTGAAATCTAAAAAAAAGGTTCAAAGCCGAAAATCTGTAGTTAAGAGATATTCAAAATCAATTTGTTTCATTCACGATATCGAAATTTGAACTTCTAACCGTAATTAATAGATATTATAAAACTTTATTAATTTTAAAAAAGCAAATTATTATAAATAATAGTTATTTTTTACAAAATCAAATGATATACTACTATTTTGCATACTCTAGATTACTTGGATTGTCTCAAAATTAACAGGTTTCTTAATCTCAAAATAAATAGGGTCGTATCAACAACCGGTTGGTCTAGCGAGATGAGGCGCTAGACAAAGTCAAATGTTTGAATCTTGATGCTGTGAATGAAAAAAATTGGATTAGGATAGTCGCCCCATATTAGACCTCTGCAAAACTTGATCCGAATTAATCGGATACCGACTAAAAAAAAACTAACATGGTCCTAAAAGGTGATTAAACCATAAACATTAAAGGGTCATGATTTAATTTCACCAATTTTAGAATCGACATATCTTAAAAAGTAATTAAATCAGAAAAATTGAGGGCTAAAACTTAATTTCATTAACTATAAAACTGATAGGGTCTTAAAAACAATTAAATTAAAAAATAAAAGATCGTGACTTAATTTTAATGATTTCAAAAACTTTAAGAGACTTAAAACACTGTGTGTGAATGGATTATGGGTAAACTAAGAGAGTGTATTATTAGTGGTCGTCGTTTTCATTGAAATTTTATTGCTATTCTTCTGTTGTTTCGGCTGCTAGGTTCATTGAACTACTACTTTGTGTACATATTTCTTTTTATAACATTTTTTTATTATTTGTTAAATATTTTTAATGTTTATTCTATAATATATGTTTGAAATTTATGATTATTCAAGTGTAATGTACTTTACTACTGCATCCAACAATATATGCGTTGAGTGGTGAACCATAATGACCATCACGCCAAATAATACAACAAATTATTCTATAGCTTTTTCCAACAATGCCATTAATTTTTAGTGTGTTTGTTTTAGTTGTCTTTTCGATTTTTTTCACAGTGCCATATTTTTTTTGTGTGACGAGCCTGAAAAATATCTATGTTATCCCTTTTTTATTTGAACGTCCTATGTTATTTATATCCACTTCTCATTTTCTGTAATCAATGCTATTTGAACATGAATCACTGAAGAAGAAGAATTCACCGTTTACTGGCGAGGCCAATCTTTAGATTCTTATATTGTCCCTTTTACTATCCATATTACGACTCGAGTCCAACATAATTATCGAGTAAATCTTGTTTCATCAAAACAATGAAAGTTGCAATCCGACCAGACAAAGAAAAACAATGGGTTGAAAGGAATTGGGACCGATGAATGTGGGTCGATGGAGATTCATAAATTCAGCACATTGTTATAGGGTTGTTGTGGTCCTTGGAGCAATGCTTTGGGACCACATTTCGTTAGGTATCTATCAAAATGTTTGAAATTAAATCCAAAATAAGAAATCTAATGTCGATCAAATAAGATTTCGGCTTCGAATAACTAGATTTTGGAACAATTTTTTTTTTGTTAAAATTTTGAGGTTGGGTCAAAATTAAAGTCGAGTTGAGATTGTTATTTTTGAGTCGGAGTCAGCGTGGCTAAAACCATGCCCCGCTCTGCCCCAGTTATCATTCCTAAAAATAATATTTAAAAAAAATCATTCCTAAAAATAATTGGAGGTAGCAAACTGACCCAGACCCGAATTGATTTTATTCGATTTGAGACCCGATATCGACCCGAACAAGATGATTCGAAACTCGAAACAAACTGAATCGAATTGAAACTGACTCGATTTTTAGTTGAACCGATATTGACCCGATTCAATTTTTCAACCGAACAGAACATACCTGAACTGATTTTCAACCGAACCGAATGGACCCGAACTATTTCATCCAAACCGAAGGCAACCCGAAATAAAGAAAAGATATTAAAAGAAATAATGAAAGATTTGATGTGTATTGTCGCACAACTCACTAAAAAGTCAAATATATTGACTTTATAAAGCCATATATGAGTTTGAAAAACTGATCCAGCCTGAAAACCCGACCGAAACATATCGATCTCTTATTGAATCGATCTTGACCTGACCCGAAAATCAACCGAACCGATGTGACCCAATCCAGGCTGATACCCGACCCGAATCACTATAGACCCGAATTAAAACCGAATCAGACCTGATTCGACCCGAATAGAACCGAAACCAAATGCAGTCAAAACTGAACCTGACCCAAACCGAACTAGATCCGAATGGCCCGTTTACCACCTCTAAAAATAATTAAATAAAAAATTACAGGCATATTTTAATATATTAAAATTTAAGGTAAATTATGCAAATAGTCCCTCTACTATAAAATACTCTTTAATTGAGTCACCCAAAACAATACAAAGATACATTGGACATTTAAAAAACTAGAAATACCAAATTGAAAATTTTGATAAATTACATAGTATTAAACTCTCAATACAAACTCCTCAAGCATAGTTCCCTTCAAAGAACAACTCAAAGAAATTGTTCAAATTTTAGAAGTTGGTGAAATGTGCAGCCAAGGAATTAGGCTTTTATTTCCAGTTAGATATGGGTTTAGGCTTTTAGCTATTACCCTATATTTTGGGCCTTTTTGTTAACGGGTTTATAGTTTATTTTAAGAGAATTGGGTTTTATCTTTATTTTGTAAATTGTAAATACAATAATTTATTTAAGAGAATTGAGCCCATGTTAAAATTTATTCTCGATTTTCTTTCTTGTGGTATAAAAACAACATTAAAATAAAGAAGGGTTGATCTTGCATCAATCTAAAAAAAAACTTAAAGAAATGCTGACTCACAACCGAAAGTTGGATGGCCACAATCCTAGTTTACTTATAGTTGAGTGACAAAATGTAAATTTAGCAAAAAAGAAATAACACTCGCTCAAGATTTAACGGTACAATGATCTGATTGTTACAATCAATTAATTAAGTGATTCGATCATGCTTTTTAAAATACAATGACCCAATTGAAAACTTAATAATAATAAAGTGACCTATGCACCAAAATACATCAAGATAATAAGGAATTGATCTTGCACCAAAATACATCAAGATAATAAGGAATTGATCTTGCACCAAAGTACATCAAGATAACAAGGAATTGGTGTTGCCCCAAATTACAAGAATTAGGAAAAAAATGCAAAAAAGAGTTGATTCACAACCTCATATATAAATTTACTCATAGTTAAATGAAAAAATGTTAGCTTACCAAAAAAAAAATTTTAACGTCGCACAGTGATTTGATTGTTACAATCAGTTAATCGAGTAATTCATTTGTGATTTTTAAAATACAATGACCAATTACAAACTTAGTAATAATAGAGTGACCTATGTTGTAATTGACCCATATATAAAAGGGTAAACTACAACGGAGGTCACTCAATTATGGGTAATGTTACATTTGGATCACTCAGTTATTAAAAGTAACATTTGGGTCACTCAATTATGGATAAGATTACATTTGGGTCACCCAAGTATTAAAGGTTACATTTGGATCACTCAATTATGGGTAAGATTACATTTGAGTCACCCTTCATATTTAAAAAAAAAGTATATCAATATGTGTATTAGATTGATTAATAATTTCAAATGAAGTATTCTAATGCTAACGAGGGTATACAAGTGATTTGGAAGAAAAAATGACTAAATTGATGTACTTTTTTAAATATGAAGGGTGACCCAAACGTAACCTTACCCATAATTGAGTGACCCAAATGTAACCTTTAATAATTGGGTGACCCAAATATAACCTTACCCATAATTGAGTGACCTAAATGTTACTTTTAATAATTAAGTGACCTAAATGTAACCATACCTATAATTGAGTGAACTTCATTGTAGTTTACCCATAAATAAATAAATAAATAAAGGAGCTGGAATTTTTACGATGATGTCTTTCGATCGCTTTCATGTCTCTCGTCGTCATCTCCTCCATAATGCTCCCTTAACAATTCCAATTCCAATTCCAATTCCAAACGCCATTGCTTTCATCTCCATTTCAGCAATGACGAAAGCCAAGTCTGAAGCCGTGGCTTGTTCTCTCGACCCAAACAAAACCGGCCTTCACCACCTTCACAACAACCAAGACGCTAACGCCGTCTTTTTCTACCCTTCATCTCTGCCCTTCAATGACGATCCCAAGTCCGCCGATGTTCGTTCTCCCGCCGCCGCTTATCTGTCGAGGAAAAAGGCAACCCCGCCTCAACCCGCCAAAAAGCTTGTCATCAAACTCGTTAAAGGTGTTTTTGTTTCTCTCTCGATCTTATTGTATTATGTCTTTGTGAAATTTAAATTTCTGGGCATTTTTTAAGTTGCTTGTTATAGTTAATTTGAGTGTTTGATCTTAGAAATTGAGTGGTTTTGGTTGTTGGGTCGTTTTTGGAATGAGAAATTAGAGATTAGAGGATATTGAATTTAGAAAACGGTAAATGAAGCCAAGTACTTTCCAATTTCCATTACTTCTGAAATAGATTTAAATTAAGGTTTTATGAAGATCAGTTAACTGGTCTTAAAAAGTGTTACCTTTGTCACTTGAATCATTTTTCTAGAGTAGGGGGACCTTTTTATTTCATGATAATTCGAAACTGGTGTCGGGTTTTAGGACATGTAATTTGAATACAAAGTTTCTTGTTTGTTTACATGGCTTTAGAACCAGTTGTTTAAGGAAATTCAACTCTCTTTTTTCCCCCATTGTGATGTAGAATATAAATTAATGCAACTTCACTTGAAAAGCTCTGAACCTACATTCTTTCCCTTTGCATGGTTTTTTCGGTTTGGCCTTTTTTGTTAATTTATCAAATGAAATGTATTTTGAATATTGTTCTGTAGCTTTTCGAAAAAATTATTTGAATATTGTTTTGTAGGCATCTGTGATGCTTGATTGCTTAAGTATAATCAATTACTTCATCTTTCTAAACAGCTAAATATCGCTTTTAGTTAGCTGGTGATTGAACCTGTTATTAGTAAGGTTATTTTCTCAGAGTAGTAATGTGTGTTGAGCTAAGGTTTACTTTATATGATTTTCTCTAATTGCAAATCAGATTTTATCTCCGAAACCATGTTATTTATGTAAACTGTGATTTGAACGAATAGTCAGAAAGGTAAGAGATTTCTGATACCTTTAATTTCTTGTGACATTTCTGTGTAGCAAAACCAACGTTGCCTACAAATTTTGAGGACGAGACGTGGGCAAAGCTGAAATCAGCCATTAATGCTATATTTTTGAAGCAGCCAGATTCTTGTGACATGGAGAAGCTTTATCAGGTAAACCTCACATATTTCTTCATTTTCTCTATTTTGATTATCTATTTGTATTTTGACTGAATTTTATCTCTTGATAATTGTACGCGCTTCCCTTAGGCTGTTAATAATCTTTGCCTGCACAAGCTGGGAGGAAGCCTTTATCAACGGATTGAAAAAGAATGTGAAGAACATATATCTGCTGCACTAAGATCTTTGGTTGGACAAAGCCCCGATCTGGTTGTTTTCTTATCACTCGTTGAGAAATGTTGGCAAGATCTTTGTGATCAAATGTTGATGATTCGTAGTATAGCCTTGTATCTAGACAGAACATATGTTAAACAAACCCCAACTGTATGTTCATTGTGGGACCTGGGCTTGCATCTCTTCCGGACACATCTTTCTCTGGCTTCTGAAGTTGAACACAAAACTGTTATTGGTCTTTTAAGAATGATCGAGAGTGAGAGGTAATGCTAATGAATTTTAATTTGAAATATACAAAAAGTATTCTCTTTTTGGGTTCAAAAGTATTAACCTTTGTAAAGCTGCATAATAGATTTAGATGAATGTTTTAATGGATTGCATGAGTATTGCGACACTTATGGATGGAACTCTCCTTCTGCTGATGTAGTTGATGAAAAGGTATAATAATTTGAAAAAAGCTGTGCTGTTGGATGAAAGTAGACAAACTTTTACTATGGTTAACTTGTTTTGATGCCTTCAGACCAACCAACTTGATACCACATTGAATTTGCTAGTACCAGTAGAGAGGTAAAATATTGAAATAGTCAAGCTGCAACAGTATTGGTCAACTTGAATTGACATACACTGTTGTCTAATGTTATTGTTCACTTGGCATCGCATTTTTGCCACCTGGCAAAAGGCTACAGAGCAAGAGATAGTAACATGGTTTCTATTGCAGAAAAAAGTTTCTTGAAGGGGATGAATAAGATGTCTGATCAATTGAACTATAGCCTACTTGTTCATTACTTTTATTTTCTAGGTCATTTTTATTATCAAAACTTCTAAGAGTTTCCATCTACATATTCACCGTTTTGGTTCATCAGAGTGTTTATAATTAGCATCCTGAAATCCACCGTGTTCTGATTTTGATCATGCAGGTTAGGTGAAGCTGTTGACAGGACACTCCTTAACCATCTTCTGAAGATGTTTACTGCTTTAGGCATTTACTCAGGAAGTTTTGAGAAGGCATTCCTGGAATGCACATCTGAGTTTTATGCAGCTGAAGGAACAAAATACATGCAGCAATACGATGTTCCCGATTACCTGAAGCATGTTGAGGTGCTTTTCATATTTTATGTTCTCAAGTAGCAATGACTAGGGCTCTGTATTTTGAAGTGTACATGTTTCATCCTTATCAGAATGTTAATATACCATACTATTCCATTCTTATTTGGAATATACATGGTTATCCCCTCAAGAATTTTGGGTGGATTATCTTTGTTAAGATTTTGTTGTATTCATGCAGACCAGACTACATGAAGAACATGAAAGATGCTTACTCTACCTGGATGCTGTTACAAGAAAGCCACTAATAGCAACAGTGGAAAGGCAACTTCTTGAACGCCATATTCATGCCATTCTTGATAAGGTATGACCATATGAATATGAATCTTCGATTGTTTGTGCACTTTGTGTGCCTGCTTGGTTTTGTATCTTTGAGTAGTTACAATTTCTCTGATTTCTGTAGGGATTTACGATGCTTATGGATGGACACCGTATTGAGGACCTTCAGAGGATGTACTCACTGTTTTCAAGGGTCAATTCTCTTGAACCACTCAGGCAGGCCATAAGTTCATATATTCGGAAAACTGGGCAGGTCATGGTCATGGATGAAGAGAAAGACAAGGACATGGTGCCTTCCTTGTTAGAATTCAAGGCTTCGCTTGACTCAATTTGGGAAGAAAGCTTTTCCAAGAATGAGGCATTTTGCAACCACATTAGGGATGCATTTGAGCATCTAATTAACCTTCGTCAGGTTAGCATTTCTCTGTCATTTGAATTTGGAGATTTTTTTTTTTAAACTGCATTCTCGTTGTTAAGTTTTAATCAGTTCAGCAACGTTCCTAATTTAAATTACCATATTTTTCACACTTGACCGATGGTTAAATTCTGTTTTTTGTTTAATAGAACCGCCCCGCAGAGCTGATCGCTAAGTTTCTAGATGAAAAGCTTCGTGCCGGTAATAAGGGTACTTCTGAAGAGGAATTAGAGGGTACACTTGATAAAGTTTTAGTTTTATTCAGGTTCATTCAGGTAGAGTTCCCATTTTCACAATAAAAATAATTAATTTTACCTTTTACCTTGAATAACAGTTCTCTTTATGTGTATTTTTTGCTTTTCTTGTCCTACAAATTAATGCTAGAGATATGAATGATTCTATCTGTTGGTAATTAAGGGCAAGGACGTCTTTGAAGCCTTCTATAAGAAGGATCTTGCAAAAAGACTGCTGTTAGGAAAGAGTGCTTCTATTGATGCAGAGAAATCCATGATTTCTAAGGTCAGTGTGTTCTTATTTTGTATCAAATGACACATTTTCTAGATCGTTTTAAATTGTTATGTTGTTATGATGCTGCAGCTGAAGACCGAGTGTGGCAGCCAGTTTACAAATAAACTTGAAGTAATGTTCAAGGTCCGCTTCTATCACTTTATAATAAAACCATTAAGAGTATGCAATGAACTAATAATTATGTAACAAACTTTTTGTGCCGTGAGGATGGATTATACAGATAACTATTGAAGTAATAGAATCGTGTAAGAAGAGAAGAGAAAAGGATTCTAGATTCATCTTTCGTTTCTTGGATTACCTTCTCATGTATTGGTCAATGTAGGATCTGACAATCTGCAAATCTTATGGAGTGTGTAATGATGGAACTTATTTCTATGCGACTGGATTCTTATGCTTTGAATATGTTTACGGTGCAAACCATATTGTACTCTTAAACTTTGGTAGTAGGGTACCTGGAAAAGAAAGAAATAGCATATTGAAAGGCATGCTTGAATTGAGTTTCCTTCCAGTTCGAGGAGAAAGTAATAATATGAGATTAATTTGAATGCAATTTTGATGCAATTGTTTCGTAGATTAGAGCTTTAGCTTGTGTTAGTAATTAAATCACCTCATGTTCAATTATTGACCTTGCCTGGTGAATTTGGTGCAGGATATTGAACTATCAAAGGAGATAAATGAATCATTCAAGCAGTCATCCCAGGCCAGGACGAAGCTTCCATCGGGAATTGAGATGAGTGTCCATGTTTTAACAACTGGGTAAATCATATTTCATCATTATCTCAATTAAATCGTATGTGCATAATCTTTTAGTTACGTTTAGGTATTTAATTCTCTTTTGGCCGCTGAGCTTCACAGGTACTGGCCAACATATCTACATACGGTTCTTCGGCTTCCTCACGAGTTGAATGTCTATCAGGTTTGCTGCTGGTTTTAGGATGAAATGTTCACCGTTACAGACACCGAGAAGTTACCTTTATCATGAAATTATCTAACGCAATATTCTAGTTGGTGTAACAGGACATCTTTAAGGAGTTCTACTTAAGTAAGTACAGTGGGAGGCGCCTAATGTGGCAAAACTCATTAGGTCATTGTGTGTTGAAAGCTGATTTTCCCAAAGGTAAAAAGGAGCTCACAGTTTCCCTATTTCAGGTTGGTGCCATGGTGTCTCGTCGACCCTTGTTTTCCTGTTATAATGTTTTGTACAAGCTGATATATTCTGACAGTTTTCTCGTTTTGTTTTCATTTACCCTCTAGACTGTAGTTCTGATGTTGTTCAATGATGCCGAAAAGCTTAGCTTTCAAGACATTAAGGAGTCTACTGCCATAGAGGATAAGGAATTGAGAAGGACCTTGCAATCTCTTGCATGTGGGAAAGTACGAGTCCTGCAAAAGGTATGCCATTACATTATTGCAGTTACCATTTTAATTTCGTGTTTGCGTCATTATCTTTTTTATCTTTGTTCCATAGCCCATTTTCTTCTTATTTTCCTTCTCCGTTTGAATTCATGTACTTCAGTCTCCGAAAGGGAGGGACGTGAGAGATGATGATTCATTTGTTTTCAATGACGGATTTTCTGCTCCTCTCTATCGTATAAAGGTACATCTATTTGCATTTTGTCATCTCTTTGCTATTCGACTTAATTCCCATATAGAGCGGTTTTATTACTGAACTTTCTTTTTTGGAATGCAGGTAAATGCAATCCAGATGAAAGAGACAGTGGAGGAGAAAACAAGCACTACCGAAAGAGTATTTCAAGACCGTCAATATCAGGTTCAGTTTGGCTTTGCTTCGCACCTGCATTTCCTCTCTTTCTATCCACGAAATATATCTCACATGAAAGAGCTTAACTAAAAATATGCTCTATTACTCGATTCATCACAGATCGATGCTGCTATTGTTCGGATAATGAAGACAAGGAAAGTGTTGAGCCACACTCTTTTGATAACTGAACTCTTCCAACAGGTAAGTGTATTCTTATTGTTTACATTGTATAAACCTGTCAACTTTAACTCGAACCCGAAAAAAGAAAAAGCCAGCCCCATTGATTCATTTGAAGAATGGAACTATTCTTCCATGTATGATGATTAGATCACTTCCATCGGTGATCTCTCAGTGGGAGATCGAACTGATAACATGTTTTGTAAGTTGCAATTCAACATATATTGAGAATGTCTTCGGTCATTGAACAGCTTAAGTTTCCGATAAAACCGGCCGATTTGAAGAGAAGAATCGAGTCTCTCATCTACAGGGAGTACCTGGAGCGAGACAAGAACAACCCACAAATATACAATTACTTGGCATAATTGTTACCTTCTCTTTTCCCCCATTTTTGTTGATGCTAGAAATCTTCTTGTAAATGGCACTGCAAACTTTGATCTTCTCTGAAACCCCTTGTTAGATCCATGTACAGTAACTTGTAGTAATCAAGATTGTAATTATAAAGCATATATTTAGCCTTTTTATGGTTATATTGACCGTATATCATCGACGTGGCATCATTTTACGTGTGAACGATTATAGTTTTGGCCTCTAAGACTTTTGGTATCCGATAATCGCATTGAGTCTCGATTATTCCGGTGTTTAAGTCGGATTAGAGTTCAAACCATCGGAAAACTCTTCCCATATTTGTTTCTCCATTCATGATAAGGACATCAAATTCTTTACCATTGCAGTATTGATATTTATATCTAATAAATAAAAAGATATTAACATTAGATAAACATCATATGTGACCTAGTTTCGAATCTGAACGACATAGAAATATTGAATCGGTTAGTATGGGCGTAGCCACATGGGGGCTATGTACCCGTGTTTATATAGTCGTTAATGGTACATTTTCTCATATATAATGTATGTATTGTACCGGGTCTATGAAAACAAATAGATAGGCACAAAGATGGTCTTACATTTCATTATGATAAATGATATTAATTTAATGATATATATTAATTAGATCAACAAATGAATCAACGAGATCTTCTTATTTAATAACCGGATTAATTAATTTTATTTGAACAAACAGAAAGTTCATAATGAACTTAAAATTATTGTGTACATTTATTACTGGAGGTTGGGATTGGGACCAGCTTGCTCTCCATCTTCAACCTCTAGCGCTAGCCTGTATTCAAAATATCTCACCTCCAAATCTCGTTCTTGGTTCGGATGTTTGTTATTGGCAAGGTAATTAGAATCGCTTTTTCTCGGTCAAGAGTGCATATATTCGCAATTCCATTTTTAGTTGGAATGAAATTGATCCATGTTGGAAGATGTTGTAGTCTTTGAATATACCGGAAAGGATTCGTGATTTTTTTTGTTAGCCATCCAAGACAAATTGCTCACTAATTCTATTCGGTTCTCACGTCACCTTGCTCCTTCTGCCACGTGTGATATTTGTGAGTCGAGCGAAGAATCTCTATTACATATTCTTCGCGATTGCTCGGATATGCGCTCGCTTTGGCTGTCTTTGGTCCCTGGCGGACTTGATCCATCAATTTTCGCACTCCCTCTTCGTGATTGGCTGTTGGGTAACTTAGGTAGTTCATCTCTATGTTCGATGATTGTAGGGCCTTGGAACCTGTTGTTCGCCTCTCTAATATGGCAAGCATGGAAACGTCGTAACGGAGCAATCTTTCAAGGTGATTACTTACCCCAAATTCGCTGCTAAATATCAGTTTATCTTGGGCACGGTTGTATGTCTCCTCCGCCCAACGTCGGCCTACGCGTAATCACGCGGTTGAAACGATCTAGTGGCAAGCTCCTCCACAAGGCTGGCTTAGCATAAATTTCGATGGCTCGGTTTCCACCACGTCCGACTTTGGCACAATAGGAGGTGTGCTTCGGGATCATAATGGCAACTTCCTTGCCTCTTATAATAAACGTGTCGGCATCTCTACTGTTTTACAAGTCGAGCTTTGGGGTGTTTATGAGGGTCTCCGACTCGCTTATGGCCAAGGTCATAGTAGTGTCATTGTCCAACTTGACAGTTCCGACGCTTACCGGTTGCTCTCCAACCCCTCGTCCTCACGCGCTGGTCCGGGCCATATCTTCTCTACTTGATCACTCATGGACTGTCAACTTTGCTCTCATCCTTCGCGAAGCGAATATATCGCTGATTTTATGGCCAAACTTGCAGCCCCTCTCTATGGTTCTCTCATGCTTTATTCCTCTCCCCATCCCGACCTTTTAAGACTATTACATAGAGATATTTCTGACTTTCTTTACGTTCGGCTAGTAGGGATTTAATGTAACGACTACGGCCTCTCTTTCATTAAAAAAATCCACATTAAAGAAAAGGGCAGGCCTGGCCCCTGCAGCCCATTTTATTTTTAGTTCGGACGCTATAAAATTTAAATTATAATTTATTTTACTTGTACAAATAGTATGAAATAGTTCTTATTCTATTCATACAACAAGCGATTTGATTTTGAGTCGTACAGTACGTAAGAGAATTTAAGCTTGTCGTACTTGAAGTCACTAGATTAAATTTTATTAGTGACATCTTTTGGTCTTTTATTTTTTTTATTCTCGGCCCCTCAACTTTAACTTTTAATTCTTGACTTCACCTTTGTCAGTTAGGCAACCATTATGAATATGATAAGTCTGTAGTGGGTCTGAACAGATGTAATATGTTTGACCGCACAAGATCTTTAAAGAAAAAAAGCTTCAAAAATGAATTAATTTAAATACTAAAGATTGATTTTGAACTAATGGTAAAACACATGATCAAAGCAGGATGTCACGCATACAATAAATCCGTACATATGCAACCACTGGTTCAGCTACTACTTGCAGAGTTGCTCGACCGCTGTCACGATCTGGGCAGGCTGAACGACGGTCCATTCCTCCAATGTTCCGGCGTATGGTGTAGGGACGTCCTGTGAAGATAAGCACATGATAGGAGCATCCAAATAATCATGGAAATTCTCGGTAACGGCAGCTGTCAAGCTAGCACCAATACCACCGGTCCGCATGCACTCTTCCACAATAAGAACACGATGAGTTTTCTTCACCGAGTTCCCGATGGTGTGAAGATCGAATGGTTTCAAGGACCTAATATCGATTACTTCGGGATCATAACCCTTGTTCACCAATGTTTTAGCTGCCTGCATCACATGATATCTCATCCTTGAATAGGTGAGAATAGTGACATGTTCTCCGGGCCTTACCATCTCGGCTTCCTCGAGATTGCAGATATAATCCTCGTCTGGGATTCTCTCCTTGAGGTTGTACAACAAAACATGCTCGAAAAGTATAACAGGGTTCTCGCTTCTGATTGCAGCCTTCATTAAGCCCTTGGCATTGTAAGGGGTTGAACATGCAACCATTTGGATTCCAGGGATCGACTGAAAATATGATTCGAGACGTTGAGAGTGCTCAGCCCCTAGTTGACGTCCAACACCACCAGGTCCACGAATGACTATCGGTATGGTGAACTGGCCACCAGACGTATAATGAAGCATACCACAGTTGTTGGAGATCTGATTAAAAGCAAGGAGGAGGAATCCCATGTTCATACCCTCAACAACCGGTCTTAGACCAGTCATGGCAGCTCCGACTCCCATGCCGGTGAAGGAGTTCTCTGCAATAGGGGTGTCAAGAACCCTAAGGTCCCCAAACTTTTCAGCCAATCCTCTGGTCACTTTGTATGATCCTCCATAGTGACCAACATCTTCACCCATGACACATACACGCGGATCCCTATCCATTTCTTCTTCCAAACCCTCTCGCAGAGCTTCGAAAAGTAAAAGCTCATGCCTGGACATATAACATCGATCTAGTTAGATATACCACCGATAAATGATTCTACCATCCATCCATAAAAACGAAACAAAAGACGAGATAGTGATAACAGGTATGAATGCACAATTTCGACCATGCAACATAACGCCATTCAAAGTTCCAATGCACAAAAACGTATACATGTATACATACATGCGTGCATACAACAAACACACAAATGACACCCTTTCTATTCGACATTTGAGGCGCGTGTCCATGGCATCCAGTTGATGACAATATAAGGGCCGAGATGACTCACTGCACTATAAATTGCACAATTGCAACAAAAAAAAGGAACAATGCTCGTCAAAACGAAGGCATGAATTGGAACCAGAGACAGAACTACATGGGGTTAGAGGGGCAATCACCCCCCCACCGCCGAAGAATTTTTTTTTCTCGCTTTTGTCCCCTTATTTAAATTTCTTTAAGAATTGGTTTATTTATAAATTTGCCCCCCACTTTCAAACATTTATAGTTTGCCCCCAACTCCAAATACTGGCTCAGTCCCTTATTGGAACAGTGTAATTGGGCTCGGCTCAGGCTCGAGGCTCGTCAGGCTCGGCTCGACTCGAAATGAAAAATTTTGTTATGGTGTTTTTTTTTTATAAAAGATTAGTTAAAAATCTCTTTCATAACCAACACTAAAACGAAATTCAATGACCGGAAAGAGAAAAAAGTTCCAAAAATTAGATTAATCTAAATAATCAATAAATATTTTTATAATACAAACACATAATTAACGAAAATACAAAATCAAACAACAACCAACTAATAAAAGAAAATACAAACACATAAATAATTTTAGTGCATATGTAGATTCCGAGCTTGTTAATGAGCTTTTCGAGCGAGCCTGGGTAGGCTCGACTTGTTAAGGTTTCGAGGTGAGTCGAGCTCACACGAGCCGAGCTTTGACCGAGACGAGCCCGAGTAGCTCGCGAGCCGGTCATGCTCATTATCAACCCTAATTGGAACACATCTAAAGGGAGCAATTGATCAAATCAAAGCCAAACAGCATAGTACACTTAACTACTAGCTTGTAACTTTCTTAAAAAGGCTAATATAACAAGGATTGAGCAATTGAGTACTACAATGTAAAACTACTTCGTAAAGTTAACTTTGAATTAAAAACAAAAAATCATACCCTGGTTTCGAAGATGACGAAGCTGGAGAGCTATCAGATTTGGTCTAAAAGAATTACACAAAATACAATCAAATTTAGTAACAAAAAAACCTAACTATTAAAATTCAGGGGAAAAAACGAGAGAGGAGAAAGCATTACTGCAACTGCATTGACAATCAATTGTTGAGCTCTTCGAACTTTGGGATTAAGATCAAAGTTCACGCTTCCATCAGATCTGGCAACTACAAAGCTCGCTCCTTTCCTCACTGCATCAAATCGAATTTCATTAAAAAAGTTGAATTGAAATGAAAAAGACAAGAGAATTGAAGAAAAACTCGAGTATATCGAACCGGGGAAGGATCTACGAGGAGAGCAAAGGAGTTTCTTGGAATCGAAAGAATTGGACGGTGACGATGATAAAGCTGCAACAGCTGCTCCAACTCCATGGAAGCTCGTAGCCATCGGATTTCGATTTGCACCCGCGAGAAAAGAATGAAAAGGAAAATTAATTAAATTTCAAAGAAATGGAAATGGAATTGCATTTTGCATATGAATCAGTGAGATTTTATACGAGCAAAAAGAAGAAAGCGGCGGAGATTTTGAGGATTCTTTGGTTAATTTATTTTGGTATATTTATTGTTTTAGTCCCTTCATATGAACCTTAAGTTAAATCTTCGGGTAAACTACATAAACGGTGACTAACGTTTGGTTAAATTTCTTTCTTCACCACTGAAGTTTGTAAAATTACAAAACGGTCACTAATATTATCGAAAACAAAAGGGTAAACTATACAAATGACCACCCAACTATGGGGTTGGTGTCGATCTGACCACTATATTTTCAATTGCGTTAAATAAACCACGTAACTATTTAAGTGGTTCCAATGTTGCCACCTGCCGTTAAAAAATAGACGACACAGCTGATGTGGAATATTTTGCTTATTTTTTTTCCACGTTGGATATATAAAATAAATATTTATATGCCACCTCAACATTTATAATAAAATAGACATTGAGTTTTGTCTATTTAAAGAAACCCTAATCTCTAATGTCTGAATTTTCAACCATTCTTACGATTTCACCAAGAAAAAAATTTGTTCAAGGTTGTAGCGGGTTATGGAGGCAGAGAAGAACCGGGTATGCTATTGTGGAGCTCGTTCTACGCTAACAACAGGTTGGACTGATGAAAATCCAGGTAGGAGGTTTTGGGGTTGTGGAAATTATGAAAAAGGCGTTAAGGGCTGTAAGTTTTTTTGCTGGTATGATCCACCAGTGAATGTTAGGTTGAAAGTTGCCATTGTTGGTCTTCGTAGAAGGATTGTTGCTATGGAGAATCAAAGGAAGAAAGAAAGAATTTTGGGCATTTTGGGTCTTGTTGTTGTGTTTTTTGTTGAATTTTTTTTGAAATATTATTCTCTTAATTGGAATTCTGGGAATTCTCTTAATTTCGAGTATTGGTGTTGTGGGAATTCTAGAAATTTTAGGTCTCAGTATTATGTAAATCCAAATTATAGTAACTGGATTTAGTTTTTTTTCTTCGAAAAATCATCTTAGTAATGTGTATGAATTTAGGGAACTGTATTTTGTGTTTAGGTTATGTAAAATGATCCTACTTGTGCAATGAAAAAATCAATTTGATGAATGCATTATTGACCATTCATTAGAACTTATTGATTGTGTACAAGAAATTACATAAAACAAATGTATTTCATTAGAACTTAATAACTGATAATTACATAAAGCAAGTGAAGTAAATATATTGACTAATACATGTGTTTGAGCATGTAATTCATACATCACTCCAAAAATTGACCTAGTAAAGCAAGTCAGACAAAATACATGTGATATTTGTTTTCACAACAATATAACCTAGTTTGGTCAAATGTTTGCAATACACAAAAAAGAACAAAAAGAATCTGTTGTGAACAGACTCAATGATCAACCCTTGGAGATGGTTGACTTGCACTACTTTCCTGGCTCATATGTGTAGTGGGGGTGGGCATCCATCTAACAGTATGGACTTGTGGAGTTGATCTTGGAGTTGAGGTACCAGCATGGCTGGTTGTTGTTGGGGTGGTTTTAGTATGGCTTGTTGTTGGGATTGTTCCAGGTCTTTTAATCTGCAAAAAAATGGCAAATTCTTCAACCAAGTAAACCCAAAAAAATGAAATTATGCATTTGATTTAAAAAAATTAATCTTACTGGCAGTTTTGAAATTTTGGGAGCTCTTGCAGAAGATGAGGATGCTTGTCTTCTGATATTGGCACCAACCTTCCACTTACAAGTTCTAATATTATGTCCACTTCCTTTACATTTTTTACAGTAAATTTTGACACCCCTCTTTGACAACTTACCAAGCTGAGATGGTGGTTCACCAGCCTCTCTTCTTCTTTTCTTGTGTGGTCTTCCTGGAGTTCTTCTAAATATAGGTGGTAGGATAGGCTCCAATGTTTGTTCATTACTCCAATGTTTGTTCGTTACTCTATTGTTTCTCACCTCTCACTGGACTTATCAAGTGAGAATAAATAGCCCTTTGAGTCTCCATGAAATAACAAGGATGAACATACTTTTCTGGCCTATCTGGAAGTGATAAAATGACAAAAATTGCATGCACACAAAGAATGCCTGCATGGAACAAATATTAAATTAACAAAGGGTATTCTACTATTGTATAAACAGTTATAAACAGTTATAACTTAGGGCATTCTACTATTGTATAAACAGTTATAAACAGTTATAAAAAAGGGTAAACTATACTAATAAATCAGTCCAAATAAAACACATGCTTAACTATACTAAAAATCAGTCCAAATAAAAAAAAGGTAAACTATACTAATAAATCAGTCCAAATAAAAAAAAGGTAAACTATACTAATAAACAGTTATAACTTAGGGCATTCCACTATTGTATAAATAGTCCAAATAAAACACATGCTTAACATAATGTAATAAACTCAACAAATACCACATTTTCTACTTATACCTGTTAGTTCCCATTTTCTGCAAGAGCATGTCCAAGCTTGAATGTTAACAGAATGTTGAGTTGAAGGACCACATGAAACTTGATACATGTGTCCACCAGCATAAATAGGCCAACAATTGCAATAAAAATGAACAGTTAGCACAAGTTAAACAAAAAATAAATATTATTTTAAGTAACTAATTATATCTATGTGCTAGTGATGTTGCATGGTCAAGCTTCTTTTGAATTTTAGGGCACAGAACTCCAGTCTATTTTCAGCCAGATCTTTTCTTTTAGCTAACCTTTGCATCATTTTTGTTTTGATTACCTCCACCATTGTGATAATTGGTTTGTCTCTAGCTTCAACAATTAACTGATCATACAAAACAGTACAAAGTTAGTATAAAATTATTTGTATATTTGTAAATAACTAATTTACAGTAAGAAAAAATACCTTATTGAAACATTCACAGTTGTTATTCAGAAGCATGTCTGACTTGCATGTGATAGAAAAGTGTGACTTGGACCACATCCTTGGGTCTTTAGGTGCCAACAATTTCCAAATTTTTTCTGACAAACCCTACAAAAAGTGAAAGTTAGTATTCATATATAATTCAGTAAAATATAAAAATAATTTTAAAATTTAAATAATGTACCTTCAATTCAGCCATGGCAGATTCAAACTCCCTAGGATATGTTGCCTTTACAGCTTTCCATAGTTGATCCTTAAGTGTTTTTCCATCAAAACCGTTAATTTTAGAGTTAGAGTACAAATGCCTAACACAGGTTCTGTGTTCAGAATAAGGGAACAGTTCTGACACAGCTTCCATTAGCCCCTATACATTACAAAATAAAAAGTTAATTAACAAAATTAAACTGCAAAATATAATTAACAAAATAAATAAATAAATAAATAAAATTAACCATATATTTTGTCTATCAGTCATGAAGGTGAACCTATGAGAATTGTTTATTTCTAAATCAGTGGCTAATATTTCCATAAACCAATACCAAGATGATTGACACTCACTCTCCACAACAGCAAATGCAATTGCATAAATTGAATCATCTGTATCTGTCCCAATAGCTGCCAGCAGTTGACCATGATAATAACCCTTTAAGTGGCATCCATCCAAACCAATAATATGCCTACAACCAGCCTTGAATCCATCCTTCATTGCTTGCATACAAAAATATAGAATCTCAAATTTCCTCTAATCTAACTTACAAATTATTGTTGTTCCTGGATTTGAGTACTTCAATTCACCAATGTAATCATACAGTTTAGCATACTGGTCATGAAAGTTCCCATGCAATTTTTCAAGAGCTAAATTTTTTGCCCTAACACACTTACTCTTGTGTACTGTAATCCACCAATCTTGGTGAACAGCTTATTTCAAAGAGTTAATTGAAAAAGTATGATCAACATAAAAATTGTTGAAGTACTTCTCGGCTATCCACTTAGCAGTTACATTAGGATTCAGAAACTCCCTAAAACAATTATGTTCACCATGCACTGACTTAATCTGTCAAGTACCTAAAGAAGGGCCTTCACCATTAATTGGAGTTGCCCATAAAACTCATGGACACCTTCCCTTACATGTTACTTGGATCCTTTTACTATCATTTCTTTTCAACTTCACATTGTACCTATTTTTAATACTATACATCTTAATTGTTTCTTTCAATACAGCCTTACTTGCAAATATCAAAACAACCTTCAGTGTAGGGTTAGACATGTCTGACATACTACTAAACTCAGGAAACTTAGGTTTTTTTGGTGGACCATCTGAATCTGACTCATCTACACTGTGTAGTGAGTCGGAATGTTCACTGTCACTTTCAACCCCTACTTCATTAGTGTCTAACCCTACATTCACATTATACACTTCATCCTCTGAACTAATATATTCATTTTCACTGTTAGAAAACTCAGATACATCAGTGGTTGACTCAGGTTGAGCAGCAACAAATTTTTCATCTTCTGAGTCAGACTCAGATTCAGTTTCTATTCTAACCTCAGACTCAAAAACATCATTATCATTTCAAGTTCAGGCTGAACATGTTTTACAACTTCTTCTAAGTACATGTGAACATAACGATCTCTAGGTAAATTACAAACCACTTTCATCACATCAGCGTCAATTTTCAATTATTTTACTTCTAGTGGATTATCTGCTAATTTTCAAAAGACCTTAACTGCACAAGTAATCTTTAATGCTTCAATCATACCAGTAACTTCAAACATTGACATTTTATCAATATTGCAGTAGTAAAAATAATTCACTAATTTCTTACTATATTTAACCCTAGGCCTCCTAACAATAAAGCCATCATGATGTACTACAATGCTGAATATGTCTAAATTGACCCCTGTTAATTAAAACAATTTAAAACATGTTCAGTTTTTGTTCAAATAATCCTACTATGTATACACCAAAATACAGACATATAATATTATTCATTCAAAAAAGCATGCATTTCATTAGACAGTTTACCCACCATTATATCAAGCAACATAATACTAGCTCTAAGCCCTACAACAATTACAGTTTACTACTAGTGAAAGCAATAACCATCATGTCTGTATTATATCAAGCAACAAAATACAAGCCCTAAACCAAATCAAAGAGACAAACCAATTAACATAATAGATAAGCATCATGTCTGTATTATACAAGCCCTAAACTAATATTATACCAAGCAATAATCATAACCATCATGTCTGTATTATACTAGCCCTAAACCAAATCAAAGAGACAAACCAATTAACAAAACTCCTAGCATTATTATACAATCTGTTTTATGTCTACTAAACAACAGATAAATGGTCTAAATCAAAAAAAGACCCTACCATTATGTTTTTATTATGTCTACTAAAAGACAAATAGAGAAGCAAAACAACAGACAATTATGTCTGAGAGATCCCCTACAACAACCAAAAAATGACCCTATCATTATTGTACAATCTAATTTACTACTAGTGAAAGCACGTGCAAATCATCAAACCATAACAGGACCACAAATAATTTTCAAATCAGTTTCTTTTTCTTTTTTCTTTAATGTTGACTTCAACCACGGTTTATATTAACCCTAAACAATCAAAGATGCAAATTAAACACATTTAACCCATTTATTAACCTATATATTAACACTAAAGTATTTACTCTTGAATCGTTTATAAACTCCTAAACTGAAATATTAACCCTAAACCCATATTTCAACTATTAACCCTAATTCGAAACATAACTTTAGTATTAACGCTAATCCCTAAACTATTAACCCATAATTTTAGTATTAACGCTAAATTTAAATATTAAACCCAGATTATTAACCCTAATCCTAAATCAAACAAACAACATAACAATAAGAAGAAGATTACTTATCGTATATCGGACTGAGTTCATCTTTTTCGCGAAGAACTTCATTCATTTTCAACTTCTCCCACAGATTTCTTCAGAGATGAATCGTCCTTGAAAAGTTTTGCTGATTTTCTCCAAACGTCAAATTTTTTTGGGTTTGAAAGTAAAAGTCAGATTAATGACTTTGTCGAGAATTGTAATGACTTTGTTTGTGTCGTTTTGGGTTTTTTTCCAACGTGGAAATTTTATAATTTTAAAATACACATAATTGATTCTGTTACTCAGTTAACAGCCACATCAGTTGTGCCGTCTATTTTTTAACGACAGGTGGCAATATTGGAACCACTTAAATAGTTACGTGGTTTATTTAACGCAATTGAAAATATAGTGGTCAGATCGACACAAACCTCATAGTTGGGTGGTCATTTGTATAGTTTACCCAAAACAAAACAGTCACCCGAGAAATTATATCATAGACCCGGCTCGTCACCTCATGGTCCCAACCAATAAAACATACATTTCATTAATTTTTTCTATGTCATTTTTTTACCAAGCGAATCTTCACTCAGATTTACTATAAACTAAATTAAAAAACACTTTTTACCAATTGTAAATTCACTTGATGAAAAGTTGAGACCATGAATAACGTGACGAGTCGAGCTTATGATATAATTCTCCGGGGTGAAAGTTGGAAATGTAAACAATATACATCAACACTCTTCTCAAGGTCTATCTTGATCAAGGGTGAACAAAACTTGACTCGAAAAAAATAATTTTTTTTAATTTAACTTGATGTAAAAAAATTCGACTCGTTTTGACTCGATTCGAAATTTTACAAACTCGACTTGGCTTGAAAAAAATTTAAATAAAATTTGAGTTGTAAAATAAAAATTTGAATAACTCAATTTTTTTAGTAATTAGTGGATTAATTTTTATTTTCGAGTCGAGTCCCTCATTTTTTGATATATATATATATATATATATATAAATATGAAGAAATATATGCTACATATAAAAAAAAATATGAAGAGATATATGCCACATATGAAAAATGTGAAGAAATATATGTATATTTTATATGATTAGAAAAAAGTCATTTTTTTAATTATAATGCCAGCTAATCTCTTTATTGGGAAATGAAAAATCAAACTCTGAAACCACGTGTACCCGCGTGGTCAGAGGTAAACCAAACGTCTCAAATACTCTAAACCAGAAAAATAAGACATAAACAAGACAGAGAGTAAAATAAAACAAAGGAGAGATTAGGGCAGCCGAAGAAAACGTCGGACGAGAGCGCTGTGGGTAAACCACCAGGATGAGACTATTTGGTGCCGACGAAAACCTCAAGGAGAAAAGGGGAGCTCAAACAGCAATATCCTTGAGAGAAAAGAGAGTAATCACAACTGTCGATCTGAAAACCACCGTCTGTCCTCATCTATAAGTTCGACGACCAGTGGCGGAGCTTCCTCCACCCAGAAACCATCTTCAGGCAAGGTACGACGGAGATGAGTCAGTGCATGCGCCACACGATTGGACTCCCTCGGAGAGAAAAGGTAAGAACAACTCACAAATTTTCCAGAAAATCCTTTCACTTCCCTTATTAAGGTATTGATATCTGATCTGTCATGCATCGACAAATTGAGCTTTGTAATGACGGAACGACTGTCGCTGGCAACCTCAATCATCGAAAAACCCAGATCTCAGGCAAAACGGAGCCCATGTACAATCGCGTAAGCTTCTGCGGCAAAAGGGGAGGCAACATGGTGAACTCTCATACTCATAGCTCCTAAGATAAGTCCCTCCTCGTCTCGAATAGAAATCCCCACATCAGCAGTACCTCTATTAACATCGTAACATGCATCGCAGTTAACCTTCACCACCGGATGGGAGGGAGGCGTCCAACGGACACGAAGAGATGGATTCGAGGAGCAGAGTCTGGAAGAGACAAAGTGAATATCCAACCAGTAACTGTGCGCAGAGGTAACCACACTTTCTGAGTTTTTTACCACTCCTTCGAATATGAAAGTGTTTCTTGTAATCCATAGATACCAGATAGAAATAATGATTATTTGAAAATGTCTCCTACCATTAGTCTGTAAAATGTAGAAAGCCAACTAGCAATATCTGTGTCATGTTCAATGATATCACACTGAATCCCCAACAACGACCATACACGCTCTGCAAAAGCACAATTACAAATAACGTGGGCTGCATCTTCAGGTTCCTGCATACATCGAGGGCAGATCGAATTGTTGGCTACACGCTTGATACATAAATTTTGCTTCGTAGGAACAAAATTCCATATGAACTTCCAGCACTAGATGTTCATCTTAGTTGGGCACCCAGATTGCCATACTTGTTTTAGTAGAGTCCTGAAATTAGGATTCACTTGTGGGTCCATAATCAACATTCGATAGCCACTCCTTACCGAGTACACCCCATTACGTTCCCCACACCACACCTTAGTATCAGTAACGGATGAAGTAGAAAGGGAGATACTTAAAATAGCCTTAGCATCCAGAGGACTAAAGATACCTCTAATTAGTTCTTCTTTCCAGGTCATAGTATCAGAATTAATCAATTCAGACACGTAGGTAATATTTGAATGGGAATGTGCCTGAAGCTTCCTAGGATAGTTGCTTGGAACACAAAAATCAGACCAGACCCTTATAGTACTTCCATCACCAACCATGTCTCGAAGGCCTTTCTCTAATAAACCCCTAGCACACCAAATACCCCTCCATGTATAAGATGGATTGGACCCAATACTCGAATTTAAGAACGATGAAGTTGGGTGATATTTAGCTCGAAGCAGCCGTGCAATTAGTGACATAGGATTAGTTATCAATCTCCACCCCTGCTTAGCTAGCAGAGCCACGTTGAATTTACACATATCTCTGAATCCCATCCCACCATTTTCCTTAAGAGAACACAAATCAGACCAGGTGCCCCAGTGGATGCCTTTCTTATCCTTCGAATTCTGCCACCAAAACCGAGCCAGGATTGACTCGATTCCCCTGTAAAAAGTTTTAGGAAGGAGAAAGCAGCTCATAGTATATGTAGGAATTGCCTGGAGCACCGATTTTATAAAGACTTCCTTTCCACCCTATGAGAGAACCCGAGCACTCCAGGAATTAATACAAGCTAACAATCTATCACGTAAAGAGAGAAAAGCATGTTTTTTATTCCTACCTACCACTGTTGGTAGGCCAAGGTACTTCTCTGGGTTTATAGCATTTCGAATCCTTAAGACTCGTGAGACATCCTGTTTAGTATCCTCAATTACATTTGCACTAAAGAAGATACTTGACTTCTCATAGTTGATACACTACCCCGAACAATTCTCATAATTCGTCAGAATATCCCTCAGTATAGACGCACCTCTAGTTGAAGCTTCTCCAAAAATAACACTATCATCGACAAAAAACAAATGGGATACGGAAGGAGCTCCACGTGCTATCTTATAACCTATAACTGAAGGTTGCTGCCTCAGAAGAGAAGAGAGACCCTCCCCACAGATGAGGAAGAGGTAGGGGCTAATCGGATCCCCTTGTCTTAGCCCTCTTGTAGGATGAAAGATCTCACCAACTGACCCATTCAAGATCACCGAATAGGACACGGAAGAAACACAGTACATCAATAGAGAAATCCACCCCTCTTCGAAACCCAACTTAGACATCATTCTATGCAAAAAGTTCCACTCCACACGATCGTATGCCTTAGACATATCTAATTTTGCCGCATAGAAACCTTTCTTACCACCTTTCTTTGTGCGCATAAAATGCATGATCTCATAAGCTGCCAAGACATTGTCAGTGATAAGGCGCCCTGGAACAAAAACGCTTTGAGACTCATCAATACAGAGAGGAAGAACTATCTTAAGTCTATTTGCCAATGTTTTCGAAATAATTTTAAATAAAACATTGCAAAGAGTTATAGGACGAAAATGTGACATACCCGAGGGGTTATCAACCTTTGGTACAAGCACAATTCTGGTCTGGTTTATATCAGCCATCGGTCTTTCTCGGTTCAGAATTGATAAACAAAAAGAAACTGTGTCATTTCCAACTATATGCCAGAATCTTTGAAAAAACAAAGCTCCTAACCCATCCTCCCCCGCAGCCTTAAGAGGATTCATGGATTTAACTGCTTCCCAGATTTCATCAGCAGTAAACTCCTTCATGAGACTTAAATTCATCGTTTCAGAAATACAAGTATTAACCCCTTCTAAAATTCTTGAACAATCCCCTGTCGCAGTTGATGCAAATAAACTGCTAAAATAGTTCGTGGCCACCGTGAGCATTTCAGCGTCCCTGGAATAAACTTCACCATTCTCGCTTTCCAGAGATTTAATCTTATTCTTCCGTCTTCGTTGGGAAGCACATCTGTGAAAGAACGATGTGTTCCTATCCCCATATTTTAACCAGTTAGAGCGAGCACGCTGCTCCCAAAAAAGTTATTCTTTGTTCATTTCTAGATTCATAGACAGCTTTGTTTCCACAATCTCGCCCAACACCTCATCCGACGGGGTTTGCTCATTCAATTGTTCAAGTTTCCTTTTGAGAGCTGTAAGAGTTGAAGTTTTATTCCTGCGCAAATCTTTAAACCAGCGATCAAACCCCTGTTTGACATATAGCAATCGATCAAGAAAATCCCCAGAGGATAATAGCCACAATTTTTTAACTTCTGGTTCACAGGAATCCTCTAGTAACCATGCCGCCTCAAAACGAAATTGCCACATGCGTTCATGTAAACCACTTCCAAAGCCAGTGTTAATTAAAACTGGGCAGTGGTCAGAGAAAGAGTGTGCTAGGTGAGCAACTCTATAATCTGGGAACATCTCCCACCAAGCACCATTTGCCACCCCTCTATCCAGCCTCTCCCGGATGTTGGTAGTTGAAAACTTCCCTTTCTCCCACGTAAACCATTGTCCTGTAAAACCAAGATCATCGAGACCACAATCACTCAACGCGGAACTAAAACCTTCCATTTGGCGAACGGGCCGGTCTCTCCCCCCTTGCTTTTCAGAGGAAAGAATGATTTCATTGAAATCACCGATAACCATCCAAGAAGTATTGGGCATATCGTTTAAGGATCTAAGAAGGTCCCAAGACTCCCCCGATGTTGCTCTTCTGGATGTCCATAAAACCCGGTACAACGCCACTAGTTACCTTCCGAATCGTCCTCAATTAGTACGTCTATGTGTCTAACTGAATAGGAACGAAGAGACACCTTACAACAATTCTTCTAACCCATCGATAAGCCTCCACTACGTCCAACTACACTTACATCAATACCATTTGGAAAGCCACACCTCCTTCTTATGCCAGCCATTTTAGAATCTTTAACTTTAGTTTCGATTAGAAAAAATAACACGGGGTTCTCGTCTCGCAACTTTTGCCGAAGACGCCCCACCGTTCGAGGTTTGTTTAAACCCCGAACGTTCCAGCTTATGAGTTTCAAGATGACCGGCGGACCTGAGGCGACAGGTCGGCCGATGTAGAGGGGGAGGCACCATTAGAATCAATAAGAACAGAAACTGTTGGCGCTGAACTTACAACTCTGGGACGTTTTGCACTATCCACATTCTCCAAAGGACAATGCTCATCTGCCAAAAACATCTGTGTATCAATACTAGATTGTGGCCCACTTACAACAGGGCCAAGAATGGGCCTTTGTTTTAACGGTCCAAGGGAGGGTCCAACCATTCTACTAGGAGACCTACAACCATGACCAGCTGGCAGTATACCACCCGTAGGGATTTGCGTAACGTTTGTTGAACTGGGGATCACGTTCTCTTTATTGTGATCTCCTGAAATTGCGCAGAGATGAAGTGTAAGCGCGCTCTCTTCCCGCAGCCATCTGCTTTCCGATTGCTGCCGCCGACAAGGGACCGCCCGTAAAGAGATATCCCAACCAAAAGTTATTGCCGACGGGTCCTTTACTGTACGCAGAGGGCAAAAACTCTCGCCATGTCCCAACAGACCGCAAATGAAACAAAACAAAATGAGTCTTTCATACTCAAAACGGACATAATGATCCCTACCATTTTGAAGCTTAAGTTTTTTCCTGCGTTTCAAGGGAATTCGAATATCCATTGCCACCCGAATTCCCATGCTGCCCTTGTATCCGAGAGAAACGACCATGGAATCATATTCTAGAAACGAACCCAGGAAGTTACCAATTGATGAAGCAACTCGTTCCGATACAAAGCCATGTGGGACGTTGTGAATCAAAACCCAGAACTTCACCTTATCGAGAGGGACTACTGCAGGATCTTCACCATGACTCAAACGATGCATGATTAGTAAATGAGAATTAAAATTCCACGGGCCACCCGCCTCTATCCTATCCGCATCCATTGCCGTGTATAACCTGAACAAAAACCGACCCTCTCCCAGATCTGAAATTGAAATTCCCCCCACCGGGTGCCAGAGATTTGCCAAAGTCGAACGCATTGACACAAAGCGAATAACACTATTTGTTAAGAAAGATCCCACGAAACAAAACACATATGCTAAAGACAGATCACCATCACTCTGATCAAGTTGCAACTCTTCCTCCTCCCTAGAATCCAGGGCCAGACGGGCCAGATCTGCTTCAACATCGGCCATGATCAGAAGGAAAACACCAGATCCAATACCAACAGGAAAACACAGATGAAATAAAAACACAGCGTGCCACAAGGCAGACAAAACCAGGAAAGAAGAAAAGACAACGTGCCACCACGACAGACAGACAGCGTGCTACATAGAGCAGACAATCAGCATGCTACAGAGAACAAACAATACAATATAAGCATTCTTAGTCAATAGACTAATTAGTGGATCTCTTAGAAAAAATCATTTAAATTTGAATCAAACCATACTATAACATGATAAATAATTACAATTAAATTTGTATAGGAACTTGAAAACTCAACTCGAATTAAAAAAAATTCAAATAAAATTTGAGTTGTGAAATATGGTGCATCAACTCGTATAACTTAAATTTTTTTTGACTCGACTCAAACGAACATTGACTCCCAAATCTGGATGAATCCTTACTATTGCGGTGGTTACACTGTCCGGAAGGAATTGTGATTTGGTTTAAGGGCTTCCAAAACCCTTAAGTTTTTTTTAAACGAATTTAATTTGTTGTCTAGTACTCTAATTTGATTCAAAACTTCACCAAACAAAATAATAAATAACAAAAATTACAAAAAAGAATTAATCAAATCAAATAAAATGAAAATTTAGTTATTTAATTTTCCGTTGCTTGACTTCTCCATCTCCCCTTTCCTTTCCCTTTTCCCTCTTGAAAAAAATTGAAAACACGCAGATAGATTTGAAAGATTCTAATTACCTCCAACAAAGCAATCTTCCACTTTCGATTCAATTATCGAATAAAAGGGAAATTGAAACCCTAACGCGCCTCTCGTTTTCAAATCTCTCATCACATCAGGTAAACCTCTCGATCTTCGCTTCTCTCCTTTTAGATTTCCTCTTTTTTCTTTTTAAAATTTGATCTGAGCTGTAGAGATTTCCGTGAGTGTCAGAGAAATGAAATGTGAAACTTATTTAATGTTCTGGATCGTTTATTGCTTATTTTTCAGGAAGGAGTTTATTTATTTATTTATTTATTATTACTGCTTTAGAATCAGGATTAATGAAATTATTGTAGATTGTGATTCGTAAATTTATGTTCGGTTTGCTTGTTTTGAAATTGCCCAAAAAAAGATATTTTAGAATTGAAGCTGGATAAGATTAAGCTCTGTTTTGAGTTTAATTGGAGCTATAACTATATGATTTTGTAAATTGTAACCTAAAGGAAGCAAACTGAGGAACTGAAAGGGAATGGAAATAAACATTGTAAAATGCTTGTGTCCGTAGAAATGTTGAATGTGAACTGAATGACGAAGGCGATGAATGTAGAATGTAGTTGAATTGTGTGTTAGTAGAGGTTTCATACCGAATTTTTAAAGTAAACTGTAAAAGTGCATGCACGAAAATGAGGTTTTGTTTCTAGTGTGGCTTGTGTGGAGGTTTGTGCTTTACGGATTCGATTGGTGTGTTGTTATCCAGAAAACTCAGAGGCTGCGTTAAGGGATTGCTGTATTTTGGTGGGAGTGGTAGAACAAAGCTGAGTTTTCAGAAATGACAGATACGAATAGAGAGAGACGCAGAACCAGGGAAACAGGTATTTTCTATTTTAAATCTTTGATTTTAGTTTTTGGACTCTTGAGGCTTTTTTATTTCATATCTTTGTGGTTTGGTTTTATTTAGAAAAATGCACAACACACACTCACTCAAACAGATGGCTGCAAAGGCAGGGATATACATTCTTCCTTGTCGTCCATGCATGTGCTCAAGCTCCCTCTACATGTGAAGACATATAGACAAACATAAATGATACAAAATACAAGTCCTTTTGTTCTTTATATGTCTCCACTACTTGCATTGTTTGCATTCTTCTACCAGTTTGTACATAAAAAGTGTTAAGTGAATTTATTCATCCATGTGGCTGCACCTTCACATGCAACAGTGGCTGTTATTGCATTAATGTGTACGAGCATTTGTCATCAAATCTTTTGTACTTGGGGAGTTGCAGCAGTGAGAATAGTCAGTGTAATGACGGTGCATCGTTTGAATTTTTTCTCCACAATCACCATCAAGTAAAAATGATTCGTTATATGTTATGTTCTGAACACCATTGAAAATTTAAATGAATGGATAGTTATGCTAAGTTCTAACTGCTAACAGCAGAAGGTTGGATGATATGTAGACATACATGAATGCATATGCATAGATAATTAGATACTCAACCTGATTCCGGGCCTGCCTTTTATTGCAACTTTGATTTTCATATCAGAAGTGCTATAATTTATGAAGAGGTAGGAAAGCTGTCTGCAATCATCTCCAATTTTGTTTTTCAGGATTAGTTAGATTTGCACTTTATTGTGGTGAGCAATCAGATATTGCCTCATAAATATTTTGCTTGCTATGGTTGTTTTGCAGCATTTTATCTGTTCACTCAGCAGAGTCTTCCAGCTTGCAAACCTGTCTTAACACCAGGATGGGTGAGAGCATGACAACTCTCTTCAATACCTGAACTTTTTATTTATCTCTGCCTAATATTAAACTTACTCTTTGTGGTGTTGGCTTTCTTTAGTGATAGTTATATCTAATTTTATTGATGAGCGCCATTTTCATTTCTGCAGGTCATTACAATATTTTTGTGTATGGGTTTAATTTTCATTCCTGTTGGCCTGGTCACTCTGCGTGCTTCTCATAGTGTAATTATCCATTCCTTGGTTTTTGTTATCTCGTGTCTAGTGATTATTATTATACTTCTTTTATTGGCATCTGTTGTTATATCGAGAACATACTTGTGAATAACTATTTTTATTTTATCGGTAGGTTGTTGAAATTGTGGACCGATATGATATTGAATGTGTACCTGAGCCATTTAGAATTGACAAAATTTCATATATCCAAGATGACTCAATTCCCAAGAATTGTTCTCGTTTCATGAAGGTGATACTTCCTTTCCGTATTGATATATTTTCAGTGGGACAATCTTTACTTCCTTTTAAGTAAGTAACCTTTAAGTTGGCATAGCCATTTCTGTGTATTCCCGACCACCTGGGATTTGTTATGGAAAGTGTCTTGCATTTCACTGTTGGCCATGGTATATTTTCAACCATTTTGCACTTTAAGGCTGTCTGCAACTGAGTTCTTTCTGGATTATTGCTTATTCATAGGCTTTGAAATTTACTGATTTAAAACATCTGGTTATCTGTGAAAGTTTAGTTTATTCAAATTGGAAGTAAGGCTACCTGAACTAATGTATGGAAGTTGCTTTACCGTGTCTATCAAACTCAAAGTAGTTGGTGAAATCAAATTAATTTCTTTTTCGATGAATTAAATTTACATCTGAGAACGTTTAAAATGCTGTCCCCTCCCCCCTCATTTTTTCCCAATGCTTTGACTTGTGGTCATCTATGCATCTTTTTGTGGATAGTATTTCTTCCTATCCTTTTACCATATCCATAGCATGCCATTCTCATTTTATGAATAGACGCTGAGATAAACAGCTACTCGCTTCAAATGTAGGTGCATTGTTCTTAGTAGAATACCTTTCCTTGGGTCTTAAAAGTGCTGCTTATGACGGGTTTTTGGTAACACTACTTTGTTCAAGGAATGTGTTGAACACTTTGATTCACTGTGAAATGTGTCTTTTTCCTTTCATGTGTGTTTATGTTGCGTCTATAAACTTGCTTTGTAGGTTCACAAGTACATGAAAGCTCCAATTTACATTTACTATCAGCTTGATAATTATTATCAGAACCATCGAAGGTGCGGACTCTTTCACTTAACCGTTTAATGCTTTAACTTGGTCAACATTGATGCTAAATTGACCCAGAGCTATTAAATTGTATAGGCATGCTGCACTCTTTTTTATTTAATATCCGTTGTTTCTTCAATTTGCATTTCCTTTGTTTTATATGTTTTCCAGGTATGTCAAAAGCAGAAGCGATAAGCAACTCTTGCATGGTCGGAAGTATCATGACACGAGTTCCTGTCAACCTGTAGAGTTGAACAACGGTCAACCTATCGTTCCTTGTGGATTGATAGCATGGAGTTTATTTAATGATTCATTTACATTTATTCGTGAGAGAGCAGAACTCAAAGTCAACAGGAAGAACATTGCCTGGAAGAGTGACCGGGATCACAAATTTGGAAAAAGCGTTGGTCCTTTCAATTTCCAAAATGGAACCTTGATAGGTGGTGGGAAACTGAATCCAAAAATTCCTGTAAGTATTAGCTCCGTATCGAAACTTTCTACTATGTTCTTTCTGATTCTTTTATCAGCATTACTTACTCAAAACACCTGTTTTCGAAATGACCAATGACATCCTGCAATAACCGCTTCTCTTTGTTCTTTTTTTTGGCTTCGGTAAAAATGGATGCATTAAAATAATCAGCTAAGCGACCAGGAGGATCTTATTGTATGGATGCGTACATCTGCTCTCCCTAGCTTCCGAAAATTGTACGGGAGAATTGAAGAGGATTTGGATGCCGATGATGTTATAGTAGTCAATCTAATGAACAACTACAACACTTACAGTTTCGGCGGTAAAAAGAAGCTTGTTCTTTCAACATCTAACTGGTTGGGGGGAAAGAATGACTTCCTTGGCCATGCTTGTGTCGTTATCGGATCTTCTTCTCTTATCCTCGCTATCGTCTTCACACTGCTCCATCTAAAATATCGAAGGTAAAAACTCGAGAGGTAATGACCTCTGCACCCCATTCTAAGACTGCACGATAATATGTTGGATAGCATCTCCTCAGATTTCTGGTCACTAATAGAGCCATAATCTCACTGTTTGCAGGCCTTACGGAGACACGAGTTATCTACCTTGGAACAGGAAAAGTCTATCAGGGTGATTCAGGTGAGATCGATTTTACGTTTGAACTTTCGAACCGGTGTGATTTTATATCATAATTCGGAGAAACATTTAGTTATCCCCTTTCGGAATTAGTTAGGACCAATGGGAAGAGAAAAATCGAGTGGCTCCGGCAGCGGGTTATATATTGTTTATATAGTTGAACTAAAGAAACATCATCAGGTAATGCCTCTCTAGGTGATAAGTCAATGTAAAATAGTCTTTGATTTCTCCTCTTATTATGTTTGCATACAAATAAATGTTGAAAATTTAAGAAACATCATAGACTTAAACTTCGATTTATAGTGCCTCATCTCACTAGACCTGGTTGTTTTCTAAGTACGAGTTTCGGTTTGTACTTTAATGAAAAATTAATTATTTAATACTTTTTATTATCTTGAACTAAAAATGATCTGAATCTGAAAGATTTGAACTTGAATGTTAAATCTAAAGTGGCTGGACTCAAAAAAAAAAAAACTTATCGTCATATTTCATGATTCAAAATCAAAACAACTTAAATCTTATTTTTTTTAATTTGTGGATTATTTTATTATTTAGTGGATAACTACTTTTGGGTTTTGTCTTCTTAGCGACAGGGACACGTCGAAAAAACATGACCAGTCATAATCAAATTGTATTTGTACGTAGCTGCCTCATGTGGCCATTATATATTAATGGATAAAATAATTAAAATATGATATAATATACAAAATTTTCTAAAAAAGTTGAATTAATTTAATAATTTTAATTTTTACGTATTTACTTTGTGCATTTATAATTGTATAAGTACCTGAATTTATTATTGAAATCAATTAAAGATTCCATTAATTTAATGTATTTATATAAAATACTACACTTTTTATGTATTTATCGCATTTGATCTGATTTATTAAAAAAATCGTTATAGGGTTTTAATAAAAAAATCGTAAAGTGTGAATAAAACTTAAGAGGAGTATTTTTAGGGTAAAGTATACAAATGGTCCTTAAATTATGCTGAAATTTTTTTTTTGGCCACTAAACTTTTAAATGTTAATAATGGCAAAATGACAAAAGATGCCCCAACATTTGCATGTTTTGTCATTTAGCCTCTTATTCTTTTTTTGGGTCCAAATATGCCCCCAACATTTGCTTGTTTTGTCATTCAACACCATATTCTTTCTTTTGGTCCAAATATGTCCCCAACGTTTCATTCATAGTCCAGATATGCCCTTATTGGATGTAAACTGCCAATCAACTGACGGTCAACGGCTTATAAAAAATTTGACGTGGCATCAGCAGATCTTAATACGTGGCAAGTCCAGTCAGCATCAGTTGTTGAACGTTAGCTGACTGATAGTTTCCATCTAACGAGAACATATTTGGACCAAACTAAAACGTTGGGGGCATATTTGGACCAAAAGAAAGAATCGGGGCCAAATGACAAAATATGCAAACGTTGGGGGCATTTTTTGTCATTTTGCTTAAAATAATCATTAAACTATTTATTTAGTTCTGAGTTTATCTTTAAATTTGTTCAAATGTTACAAAATGACCATTTGAACCGTTAAAAATGATCATTAAACTTATCAAAATTTTAAATTGATTGTCCTTAAAAAATTTCAATGTAGACTTGAAGGATGGAAACCTAAATTCCTATCATTAGGTGGTAGACTGACGCTCATCAAATCTGTTCTCTCTAGTCTACCCATTTACTACTTGTCCATCTTTAAACTTTCGGTGGCAGTGGCGAACAAGATGAATAAGTTGATGTATGCTTTCTTGTGGGGTGGGGACTTCTCTACTCATAAAATTCATTGGATTAATTGGCAGCAAGTTTGCAAACCGAAAACTAATGGTGCGTTGGGGTTAAATAACATTGATATCTTAAACCGGGCCCTACTTAGCAAATGGTGTTGGCGCTTTGAAAATGAAATCAACAGTTATTGGCATAGGGTCATTTCTTCAAAGACACAAGGTAAGCAGTATAGGTTGTTTCCTCCCTTACCTAATCCGACCAACTCTTCGTGGGTTTGGAATGGAATTGCTAAAAACTTTCACACAGATGACCAATTAGGCAAGGTTTTTCGAGATAATTTGTCGCTACAGGTGGGTGATGGATCACTCATCGTGTTTTAGGACGACTGCTGGATTGGGCCTGTTCTTTTAAAGGAAGGCTACCTGAGAATTTACGCTTTGTCGACTAATAAAACAGGATACATTAGGGAGTTTGGTCATTGCTCCGATGCTAAATGGGTTTGGAGAATCCCTTTGAGAAGGCCGCTGTTTGATTGGGAGTTGGGTCAATGGGAGGAAATGCTGGACGTTCTAGACAGTTTTAGATCGAGTGGCCTGGATCAAGATTGGGTTAGATGGTCTGGCTCCAGTGATGGCGTTTTCAAAGTCAAATCTCTTCGAGCAGTTCTAGATAAGTCCCTAACCCCCAATCCTTTTTGGAAGAACTCAGTTTCGCTTGGTTTTGCCCCTCCCAAAGTAGAGATGTTTATCTGGAGAGTAGTTTGAAATCGAATTCCAGTTAAGACAGAGCTGGCGAAAAGGGGGGTCAATTCATTTGAGAATAACTTTTGCATTTTTTGTAATTGTGTCCCGGAAACTACGTCTCACATTTTTTTCGAGTGTGCAGGTGTCTGGAGAATCTGGATGAAATATTGCGCGTTAGCTGGTTTCTCAGTTGCTCTCCCCTACGATCCGAGTACCTTTCTGGAAGCATGGTGGGATCTAGCTACTATCGGTGGTAATTGATGGTTGTCTCTTATCTCTTTTGTGCTTATTTGGTCTATTTGGTTAACTAGGAATGAAATTATTTTCAGCAAAAAAGAACTAGATTGGTTGTTGGTGGACTTTTTAGTAAGGGCTAGACTAGCTTCTTGGACTAAGGCGAAATATCCTAAGTGTGATTTAGCTCTAGACTCAATTATATCAGATCCTATGCTTTTAAAGGTTGTTAAATCTTCAGGTAATTGCAGCTCCAAGTTAGCCCGATGGACTCCACCTCCGGTAGGTTTCTTAAAATTTAATGTTGATGGGGCTGTGTCTAATCTCTCGGGGGAGGCATAGGTGGTATCTTGAGAGACGAGAAGGGGACGATTTTACTCTCTTTTTTTGATTCTGTTGCTAATGGCCCTCCTGCCCTCATCGAATTGCTTGCTGTCCGAGAAGCAGTGCATCTTTTTCGCTTGTCGTCATGGGCAAAGAACAACCGGCTTGTAATTGAGTCAGACTGTAAAGGTATTGTTGACTGGATTTTGAGAACTGAAACTGCTCCAACCATGTTTGCCGAACTAGTAAAGTATATTTCTGAAGTGGTGGTCAAATATGGCATGAAAGTCCTGTGTATTCCTAGACACTGCAATTGTGAGGCAGACAGGCTTGCAAAAACAGGGATAGGGTAATGCTAAATCTCAAAGCGCGTCACTGTGGCTGCATTCTCAAGTGACTATACTTGATTAATTTAGTCTCTGGTCTGCTAGTTGCTTGTGGGTCCTATTGGATCAATTCTTGTATTTTTTTTGGTTGCTTGTAATGACATTTTCGACTGGTTAATAAAAGTTGTAGTGGGGTACTCTTTTCCCCCTTCACTAGGAAGGGCGATTTTAATGAGGCCCATCCATTTTTCAAAAAAGAAAAAAAACATCTGAAAGTTCAATGTTAAAAAAAAATCATTTTTGACATAGTTTATTGACTATTTGTATACTTTACTATCTTTTTAATACACATTCAAACTATCAAAATAGTGAGTATATACATGTATAAAATTTTGATTCATGTGTTTTAAATACACACCACATCAGATTTAAACGAATACTTAACGTTTAAGCGAACGTACACAATACTGATAGTTTGAAGATTCAATCAAAACATTTTGAAATTAGGGACTGAGTTACAATCTAGACCATAGTTTGAGCACGTTTGTTAAAGTTAACCCAAAAATAAAATAAGATAATGTTCAAAACAAAACAAAGAAAAATCGTATTTTTTGACCATTACTTATAATTAATATAAATAAATACATACATATATACATGCACACATATAAATATATAATTTCAAAAATATATATATATATATATATAATCTGCTGTATTTTCTTCTTTATTTAGCTTCTGTAAGTAAACCCGTTGCTTGTCTCCTTCAACTCTTTCACCTCCAAAATCTCAAACCCTAAATTCAAAAAGAAAAACCAAATTCCCTTTAGTAATTTCATATTTTTTAAAAAAGATTTTATCAATTTTTTTTGAATTTGGAAAATTTGAAATTAGTTTTGATTTGGGCATGGCGATGTTATTGGAAGATATTGTACAATCCGTGGAGATGTGGTTGAAGCTGATTAAGAAACCACAACCTTACATTGACCCGAATTTGGACCCGGTTCTATTAGTTCCGGGTATTGCGGGGTCGATTTTGACTGCCGTGGATGATCAAAATGGGAAAGAAGAGCGGGTATGGGTTCGGATCCTCGGTGCCGATTATAAGTTCCGGACCAAGCTCTGGTCTCGTTTTGATCCTTTAACTGGTAATTTTTTTATGTTTATTTGGCGCTAAAGAAATTTAGTGGAATTGTTGAAACTAGAAAGTAATTATTTTGTTGAGTATTTTGGGGAATTTGAAGAAACTTGAGAATCTTATATTCATAATCATTAGAATCAGCTATTGCGTGTTGGGATCTGTTAGCTTATATTTGGTTGAAAGAACTTTCCATTGAATTCAAGTGTGATTTCTTTTTTAATTAGAGTCAATTTCTTTTTCATTTCAATTTTTTTATTGTTTTTGAATTTTCTGAAGTGATTATGTAATTGTTGTTTCATTGTTTGTGAAACAGGTAAAACTGTATCCTTAGATCCAAAAACAACTATTAAAGTTCCTGAAGGAAGATATGGACTTCAAGCCATTGATGTCTTGGACCCTGACATGGTATAAGATGCATACATGCACATATATATATATATATATATATATATATATTTCCCTTTACTATCATGTAATGTATGATCCAAGAAGTTTTATTTCGATGTTTACCTCAAAAGGCTCGATTTTCTGTCCCTTAACTAAATTTAGATTTCATTTTGTATGAAGTGTTTTGTCTGTGAAAATGACACTTGACATTCGGAAATGCTAAGATAGCCCGTATGTTACCCTTAAGTTTGTATGGAATCTAATGACAATGGACTAATGATGGGTTTTTGATGAACTTTTTCGTTTTGATGCAAGATCATCGGTCGTGAGTGTGTTGGTTATTTTCATGATATGATTGTGGAAATGGTCAAGTGGGGTTTTCAAGAAGGGAAAACACTGTTCGGGTTTGGTTATGATTTTCGCCAAAGTAACAGGTATGATCATCAATTAACTCGTTAATTGTTTGTCTTCCTAATGTAGTATGGTCAATGGTGGCCTTATTTGTGCTTGTAATTGAAGATATGTTTTCAATGTGTTGGTTGTTGTTGTTGTTGTTTTTCTTTTAGGTTGCAAGAAACAATGGACCGTCTGACTGCGAAATTAGAGTCGGTGTACAATGCTTCAGGAGGGAAAAAGATAAATATCATAAGTCATTCTATGGGCGGCCTTTTGATAAAATGTTTCATGGGCCTTCACAGTGATGTAAGAAATCCACTCCCATCTTTTTATATGCCCTTCTTTTGCTTCATTTTCCTTGTTCTGCTTCTCTGTTTCTCTCATATCAATATATGGTTTAGTATTGTAACTCTTCGTGATATACTGCTGCTTTTCTTCCGCAGATTTTTCAGAAATATGTGAAAAACTGGATTGCAATTGCTGCGCCGTTCCGGGGTAGGTGGTCTTTTTAAATTGAGTAGAGAACAAGACATTTAACAGTCTCAATTCAAATCATCAGTTGCCGTAAGGGAAATTGCGGAATCGTATGATTTCAATTTCAATATCGTTCTATTCCGGATTCTGAAACATTATCCATCGGTCCACTAAAGAATCCAATAGTTCAAGCAAAAAGAAAGAGATGATCTAGTAGTTAGACAGTCTGATCTAATTTCGATTCAAGTCCTTATTGAGATGCAATTTAAATGTTTCCAACAGGTGCACCTGGATATGTTGCTTCTACCTTTCTAAATGGAATGTCATTTGTTGACGGGTGGGAACAGAATTTTTTCATTTCAAAGTGGAGCATGCATCAATTGGTATGTGATTATCTTCTAAATTACTTTTGTCATTTTTAGTATTTCTACTTAGTCAGATGCTCATGATGGCATTAACTCTTTTTTGATGTATCCCTCACTTACGAATGTAGAGTCTGTTAAAACGTCTCACCACTCTCACCTAATTATGCAATCCTAATTCTTTACTCTTTATTTTATTTGCTTGTCTATTTCTGTTTAGCCATAAGTGATTGAAATCGTCTACTAGCTATTACTTGGGGCTTGACATAAGCGTCTCAACTTGAATTTAGAGTGGTTTACTTTTAGGCCAAAACTTTTGATTGGTTGGCTTAAAGGATAACGAGTAATCTCAAATGAAGTTTAATCTGTAGTTCAGCGTTGTAAGTCATCCTACTCCATGTTGCTGTAAGCCGGCAGTTGCTACATGCTAGTATATTGAAATGTTTATGTATATTTTGTTACGTCGATGCTCTCCATTGTTATTTTGAGATTGGTTTGAATTGTTTATATCTGTGCTGCCTCATTCAGCTGATTGAGTGCCCATCGATATACGAGTTAATGGCTTGTCCCCATTTCCATTGGCAACATAAGCCCCTTCTTGAGATATGGAGGGAGAAAGAAGGTTGTGATGGAATGCCTCGGACTATTCTAGAATCCTATCGCCCTCGAGATTGCATTGATATTTTTAAGGAAGCTCTTTCTGGCAACTCGGTAAGCTATGAACTTTGATTGTGCATGTGTGAGTCCATTGCTAAAAAATCAATAAATAGAAAAGGAAAAGCTTCATTGATGGGTATCTTAAGATAAGATAAGGAGATCATCCAAGCAATCTTGTAATTTCAGGTCGACTATGATGGCGAGACGATTCCACTCCCTTTCAATTTGGAGATCTTGAAATGGGTTAAAGAGACACAAAAGGTCTTGTCTCATGCTAAGGTTCCTTCCGGAGTTAAATTCTACAATATATATGGGATGAATCTCGAGACACCACACAGCGTTTGGTGATGCCTCTATTCGATTGTTTTGTTTAAATTGCTTGATGATTATTTTCGTTTCAGTTATAAGCTTTATATTATTTGTGGTATTTTTGTACTTTGGGTTTTAATTTTATGATTTTGCAGCTATGGAAGTGAGGAAACGCCGGTCTCAAATATGCAAGACTTGCGGTTCTTTCAGGTGATTTTTGTTGTGCTGTAATTCTAAGAACTTGTAAATCAGCCCATATATACAAGACTTACAGATTTCATTACTGAATTTCTTCTCTATATCAGCCCAAATATATATGCGTTGATGGTGATGGAACGGTTCCGACAGAATCCGCCAAGGTTAGCCGACTCCCCTTTTTCTCTATTATTCCAGTGTTTACCATATTAATTGAAGTACGATTATTGGCTATAATACCCCCATTAACTACTTCACTTCTAAGAACTTGTGGAAAACACTATCTTTACAACCTTAGAATTCGCGCGAGTCACGAAGAATGTTTGAGTGAACCATAGTCTTTAGATTTAAGTTAACCTCACACTTTGACAAGTTTGAGTGATAAATATTAATTCCGAATTAGATGATCACGCTGTTATTTATTGTAATTATTGCATGTCTGATTATTCTTTCTGGATTCTAATCTTCTTGTGTATCATGCGACTGAAATGACGACGTCTCTAACTCATATTTGTTCTTGTTACTCAGGCAGATGGACTACACGCTGAAGCTAGGGTCGCAGTACCCGGTGAGCACCGGGGAATTCTATGCGAACCTCACGTATTCCGAATTCTCAAACACTGGTTGAGGGCAGGTGACCCGGACCCTTTCTACGACCCAATAAACGATTATGTTATTTTACCAACAGCATTCGAAATGGAAAGTCGATGCGAGAAAGGCTTACAAGTTACTTCACTCAAAGAGGAATGGGATATCATTTCCAAAGATCAAGACGATCCCGACGACGTGGCTAGTAGAAAACCAGTCGTTAGCTCAATTTCCGTTTCGCAAGGGGGAAGTAAGCAATCCTCAAGGTCCGAAGCTCATGCAACTGTCGTCATTCATCCGCAAAACGAGGGTAAGCAACACGTCGAGCTAAATGCCATTAGTGTATCTGTTGATACATAGAATCGGACTCCCATGAATGTATAGCTTTATCCTGTTTCTCTGTAACTCTTGTGTATTATTACGTGTTTCATGACCTTGAACTCAAACATGGTTTCTTCAATGGTGTAAATTGGTGAATGCATTTGTAAGTAGTCGTGTTGTAATAATAAGCTTTTCGCCACCAGCTCAAACAACATCGAGTGTACTGTCGCGTCGAACAATTATCGCATCGACAGAGAATTTTATAGAATTCGTATTTGATACACTGTTAACGATCGGATTAGCTAAGCTTTTTCGGCAGAATGGCAATTCCTTTAACAACAAGACCTGCCTTCCAACTATTAGTCACTTCTTTAATTTTGATTTCCATTTCCCCACCATTTTCAAATGAAGTTTCGAATTCTACCGTTGGGATTTCAATCCAATTTTCTCTTGGCTTGTTCTCCAATGTCTCCTCGTGTTCGATTTTTCGCCCATTCGGAAGAGTAAGCCTGAACTTCAATGGACGTCTCCATCCAGATGCATTTTCTCTCAACATGGCAATGAAGACAACTTGGTACAATGTTCCTGGTGAGAGCTTTGATACATGGAGTTTTCCGATCAACTCTAGCCAGCAAACTTGTACAAGCTCAGCAATTTCAATGGAAACATCACTGCAATAAAATTAACCAAGCTTAATGTATGTATCCGATTCGGGTATGTTCAGTTTTTCGGATTTCACGAGCCGTCCCTAAATTATGAGATAAATTTTAATTCATCCCTATTCTTCAAAACGTTCCAACTGATTTTCAAAGTAAAGAACCATACCGGTAAGGCTCTTCCGTTACTTTAGCTCGCCGGAGTATAATGCTGGTTTGGATCTAAAGTATTTGTAAAGAGGGTAAAGTACACCAGAACCCAAAATGATCACTGCGATATTATAATAAGTGTAAACGTACGATAAATTTAATGATCATTTTGTAATTTTTGAAAATTTAATGATCATAGCATAATTCAGTGTTATCTGGTGTATTTTCTTCTTAAAAATATTTAGGGTAAACTACACTGGCAGTCACCCAACTATCGTTTCATTCCTATTTTAATCACCGAACTATTTTTTTTTGGCAAAAACGTTAGTAACGTTTACTTTTGCTCCTAATTTGGTCACCCTCCGTTAAATAATTAACGGAGCTGCTGAGCTGGAATTACTAACGGCTATATTTCAAAATTTTTACCCCTTTTTTTTCATGTCAGCACATACACACACATGACTTACCTTTCTTTTTTATTTATGGGTTAGAAACCCTTATTTTCTATTCTATCATTATCTCTTTCTTTTCCTCTTAAAACTTAATCTTTACTACCTTTGTCCACTATTAGCGTCTCCTTCCATGAAAACCAGAGCTAACTCAAAACCCTAATCGAAGATCGAGGCAAAAACACCGCCGGAGACCATGGCAACCTACGACTTAACCCCGCGGATCGCGCCGAATCTCGACAGGCACTTGGTGTTTCCATTGCTAGAGTTCTTGCAAGAGCGACAGCTATACCCCGATGAGCAGATCCTGAAAGCGAAAATCGAGCTTTTGAACAAGACGAACATGGTCGACTACGCTATGGACATCCACAAGAGCCTTTACCGCACCGATGATATCCCCTAGGACATGATCGACAGGAGAGTCGAGGTTGTCGCTCGTCTTAAGGCTTTGGAAGATGCCGCGGCTCCTCTCGTCGCCTTCTTGCAGAACCCTAGCGCTGTTCAGGAATTGCGTGCTGATAAACAGTATAATCTACAGATGCTCAAAGACCGTTACCAGGTCTGTTTTTTTCTTCGTTGAATTTAAGGTTGATTTTATGTTATGTTCTACCTTTTTTTATTAGCTTGCAAATATTAGTTCCTTTTTCAGATTGGTGAATTTGTGATAGTCATAGCATATATGTGAATTTTTAAAGAAAAAATAAGAGATACACTGATACAGACAATAATCAGCAAAGGCGTATCCTTTGTTATGTAAAATTCTAGCATCCTCGTTTTTGCTATTTCTGGAAAGATTTGAAAAAATTAATGGTGGGGAAAATTACTTTTAACAGATTGGACCAGATCAGATAGAGGTTTTATATCAGTATGCGAAATTCCAGTTTGAGTGCGGTAACTACTCGGGTGCTGCTGATTATCTGTATCAGTACGGGGCTTTATGTACTAACAGCGAAAGGAGTTTGAGTGCTTTGTGGGGGAAGCTTGCAGCTGAGATACTGATGCAAAACTGGGATATTGCTCTCGAAGAACTTAATTGTTTGAAAGAAATAATAGACTCCAAGGTTTTTGTTATAGTCCCGATTGATTATATGGTTTTTATGTTGACAATTTTTTTTCTCTCCATTCATTGACTTGTTTATTTTTCTTTGGTATTTATGTGGACAAAGGTAGTAAAGATTAGGTTTTAAGAGGAAAAGAAAGAGATAATGATAGAATAGAAAATAAGGGTTTCTAACCCATAAATAAAAAAAGAAAGGTAAGTCACGTGTGTGTATGTGCTGACATGGAAAAAAAAGGGGTAAAAAATTTGAAATATAGCCGTTAGTAATTCCAGCTCAGCAGCTCCGTTAATTATTTAACGGGGAGTGACCAAATTAGGAGCAAAAGTAAACGTTAGTAACGTTTTTGCCCAAAAAAAATAGTTCGTTGATTAAAATAGGAATGAAACGATAGTTGGGTGACTGCCAGTGTAGTTTACCCAAATATTTATTCATATGTACATGTTTGAAAAATAAACACATGGCTGTTCTATGTTGCCATTTGACATCAAAAATGGATGTTAAACCGACGAAAGACTCTAATTGAAACAATACATGTGTTCGATGATTCATTTGAAATGTTTTAAAGTTTATAATTATAATTTAAAATTTAATCTAAAAGTAGTGTCATAGTTTGGACCTGATTTATAATTAGTGCTTTTCTATAAAGTTAACAACACCTAAATTAGTGTTATAATTATACTTTCCACTTATAATTCTAAAAAAGCAATTGAATATACATATTTTTAGCTTATAGTTTTTTGGCATAATGTCAAAAAATACTCCTAACGTTTGACTGAATAATTATTTTAGTCTCTATTCTTTTTTAAAGCAATTTAACCATTAACGTTTAATTTTAGGTAAAAATAATTTTTCTACGGATGAAAACCGTTAGTTAACTAACGTTAAATGACTTGAAATGTCATGACAAATTTACATGCAGTGCACGCTGCGATAGCAGTGTCATACAAGCAAATATGCTAACTTTACAGAATAGCACATCAGTCAAAAAATAATTTTATAAAATTGTATAAAATATAAAATATTTTTCTGACTTGTCATTCTGTCAAGTCATTTCAAGTTGTTTAGCGTCAGTTGACTAACAGTTTTCATTCACTGAGGGGCCATTTAAACCAAAAATAAATCATTGAGGGTTAAATTGCTTCAAAAAATAGGAATCAAAGTAATTATTCAGTCAAATATTATAAGTTTTTTTGGTATTATAATAAATTTGATCAAAGTAATCATTCCTAGATGTCATATGAGTATATTCACGTACCGAAGAAGGCCATGACAAGCTTTGAAGTTAGTGTGGAGCCGGCCGGCTTAGACTCGGTCTGGTCTTGAACCGAGTCGCATGAACCGGTTTGACCCGACCCGACCCTTTGACCGACCCGACCCGTTGTCTGACCTGACCCAGTGAGTCATCTCGCTGAGTCAACCCGGTCAACCAGTGACGTCAGCATGACGTCAGCGTTGACTTGCTCGTTGCTCGTTGACCTGCCCCTTGACCGTTGACCTTCCCGTTAACCGTTGACCGTTGACTTTGACCAAAAAGTCAAAAATTCTAGAAAAGTCCTATTTTATGTTTTTTGACGTCCTGAGTCCGATTTTGAAGCCCGTTTCGTGAAATTCTAACCCGAAAGCCTTCAAATTGGACCTTGAACTCGAGTCTGCTTATGTATTTTAATAATCAGTTGTGGGCAATGTGATTTAGGACTGAAATTGGATTTTGTGCGATTGAAGGTATTCGAAGTTCCTTGTATTCGGGATGTAGAGGACGTCACATTCAGGTTCGAGAGTGATCGAACGGAGTATAATGGTCGACCGATATAACAAGTATTAAAGGTAATACACTACTATCTCTTGTATGCTTTGAGAACATGCTGGTATTTGTTAATGCATGCATGAATATGATAAGGAGTGCTGTTAGCCCTACTTAAGTCAAACTAAATATGAAATTGAGTATGATAACTTAGATAAGACCGAAATGCTCGAACGAGGAAGCTAATAAATCTGAAGTATCTGAAGTTCATTAAGTAATTAATGAGGCAGCTAATCTCCAATTCCGAGCATTAGTGTAAAATGTTTAAATGTGAAAGATACATGGACATGAAATTACGAAAATGCCCTCAAGGTATGAGAATGACTTAAATACCCTTGGAATTGGAAGCGATCTAGAAATCTACGCTAGATATGGTATAACAACCTGATTTATTTGAAAACCTCGAACTATTTGGAAAGCCATGGTAACAGGATTTAAACCTTCGTGATTGTAAGGTGTTAGGTCTCCTTGGATTTGGAATGAATCTCCGACTATAGAATTAGGGGAATCTATACATACCCCTGAATTAAGCAAGTGGCTCAAAATACTAAATTGATCGTAATGACTAAAAGTATTGGAAATATTGTTATGGTTAAATTAATCGGAATGATCGTATTGACTAAAAAGGGCTGAAGTATCCTCGGACACCGAGGTTTACAAATTAACTTGAAGGATGGATAAACCCTTGAGTTCTGAAATGAATGAAGTGATTGGAAGTACCGAAACTCTTGAATGACTGAAATACCCCCTTTAACTGAAATAAGTAAATTGCCCTTGATAAATTCTGGAAATGCCAATAAAGTTGGAAATGACTGAAATGCCCTTAAGGGTTGAAGCATGACTTACGTACGTCAATCACTCCTGATATTAATGTAAGGTTGGAAGTTTCTCCGCACAGAATATAAGTTTGACTACTCCGTGGAAAAAAATCTTGTGGTGAAATATGAAAGCAACTGTTCAGATATATGGTACAATTGGATGCATCAGAAGCGTTGGTTAGTACTGCAAGGTTGGAATATGTTAGTTCGAATGGTTTTGGAGGCTCGATAAACTTCTGGGAATCTTAAATATTGCAAATCGTCATTTCATCATTATTAGGCTAAATTACAAATCACCCATGATAGTTAAATGACCAAAATGCCCTCGTTGGCCTAAGTAATCAAAATAGCCCTGAATGTATCTGATATCATGAAAGATCTTGACGTAGAAATCCCTAAATGCCTGGTTGGAAACTTGATGAGCAAAATAGAATTTCTGAGCCACTGTTTACGCCATGTTGGTATAAATTACCAAAATGCCGTGTATGATAAAATGACCATAATGCCCCTAGTAGGCTTAAATGGCTAAATCACTCATGATATGCCTAAACTCTCAAGATCTTGATGTATCATCTCCGGGCTATCTGGTTTGAATCGTTAGTACAAACCCCTCTTTTAATAGGGGCCTTGTTTCAAAGATCCGTTCAATTTGTCAAAAGTTAATATGTTCTCTTCCGTAAATTTCAAGTATCTCCAATGAAATAAACTATTCCACCTAGTGTGTTCCATGTGTGCTACACGACTGTTTTTGCATACTGATTTACATGTTATAATACCGATTATGTGCACATGATAGAATACTTGAACTCACATGAACATGACATGTTTTATAATTAAACATGACCGTACTGTATTTTTGATATATGCATATGTACCTGATATGACCAACATGCTATATGGATAATGTATTACTAAAAATATAGCTATTCATTAATCGAACCGTTACATAGATTGTTACTGGGGTACTTGGGATAGAATATGAAGTGACCGTAGGTTCAGCCCTGATCCAGCTGGTAATTCCTTTACCGTTACAGGTTCCTATGCTTCGGCTAGGGTAATACCTACCATATCGTACCGTTCCTAAGGTAATCCCTTAGGATGACACCTATGCCCAATGGGCACTGGTTAACGCCTTTGACGCAGTTTTGGGGAACTGCCCCTTGGAGTGTGGTTGGAGGGTAGATAAAAAAATTAAACCGTACTGTATTGTTATTTGAACTTTATGTTTTTGAACTGGAAATGTATATTATACTGTTGTTGTACATGTTTTACTTACACTGTTGGAACACACTAGGAACCGAACTTTTTAATTCCACCTCCGTACATTAATAGCCTATAATTCCCGCCTAATTCTCGATAATTGAATAAAGAACAAGTACCGTTATTCTCAAGTATAACGTTACCCTAAAATATCGAAAAAGAAAGAAAGACAGTTACTACGCGGAACATCATGGAATTGTTATGCCTACCATATATCTGCATGAGCTTATAACATCTCTTGGTAGTTTTGTATTACTGAGCTTTTCCAAGCTCACGTTGTTTTTACCATCGCAGGTTAAAGGAATATATCATGGTATAACGTTTGACATCAGTGTTCGAAGTTCTCTCGGTGTTGCTTCTGGAGTACGGTACCGACATAGTTAGTGGGCATGTATATCATTATTGTTTTATGATAGAGTCTGTAAAGCACTTTCTGAAATATCTGTTATATGTTTAAATAAGTTTTTGAAAGAGCATTTTCAACAAAAGTTAACGTTATAATTTAATATGTGTTTTTCATAGGAAATGTTTTTATGTGTATTTTTATCGTGGGTCGCTCTCGTGACCCTAATGTTACTTCCTAGGATCCGTCGTAACGCATAGGCGGGTCTAGGAGGTTACACTTTATGTAGCAAATTAAGTTCTCTCGTAACAAATTGTAGTAATTTCGGAATGTAGCCAAATTCTAATGTTGTAATAATTTATGTATGTAACGTTTTTATTACAAGTTTTATAATAAAAGCGGTATAAATTTTATAATAAATTGTGTATAAAATTTTATCCGATTAACCAATTAGCCGTCATTTAACTTTTAAGTAGGGGTTGTTGTCTAGAATCTCCCCGGGTAACTAGATAATGCAAATAACCAACGAATTTGAATCAACACATAAATATCCACATTTGAATATTACAAAAAGTATACATTATGATTATATTTGTTAATTTTGAGAAAAACTTTGATATACACAAACTTATAAAATTTAGGGTTTTGAGGTTTAGATTGCAAAGGTTTAGAATTTAAAATTTAATGTTGAACTTTAAAGAGTATAATTTTAAGATTAGAGATTTAAATTTTAAAATGTATATTTAAAACATAAAATGTTGTATAATTTTTTTACACATATTTTTCCATTGGTTAATCTTAAAGATATTTATAATTATCATTTATACGTAAAAAATATTTTTAAAATTTAGAAAATAATAGTCTACACTTTTTAAAATCCTTCATAGTAGGGGTGAGCAAAACACGATTCAACTAAAAAAATTGAACTTTTCGACTCGACTCGAGGCGAAAAAACTTGACTCGCCTTGACTCGAAATTTCATAAACTCGACTCTGAATATTTTAAAATAAAGTTTGAGTTGTACAATGGAAATTTGAATAACTCAAAATTTTTAAGAATTAGAGGATTGATTTTTAAGTTCGAGTCAAGTGCCTCTATTTTTCTTGATATATATATTAGTATAAAAAATATGAAGAAATTATACCACATATAAAAAAATATGAAGAAATATATGATAAATAACTATAATTAAATTTGTATAGGAACTCAAAATTTGACTCGACTCGAATCGAAAAAATTTTAAATAAAATTTGAATTGTAAAATATGACGCGTCAATTCGAATAACTCAAAATTTTTCACTCAACTCAATCGAACGTTCACCCATCCTCATAGTCCTAACAAGTAACAAATGCAAAAGCGCGCGGTTATCCTTGCAAATAAGCAAAGCATCGTACTTTAGCACATCAATAGCTTTATCTTGCATGTACCTTGTTAGGATTTATGTAAAAATTCATTTCCTAAAAAATTAATGTAAAAATTCGTTGTTTTTAAAGCAAATAAAGGAAGGGTTATCATTATCGACGATTAGTTGATTCCGTATTGGGAGATATTAAATCTTTTAAATAAATTTAAAAGTTTGAATTATTTTATTTTAGTTTAATAGTCCGTTTGATCCCTAAAGTATACATAAAATATCGAACAGTTTCGTAAAGTATATTTTGGGATGTTGTGACCAATGAACTAAAAAGCATTACCCCGTTTGGCCCCTACGTTTAACGTCGTTTAAAAAAAATTACAGGATAATCAGAATGCGCCATGTGTCTTTTTATTAACTAAAAGATAATCTGAATGAAATAAGAAGGGTAAATTGCACATTAAGTACACCAAATTTTATTTTTTGTTCATTTTAGTCACGATTGTTCATCTTCTTCCTCGAGTGTGTTATGTCTGCTGTTGCCATAGCTCCTTCAAGCTTTCAGCTCATTTAGAAATAAAAGTAAGCTCCCACCTGGTCCAAGGCAGCTGCCGGTCTTCGACAAGTTCAAGACTATTAATTTAGGGTACCCACTGTCTCTCTTTGAAGTTGCCGAAGACCGACAGCCGCCTTGGATCATGTGGGAGCTTACTTCCGTTTTTGAATGAGTTGAAAGCTTGAAGGAGTCATGACAGCAACAAACATAACAAAATCGAGGAAGAAGATAAACAGTTAGGACTAAAATGAACAAAAAATAAAATATGGCATATTTAATGTGCAATTTACCACTTTTATTTAAGTTATATTATTTTTTAATAAAATGACACGTGGCACGTTCTGATTGACCCGTATTTTTTTAAACGACGTTAGACGGAGGGGCCAAACGGGGTAATAATTTTAGTTCATGGGCCACAACATCCCAAAAAATACTTTAGGAAGTTGTTCGGTATTTTGTGTATACTTCAGGGGCCAAGCAGGCCGTTAATCCTTATATTTTTGTCTTTTGATTCGTGGTTAAGTTTTCTGGGTGTTTTTTTTATTATTTTAAGGCTTTTATTCATTAACATATTATAATTAATATATGAGGTACGAGGAATAAGACGACGATTTATAATTTTAATTTATAAAAAAATATTATGTGAAAAATAAAAATAATGTGGTTTTATTTAATTGGGTAGGACCATGAATGAGGTGGTAACTGGTGAGAATGATTTATAGAGCAATTTCTTCTAATTTGTTTTAAAATATAATAATTGCATATGCAGCCTTTGAGAATTTTATTAATTATTTAAAAATTATTAAAAATTAATGATGTTCAACGATATATTGCGTCACGAGATATCCATTAATGGGCTAGTGTTTTTTTATATACAATTTATGGGCTAGTGTTTGATACACTTGTTAATTAATGTTTTAATTTCACACAGTATTTAAATATTATTATGTCTTAAATCCTAAAATTTTATACCCTAGACCATTAAATCTGAGTCAGATGAGAATATAAGTAAGAAAGTAACAATTCCTTTAATAAAGAAAGTGGTTATTCTAGAACAATTGCTTTACTTTCTTTTTGTTCCTTCATTATTTCTCAAGAAATTCTTTACTTGTTTGAATAGCAATTCTTGCACCGAATAATTCCCATTTATTCTAATAACTAATTGCAAGCAACTTTTCAGCTTTTTTATTTTTGATGTGAATTTTTTAATTGTATATATCGATAAAATCATATTATCCAATAATAAGATAAATAGATAAATATACGATTAATTTGAAAAATTACGTGCAAGATATTTATAATTGTCTTGTGTATTGAGATGTAATTCATATTTTTTCCATCGACTATTATTAAAGATATTTATAATTATCAGTTATGCCTATATATTATTTTTAAAATTTAGAAAATAATAGAGTCTATACTTTTTAAAATCCCTTTTTATAGTCCTAACAAATAAGCAAAGCATCGTACATTTTGCACATCAATAGTTTTATCTTGCATGTATCTTACTTGTTAGGAATTGTGTAAAAATTCCTTTCCTAAAAATAATGTATAAATTTATAAAGTTTAATGATTAAAATAGGTCAATGATTTAACGATCAAAAAAATTATGGTGCGCTATGTGGTAATAATGACTCTAAAAAATTTATAAAGCATAACGGTCAAGATAAGTCAAATGACTTAATTAATGTAATTTCTCGACATAAAACTTAACTCATGTAATTTTATAGTTGAAGGCTTAATTGAGTGAGAAAATGACTTAATTGATTCTATTTCTAAAGGTGTGAATTTATGATTCTTTTTAATATTTTTATAATATAAAAATATTATATAATAATTATTCATGAGTTAGTGTTTTATACACTTTTAATCGAATATTTTAATTCCAAAAATAATATTTAAATATCGTCATATATCTTAAACCTTAAAATATATTATCATAAACTCTCAAACCTTAATCTTACTAATCATAATATCTAAACCTTAAAATCTTAACGGCAAAACAAAACGGTTATTCTTACAAATACACTAACCCCCAAAATAAAAGAGAAGAGAGCAACATTGGAATACCTTAACACATCAAGCTTAGCTTTCAATTTAAGTCACTCCTTACTTGCCGAGATTAATGTTAAAAGTGAAAAGCTTTGGTACACAATTCATGTAAACTTTAGAGGTTATCAATTTAGTTTAAATTTAAAGTTTTAAGGTTTATGGTTTATAGTTTAAGTTTCATATTTTCAAGGGCACTGATTTTTAGTTGCTTGAAAGTCAACCCTATTTTAGTTGGATGGTGAGAAAAATACTGAAGATGCGTCCAGAAATTGGCTTGATCTTTACGGGTGTCTCGAATTGGTCAGTCGTTAACACTGCGTGGATCTTTCAGAGAGTGAAAACTCGGAAGGATAAAGTTGGTTGGCAACGATTGGTGTGGTGGTGTGGTGCCCCTCTCATGTTCCGAAACACATTATTATAGTATGGATGTATGCATTGGATAGACTCCCTACTAGAGATCATCTATGTCGAATGGGTATTGCTTCTTGTGTTGATTGTGTGCTGTGTGCTGATGGCATTGAATCTCGTAACCACTTATTTTTCGAATGCCCTTTTGCTGCTGCAGTTTGGAACTTGATCTTGCTGAAATGCAATGTTCATAGGCAAATCTTAGTTTGAGAAGATGAGTTGAAATGGGCAGCAATGAGATTAAAGGGAAGGTCCTTCATTGCAAACATTTTATGTCTCGCTTGGTCTGCGTGCATTTATAGTATTTGGGAGGAGAGGAGCTTTCGAATTTTTAGGGGAGTTTTTCGTACAGTGGTTGATTTAGTTGATAGTGTACAGATGGTAATTGGCCTTAAATTTCAAAATAAAAATATAGATTTAGAAAATAGTGTAAATGCTAGATTGTGTATAGAGTGGGATATCCATATATAAAATGGATCCCGAATAGATTTATTGTAATGTTGTTGGTGAATTTAAATGTCGAATAAAATTACAGCTCTTATCCAAAAAAAATATAACCTAAATTAAAATGCTTTCTTTTTAGTTAGTCATCGGTGTGAAAAGATACGACAGGGCTAGACAATCCAAATTTCATTTTTATGTAAACTTGAGTCGAGTGAATTGCAAATATAATTAAGGGGTAAAAATCTTCTGCCTCTAATCATGCTTTTATTCTATGCCTTCACACTAAAAATTATTTAAAAATTAAATTTTTAACCTTAATCTTAATTTTCACATCTTAAACCCTAAAATCTACACCCTAAAAACACGTCTTACCCCTAATTTCCTAAACTCTGACTACAACCCTTAACCTTAAATCTTAAACTCGCTATTTTAAAATGGGGGCATAAAAAGGAGCATGATAAGGAGGATGGAAATCCTCTGCCCCTTTTCGGTGCCCCTACATATGGCCCACGCTCAAAATTAAGTTTAGGGTTTTATGTTAGGGGTTGTGGTTAGGGTTTAGAAAATTTAGAGTAGAGTGTATTTTTTAGGGTATAGGGTGTATAATTTAAGATTTAAAATTTAGGGTTAAAATTTAATTTTGTAGTGTTTCTTAGTATTGGGGCATATGTAGGGACACCGAAAAGGGATAGACGAATTTTATCTAGGCAGATGATTTGCATCCATAAATAAGAAAGGGATAATTCTCTTAATAAAAAAGTGATTATTCTTGTACAGATTCTTTGGCATAACTTGTATTTGACATATTGTTTGAACTAGCAACTGTTTTTTTTTTCTTTTTAAAGAAATTATTGTTCATTGTTTGAACATCTAGTCGTGGTTCATTGCCATCTCATATTCATTACTCACAAAACACATATGGCTATGCAAAATGAGAGAGAGAGTGCTGTTGGAGAGATTGAGCGTTGGCTCCATTGGCATCCCACGGTGCTAGTGGAAGATCAAAGCATGGAAGGTGATGAGAAAGCAAACTGCACTGGATGTGGGGAATTGCTTTCGGGTCCCTGCTTTCGTTGCGCACTCTGCAACCATCGGCTCGACCCGAAATGTGCCTACGCACCCTACAGAATTGGCAACCACCCTCTCCATCCTCACCACCACTCGGGTTTCTCTCTTCGCGAACGGCCGCCTCCCGATTCCGATCACGTATATTGTTGCGCATTATGCAAGGAAAAACGTGACATGTTCTTTTATGAATGTCGTGTTCGTGGTTGTCCATTTTCCCTTGACATCAAGTGTTTTAGTTCATCCTCTTCTTTTAAGCCTACCCAAGAGTCCAAACTTGACTTCCACCAACATCCATTGAGCTTGATAGAAACTCCAATTTACGAACTCGAAAAACGATTCCGCTGCGCCTGGTGTCATGAACCATTGCTTGGTGCTATATATTTCTGTTTTCACTGCCCGTCGTTTGTTTTCCATAAGAAATGCCTTGATGAGTTACCCGCTGAAATTCAACACCCTTCCCATCACCTGCACCCTCTTTTTCTTGAACCTAAAAACAATGACTTGTTGTGCAAGCTATGCCAGAAGCAACATTCTGGATATTTTTACTCTTGTTTCATTTGCCAGTTTCACATCAATATTGAATGTGCTCGGCCGATGCCTGTTGTTGAAGATAAAAGGCACCATCGGCATGCATTCACCTTGTTCTGGAGGCAAGGATCATTCACTTGCGATGCATGTGACACCGAGGGCGAATATATTTCGTATATATGCTCTGCCTGTTGTGTTATTGTCCATAAAGACTGCACGAAACTCCCACGCGTTATCCGAAATTCCCGACACCAACACTGCCTTTTCCACAACTATTTTCTTCAAAAACAAGAGACTAAAATGAAGTATTGCAAGATTTGTTTCAAAGAAGTGAAAGTAGAGCGTGGGAGTTACTCTTGTGTGAAGGCTGCAGGCTGCAATTACGTTGTCCATGTGAATTGTGCCTTGACGGACAAGAAATTGTACGACGTAATTGAGCATGAAAGCCAGTGTGAGGAGATTTGTGCAGCTACGCAGCCTTCCATCATTCGTGTTATCGAGAAGAATGAAGCAGGGGAAGCCACAAAGATTGAACATTTCAGCCATGAAGGCCACTGCTTGGTGTTAGCAGAGAAGAGCAAGATGGAGGGAACTGATGGAAACTGTCACGGCTGCACGCTGTCTATCTCAGATTTGTTCTACTATTGTCCAGAACCAAAATGTCATTTCTGGCTTCACAAAACATGCGCCGAGTTCCCGATAATCAAGCCGCATTGGCTCCATCTATCCGGTGCCACCCTTGAATCCAAAGGCATCGAAAAATGTTCCTTGTGCCACCGATGGTGTAGTGGTTTCTTCTATAACATTGGAAGATTTTTCGACGTCTGCTTACGGTGTGCTCAAGTTCCTGATATCATTGAACTTGAAGCACACCAACACTTGCTCCTTTTCGATTTCAAATGCCAGGACCGATGCAACGGTTGCGGCAGTGTTCACGGCGGCAATGGTGCATTCAAATGTGGAACTGGAAAGTGCAGTTTTGTTTTGGATTTTGCATGCTTAACACTCCCACATTCAGCTCTTCACAAATATGATCAACACATGCTATACCTTACTTATCATGATGACAATGATTACGAAGAGCATTGTTATTGTGATATTTGCGAAACCGAAAGAGATCGAGGCCTCTGGTATTATAATTGTTCGATCTGCGATACGACTGTTCATCCCAATTGTGTTCTTGGAAATTTTCCATTTGTCAAGAAAGGGGCCCGAAGGATTCAACTTGCACATTATCATGATTTTGATTTCTTTAGGAAGGTGGAGGGCTACCCTGAATGCTCTCAGTGTCACAAGCTTTGTTTAGAAGAGGTTTTCAAGTGTAAAGAGCCTACATGCAACTATATCATCCACGCCAAATGTTGGCACCAAGTTTAATGGGTTTGTGTGATTTGGTTCCAATGTCACTTTGAAATTTGTTTAAGATTTGTAAGATTTGATTTCAATGATACTTGAGGTTTGATTTGTGCATTATGCAAGGGAAAACGTGACATGATCTTTTATGAATGTCGTGTTCGTGATAAATAGATAGATATACGATTAATTTGAAAAATTACGTGCAAGATATTTATAAATGTATTGTGTATTGAGATGTAATCCATATTTTTTCCATCGACTATTATTAAAGATATTTATAATGGATATATATTCTATATACAAGCGGTAGAAATTGAAAGTTTCCACAAGCGCCTTAGTTTTTAGGGTATAGAGAGATAGTTTAGGGTATAGGGTTTAGGAGTTTAGGTGTAGGGGTTAGAATTTAGGGATAATTGTTTCAATTTAAGGTTTATGATTATAATTTAGGGTTTATAGGTTAAAACCTAAATCCTCACCATATTACCCTAAACCTTAACATATAAACCCTAAATTATAGCCCTAAATTAACCTTAAATTGAAACAATTATCCCTAAATTCTAAACCCATACACCTAAACCTCTAAACCATATACCCTAAACTAACTCTCTATACCCTAAAACTAAGGCACTTGTGGAAACTTTCAATTTCCACCGTCAGTGTATACGATATTAATCCATTTATAATTAGGATAAATATTCTATACACATGTGGTGGAAATTGAAAGTTTCCACAAGCGCCTTAGTTTTAGGGTATAGGAAGTTAGTTTAGGGTATAGGGTTTAGGGGTTTAGGTGTATGGGTTTAGAATTTAAAGATAGTTGTTTCAATTTAGGGTTTAGATTTTAAGGTAATATGGTGAAGATTTAAGTTTTAACCTATAAACCCTAAATTATAACCCTAATCCTTGAATTGAAACAACTATCCCTAAATTCTAACCCTTACACATAAACCCTTAAACCATATACCCTAAACTAACTTTTTATACCCTAAAACTAAGGCGCTTGTGGAAACTTTCAGTTTCCACCACATGTGTATAGAATGTTTATCCTACTTTTAATTGAGCGACTTGACTTTTCCTTTTTTTTGAACAATAAAGAAATCAGTCGATCAACTAATTGTTTGTACTCGCAAACTAATCATAATTGAAGATAAAGAACTTGCATCAATGCTATTAACAAATCTACTTCACTTTAAATGATTTAATTAGTACAAGGTCGATTATTCGTTCAAGCCTAAGAGTCTATTTAAATAAAATTATAAATATATTACAATTAAACTGAAACCAATTATAAATATTTGTTTAATCCTATATACATGGCATAACTTGGTGATAGAGTTTGGGAGTCAACTTAAAACTTAAAAAAAATAGAAGTTTAAATTAAATTTTTGAAGGGTTCAATTTACATTTTTTTTTAAAAAATGAGGTCTCATTAAAAATTTGAGAGGTTTAATGAGAACTTTTAAAAATTATGAGAGAGATTTAATTAAGAACATTAAAAAAATTAAAACTTAATCTAAATTTTTAAAAATTTTGGAGGGACCAGATTAAATATTTTAAAAAATTTAAGGGTTTAAATTGTATTTTTTCAAAAAAAAAAATTGGGAGGGGGCATGACCCCCATAGGTCCTCATTGTCTTCCACCCACGCTTATATAAGATTAGGATCCACTTACACATTGTAAAACTCTTTAAGTTTAACATGTTTTTTGGATCGTTAGATGGAAGAAATGGATGACTGTGATTAACTCCTTACTTTTTTTCCAAGTGACAATCTTCATATATTCTACTGTTAATCTCAGACATCTGTTTCACTCATCCCACGATCCAAAAAACGTGTAAAACCTAGAGAGTTTTACACTGTGTAAATGGATCTTATATTATATATATGTGTATATATATAGCAATTTAAATTGGAATCAATTAGTACCATAAAATTATAAATATTTACAATTAAATTCGAACAAAAATTCAAACAACTCGACTCTACTAAAAAAATTATATAAAATTTCAGTTAAAAATAATACTTGTCAACCCGTCTAACTTAAAAAAAAAATTACTCGACTCAATCAACTTATCACTCCTAATTGTTAAGTAGTTATAAAGTAAGCCAAATTTTAGTATCCAAATACTTGAATACAATAACTCCCAAGTCTAGTCGAGATTTTTTCAAAAAAAAAATAGTATTGATGAGGCTTTTGATTCATTTATTTTATATATATGCTATGATTACAATTATTTGAATAGGGTTTCGCATGCATGATCAATCACTTTCTTTATATCTAAAATCTATATTTATATTTAATGTACCGACGTATATAAATTATATATTATTAATGAATAAGACAATAATACATCATTCAAAAAACTTAAAACTAAATTCATTTAACATTATTTTTTAATTACACGTGATCATCTTATTCAGAGACGATGCGCGTTAGTGCATCAAATATTAATCTTTATTTTTTTTCTTGCTACTAAGATTATTTATGTAATAGATTTTGTCATGCCTTATTTTTGTCATAGATTTTGCTACTTAATTTATGTATTCTAAAATGTATTCATAAAATGATTAGAGGTGAAATGATAATAAATTTTTTGACAAATGATAATTTATTAAAGAGTTAGAAATTGTAATCCAAGAATATTTTTTTCGCAAAGCAAGATTTTATTAATGTTATTATTAAGGCTGTAACCCCTAGACCCGCCTATGCGTTTCGCGGATCCTAGGAAGTCATATTAGGGTCACAAGAGCGACCCACGGTAAAAATACACATAAAATATTTTTTAAAAAAACACATATTAAATTATAACGGTAACTTTTGTTGAAAATACTCTTTCATAAAATCATATAAACATATAACATGATTATAGAAAACATTTTACAGACACTATCATGAAACAATAATGATATGCATGCCCACTAACTATGTCGGTACCGTACTCCATAAGCAACGCCGAGAGAACTCCGAACACTGATATCAAACGTTATACCATGATATATATTCCTTTAACCTGCGATGGTAAAAACAACGTGAGCTTGGAAAAGCTCAGTAATACAAAACTACCAAAAGATGCTATAAGCTCATGCAGATATATGGTAGGCATAACATTTTCATGATGTTCCACGCAGTAACGATCTTCATTTCTTTTTTTTTTTTGATATTTCAGGGTAACGTTATACTTGATAATAACGGTATTTGTTCTTTATTTAATCATTGAGAATTAGACAGGAATTATAGGCTATTAATGTACGGAGGTGGAATTAGAGAGTTCGGTTCCTAGTGTGTTCCAACAGTGTAAGTAAAACATGTGCAACAACAATATAATATGCATTTCTAGTTCAAAAACATAAGTTCAAGTAATAATACGATTCGGTTTAATCTTTTATTTACCCTCCAACCATACTCCAAGAGGCAGTTCCCCAAAACTGCGCCAAAGGCGTTAACCAGTGCCCATTGGGCATAGGTGCCATCCTAAGGGATTACCTTAGGAACGGTACGGTACGGTATGGTAGGTATTACCCTAGCCGAAGCATAGGAACCTGTAACGGTAAAGGAATTACCAGCTGGATCAGGGCTGAACCTACGGTCACTTCATATTCTATCCCAAGTACCCAAGTAACAATTTATGTAACGGTTCGGTTAATCAATAGCTGTATTTTTAGTAATATATTATCCATATAGCATGTTGATCATATCAGGTGCATATGCATATATCAAAAATACATTACGGTCATGTTAAATTATAAAACATGTCATGTTCATGTGAGTTCAAGTATTCTATCATGTGCACATAATCGGTATTATAACATGTAAATCAGTATGCAAAAACAGTCGTGTAGCACACATGGAACACACTAGGTGGAATAGTTTATTTCCTTGGAGATACTTGACATTTACGGAAGAGAACATATTAACTTTTGACAATTGAACAGATCTTTGAAACAAGGCCCCTATTAAAAGAGGGGTTTGTACTAACGATTCAAACCAGTTAGTCAGGAGATGATACATCAAGATCTTGAGAGTTTATGCATATCATGAGTGATTTAGCCATTTAAGCCTACCAGGGGCATTATGGTCATTTTATCATACACGACATTTTGGTAATTTATACAACCATGGCGTAAACAGTGGCTCAAAAATTCTATTTGCTCATCAAGTTTCCAACCAGGCATTTAGGGATTTTTATGTCGAGATCTTTAATGATATCAGATACATTCGGGGCTATTTTGATTACTTGGGCCAACGAGGGCATTTTGGTCATTTAACTATCAGGGGTGATTTGTAATTTAGCCCAATAATGATGAAATGACGATTTGCACTATTTAAGATTCCCAGAAATTTATCGAGCCTCCAAAACCATTCAAACTACATATTCCCACCTTGTAGTACAATCCAACGCTTCTAATGCACCCAACTGTATCGTATATCTGAACGGTTGCTTTCATATTTCACCGCAAGATTCTCCACGGAGTAGTCAAACTTATATTCTGTGCGGAGAAACTTCCATCCTTACATTATTATCAGGAGTGATTGACATACGTAAGTCATGCTTCTACCCTTAAGGGCATTTCAGTCATTTCCAACTTTATTGGCATTTCCAGAATTTATCAAGGGCAATTTACTTATTTCAGTCAAAAGGGGGTATTTTGGTCATTCACGAATTTCGGTACTTCCAACCACTTCATTCATTTCAAAACTCAAGGTTTTATTCATCCTTCCAATTTATTTGTAAACCTCGGTGTCTGAGGATACTTCAGCCCTTTTTAGTCAATACGGTCATTCTGATTAATTCAACCATAACAGGATTTCCAATACTTTTAGTCATTATGATCAATTCAGTATTTGAGTCGCTTGATCAATTTAGAGGTACGAATAATTTCCCGTAAATATAAATATATTCAAGAATTCATTCTAAATTCAAGGAAGTCCAACACCATTACAATCTTGAACGTTTAAATCTTGTTACCATATCTTACCAGTAGATCGAGGTTTCCCGATGAATCGAGTTGGTTTACCATATCCACTGTAGATTTCTAGACCTCTTCCAATTCAAAGGGTATTTTAGTCATTCTCATATCTCAAGGGCATTTTCGTAATTTCATGTCCAAGTATCTTTCTCATTTAAACATTTCACACTAATGCTCGAAATTGGAGATTAGTTGCCTCATTAATTATTTAATGAACTACAAATACTTCAAATTTATTAGCTTCCTCGTTCGAACATTTCGGTCTTATCTAAGTTATCATACTCAATTTCATATTTAGTTTGACTTAAGTAGGGCTAACAGCACTCCTTATCATGTTCATGCATGCATTAACAATTACCAACATGTTCTCAAAGCATACAAGAGGTAGTAGTGTATTACCTTTAATTCTTGCTATATCGGTCGACCATTATACTCCGTTCGATCACTCTCGAACCCGCATGCGACGTCCTCTACATCTCGAATACAAGGAACTTCGAATACCTTCAATCGCACAAAATCTAATTTCAGTCCTTAATCACAATGCTCATAATTGATTATTAAAATACATAAGCAGACTCAAGTTCAAGGTTCAATTCGGAGGCTTTCGGGTTAGAATTTTACGAAACGGGCTTCAGAATCGGACTCAGGACGTCGAAAAACATAAAATAGGACTTTTCGGGAAAAGTTGACTTTTTGGTCAAAGTCAACGCTGACGTCAGCAGTCAAAGTCAACGCTGACGTCATGCTGACGTCACTGGTCCAAGGCTGACTCGGTGAGTTGACTCACTGGGTTGACTCGGGCGAGTTGACTCACTGGGTTGACTCGGGCGAGTTGACTCACTGGGTTGACTCGGGCGAGTTGACTCACTGGGTTGACTCGGTCAACGGGTCGGGTCGGTCAACGAGTCGGGTCAACGGGTCAACGAGTCAGGCTGACGGGTTTGGGCTCGGTTCGGGTTGACTCAGTTCGGACTCAGGCGGGCGCGGGTCGGGTCAATTTTGGTTTGGGCTTGGACTTACCGGGTACGGGCTAAAGGCCATTGGGCCTTAACAGACCGACCCACCTTTATATAATTAAAAGGGCTAACTCGGTTATTGGGCCGGACCGCTTCTATCCAAACCGGTTTAATCTATACCGGTCCGGACCGATTCACTTACCCGAAGCAACTGGCCATCGGACGGTCGTCGGGGAGGTCATCGGACGGTCACCGGAATGTTGCCGGAAAGTCCATTCCGCGTCGTTTCTGCCAGAAAAACGAAGATCGTGAATTTATAAACTCATCCAAGCCGAGTATTCAACGATTTAACCCGGAATATGTCTGAAACTTACCCCAAAATTCTAAATCTCGCCGGAAAACCACGTAACACCGATGAGGGCTCTCCCGACGTCGGTTGAACTCGAAACCTTAGGGGTTTTGCTCCCCGCCGCGTCAAAAGCCCGGATCAGGTGTCCATCTCGCAAACGGACGGCAACCGGTGCCAAAAAATGCGAGAAACAGTGGCGTTGTAGGCTTGGGTCACTGCTGAACTTTCAACCCAACTTCAACGGCAAAAAGGTCGACGGCGGTGCGCGTGGCTGTCGGGATCGAGCTCGGGGTGGTGCTGCGATTCGACCGGTGTGGGCGGTGACGGTCATCGGCGAGCGGTGAGGGAGATCGGAGATGTTGAACGGTGGTGGGGAATTCGAACGGGTTGGGAGAGAAAGAGGGAAAAAAATAAAGATAAGATATTTTTTTGGTTATTAATGATGGTAGGTGGATCTCGATGGCTATATTAAATTTGGTTCAGACTAACTAAACATACCTCAAAATAAATTTGGTGTGAGAACCAAACATAAGTGATCCTTAGCACGAACGGTTAAAGCTTGGGCTTACAAAGCCATGGGTCACAAGTTCGAACCCCCGGGTTGACAACCTTTTTTTTTTTTTTTAATAATTTTAGGGGTGTTACAAAGGCCACAAAAGTGGCAAAAAATATAGAATTTGGAAACATTCTAGTAGAATCGTAACACCAACGGAAAGAAAATATGCCCTTAAGTTAGGAGTCTCGTTAAAAACTATTATAATTTTAAATAGAGAAAGAGAATACATCTAACTAGATAACGTTATAATTTTAAATAGAGAAAGAGAATACATCTAACTAGATAACGTTAAAATACGGACATAATTAACACAAGCGAATGTCTAACCGACTACTTCTGCACATGCCGTAAAAATTCCTCACCACATTTTCTTCATCTCCCACAAATATGAATCAGCTCCAAGGCAAACTAAAATCAAATCATGTAATTTGAGAAAAATTACCACCACGTGTTTAATGGATCGAAATTTACTATCTTTTTTCGGTACCCCACACTAAAAATTAGGTTTAGGGTGTATGGTTTAGGGTTTAAAGTTAGGGTTTAAAGAATTTAAGGTAGGGTGTATTTTTTAAGATTTAAAATTTAGGATTAGGACTTAAAATTTAAATTTTTAATATCTTTTAATGGTGAGACATAGAAAGTGGCAGAGAATTTTTATTCGTGTTATTGAAATTACATATATTCAACTTGTTGTCTTTCCTACCAAGTTTTGAATTCTTTGCTGTGCTTGGTACTCACCTAAACCAATGCTTGAAAATATTGGTGCAGATCTAAGAGCCGAAATGCAAAAAAGATAAATTAAATAATATATTGCCTACTTGTGGACCATTTGCTAAACCATTTCTCCAAAAATTAATATCTTAATTATTTTGTACAATTATTGGTATTTAATTAAATGATCGATTAATCTAGATCAAGCACTTTAAAAGTTGGTTATGAAGGATGACTCTTTCAATCCAGCTTGCTCCATTTGTAACATTAGGATTCGAACTTATAAGCTTGCATAAGAAATATAACATCTCATTCTTTAGACCAGCTAGTGATTGGTAAAATTAATATCTTATTAATATTACTTTAATTCGGAATTTGACTCCTGAGATTATGTATAAAATATATATTTAAATAAAATACTGACATGTAAAAAATTATAGAAATTTATGATGTTTTGTGGATAAAATTTGTCTGCCCCTTTTCGGTGCTCCTACTTATGCTTCAATACTAAAAAAATACTACAAAATTAAATTCTAAGCACTAACCTTAAATTCTAAATCCTAAACCTTATACCATATACCCTAGAAATACACCCTACCCTAAATTTTCTAAGCCCTAACCTAAAACCATAAACTTAATTTTGAGCGTGAAAACATATGTAAGGGCACCGAAAAGTGGTCGAGGATATCTATCTATATTTTGTATAGGGAAGAGGAAACACAAAATAGTAAACAAAATTTGCATACACGTCCGCATTCACATTCAATTGGGGACGACTTTAATATTAGCTATAACTTATAGCTTTATAAGTTAATAATATATATATATATATATATATATAAGGATTTATATCTAATATATTGGCGGTGGAAATTTTTAGTTTCAACAAGCGTCTTAGTTTTAGAGTTTAAGGACTTAGTTTAGGGTGTAGGGTTTAGGAGTTTAGAATTTAGGATAATGATTATAATTTAGGGGTTAGGGTTAGAATTTAAAGTTTAGAGATTAGGGTTTAAGTTTTAAGGTAAATGTTGAGGGTTTAGGTTTAAACTTGTAAATTCTAAATTTTAACCTTAAACCCTAAATTCTAACATATACTTTATGAGAATTTAAAAGCTAGTTTTACTAAACCCAACAAGTTGTTTCAATAGAAAAGTTGATGATGTTCCTCCTAAAAGACTCTGATTCAATCGTTTGTATGAATAGATATTATCCCTTGTAATCACATGTATGAAAAAATTAAAAATTTTGATTTGACTCGAAATTTTTAAAAAAAAAAAATTGAGTTGTAAAATGAAAATTCGAATAACTCGAAATATTTAGTAATTAGTGGATCGATTTTAAGTTTGAGTTGAGTCTCTCAATTCTACCACATATGAAGAAAAATATGTGTATTGTATATGGATAGAGGTGGCAAACGGGTCAATCGGTTCGGGTTCGGTTCGAGTCATTTCGGTTTCGGTTATTTCGGGTCTGATATTTTCGGTTCAGATTCGATTTTGGTTTCGGTTCGGTTTTGGTTCGGTTTAGTTTGGGTCTATTGTGTTTCGAGTCATTTCGGTTCGGTTATTTTCGGTTCAATGAGAGATCAGTCGTTTTTAATCAAATTTTTAGGTTGGTCGATTTTTACACCCTATACATGACTTTATAAAGTCAATATATTTGACATTTTACTGATTTGTGCGGCTGTTCCTATTTTAACTTTCTTTATTTCTATTAATCGGGTCCATTTGGTTCGGGTCTATTCGGTTCGAGTCCATTCGGTTCAACTAAATTCGGTTCAATTTCGGTTCGGCTCAGTTTCGGTTCGGTTTATTTCGGGTTTCGGATCAGATTTCTGGTCAATTTCGGGTTGATTTTCGGTTTCGGTTCGGGTTTCGGTTCTCGGGTCAAGTTTGCCAGGTCTATATATGGATATAATTAGTCGTTTAAATTTGAATCAATTTGTATTATAAAATTGCGAGTAATTGCAATTAAATTTGTACAAAAACTCGAAAACACGACTCGAATCAATTCGACTAGAATTTCATAAACTCGACTCGAATTGTAAAAGTTTTAAATAAAGTTTGAGTCGTAAAATATAACTTGCAAACCTGTCTAACTCGAAAATTTTTTACTCAACTCGATCGAACGCTCACCCCTACTAACTTCTACAAAATCTTTACATTTTTTTTTTGAATTTGTTAATTTTCAATCTACGATTTAATGGTAAGATTAAAAAGTGTTATCAAATCGTACTAACTTTTCAATTTTTGTAAAGTACATGAACCAAATTTTAACTAATTAAAATGGAGGGTTTTGCTTATAAGTTTCATTCCTATAAATAAGTAGGGTTTCAAGCTTCCTTTTAAACAGGGAACCACTAAATAATGTAAATAACTCTCTTAGATTCCCTTTGCTTGCTTCATAACCCAAAACCCACCTCTGCAAATCTAATACACAAGTACGTATACGCATACGTATATACGTATACATACTAGGGCACGAATGGGCATCATTTCAAAGAAATTTATGATACATTGTTTAATTTATCAGGTTTTAGTCATCCATCTATGGCCACCCACCATCTGTTTTGCCTATAATATTACTGCGTTTTTCGTCTTCGGGGATTCGCTGGCCGAAGTGGGAAACAACTATTACCTCGACACACTGGCGAAACCGGAGTATCCTAATGGCATCGACTTCCCCAGAGGAGCTCCGTCCGGACGATTCACCAATTCCCGAACTACTGCGGATGTTATAGGCAAGTTTCTTAATCAGTCGATCGTGTACTCGTGATGCTATTGATGCAATGCATCAAGAGTTACATCTTATGAACTATGATGTTGATTAGAGTATTTATAGATCAGGCCAGGTCGAGTTCGAGTTGGGCTCATGTATAGTATTGACATCATAGTATAATTGTCGAAACTCGACCTGATCTAAATTATTTCGGATTCGAATTTTGTGTTCGAAACAGGAGAAGAGTTGGGTTTTAAAGATTACACTCCTCCTTACTTGGCACCTAATACAAGTGGAGATGTGATTTTGAAGGGGGTTAACTATGCCTCCTCTGGAGCTGGAATTTTACAAACCACTGGAGCAGTCTATGTAAGATTAATTTCTTCCCTATTTCATTTTTTCAAAAGTATTTTATTAATAATCATCGGGTACTGTAGAAGTCTATTACGAGGGTGACACTCCCAACCAGTTTGCTTAACCGAGTATTGTTTCGGATGTCATTCATTTTGAACTGACTCGTACGTCGAGATTACGAGTTCAAGAGAACTTAAAAGTTTATCGTCTTTTTGCGACGAACGGGTATTTTTATATTCGAGAATTTTCAAAGATTTCGAGCTGAAATTGATGAAAAAACATTGGATAATCTCATATTTTGCAGGGTGAACGAATCTGTTTGGGTACACAAGTATATTATTTTGCAAAGACTAGAAAAGACATAATATCAAGAATTGGTGCACCAGCGGCTCAAGCATTGCTCAGAAAGTCACTATATTTTCTTCAAATTGGGTCCAATGATATCATATTCGGAGAAAAATCATTTGGAGATGTGAACAAATATGTGGATAATGTCCTTTCCAAATTCAAAAACCATCTCACGGTTGAATCGTCTCGCTAATTGCTCCGATTTTGATTTCGTTCTGTCGAGTGAGAGCCGGTTAGGGTTTTTCTTTGAAGACCCTCACCGGCTTTCACTCGAAAAAGGAACTGAACATGGTCTGACTTCTAACGATCTCCGATCTATGCGAATTGCAGAGACTTTATAAATTGGACGCCAGGAAGATTTTGGTGTCGAATGCCCCGAAACTCGGATGCATGCCATACGAGATAGACAAGCATAATCTTACACATGGTTGTGTAGAGTCACTAAATGAAGTAGCCAAGCTATACAACATTAAATTGAAGAGCATGCTCGAAGATCTTACGAACAATCTTACGGGATCGATATTCGTTTATTACGATGCTTATGCCGTGGCGGAAGATACCATTAAAAACTATAGATCATATGGTGAAATTCTGTAATGGAGTTTAAAATTAGGGTTTAAAAAGTTATTGAGCTTTTTAAATTTCAATTTTTCTCTCCTTTTCTTTTTCAGGGTTCAAGAACGCAAATCATGCTTGTTGCAGTGTGTCCGGGAGGCATGGAGGTGTGGTTCCATGCGTTCCGAGGTCTCGTGTTTGCCCCGATCGAACGAAGTATCTTTTCTGGGATCCGTACCACCCGACGGAACCGGCTGTTTTAATCGGAGCAAAGCATATCTTGGATGGTGGCCTTGAATATGTTTCACCCATCAATATCCGACAACTTGCTAATTCTTGATGTCGTGTCATCATCTAATTAATTGATGGTGTTTAAGCATATATATACTATCATTTGAATAAAATGTAAAATAAAACCAAAATATTTAATTTAGAGATGAGAAATCCCTTTCATATTAATAAATTTAACACTAGAATATTTATTTTGCTCAATAATGTCGAAGTTCCTTTACTTAATATTCCAATAAACAAATAAGAAACATAACAACATATTAAAGTCGGTGTCGGAGTTAATAAATTTCATGGTCTGCGTATAAAATAATATTTATTAATTTGGTTCGTATAAGAGAGATTATTTTCACTTAGTATATACTAAGTTTTCGATTTGTACTCAAACTATAGCTCGAGTTAAACCATAAATAATCGAACTTGACGTTGAACTTAAAAACCAAACTTAAATACGAACAATTTAATCTCCATCGCAAATAAACTTAAGCTATAAAATTAACATTGTTTGAGTGCGAATCAAACTTCGAGTCTCGAATTTCAAATAAAGCTTGGACCAAAAATAATGGTAATTCTAAAAAATAATGAATTAAAAAAATAAACTAAGATCGAAATATTTAAATCCGAATATCAAAATCAAAATATACAAATATAAAAGTAAAATTTCCAAAGAAATATTATCTATCTTAAACATATTTCGAAATTTGGATTCAAATATCTACTAATGTGGAATTAATTTGTTGTTTCAATTCCTTTACTTATACCTTAAAAGGATCCTTTTGCTTATTAAATTCGGATATTTAAAAGATTCAAATATCTCACTAGAATTATATTTTGATACATAAATTGTATAAAAAATTATATAACCATTCATATTTAAAATTTTTTATTTTGGATTATTTTCCACGCAATTAACCTTAGGCTGCTCTCTACTTTGATCAATCCATTTAATCGGTAGTCGAGAACCAATTTTAGTATTAGTTGTCGACCACCGAATCTATTAGTTTTTTGTTTTTTATTTTAATAAGAATTTGTTTTGTCCTCGTGATATGTCTTTATTTTTGTTTTGTGGTTTGGTTCATATGTCTTTGTGGCATGTTTCAGCATACCCTAGCGATTAATTGTTGCTCGCACAGAGATTCAATCAGCGCTAGTTTCTAATTTATGTTTTTGTCGGTGGTCACTTGAAAAGTTATATCCCTACCCGGTTGATGGTTGTTTGTCGATGAAATCAGTCTTGGATAGCGATACTTTTTGCTTAACAATTTGGATCGCGCACCACTCCTTCCTTCTTTATGCGTCTCGTTTGGACAGAGATAAAGAGATTCAAGAGGCTGTTAAATTTTGTTGGTATCCTTATCTCCGTAGAAGTTTTCATTTTTCTTTATTTTTTGTTGTAAAGATTTTTTGGGTTGTTTAATCCAAATATTCTTTTTCTTGAATGCATTGTAATTGTGATTTTTTATGAATTTAATAAAAATTTAGTGACTTTTATCAAAAAAAATCTAAACATCTAACCTTAAATCTAAAACTCTAAATTCTAATCTATAAAATCTAAACACTACACTAAACCACTACAATTTAGGATTGATAGACTTGTTTACCCAACAAGTAAATCAAAATATTTTTCTACCCGATCAAGAATTTATTTAATTCAGATAAAGATAATGATAGCCGAATTCAATGCATAAGATAAACGGATTCAAAATTTAAAGTACTTATGTATAGGGTGAGTTTTGAGTCGGATTTTTATCGATCTGCATTTTACCTAAAATTTTAACACCTTTATTCAAACCTGATATTTTATGATGCTCCACCCAACTCAAATTTGACCTAAATTTTAGAGTAAAAATCTGAACCCGACAAGACATAAATATAAAATTACTTTTTTATTTTTTATTCAATAAAATAAGAAATTAATTGAAAAAATACAAATAGAGATGATGCACTATAATAATTATTTCATTTTATTAGACTAGGGAAATAATTGAAAAATATATAAAGAGAGGGGTTGTATAGCAATTATACCTAAATAACTAGGATAAAATTAAAGTATTATTTTGGGTCGGGTCAAGTATTATCATGCTAAACCCAACCGGCCTCACCCTAAAAAATCGACATTAATATGATTTTATATATATAAAAAAAAACCCGGCCTTATAGGGTCGGGTTGAAACTCGTCGAGTCTAAGTCAAATGATCATCCCAACTTATGTATATCAAATTTAGATATTACAAAAATTATAGAAAAGTAGACGTAATTATTTTTTATGGATAGGGGTGAGTAAAACTCAACTTGAAAATAATATTTTTTTACATGACTCGATTTAACTCGAATTGTAATTTCATATACTCAACTCAAAAAATTTCAAATAAATTTTTTTATTTATAAAATAAAACTTCAAAGTAACTCAAAATTTTTAGTAATTAGTGAATTAATTTTCAAATTTGAGTCGAGTTCTTCAACTTTGTCAAATTATATATATATATATATATATATATATATATATATATATATATATATATATTGTATATGAAAAATATGAAGATATATATCGTATATGGTTACAATCTCTTATAAATACATATATCGTATTGTTGTTGTGTTCGATAGGATTTGTTTTTGCTGCAGTGAATTTTTCTCCTTGCGAAAAAAAATCTAATCTTCATTGTTGTGAAAAAATATCATAACATTATAGATGTTTATAATTAAATTTGAATGAAAATATAGACAATTTAATTTGACGTGGTTTAATTCGGTTCGAAAAAATTAAAAGAAAATAAAACTTGAATTATAAAATATGACCTATCAACTCGAATAACTCAATTTTTTACTTAGAGTCAGTAGAGTATCCACACCTACTTATGGAATCCGTTGAAAACAATAAATGAATTATTCCATCAGAAATAATTCATCACTAAAACGCTTTGCCGGCGTACTAAAACGACGGCGCAGATCTAAGAGCCGAAATGCTAAAGTGATAAATTAAATAATCTATATAGCCTATGTATATTTATATGGACCACTTTCTAAACTGTATCTCCAACATTTAATACCTTATTAATAATACAATTTTAAAAACCAACTATCAAAAATTAGTTACTTTAAATTATATAAGGATTATACAATGATAAGATTAAAAACACAATAAAAAAATAGATACAAGCAAATCTGACTGCTTCGACAAACGAACCATAAATGGATTAAACTAATGAAAGATCACTGGCAACCGTAAATGAGAGCCGAGTGTCCTAAAAAAAAACCATCCGCAACACAAACTGTGTATCCAAATTCAATCCGAAGATCCAAAGCGAGGAAGATCAGTGGGATAACAAAATAAGTACTATCTTGATCAGTCGAGTCGAGGTCAAATCTAACTTAAAAAATAAAAATAAAAAGAACAGTTAAACGACCGTCAATAAAGAAAATATACCAAATGCAAAGAATGACTTATCACAAAGATAGAGTTATTCTTAATAATAACTAGAAAATAAAAAGAAAAAAAAAGATATAATGTAATAATACAACGAAAAAAAAGATTATCAACGGTCAAAAACCAATATCGACATTAGTACTGCCATCGGTGGCCAAACAAGATGAAAAACAAAGCAGCGGTTATAGAAAAAATTATAAGTTTCAAAAACATCTAGCATAAACAGAGTAAATTAAATTATAAGAGTCGTTTTATAATAAATTTTTAAAATAATCTGTCAATAGCTCGAACTCCAATGATTATTAAAAAATTAATGCTCGGATGTCCATTATTCAAACCCATTTTATTTTTGTAAATAACATATTCAAATACGAATTATCAGACTTTGCTTCTTCTTTTTTATTAAATAGAGATGTATTACATTCTCATGTCGAGATTCGAACCCATACAAGATGGGCAAAATGAATATCCTTGGCCACTAGGCCAATTAGCAGATATCAAACTTTGCTTTATCTTTTGTCGACAACCAACTTGAATATTCGAACCAATTACCATTTTTACTTTCAAATTTTTTTAATTAATTTATCCTTTTACTTGTTAAATTTAAATATTTAGTAATTCGAATATCTAACAAATAATTAAGTTAATTCATATTCGAATCCAAATTAATAGTATTGGATGCATTAAAAACTCTAGAGTAAATGTCATGTATCGGTATGTACCGCTAATCACATGCACCGATATATATGTATCATTAACTATTTTAATAACTTTTGAAATTATAGAGACCTAAAGTGTGATTATTCATTTTTGAGAACAAAATTATACTTTTAACTTATTTAATTATTCTTTTAAAAGAATTTAATCAAAAAGTTAGAGTGTTAATTATTGTTTTAATAAAGTTTTACTATCTTTTAATTGAAAAGAAAAAGAAAACCTAAAAAGTGTACAAATAGTGTCAACGCATTTTATTCTCAAAAAAAAATATTCACACTATAGGTTCTCAAGATTTTAAAAGTTATTAAAACAATTAATAATGCATATCAGTGTAAATGATTAGTGGTACATATGAGAACATGACGTTTACTCTAGACTCATCATTAGATGCATATAATAAATGTATTTATATTTTAAAATAAATTTATAAGTTCTAACTCGATTCATATTTTAAAATAAATTTATAAGTTCGAATTCGATTCAAGTTTCCACCCAACTAGGGAACCACCATCCAATGTAAACAACCCCTCAACAACACTATAAAAGATGACGATAGTAAGGATTAACTTATATTATGTAAGCACTGAACATATATATCATTTTAGTGCAGAAATGGGTTCCATTTCGAACAAATTTATTTTCATATGTTGGATATTGCTTCAGATTTTAGCCGTATGTTTTGGTCATAATCTCACGGCTGTTTTCGTGTTCGGAGATTCTTTGGTCGAAGTAGGAAACAACTTTTACATCGACACATTGGCGAAACCGGTGGCACCAAACGGTATCGACTTCCCGAAAGGAACCCCGTCCGGACGGTATACCAATTCCCGAACAATTGCCGATATTATAGGCAAGTTCTGTGGTGTTACGATCGTTTTTTTATAGTCTATATTCGTGGTTTTCATTAGGCTATTGAGAACACGTCCACAATTCTCGCTTAGATGTGCTCATGGGATGAATTCGCTTAGATGTCTAGGTCCATTCATAGTATTTTTTTTATCTCTGGGGTCTAATGTTACCAACAACTAGTTGGTTTAGTAGGACGCAGTGACGGAACCAGGATTTAAAGTTGGGGGTAAAACATAAATTTTGAAAGGTGGGGGGTAAATTTACAATTATCTCAATTTTTTCGGGAAAAATATAAAGAATCAAAGGGTAAAATAAAATTCCCTAGGGGGCACAACCCCTCCCATTGAAGTTGTAGCTTCGTCCCTGGTAGGCCGAGGTATTAGATCTCTTAAACAAGGTCAATGCTTAAATTCTGATGTTGTAAATGAAGCAAATTAGATTAAGAGGATCGTTCCCGTAATGAATTTCTGCAATACAGATTAATTAATCAATAGATTAGATACCGACAATTATAAAAAATAAAAATAAAAAGTCTAATGTTAATAATGCCGAGTTATTTTTCTATTTTTGAACAGAAGATGAATTGGGCTTTAAAGATTATAGTCCTCCTTTCTTGGCACCTAATACAAGTGGAGATCTAATTTTGAAGGGTGTTAACTATGCCTCCTCCGGAGCTGGAATCTTACAAGTCACCGGATCACTCTTTGTAAGCTTAATTTCTTACCTATTTTGTTTTTCGAACTCGAAATGATCCAAACTCGAATGAACATGTATAAGTAACTCGAAACGATCCAAACCTAATGTGACGGTAATCCAAAATGATTAGTACTCGTAATGACCCGACTTGAACGACTCGAAATGATTAGAACCTATGTTTTGCAGGGTGAACGAATTTGGATGGAAAAACAACTGGATTGCTTTGCCAAGACCAGGCAAGACATCATATCGAGAATCGGTGCACCGGCGGCCAAAGCACTGCTCCGGAACTCACTCTACGTTCTTGCAATCGGGTCCAACGATATCCTATTCGAAGCGAATACTGAACCTTTTGATGTAAAATCCATTTTCGTGGATGAAGTGGTTTCGAAATTTAAATCCCATCTCACAGTTAATTCCTTAAACCCTCACTCGATTTCCCTCGAATTTCTACTCGGTTCGACTCGAAATGATCTTCGATCTATGTATATTGCAGAGGCTTTACAATATGGATGCCAGGAAGATTGTAGTGTCGAATGTCCCAAAAGCTGGTTGCATTCCACTCGACTTGGACCTACATTTATGTGCCGAGGACTGTGTTGCATCTATAAATAATCTAGCCAAGTCATACAACTCCAAGTTGAAGAGCCTGCTCGAAGATCTTACGAGAAGTCGTCCGGGATCGATATTCGTTTATGCCGATGTTTATGCGATAACAGAAGATATCATTAACAACCATAAATCGTACGGTGAGACTCAACGACGAATTTCGAATTGGAACTTGGAGGACTTAATGGACTTCAAATTTTGATTTCCCCCTATTTTTTCAGGATTTGATAATGCAGATCATGCTTGTTGCGAAGTGATCGGGAGACATGGCGGTCTGATTCCGTGCATAGGGGTGTCTCGAGTTTGTCCCGATCGAACAAAATATGTTTTCTGGGATCCATTCCATCCGACGGAATCGGCACTTTTAATCGCATCAAAACGTTTACTTGATGGCGGCCTTGAGTATGTTTCACCCATCAATCTCCGACAACTCGTAAATCTTACACGACTTTAATTTACGGAGAATTATATATTGTCAGTGCATCAGATATGAACTTTTAAATTAATGTTATGTTATCATTTAAATGAAGTGTAGTAGAAAATTAATATTATTCATCATCGTATTTAAGTTGTCTAGATTATAAATTGGTGTTTAAATTTCAAAATGTTCTAATTAAACTTTTAAAATATTAATATTATATTAATCAAGTCCTTTCGTCAATCTAGTCATTAATTTAAACACGAAGTGAACATATTTAAAGCATATTAATCAAATTGTAAACGTGTGTCACTTTGTATTTTACGTGTTTGAAAAAACATGTGTTCATATAATTTAAGAGAGTTATCTCGTCGAATCCATGCACTAAAAAGTACATACGTGTTTATATTTTAATTCATACATTTTAAATATGGTCCACATTAGTTTTTAACCTAAACTGTTGACATCTGACTTGATTAAATCGAATCTAATTTGATTCAACCTAATTTGATCATAAAAAGTTAATAATTCGAAAACGAATTTAAATCAACTTGAATCAAATAATCTTAACTTGAAATGATATAAACCTGAAGTGACCAAAACTCAAAATGATCTAAACATATGAGTCGAATTAACTCAAAACAAGACCTGAATGATCCGAACTGAGAACAACATGAACCCGAAATAACTCAAAACTAAAATTAACCCCTACCTAAATGACATTAATTTTTAGTCTCGTTTATCACATGATTGTTTTCAATTGTGATTTAATTTTAATTTGATTTACTCGCATGATATTTCTTATTGTAGATGATTTTAAGAGCATATTCAGGATTAATTTGCATTTAATTTATTTGTAAGATGGGATTGTGCTTAGGGATCGTATATTTGATCGAATTGAGTTAAAAAATTTAAATTAATCAAATTAACAAGTCCTATTTTATAACTTAAAATTTTATTTAAAATTTTTCGAATCGACTTATTTAAATTTTTATTCAAATTTAATTATAAATATTTATAATATTATAGTAATAATTGACTCCAATATAAACGATTTTTTCACATGTAATATACATATATCAAACATAATTGAAGATCAAATCTATTGTAAAATTTCGAATTATTCAAGTTTTTCAAAGTCTCATTTTATACCTCTTACTTTATATGAATTTTTTTTAATTCGAGTGGGGTTTACAATATTACGACTAGAGTCAATTCGAATCAAGTTTTTTTAGTATAGAGTCGAGTTTTATTCACCCCTAAATGTGTTTAAACCATTGGGCCACTAGTCTGATTTCTAAACCGGAGACCCACAAAACAATTAGACGTACAAGTAATGGCATGTGTATTTATTTAGAACATAGAACTACAGAAGTGAAACATAAAAACAGCACACTATAATTATACAAAAAAAAAAAAAACAATCTCCAGCACCATTAACAGGTTGTTATCGGAAAGATGGAACTTTTGATTGCAGAGAACGTTACATGAGCTACTTCGAGGATACACGCCTCCGTTCATGAGCAACAAGATGCGCTTGTCGCCCATTCTGCAGGTCTATCCATGAGAACCATTCCGGCAGGGTTTTGTCCTGGCTGCACTCGAGGTAATTTTTTAGCTGTCGGGGAGGGGGGGAATATTAGTTAACCACCGACATTAAGCGGATAATGTTTTTTCTGGAGGGGGTACTTAAACGGAACAACAAATTAAACTTACCTATTTCGTAGAAAATGTCATTCACATTGGATGCAGTCTTTGCAGAAGTTTCCATGAAGAAAAGGTCATTCTCTTGTGCGTAAGTATTTGCTTCCTGAATCATCGAGGAGAATAAGTCAAATGGATGTACCGTGTATGCATGTACAACGTTGTTAAATCGAAATTGCACCATGAATCTATTTGACGATTTACCATCTCAAAGAGAAAAAGACTAGTTGATATGTAAAAAATCCGAAACTACACTAATCCTAGCAGTCGTTGAATCGTTCTACCTAACAATGCTGCAAAGAATCACTGATTATTAGTAATGCTACAATGTTTTATGTTCGGAGGGAAGCAAAACTAATCTCGGGTTTGACTTTTGAGAGTCGGACACGGTATGAGTCCATCATGGTTATGTTGAGATTTTCTTTCCAAGTTTTTCCTAGCATTGTAAGAGTTTTCAGAGTCATAGAAACTAATGAAGAGTTAGAGAAATATAGAAACTAATAACTTGCCTCTAATGCCACCTTCCTTTCATCGAGTAAATCGGCTTTGTTCCCAGCAAGTGCCGTTACCATATTAGGATTGCCTTCAAAGGAAAAGAAGAAATTCAACATCAAAATTAGAAGTCAATTACTCGGGGCACTTATATAAACAATTCACAAGGATAAAAAATAAGAACAATAAACGAGATACATAATCGAGAAGAATGTTGATAAGGAGTAGAAAATGAAAATGACTACCTTGCGACTGAAGTTCCTGGACCCATTTTTTGGCTCTCTCAAATGACGCCTACAAAATAAGAACGCTGTTACCGGACAAAACCTAGTCGAACATTGTGTTGCAGATGCATCGTTCAAGTTAGATTCAAAGACAACTAGCGAGTATGAACTCAGATAAATTACAAGCTATCGAAGTTTTAATTCCTTCATCTACCAATGTCACGTTTAGAGCACTAAGCATTTACGTGTTTACATTACCGAATCACATAGAGAAGACACTGATTAACCATTGTGAACTTACTTGATTCGTTATATCGTAAACAATTATTGCAGCTGCAGCTCCCCTGTAATACATCGGTGCCAAGCTATGGTACCTCTCTTGACCGGCAGTATCCCAAATCTCAAACTTTACGGTCGCATCATTCACTGCCACTGTCTGGGAGAAAAAAGCCGCTCCTATTGTCGACTCCTACACATTATTAAATTGATTTCAAAACCATATATTCCTAACTCAAATTTTGAATTAATAATGTTCGAACTCAGAGAATCCAACCTGAAATTCGACGAATTGCCCTCTAACAAAGCGCAAAACAAGACTCGACTTTCCGGCTCCAACGTCCCCAAGTAGAACCTGAAGAATTAAACACATATTCACAAATCACAACTCATACAAGCAACAAACGCCAGTTCAAAGATCGAACTGAAGACACAACATAACTTTCTGGTACAATCACAATTCACAACAAATTAGACACTCAAAATTCTAGAACATATGAATGCTATTCAAAGCCAAGGAAATGAAGTAGCTGATATGATATCAACATGATTTGGCAAAATTAAGCAAAACCCATAAAATAATTCGCATAAAAATCAAATATGGAGCACAATCCATCAAGACCCAGATCATAATTCAGCATCTAAATCCGACCCAAAGCAAAAAATTCAAGCTTTTAAAAAAATATAACCCATGAATAATTCACATAAAAAGCAAACATGAAGCAACAATACATCAAAGCCCATATCATAATTGAGCATCTAAAGCCGACCCAAAGCACAAAACTTCAAGTAATTAAAAATACTATATGCTAAGGGAGGGTTTAAAGGATCTAGAGAGAGAGAGAAAACGAACCAATTTAGCATTGATGTTCTTGTTTCCAGTGGTGGCCATGAGATCTTGCTGTTAATCAGATTTATGTTGCCAAATCAAAACAGATCAAAACTAAATAAAATTATGCAGTAGACCCAAAATGAAATTGAGAATTTTGGATTGTTGATTGTTGAAGAAGAAATAAGGGAGATTTGATAAAGAGGAATGTGAACAAGCCAAAGGGTCGTAACCAAAACCAAAGTCTCTTTTACCGTTTTACGATGACTTTTGAAAGTCTCTAATACAAAGGGATCGCTATTTTGATTTTCTCTTCTTTTATGGATTTCTATTGCATTTTCTTTTAGGATTAATAGTCAAATTGGCCACTCTAATTTTCGATAGTTAAGGTGATTACAAGTAATATTTATTCTGAATATACTCTCATCCATTTAATAATACATGTTCAATCACTCTGATGCAGCTATTGGTGCTTGAACCCGTGACCTCTAAGAAGAACAAATGCTCCCCAAGTTGGTTCATACTCTAACTGAAATTAGTTACATTTATATTTATAAAAAATTATTAATATAAAATATAATATGAAGTGTTATAAATAAAATTTATAAAATTAATATATTTTAATCGATGTTATAGTATATTTATAATGAAGATGTTTACATCAATTAATTAAGTTTACAAATGTGATTGTGTTTTATTTTTTAAAAAAATTCAAAATGCTGTATATTTATAAGCATATTCAACTTTGTATATTTATGAATTCGATTTATACTCTTATTGTTTTTAAATAATTTACTGACATATGGCTTGTGAAGCAAATAGTTTTAATTTTAAGTCGATATAAAATATATGTGGCCTGTCATACAAACTTCTAGTCAATTATTTAAAAATAATAATTTTTTTCTCGTCCCTTATGTCCTGGTGGCAAAGGTAAATGTCAAATTCAAATACCAAATTAGACCCCAAAAAAAGGACCTCACATTGTGGGAGGAGACAAATTTAGGAACAAATTGTATCCAAAAAAACATAGGTACCACATTAGAAGAAAAAAAAGTGACAAATTCGGGTACCAAATTGTTTAGTTAAGCCTTGGTTCAACAAGCATACACCATGGGAGCTGACTTTTATAAACCAAAACCTATGAAGTTCAGTAAAATTCAAGGATTCAATGATTGAAACCTATCAAGAATCTAAGGAATTCGTTTGTAAATACTCCGAAAGCTCACTCAGATAAACAGAACTGAAAAACCAAACCATGTGAAGATGTTTAGCTCGAAGTCAAAATTAAAAATGTTCCAAGATAACCATGACCTTCTGTTGCTTGGGGAGTAACAGAGCTATCGCTTTTTTCTTCCACCCTTTCCGGACTTGGAAGATCCTGCAGTACTTGATGTCTTAGAAGATCCTGCAGTACTTGATGTCGACGGAGCTTCCTGCTTCTTAGTCCTCCCCGGATGTCTAGGTACCAACTCCGCAACTTGGAGCATCAGCTGTTTCCCTGCAACCAGACAAATTATGGAACTATGGATCTTTGATAGAGGAATTCTGTCTTTTAGGTTCCCCGCATAATTCATTCCGGCACTATTCTTTTCTTCTTTTCATTTAATTTGATGAAAAAATGAGACAAGGGTAACACTTCTCCCTTCATAATCTAATTTGGCAAAATCGAAGATTGAAAGTGCTTTTACACTATCAAATAACTCACATGTTTGATGTTTCTACGGAAAATATGGCACTTTTTTTTCATAGAGATCAATTATTTATTCTCAAACTCAAAAGTGGCAGTAGAATTGTTTTAAAAACTACACTTACTTGTAGGAATGGCTGGATTGGATAAAGTCCCATCCTCCTTTTTCAACTGGACCCTCACTCTCCCTCTTTGCATGAAATCGCGAGGATATGCCTTGTCAAGCTGTACAAATCATCTCTAATGTGGTTAGATAACAAATAAAAAGAACTGGTTTGTTCAAACAGCTGATAGAGTAAATATTCGATGAAGCATGCAACAAGAGTGAGGATGGATAAGTCATCTGGCATATTCGTTCGAACACCCCAAGTTCCTAGATGTTAGGCAAATGGTTATTGTCATATGATGCCAAGTGCCAACATCATTTAGCAAATAAATAGCTCTGAAGGTAGCGGGCCGCTGAGGTTTGAGGAGCAACCTTCTTGTCAGGTAAATCGATGGATGGGGAAACAAAGTTTACAAGAGACATGGACAATAAGTCAATAACGGTGAATAATAAACGTCCAACTAAAGATAGATTTTGAAAACAGGGCACAAGCATAGGTAGAAATCAACAACGGATAAGTTAAAACACTGCATGTGTAGACCAAGCACTCTTGGATGGACCCTTGAATGATGAAAGGAGCAGTGCATGAAAAACAAAAAACCATTCTCTTGGCATTCAGAGACCATAAGAGTTTTAAATCCTCAAAGGAGGCAAAAAATAATAGTGGTGACAGTCAGTGGCGGAGCCAGGATTTTCATCTAGTGGGGTCGGGAATAAAGTATGAGATATGAAAGATTATATACCACTACAATAAGTATTGTTGACCTCATACCACAACAAAATAAGTGGGATCAAATCTAATATTTCCTATGAAAATTTCTATATTACCATATTGAAAACCCTATATCCAAAAAATCAAGTGGGGTCAATTGCACCTCAAATTCTATGCTACATCCGCCCGTGGTGACAGTCCTCAGTTAATTTTGATTCACCCTCCATAGTAACTGTTAGAACAAATGGATAATAGTAAGCCCTAAATGTCCATTTATGGGTAGATTTCAGGAAAGGGGCAAAAGGAAACAATCATAGAAAGCAACAAGGATAAGAGAGCTCTACGTTTATTTCAATTGTCACATAAGGAAATACGTATAATCGTTGCTATCAACAAAAGATTTCAATCATTGCTAAGTTACTTGAAACCTCGGGTTCTAAACAGGCAAAAAGTTCATATTATATTCAGTATCATTTTCCCCACAATTCCACAATGGCATCACAAATCATACAAGAACAAACCTCGATGGCATTCGGGACTTTGAGATGGTTGCAGCAATCAGCGATTTCAACACAGGTGGGATTTTCACATGCTTTAGCCAAGCTGATTCGCCTTCCCTCGGCCACTGTTTTCTTCGAATTAATATAAACAGGATAGAAAACCACCCATTTCTTTATGTTGGGGACTTCCCCATTCATCTTCTCTTATCTGAATCCAACAACATATCATATAATCCAGCAAAAAAAAAAAAAAAAAAAGTATTTCAGAACTCAAATTGCTATTCAATAACTCTATATAAACGTGTTAATGCCAGTAACATTGTAAACAAAACATTTATAAAAGAGAAAAATGCTCGAAACCATAAACAGATGAAATTAAACCCAAAAAAAATCTAAATCTACGCGAGGAAAACAACAATGATAGAGACATAGAGGTAATAAACCCTAACAATTACAATCCCAAAAGCCCAATATTTATTACGCAAAATCTCAACAAACAACCAAAATCCATAATATTTTAACATTGAAAATAAGATTGAACACAAATATCTGATCAATTACTTGTTTTCTTCTCCATTAAATTAATTGATCCAAAATCAAAACTACAAACCCGTTTTTCATCAAAAATCAGTAAGGATGTATCGGAACTTCTCTTTATAACCTAAAGTTACCTATTCCGGCGACTGTTGATCGGCGGTAGAGTCGGATCTGGCTTCGAAATCTTGGGTTCCTCGTATCTTTAAGCCTCCAGCTAAATGCAGAAGCGTTTTGTAAACACGTGCGAGCGTGCTTAGACTTGGTGTTTTCTTTGGTAAACTACTTTATATTGTCACCGAATAGTTAGAGTGTTTTCATTTTTGTCATCAGACTTTCAAAATTTGCGTTATAATCACCACATTTTTATTTATTTTTATTATGGTCGCTTTCGTTTACCTTCCATTACCGCTGCTGATGTGACACATTAACTTTTATTTTTTCTAAATAAAATAGTAGATAAACTATACTATTTATCATTAACTTTTTTTTACTCTGTTTTGGTCACTAAAATTTAAATATTTTTAATTTAATAACTCAACTTTCGAAATGTTTTTATTTTTATCACTCTTGAATGACATGACTTTTTATCACGGGAGAGGAAAAATGTTGATTCTCATTTTTAATTTATTCTTCTTGGTTGAGAAAGCGTTATGAGAAAAACCAAATGAAAAAAATGAAGAATATAAATAGTTTTTGTTGTTGTTCAAACTTTACGTTGTTGTTGTATAATACAATACAACTCAAAAAATCTATTGAGGATTATATATGTAACGACCCAATTTTTGGTTAGTAAATCGGGTCTCGAATTCAGGTTTTGGATCTTTTAAGTTGGTGACTAAATTAAAATGAATTAAAGTTGGAAGCTTTATTAAAGGAATTAAAGATTAAAAAGAAAAGGGGAATAAAGTTGGGAGCCTTAAGTAGAAACTTTCAAATAATGGGATGACTTTTGGGTAGTTTACCATTTTTATTGGGTAGACAATATTAATGACATGTGTTGGGGCTAATTATATTTATATGGAAATTTAAATTATTAATTAAATGATTATATTTTATTTTAAAATTTAATTATAAAAAATAATTTTATAAATGATTTACCTATACTTTTATAAATGATCAACATTTTCTAAGATGGGTTTTGGTTTTTAAGCACTAGAGAGTTAATAGTTACATTGTTAGTAGAAAATGGGTAAGACGGTATGCTGAATAATAGGAAACTTGATATTTTTAAATTTAAATTTTATATTCAAGTTTTATGAATGAAAAAATAGGTGTTGAAGAATTTTGTTTTTTTAATAAAAGTTCAATTCATTTTTATTTTTTATTACAGTTCTCAAAATCAAGTTCATTTTCAATAAATATCGAACTCTTTACTATTTGGACCAACCTATTACGGGAGAGATCTCATTTAATTTAATTTGTTACAATCATGATAGTTGTTTTAAATGATCTAATGCATCTATCCACTAAACTAACTCGTAATATTAACTTGTGAATATATTAAATGGATAATTATACCAAGAACAAAAATCTCCTACACCTAACCATGTCTTCTATGCCCCACAATAAAAAAACACTTAAAAATTAAATTTTAAACCATAAGCCTAATTTTCACGTCTTAAACCCCAAACTATAAAAAGTACACCCTACCAATAATTTCCTAAACCCTGGCCCTTAACCTTAAACTCTAAACTCACTTTTTTAAAGTGGGGTAACAAAGGAGACTAGTTTGGGGGCATACAATTATACCAAGCACCGGGGTAAAAATATTTTGTTTCTGTAAGCACCCTAATTTTAGGGGTTAAGGAATCAATTTAGAGTTCATAATTTATGGATTTAGATTTATGTGCTTAAAATTTAGAGATTATAGTTTAAAATTAGAGTTTATGGTTGGAATTTAGAGGTTATAGATAAAAACTAAACCCCTAACATATTACCATAAAACCTAAACCATAACCTCTAAACTATAAATCCTAAACCCACACCCTAAATTCTAACCACACCTTAAATTCTAAACCTCTAAACTTAAATCTCTTAAACTATAACCCTAAATTGAATCCATAAACCCTAAATCTATAGTACTTGTGAAAACAAAATGTTTCTTTCGCCGCCGGTGCACTCTATCAGTCATAGTTGCCGCTACCTTTCGACATCCGAAACCAATTTAAATTCATAACAATCTAGAGCAGCACTACAGGCAGCCAAATCGACATTATAAGCCAAATTGATGCTTACACTAGGACATCAACGCCATGGCATCCCTTCTATTGCTATCCTTATCCGAACTGCAGAGCAGATGTCGGTAAGTCGTAGTAGTAGTAGTACCGAGAAAACGGTCGAAGGAATCAATGCATAAGGATTTAAAGTTCACTATTTAACCAGAAATCGCTTAACGCAGTCACGGAAGTCGGAAACATAACATAGAAAGGTTCTTGGAAGTACGAACTGTTTGATGTTCCAAATCATAATCGACATCAGTTTGGTACTAGGCAAGCAACTTCCGATCGAGCTTAATGTTCAAATCCTCCCACACCACACTTGCTATGATCAAAATCATGTACAAAACACAAACAACTTGTTCACGGGTGATTATGCCCTCCCCTTTACTCCACTTTCAGCGAGCTTCATACTGGACGACTGCAGTAAACACAAGGTTTTAACATTAGCTGTCGGAATAACGAAACCAATTGCAAATTCAGTTCCCTTTGCGATGTGCAAAAGACTGAGGGGAAAATGTTAAGCAATGGGGAGAATTATTCGATATGGTTCGGGTTAACTATCTGATAATAGTAGCAGAACATGAAGTATAAAAGCAAAGAAAATGAGAAAAAAACTCATTGTAAAATCAAGTAAAAGGGCAAAAGTAGCAAGAAAGGAGCATTACTCCTTCGGGTTCGTTTCTTGTAAAGAATGCGGTAACCACACTCCCGGCATTGTATCACGTCTGCATGCTTCAGTGTGTTTTCTTGCCCACAGTCTTTATAACACAAAAGAGACGGTCGAAACCAGAAATTAGTGGCAAATTCAAGGGATTATTTACAGCTCAAAAGATTATCCGATACTAACCTCCACAGATGTAGGTAACAGGTTCGGGCTGTGGATCCATTGATGCTCACTCGAACAAGGTCTTTCTTTTTTCAGACAAAACTGCACAAAGTCGAAGATTTTCACATAAATCAAGTTAATTGAAAAGCAATACCAAATTGTATAAACAAATAACCCAAAACTTCTTTTTGTTTTCACTATATCTGGGAACATACATTGATATTCATGTCCGAATATATAACAAGTACAGATATTAGACAAATATTTTACAGAAACAAATGGCATGGATAACATATTTCCGATTCCGGAAGTGCGAGATTTAGCGTAAGGATGATTGTTTCCTATATAATTTAGCTTAAATAACAAGTTCCTTAATCTAAAACCCAGATATTACTTCAATCATATAATTTCATATCCATAATATATATATAGGATAAATATTCTATACACAGGCAGCGGAAACTAAAAGGTTTAGAACCCTAAATTAGAACCCTAAAACTTAAATTGAAACGACTATCCTAAATTATAAACCCCTAAACCCTAAACCCTAAACTAACTACTTATACCCTACAACTAGGATATTAATCCATATATATATATATATATATATATATATATATATATATAATTTTATACACTTCAAGAATAACTCGTCCAGCAGAATTCTACCAAAATTCTTGCAACTCAATCTCACGATTTCAAAACCTTGGGTGCCCAATAATCGCAATTTTATTATTGATTTATTTATTTTACTCCAAAAATATTGCAAACAAGACATTCACTCCAATAACTATTTTCAGACGAATCAGCTCAAACGTCAAATAGATTTTCGCACAAATAAAATTAACAGGAAAAAAACATAGCAAATTGTATAAACAAATAACCCGGATCTTAATTAAAATGAATAATAATAATTTAAATCCAGTGCCAATTAGTGAAAAAGAAAAAGATGAAGAGCGACAGATTGAAGGCGGGTAGAAGAACTTACGGGAGCGAGAAACCTGAAGGTCTGGCTGCTAAGAGAGAATTGAAAATTTAGGGTGCAATTTACTTTTTTAGGGTTTTAGTTGACATAAAACGAAGGCTTAACCCTCAAGAAGTGCTTAGACTATACTTTTTTCTTTTTAGTTAGGTGACTAAATTATTTTCCGGGCTAATTAGGTGCCTAATATTTTATTTCGTAACTTATTTAAAGTTTATCGTTAATTTTTTCCGTTAAAAGACACGAGTCACCTCTAAAAAAATCTAAAATTATATTAAAATTAAATAAAATTAATTTATTTTTTAAAAAATCTTTATTTTTTTTCAAATTTTACAAAACAACCTCAAATTCTAAAATCCCTAAACCCCAAAATCTAAATTCCGATTTAGGCTGATTCTGTCGTCGCCTACCAAATCGGTCGTTGGACCATAACGACCATTTCCCCCACCATCCTGCCACAGAAAATTAACCGACGTCGTGCGAATACACGAAATTGTCAAATGATTCTTTCGAACGATTCGCGACGAACGACTGCAAGAAGAGCGACGAACGGCATGGGGTTGTTTGGGGAGGGGAGGGTGCTTCTTTCCGTCGCCAGCAACGCGGCCGACGGCTGCGGGAGTAGTCAAATTTGGGGGGTTTAAGGATTTGGGGACTATTTTGGGAATGTTTGAACCTTTCATGATATATATTTTTTATTTTCTTTTATTAATTTTATTTATTTTTAATATAATTTTGGATTTTTCTGGAGGTGGCACGCGTCTTTTAACGGAAAAAATTAACGGCGAACCTTAAATAGGTTACGAAATGAAATGTTAGGCACCTAGTTGGCCCGAAAAATAGTTTGGGCACCTAATTGAAAAAAAATATAGTCTGGACACCTATTTGACGGTTAAGCCTAAAACGAATTAAAATAGGACAAAGTACACAGGCAGTCACTCAATATGAAACATGGTTGTTTTGGTCACTAATCTTTCAAATTGGTCATTAAATTTATTAAACTATTATAAAATGGATGTTCGACGTTATAAAATAATATAACAATTTAATTAAATTAGTTTACATTTCTAGCAGTTCGATAAGTTTTAATAACTATTATATAGTTCAATCAATTCTTTAGCAGTTCTATAAAAAATAACCATTTTTAATTAATTTTTGAAGGGTCAATGACCATAATAATTATTTTTCTCGTGTTTTAGTGATTAATAATGTATTTTGCCTATTAAAATAAGAGAAAAAACCAAAGGATAAACCACTTGAATAATGAGTTTCTAATTTGAGCACTAATCAAATAATTTTGTCAATTATTTCATTTAATTAGTTAAATGACATCAATCAAATCATATGTCATTAATAATCAACGAAAAAATTAATGTGACAGAAGTAAATTTACATAATTACACATTTGTTTCTCATTATGATCACATTTTATAGATTTAGATTTTAAATTAATTAATAAATTTAATCACGTGGTTACTAGAAAGTTGGGTAAAGAGACGGTTAAGAGTTTGTTAGTGTTGTTATCTCATCCTAACATTCTAGAGTCTTGTATATAAGGTTGGTTCTCTATTTTAGAATATTACGGTCCATTTAATCAATAAAAATAAATAACGAGAGTGCCGACTCTCCTTCCCTTATTTTCCCTTTCAAGAAATTAAATCCCTCGTTTCTCTAAGATCTGTGTAAAATCTTAACATGGTATCAGAGCAGTTTTGAAATTTTTTTCTCTTAATTTTAATTTATTTAGTTCAATTAATTTATTATGTATTATTAAATGAGAATATAATATTATATATTATATTAATTTTTTACTAACTACAAATTAAGTGGTATATACTATGTTATCAATTTTATGCAAATATTATACTTGATTCAACGATTATGCACTCGCTTATTTGAATAGACATGAGTTTATTTTCTTTAAGTTTTCTCACTAAGATAACCTTAAATAATACATATTAAGCTTTAATCTTAAATTTGATTTTGAATTAAATACAAATAATAAAAAATGATAATATGTATAAATAATAATATCACTAAATGTGTAATTATATACAATATTAATATGATGGGATAGGATAAATTAATAAGATAAATAAATTTAAAGGTTTAACAAAAAAAAGTTATATGGATGTGGAATTAAATCATAAAAGTTTAAGAGGATTAAGCTGTAATCTTATTATTGTATTAGCTTACAAGTTTATAATTTTAAGAGGGGCCAAACTACAATTTTACCATGATACAAACATAATAAAATAAAAAGAAATACAAATTATACCCATGCCGTTCATATTAAAAGGACGAAGGAGGACAAACGGCTTCTATCAGTAAATTAAAGTTTTAACTGTCAAATAGGTGCTTAAATTATGATTTTTTTAGTTAAGTACTCAAATTATTTTTTGGCCAAATTAAAACCTAAAGTTTCATTCCGTGACCCATTTAAAGTTCGTCGTTAATTTTTTTCGTTAAATGACACGAGTCATCTTCAAAAAAATCTAAAATTATATTAAAAATAAATATAATTAATTAATTTTCAAAATTCTCTAAATTTTTTAGATTTTACAAAACGACCCCAAATTCCAAAATCCCTAAACCCCAAAATCTAAATCTCGATTTGGGCTGATTCTGCCACCGATTGCCACGCCGTCGCCCGCCAAATCGGTCGTTGGACTATCACGACCATTTCTCCCACCACCCCGTCGCCGAAAATCAACAGATGCTGTGCGAATCGATGAAATTGTCGAATAGTTCTTTCGAACGATTCGCGACGAACGAAGGCAAGAGGGGCGCCGAACAGCGTGTGGGTTGTTTAGAGAGGGGAGGGGAGGGCGCTTCATTTCGTCGCTGGCAACGCGGCCGACAGTGGCTGGAGTGGTCGGATTTGGGGGTTTAGGGATTTGGGGACCATTTTAAGAATGTTTGAATCTTTCATGATACATTTTTATTTTTATTAATTTTATTTATTTATAATATAATTTTGAATTTTTTGGAGGTGACATGTGTCCTTTAACGGAAAAAATTAACGTCGAACTTTAAATGGATTACGGAATAAAATTTTAGCTCTCAATTTAGTCCGAAAAATAGTTTGGACACCTAACTGAAAAAAATATAATTTGGGCACCTATTTGAGGGTTAAGCCTAAATTAAAAGAGCTCTAATATAGAATCAACCACATACAATTAAAGCTTTTGAATCCTTTCTATATTCCTTCTACCCCAGCCGATCATCATATTTGCTTAATTTTATCTCTCTCGATTTCTCTCAGGCAAGAAAAGAATAATTAAATTGAATATATATTTGCAGAATTTAATACTTCATTTAATGTTCGGATAATGATTTTTTTGTTGTTGTAATTGTTGGTTAATTGATTGTTCATAGTTCCCGTTTGATTCTTCTGACAATGATTTATTTGTTGTTCAGATAAAGGTTTTCTTTGATTTGTTGAAATTGTTGCTTGTGGTTGAAGAGGATGTGGGCTGCTTCATGCCTTGCGTCGTGTTGTGCGGCATGCGCCTGCGATGCGTGCCGCACGGTGATTTCGGGGATTAGTCGGAGATCTGCAAGGATCGCCTACTGCGGACTTTTCGCCCTTTCTCTGATTCTTTCGTGGATCCTTCGTGAGGTTGCCGCCCCGCTGATGGAGAAGCTCCCTTGTAATTTTCGTTAAAACTCTTGCCTTTCTTATTTTGGTTATAGCTAAATTATGTGGTTCGCATAATTACTTTGCTTTCTAGATTCCAATAGAAAGAAATTGTTAATGTTGAACCGAGCAATTGATGATGCTAGATAGTTGATGGTGTCCGTATCATGCATTGGCTTATGCAATGGGAAGGGAATATGAATTCTTTAGGGTACTTTGACTCACGGGCGTCCCATTACTGTGACGTAAGTGCACTTTTACATGCTGTGTTAATGTATTGTGTGCTTTAGCCTTTAGGGAATCTGAATTCTGAAGAATGCTCAGATTTCCATGTGATTATGGAATTTACCACCATTCACCTCTTTTAGGGATATCGTTTATCGGATTGAATCTGTTGTGGATGAATAATGTATTGGGTGTTTTAGGGAATCTGAAGAATGCTTAGATTTCCATGTGATTATGGAATTTACCACCATTCACCATTTTTAGGGATATCGTTTATCGGATTGAATCTGTTGTGGATGAATAATGTATTGGGTGTTTTAGGGAATCTGAAGAATGCTCAGATTTCCATGTGATTATGGAATTTACCACCATTCACCATTTTTAGGGATATCGTTTATCGGATTGAATCTGTTTTGTGGATGAATTATGAGCTTGATCTTTTACACATTTTCCTTTGAGTGATAGCTGGCTCTCGCATCTTATTTCTCTTGCATCACTTTGCCCCATTTTAGGTTGTCATTAGTTATTAATATGTGCCTCCATATTTCATGTATAGAGTGTTTAAAAGTGAGTATGTTGGCTGCTTCTTGCATATACTTATTTTGCGGATTTTGTGAATATGCTATCGTTATCTATGCAGGGATAAATCATTTTCATAAAACACCTGACAGGGAATGGTTTGAAACGGATGCGGTGCTGAGGGTTAGCTTGGGAAATTTTATGTTTTTCACTATCCTATCAGTTTTTATGGTTGGAGTGAAAACTCAGAGGGATCCTCGTGATGCCGTGCACCATGGTGGATGGATGATGAAAATTATCTGCTGGTTCATTTTAGTGATTTTAATGTTTTTCGTGCCAAACGAGATTATCAGCTTCTATGGTAAGCTACATTCTGGTGGATCATTCTACAAGATTAAGAATACCATCCTTTTCTAAATGTTTTACATGCTATAGTAGATAATTTTCTTAGAGACCATTTGCAAATATGATTAGAGGAGATGATAATTTAGCTAAAATCAATTATAGTTGACTTAAGCTGACACTTCAATTTTGCTTTTGCAGAGTCGGTATCAAAGTTTGGTGCAGGGCTGTTCCTTTTGGTTCAAGTTGTGCTTTTACTTGACTTTGTTCATGGATGGAATGACAAGTGGGTGGGATACGACGAACAGTTCTGGTTAGTTTTGCTTTTCTGATGTTTTTTATGGTTTAACTTCTTTTTATTGTCCAGATCAACTGACATCCTTGCCTTTTCTCTAGGTACGTTGTTCTGTTTGTCGTTTCACTTGTTTGTTATTTGGCAACATTTGGCTTCTCGGGAGTTCTCTTCCACTGGTTCACTCCATCCGGACATGATTGTGGACTCAATACCTTCTTTATCGTTATGACCTTGATTCTTGTTGTTCTGTTTGCCATAGTTGCGCTGCATCCTGCAGTAAGTGTCTACTTGTGCAATTTTATCACCATTGTCATTTCATGTCGTTTACACAAGTATGTTGATGCACTTGGTCATTCCTAATACGTATATCTTGATGAATTCTTGTCGTGTGTGCAACAGGTTGGCGGTAGCATTTTGCCAGCTTCAGTCATATCATTGTACTGCATGTACCTATGCTACAGTGGACTTGCAAGTGAACCAAGAGATTACGAATGCAATGGTCTTCACAATCATTCTAAAGCAATATCTACCGGCTCCCTGACCCTTGGTCTGGTTACCACTGTCCTGTCAGTTGTCTACTCCGCTGTTCGTGCTGGGTCTTCCACGACCCTGCTCTCCCCACCAAGTTCACCTCGAGCAGGTATTGTTGACAAAAATACTCGATCCTTATACCTTTAACAATTAAAATAAACTTTCATGATGTTCTTTTCTCAGAACTTAAGCAAGTTTTATTTACAAACATTACCTTTATGTATGAGAATGGTGGTAGCCTGGTAGGTATTTTGAAAGTCCGGCAATCGTTTTTGGTTCACTTCTCCCTCCCTCCCTCCTTTCTCCATCCCCCACCGCTTTTTAGGATAAAAAAGAAAAAAAAAATTAACATTCTGTTTTGAATGGTTGAAGGTGCTGGAAAGCCTTTGCTTCCAATGGACAAAGTAGACGAACACGAAGAAAAGGAGAAAAATAAGCCGGTCACGTATTCATACGCCTTCTTCCACATAATCTTTTCTCTTGCAAGTATGTACTCGGCAATGCTCTTGACCGGTTGGTCAACCTCGGTTGGGGAAAGCGGCAAGTTAGTCGACGTAGGTTGGCCATCTGTGTGGGTTCGGATTATAACCGGGTGGGCAACTGCAGGTCTCTATATCTGGTCACTCCTTGCTCCTATTCTGTTCCCAGAGAGGGAATTCTAGGCCTCCAAAGTAAGTTCTTAGCTATTATTGTTGCAATAAATTTAGTCTCTTTTTTTTACATTATATGTTTGTGATTTGACAAAGATGGATTAAAAACCATATATCTGTCTCAAAAGTGTGAATTATTGCAGTAAATGTACTATTTTGTATGTATGTTTGATCAGTGATGGGATTGGATACCCTAATTGAAACCCTAAGAACCCTTTGTTTATACTATTATTATCATAATGTAATTATCACAATAAATTTAGTCTTTTTTACATTATGATTTACTTATTATTATGGGTTAACCATTGGGATAGTAACTTTTGTTTTCTCTCAATACAAAGTTCGTCATTGATTTTGAAAAATGACCAGTAAGGTCACTTACGTTTTCGGAGCGTAAATTTTTTGTTAGTGACTTTACTGGTCGTTTTTCAAAATCGGTGATTAACTCTGTACTGGAGAAAAACAAAAGTGACTACCTCAGTAGTTAATCCTATTATTATTATAAAAATGTGTTATTGAGTTTGGTGTTTCAAGTCAAGCGAGTTGTTGGATGAACTGAAAATCTATTTTCTAACCAGTGGCGGAGGGTTCGATCCTCGTTTTGGGTAAAATTTATGGTTAGTGTTTATCTCTATATGGGTTAATTGAATGCAAAAGGGTTAATAGAATGTGAAGGATTAATTTTTGTGTTCGTTTTAGTTTGACAAAATTTAAAATTTAGTGTTTTATACTGAAAAATTGTGTTTTTAATTTAAAAGTCCAATTTAATTGTTGTCAAAATTTATTTACTATTTGAAAATAACAAGATTACATAGGTGTATCGTTGGCGGATTTGATGAAAAATATTAATGTACCAATAATTGGAGAATTCGATTTTTAACTTGGATTAGATTTCAAATTATTATTGAAGTATAGGGACTGAGTGCATATTTTGATCGGAAAAGGAATGATAGGAAAATGGATCGGAAGTTATGAAAAGGGTAAAGTACACCAATAGTCATTAAACTATAAAAAATGATCATTTTAGTAATTGATCTTTCAAAAGTTCTATAATGATCATTAAATTTATTAAATTGTTATAAAACGATCCTAGATGTTTTAAAATAGTGTAATAATATGATCAATTTAATGGTTTTTTTTGTTTCGATTGATAAAATTTAATGATTGTTTTGTAAAAAATGATAATTTTGAATTAATTTGTTAAATTTAATAATTATTTTGTAATATTTGAAAGGTCACTGACCAAAGTGATATTTGTTTCGTAGTTCAGTGGCTACTTGTATACTTTACCCTTATGGGAAATATCTGACTTCAATCCCAAAAAGCTCACCCAAATTTTGGAAGAGAAAATCAAAAGAAATTTGTTGAAAATGCAGCAAAACATTCTACTCTAGAAAGAGAGAAACCCGAACTGAAGTCATTTTCTTTCTTTCTCTGGGGTTTTCCTCCACTTTCTCGAGCTCCAAACAGGTCAGAGCAACAACGAAACATCTTTTTTTAATCTCTCTCCAAACTCAGTTTTATTCAGCTTCCCTATGAAATTCAAGCTTTAGTTTGAAAGTTGGCCATGGATTTTAAGTTCTTAAACTTCGTTGATCCATGTAAAAGTAGTTCTTTTCGATAAATTCATATAAAATGCAGATTTTCATGAAGTGGGTTGAGCTTGTTTTCATGGATTTTCTGGTCAAAATCTATTGTTGAAGAAAACATAAAGGAGAGATTTATTTATTTCATATTTTTCAAGTTTGGGGTTTTTATTTTCTTTGTTTTGGGCTATGATTTGATTTCATTGATTGAATTTCTGAGACACAAATTCAAATCTTTGAGCTTTATGAGACCTTTGCAAGTGTTTTTGGGTCTTTCTGGAGTTGGTGGAACATCTTTAGTAGGGTTTTGAAAATGGAACAAAGAAACCCTAATTTAGTTCGGATTTTCGGGTTAAAAGGAAGGTTTATGTGTTCTGAATTTTGTGGTCAAAATAGTATGGCTATCGGTTTTTAGCAGGGAACAATGCAATCGAGGAATCAGCATTCGCGGGTCGATCTCATTGAGTTGAAAGCTCGGTTGATGAAGAGACTCGGGCCTGAGAGATCGAAACGATATTTCCATTATTTGAATAAACTGTTGAGCTTAAAGCTAAGCAAGGTTGAGTTCAATAAGGTTTGTTTTCGGATTCTCGGGAGAGAGAATGTTAGACTACACAATCTCTTGATCCGATCAATATTGAAAAATGCTTGTAATGCGAAAGTCCCTCCTCCTCGGGTGACTAGTCATTGTCGTCCGCAAAATGGGGATGTTCTATTGTCACCTAGAAATGCCAGGTCCCGAGTATTGGCTAGGATCAATGCCAAAGTTGATTCTGCTTCTCATGAACCAATAATAACTGATGAGATTGTTGTATCGGAGAATGGGGATCTGACTTCTCATGATACATGGAGGCCAGTGCAGCGTCATCAGGAAGTCTCGGACAAAGCGAATAATCGAAGGGATGTGCTGCTTGTTGACCCTAAGAAATTATCTTCAACGAAGGGATCGGTTTATGGTTTTCTTCCTGAAGATAGCAGAGATCAGACAGAGGTATCAGCTGGCGAAGATGGAAAGGTGTCATGTTTTAGAAGTTCATTGCAAGCACCATTGGGGATCTCATTATTCTCCGGTAGTATTTCCGAGGCCCGGAGGGTGTTGCCTTCTTCAAAGAGTGCTGGATATGCCATGTCATATGATGCTGGTCGATTGCTCGACTCTGAGACACTAAGGGAGCGGATGCAACAATTCGCTGCATTGGACGGCCTCGAAGGTGTGTCAATGGACTGTGCTGATATATTGAATAATGGATTGGATGTCTACCTAAAGAGGTTAATAATGATGAGCGTAGAGCTAGTAGGAACCAGGCATGGATGTAAACCGAGTAAAAATAACGGAGTCAAGCACTGTTCTTACGGGAAGCTTGTTAACGGTTTCCGCATTTCAGCGTGTCACCATAACCAGATACAAAATAACAGTTCGGATTTAGAAGGGACTGATGATAAAAGATCCTACAAACCAATTTCTTTGTTGGATTTCAAGGTCGCTATGGAATTGAACCCACAGAGGCTCGGAGAAGACTGGCCAGCCGTCCTCGAGAAGATATGCATGCATTCATTTGAAGAATAACATTTCAAGAACATGTGAACCTGCCTGAAATCGGGTTCATGACTTCAGGTCCTAAGGCTCCCAAATTGAGAAATAAGCTTCGTTCGGCATCAATAATGCATTGGACACTCGTTCATGGCCTTCTTGATCCGGTTGCTGCCTGTAGAATAAACTATGCCCCCTTCAAAGATGAATACGAAGTCGGCAAATTCTTATCCATAACACGACACGTAGCGGCGAGTTAGCAACCAACCAAAAGGTATAATTAGAAAAACCGAACTCGCACTTGGTTGCCCTGTTGTATCTTTAGCCTTTTAGGTAATGTTATTACAACAGTTTTGCAGGAATAATATGGCATGGAAGCTTTATTTTAAATGCTCAGATTAGTTGAAGTCCAGATTTTCTATCAGATGCATTCATCTTGCTTTGCATTCATCTTAGATTATGAGTTCGGAAGATTCGATTTCGAAAATATCGATAAACCCGAAACGGTAGATCTCAAACTATAAACAGAACTGAGTTGATAATTTAGTTGTAAAATATAACTGTTGGAGTCTTACTTGAAGGAGTTATGCACTACTCCCCAGTCCCCTCCCTCTGTAAAAACACATACATGTATTATGTATAATGGGAGCCAACCTGCCCCCTGTTAATGAGATAATTGCATGTTTAGTTCTTCTTTAATCTTAAACTTTTAATTTAAGTCCTTTAAGTAAATGAAAATAGTACTTTTGGTCTATCCTAATTTTTTTAATTAAGTCATTTTGAACTAGACTTAATTCATGATTTCCCCTCAAATATACATTTTCCCACATTACACTCTAAATTATTTTTTATCAATTTATCCATAAACTATCATTTTATTGGACACTAATAAATTTAGGATAAAATGAGACAAAAATGGTGGTTTAAGGGGGAAATTGAAAGAAATACCGTGAGCCTTTAAAATAATTTTTTTAACTTAAGAGTAAAAAAACACCATAATCATTAAACTGTGAAAAATGATTGTTTGGTCACTAATCTTTCAAATGTTACAATATAATTACATTTATCACATTGTTATAAAATGATCATTAAAATTGTAAAATTTATCAAAATAGTATTAAATTAATTGAATTTTTACACTATTTTATAACATTAGTGATCATTTTGTAACAAATCAAAAATTTGATGACCGGTTTGTAACGTTTGAAACGTTAGTGACCAAAATGGTCATTTACTCATAGGTTAGTGACCAGGGTGTACTTTGTCCTTAACTTTAGTGTATAATATATATATATATATATATATATATATATATATATATATCCAGAAAATGATTAATTTTGTTTCAGTATTTCTCAGCTTCACTTGTCTTTCTGCTCAAGAAAACTAGAAGAAAGCTAAGAGATTCAAAAAAATCAATGGCACCCGAACCAGAAGATGAAATCAAGGACGAGAAAAACCCTAGACCTCTTGACGAAGATGATATCGCGCTACTCAAAACCTATGTAAATTTGAACTCTTTTCTTTTTTTCCTTCTATGAATCTTCGATTTATTGTTTCTTTTCAGATTCCGATCTATTTCAGCTACGGAAATTCGCTCCCCTTTCTTCTTCTTCTTTAATTTTAGTGTATTATCTGTTGTGTTTAGAGATGTGCTATAGAAATTAACTACCGATATCTGGGGTTTATGAAGTAAAATCTGTGATTATCTGTTTCAGCTGCGGGATTTTGCTTTTTATTCTTTAATTTTAGTGTATTATCTGTTTTTTTACATGTTCTTTTGACATTGACCCCCCAATTTCTAGGGTTTATGAAGTAAAGTATATTATCGAACACTTGATGATAAAATTTTACAAAGTAAAATCAATTATTATCTGTTTCAGCTATGGAATTTTGCTTTTCATTCTTTAATTTTAGTGTATTCATGTTGTTTTTGAGATGTGTTCTCGACATTAACCCCCAATTCTAGGGTCTACTATTATCTGTTTCAATTATTGCAGTTTGCTTGTCATTCTTTAATTTTAGCGTATTATCTGTTGTTTTTGAGATGTACTGTTTAACATTAACCGGCAGTTTTTAGGGTTTATGAAGAAAAATCTGTATTGAAGACTTGAGAATTTAACTTTTTGATGTTTTTGTTTAGCTGTATGGTTATGTGGGCAAATACATGAGAAATTTCCTCGTTTGTTTGTCAGGGTTTAGGGCCTTATTCAACGAGCATTAAGAAAGTTGAAAAGGAGATCAAGGAAATGGCAAAGAAAGTAAATGATTTATGCGGTATATGATTTCCCCCTTTTCAACTTATGTTATTATGTAGTATTGAGCTGTATATTTTTGTAAATTTTGTTGTTATAAGTGGGGTACCAAATAAAGAGTTAAGAGATAGAATCACTCATGTTTACAACATTTAGGACGTGACGTGATACTCATATGGCATATTTGTTTGTATTAGCTTATGAAAAATTTGTGCAGCCGGTTTTGGTCGATGAACCAGATGTAAGCTTTTCAGAGGAACAAACCTGTTGTCTGTACATTCCATAATTCGCGGTATCTGACCAATCTTGACTAGGAAAAGCTTTCATTTTGCATACATTTTTAAGCATTAATTTGTTTCTGCAACCACAAGAGAACGATCTATCTGCCTATTGCTGTGTCTTGTTCTTGATTGCCAGCTATCAACGTAGCATCACTTGAATATGTTGGACAGATATGGTTGTCATACTGAAGTATTGAGTTATATTGATGATATTTTTTTCTAGCCACTTGTATAAATTTCAAACTTCAAATTACTATTTATTTGTCACTGTTCACTTATTTGTTGTTAAATAGGTCTATTCTTAATGTATTATTGTTTTCCCTGCTCGTAAACTTTGCTAAATAGGCATCAAGGAATCTGATACTGGGTTAGCTGCTCCTAGCCAATGGGATCTTGTCTCTGATAAGCAAATGATGCAGGAGGAGCAACCGCTCCAGGTATTTACTAAAATGGTTTGAAGATTTTACATTTATTTATATTGCTTTCTTGAGTCACCGAGTATTTATTGACTATATTTTTCATCCAGGTCGCAAGATGCACGAAAATAATTAATCCGAATACAGAAGATGCCAAATATGTTATCAATGTGAAGCAAATAGCCAAGGTATGCATCTATACATCTCTGAGTCTAATGTTTGCCCATCTGGATGGTTAAGCACATACTTCTGCAGTTGAAATGTTTATTTTTGTAAGAAGAACAGACACAGGAATTTTATCTGATATGCATATATGGTTTCTAACTGCAGTTTGTTGTTGGCTTGGGTGACAAAGTTTCCCCCACTGACATTGAAGAAGGCATGCGTGTGGGGTAAGTTTTCACTTTCTTTAACACACACACACATATATCCCCTTCACTTTCTTATGGTTTGCAAGACCTGAATATAATTGTTGCCTTTGCAGGGTTGATCGCAACAAATATCAGATACAAATTCCCTTGCCTCCGAAAATTGACCCAAGTGTGACCATGATGACCGTGGAGGAGAAGCCAGATGTCACATATAATGACGTTGGTGGATGTAAGGAGCAAATTGAAAAGATGCGGGAAGTTCGTATTGCACCATCTTCGTTCAATATGCCTTTCTCGTATTATTTGTGCTTTTCTAACGAGTTAGTATTAGAGACTTGACGCCCATGAATTGATGAGTTTTGTTCATTTAGGTTGTGGAGCTACCAATGCTTCATCCTGAGAAATTTGTCAAGCTCGGGATCGATCCTCCTAAGGGCGTTCTTTGCTATGGTCCTCCCGGAACTGGTAAAACACTTCTAGCAAGAGCTGTTGCAAACAGAACTGATGCTTGCTTCATTCGTGTCATCGGAAGCGAGCTTGTTCAAAAATATGTTGGTGAAGGAGCTAGGATGGTTCGAGAACTATTTCAGGTTATAACCTGCTAAATTTAGTCGCTTAATTTCTCTTGCAATTATGCTATGCCTACTTATTTTTGTTTTTACATTATTGAATAACCGCAGATGGCACGATCAAAGAAAGCATGCATTGTATTCTTTGATGAAGTTGATGCCATTGGAGGTGCACGTTTCGATGACGGTGTGGGTGGAGACAATGAGGTTCAGCGAACCATGCTTGAAATTGTTAACCAGCTTGATGGCTTTGATGCTCGTGGAAACATCAAAGTCCTAATGGCAACAAACAGGTCAAAACTCTTTATATTAGTTCTATTCAACGAATAATTGCATTACCTTTTGTTCCTTCAAGCCATCCCGACCCGAATTTGGTGTGCATGGAAGGTTTTTCTTTTGGTTTAATTCCATAAGATATTCGAATGAAAACAGGAGATGCTTATGGCAATTGTGCACATTTCAGGCCAGACACACTAGACCCTGCATTATTACGTCCTGGACGACTGGATCGTAAAGTTGAGTTTGGTCTTCCCGATTTAGAGAGCCGGACACAGATATTCAAAATTCATACAAGAACAATGAATTGTGAGCGCGATATTAGATTTGAGCTCTTGGCCCGACTTTGCCCTAATTCCACTGGTAGAATCTTCATCCAATCTTGTTCCGAATAAAGTTTCACGTGTAAGAGTGTTTTTGACATTTTATGGTATTCATTCGCAGGAGCTGATATAAGAAGCGTATGCACCGAGGCCGGAATGTACGCGATTCGAGCTCGAAGAAAAACGGTGACGGAAAAAGATTTCCTCGATGCAGTAAACAAAGTCATCAAAGGATACCAAAAGTTCAGTGCAACACCTAAATACATGGTTTACAATTAACCTAGACTTTGGTGAGACATTTCATTTGCAGCTTCTAAGACATGCATTTGTTTCTATCATCAGTGTATTCGAATTATGCATTTTCAGTGCTGGTTTGAAATTGTTTTAATGGAGATTTCTTATTTTTAATGAAATCGAAGAATTCAATCTTCGAATCCCGACATTCGAGAATACCATCGATATCCTAGACCTGTCCTTCGGGTTGTTCACAAATAACAAAATTTCTAGGGCTAAAAGAAAATATAATTGCATTTAATGAAAATGTTCCAAATTGATGACAAAAGCAAGAAATGTGAAAATTACACCAAATCTCTCCACTTCAAAACATCATTCTTGTTCAACCTAAACTTGTTGCATATATCTGAAATAGCCTTTTCATTAACACTACCATTTTCATCATGTCCACTCTGAACAAGCTCCTCCAACTCCTTCGACGGCTCCAAAACCTATCAAGAAAATTATAACCTGAGTTATCACCGGAATCTTTATTTGCCTTACCCCGCTAGACGATCAATCGAAATGAAAAAACTAAGATTAGGATCTTAGGTGTTTGAGATATAATTATGAAGTCTTGCAAATGACAAATGGACCTTCATCTTTGTATTTCATGCTGCTTTGTTAAAAATGGTTGAGAAATTAAAAACCGAAGAAAAAAACACACGAAGGAGAAGATAAGAGCATGAAACAGGAAATGGAAACCTCGGAAGAACATTGTTTAACTCGGGAAGAATCCGTGACTAATTGAAGAAGCTTCTCGCTTCCCTGCAACATGAACATAGACAAAGAAACGGTGAGCGCATAGTTTTACTTTATACCAACGGATTATATTAATTGGAAGGCTAAAAAACAGTGATTACAATCGAGGCTGACACCGAAAACTAAGGTACCAACACTACAGAACTCCAAATTACTTGTTGCTTACCAACAAATACTTAGAACGAGGCATTTTAGTTCCTTTTTTCCTAGTTCACCTAGATATGGAATGGATCTTCTACCGCTCTTGAAGCAATAAAACAAGTATGCTGAGCTTATACGAGATGCGGAAATCAATATAGAGAATTGACACACTTTCTATAGAAGGTGAATGAAAGCAATGGCAAGGAACCACGAGAAGTAGTGTTGTGAATATCTAAACAAGTTTAAAGCAGGTTATGGTCGCATATATGACTCAAGTTAGGCACTACATTACTCGGACTCATCTTTGAGGGACGAAATGCATCAAGTGCAGGTATTGGATAAAAACAGAAGAGTTGGAATAACATGACTCAGGCAGCTAAAGTTGATCTGTGATATGATGGCTGACATAGCTTGTTCTGAACTGTTCGATTCAAATACTAAACGCAATAACAAATCCCACGACTACGGTCTCTTTTAAACCACCCGAAAGTATCTTTAGGAACAGTAAACCCCCACCTGGAGAGCTCGCCAATGTGAATATGTGCGAAACAGGACCCAAAAGAACGGGATGTTAGGCAGAGGTAGAACCTGGTGAGCAAGAAGATTTAAGTGAGAATGTGAGATAAAACCGAAATGACAAAAAAAAGTTCAAAATTGTTAAACCGTAAATGATGGAGCAACAAAAGTAACCACATGCGTACAGCAAGTGCAGTAGTCAGTGGAAGCAACGTAACTGAACCATAAAAGTATTTCCTGTGTATAACAGTACCCCTAAAAAACAGAGAACACTTTGGTTAGAAATGATATGGCGAACTCAGGCACGAATGTCAGAAAAATTATTTCCAAGTTTTCAATGTATTTCAAGATAAGTAAAGAGTCAGAGCTGCATAGCTTGTAGGAACTCATACAATATACAAAAAACATATAAACATAATTAAAACAATACCAAATCTCCCAAACCCCTTTTTTCATTGGATTGTTGGAGATTAAAATGTCAAGACATTGATAAACCATCCATCAAGGCAAAAACTGTAGAGAGATTGTAGACGTCCATATTCATCAGGATTCAAGCAGAAGGGAATTCCCGATAACCCAGAACTGGTGCCTCCGTAAAGCCATACGACCTTTTGCCGCTAGTCTCATGTTCACTTTGAAAAATATAGAAACCTAAAAAACAACCAAGCTTTGTCCACTACATTTTCATGTATTCTAATCTCTTCCATACCACTAGAGCACATAGAAAGAAGAGTAGAACAATTACCTCAAGGCTATATGTCGTAATCTTCGCCGCACAAGCCGTGCATTTAAACTGCAAAGTGTTAGAAGTATTAGGAACAAACCAGCAATTATCCAAAGTGCTGGACACTAGAAAACCAAAATCGGGTATTCTCAATTACAAGTGTATTTAATGTTAGTTTCTCCATTGAAGAATCCAAATTCCAACCAGATTTCAACACAAAGACGAATCATAGAGGGATACCTACCATTGCTCATCTTTCAAATATGGCAAAAGATTAATTTTAAATAAAAATTATAGAAAACTGAGAACAAGCAAAAGAAAAGACACTATCATCTAAATCACAACAATGTATTGTCTACAAAAATGCCATATTGTTTTACAAAAAAAGTTTGCTATACATACGAGATCATTCATTTTCCTAAAGTACTTATGTCGGGCACATTTTCGAACAAGTAAATGGAGATCATAACTACATTTGATAACATTGTTTTACAAAAAAAAAGTTTGCTATACATACAAGATCATTCATTTTCCTAAAGTACTCATGTCGGGCACATTTTCGAACAAGTAAATGGAGATCATAACTACATTTGATAACATTGTTTTACAAAAAAAGTTTGCTATACATACGAGATCATTGATTTTCCTACAGTACTCATGTCGATGTCGGGCACATTTTCGAACAAGTAAATGGAGATCATAACTACATTTGATAACAATTGAAAAAAGGAGAAAAGTAAATAACCTGGAGGGGTATGCAATCCGAACATTAGTAACCTCTTTGGTTATAGACTTCAACAAAATCTCAGATGGCTTAACTCGAGCCAAAAGCTGTAACCCAAACCTAAAAATATCAAAACCAAAACACAATCAGCATAGACTAAGGCCAAAAACCCCAATAATTTAAACCAATCATATTGGATTTTCAACTAATACCCATGGAGCTTGTTCTTGAAACTGCCCTCAGGTGCTTTTTCCAGACCAACCCATGCATTATTCATCTATGTTAAAAAAATACAAAAACAACAAAGGATTCAAAGCATATTCGAATGCACATTGAAAATTAAAGGGACCATGAAAATGAAAGAGGTGAAAAACCTTATCTGAAATGAAATCAACAAGAAGCTCAGCATTGGCATTGAGTGGCTTGTAATTGGATGAAATCTTCTTCCAAAGGTCTTTGACAGTGGAAGGAGTGTTAGTAGAGGTGAATTGTGATGCAGATTGATCAATGGATCTGCTAAAACACCAGATTTTGCCTCTAATTGGAAACACCACCAATCTTGCCCTCATAGTGTATGATAAAATGTCAAAGTGAAGAAAAGAAGAAAGAATTTGTTATGGTGGTGGGTAAAAGACTGAAAAAGTGTTGCTTTTTTGGGTATGGATTCTTTTCTGGTACAAAAGGGTATAAAAATCAAAGGGATCTGTCTGTATATCCCAAAATTAAGAACAAAAAACAAAAAGAAAGAAAAAAAGATATATTTTTTTACAAAGAATTCAACACTTTTACAACGAAAAAGAAAATGGGGTTCTGTTTATAAGTAAAATCAAAGCATTTAGTTATGCACAAAATGAAGAAGAAAGGCAAATACTTTTTTATTTATTTTTGTTTTAAAGCGGAAAAGCAAATACTCTCAAAAGCTTGTTTGTTTGAAAGGTTCAATGTTTGACAAATTTGTTAGAGATAATGTTGGATGTTATCTAGGACCGGGAAAAAGAATGAGAAAATTGAAAAATGAATTTTATTAATTGGCTTAACAGACAATTTGATCCTTAAAGTATAGCTCGATTCTCATTTTAGCTCTTAAAGTTTTTTTAGGTCAAACATTGTCCTAGTGCCGTATGCTATGGTGCGGCACCATCGGAAATTCGGAATATTGTAAAACACAGAACTTAAAATATTATTCATAAAGTTAAAATATTATATTTTTTATAATATTTTAAGTTAATGATCGCATAATAAGTATCGATACTTATATACAATTTTTTTTTGAAATAAATTAAATTTTTTTTAATCCGCCTCTGATTTGAAATTCCATACCATGTTGTATGTCCATAACCCCTAATTTTTTTCATTGTTCTATTAAAACATCAATGTAGAATTTTAAGAGCCTATCACCTTACCCATAATATATGCTAAATATGAGAAAGTTCATATTTTAAAAAATTGAAAAAAAAACAATTAATTTTTATAATATCTTAAAAGGATTATTATCTTATACAATGAAGGTGAAAACTTTTATTTTTACAAACGTTTCAATTATAGGGTTTAGGGTTTTAACTTAGGGTTTAGAGTTTAGAATTTAAGGTTTATGCTTATAATTTAGGATTTATAATTAGAATTTAAAGTTTATGCTTAGAATTTAGGATTTATAATTAGAATTTAAGGTTTAGGTTGTAGGGTAATATAAGTAAGGATTTAGATTTTGACCTATAAACTCTTAATTTTAACTCTAAACTCAAAATTCTATCAACAACCCTTAAATTTAAAACTACTACACTTATACACTAAACTTTAAACCCTAAACAGAGTTCCTAAGCCCTAAAACTAAGGCGTTTGTGTAGAAAAAATTCTACAAGCACTTGTGTATAAAATAATTACCCATTTTAAAAATGATAAATATTCTATACACAGGCGGTGGAAACTGAAAGTTTCGACAAACACCTTAATTTTAGGGTATAGTGTTTAGGGGTTTAGGTGTAGGAAGTTATAATTTAGGGATGATTGTTTTAATTTAAAGTTTAGGGTTTATAAGTTAAACCTAAATCCTCATCATATTACCCTAAAAACTAAACTCTAACCTATAAACCCTAAATTATAACCTTAAACCTTAAATTGAAACAACTATTCCTAAATTTTAAACGCCTACACCTAAACTCATAAAACTTATACCCTAAACTAACTTCTTATATTTTACGCTTGTGAAAACCTTAAGTTTCGATGTATAGAATATTAATACTTTTAAAAATACAATTTTTTTGAGTTATAAAATATTAATTAAATTAAAATTTTATTTTAAGTACCAAACTGAGTAATAAATTACAATTTAGGAGTACAAGTGTAGATCGCTTGCTCTGAATAAACCCCCCCAAAATCATGTGCGGAGGTGCGATTATCTCCGATTTCATATCTCCATTGCAATCTCAGCGGCTGACAGCGGATTATTTATGGCCCGATTTGAAAAAATCCGGGTTGAAAAAGCGTTCGGGTCAAAGGTTCTCGAAGAAGAAGCCGGTGACCGATTTCGAAGCCGACTTTCAGGTGTTTCAGGACGGAGAATCTGATATCGACGGCTTCGATGATATTAAACCCTTTGCTTTCTCTTCTACGAAGAAACCATCTCCTGTTGTCTCTCACGGTAAATGGTAGTTGTAGAAATGGATTCTTTTTTCTTTGTAAAATATGTATTTTTTTTGTTAAAAATTGTTTCTTTATTGTAAATTTTCCATTTCTTAGTATTAGATTAAAGGTTTAATTTGGTTAGGTTATTGGCTAATTTGGTTTTTGGTTATTTGGTTAGGTTTAATTTCCCTTGCTTATTTGCTTGTTTGATGATTGAACTAGGCTTTTTGACTACATTAATTAGCATTTTGAGTTTAATCTAAGACTATATATGTTAGTTCATGAAATCTAACCAATTCAAAGTTCCTATGTGATAATCTGGAGCTTTGTTTATAAGCACCTCTTTTAGGGCTTGAACGGATGTCGGATTCGAGTGGCTGTCGGATTCCGGGTATGTGTAGGAATATGTATTTATATAATCATGCTTTTATATTGTCTGGTTTTTGTAATTCGTCTCCTGAGATCAGCATTTCCCCCTTGCAATTCTGAATGTTTTAGTTCTTTGGTATACCGTCACTTGTATCCGTGTATGATACTCGTGTCTTATACATGGATATGGGGATATGACTTCCAAGGGTCTTTCAAAATACATGAGAAACCTTAGAAAAATCTTCTTATGTAGAATGATCATGTTTCTTATGTCCTTTGTGTGTGTGTGTGATTTTTTTGAACTTGAAGGCCCCCTAAATTCTATTGTCTTGTGAAAGTAATTTAATAGTTTATGGTATTTTCGTTGATTGTGATATTCCTTTTCAGTTTTCTTTTTTCTTGGTTTTCGATTATTGAAGGTTCGGGCTCTGTAAAATCTGTGGAGTTCAATGGTCAGGCTGAGAAATCTGCAAAAAGAAAGAGGAAGAACCAGTACCGTGGAATTCGACGGCGTCCGTGGGGTAAATGGGCTGCTGAGATACGTGATCCGGTGAAAGGGATTCGGGTCTGGCTAGGAACATTCAATACTGCTGAGGAAGCAGCAAGAGCTTATGATGCCGAGGCACGTAGAATTCGGGGTGAGAAAGCAAAGGTGAACTTCCCTGATGAGACTCCGCGTACCTCTCGAAAGCCTGCAGTTAAGACGAGTTCTCGGAAACCAGTTCCGAGGTCAAATTTGAGTTCTGTTAAACCGAATCTCTACCGGGATTTCAATTACTCGAACAAGCCCGAGCAGGACTACCATGATTCAGTTGGTTTCGTGAAAGAGAAGCAACCAATGGATCAGTTTGCATATGCAGACCATGTTCCTGCTGCCGTAGATGTCGGGGTAGAACTCTTTGCTCAACCCGACAATACCTCCTTGTATTTTAACTCCGAACAGGGAAGTAATAACTTTGACCGTTCCGACCTTGGCTGGTGCGATCACAGTTCAAAGACTCCCGACATATCATCTGTTCTTGAAGCTTCTATAGAGGCCGATGAGTTTACGAAGAAGCTGAAACTGAGTTCTAACAATGTTATGCCTGCTGGAGGAGACAATTACAAAAAGAGTCTGTCCGACGAGGTATTGGCTATGGACACTCAGGTGAACTACTTTCAGACACCGTTTATTGACGGGAACTGGGATGTCTCGATCGACGACTTCCTTAACATGGATGCAACTCCGGATGGTGGAAACGAAATGGATTTTTGGAGCTTCGATGATTTCCCTTCGATGGATGGAGGTATTTTCTGAGCAAACTTTCCGTACTTATTAAACTGTTTTAATAAATAAGGCAATGTGCTAGCGAGGATTGACCCACTGGCAACTGTTTTGATTGTTTCTATTTTGATATCTCTAACATCGAATTTAAGTTTCGAGTGACTTTTGTTGTTACAAATTTACAAGTTGAGTGATCAAATTGTAACTTTTTTAAAGTATCAAGATCAAATTGTATACTTGTAGTTCAATGGCTTCTAATATAATTTAGTTATATTCGCTGATGTTGCTTGTACCTTAAATAAGGGTAAATTACTTTTTCAGCCGCTCAATTTTGTTTGTGTTTCTGTTTTGGTCATTCAATTAAAAAAATCAATTCATCACTGAAATTTCTGAATTTCTGATCACTCAACGGTTAAATGTCTAATACTAGCGCCAAACTTCAAATAAAAACGTGGACTTTACCATAATCCAATTTGCCACCTGTATCATTTCATCAACGTGAAATAAAGATATATTATTTTAAATTTTCTTTTAGACAATTAAACATTATCTAAAATATTCGGGTAGAAAAGAAAGTACTCTAACACTTAAAGGGAAGTTAATAAGATTTTTTCAACTAATTAATACCATAACGTTATAAATATTTATAATTAAATTTGAATAGAAATTTAAATAATTTGACTTAATTAAAATTTTTTAAAATAATGTTATAAAATATGACACTTTAATTCAACTAACTCAAAAAAATTTACTCAATTGAATGACCACCCCTAATGTTCAGTATTAAATTAAATTTAATAATAGGACCAAAATATTAATCTATATTGTGTAATAATATGATGTAACATAAACAATATTATAACAATGAACCTAAAACATTTAAAAGTATAGTAAAATAGAAGTCGAAGTTTAAGGATGTAATTGAAATATTAAAAAATTAAAGTACCAAATTTTGAAATAAACCTAAGTTGTACATGTATGAAGTGTGCTAATGAGTAATGCCGTATATAAAATCCAACCCGACCATGAGTATCCAATCGGATTATAGCTTTAGAAGATATCTTTTGACTTTTTGAGTGTTGACGTTGACCAACAAAAGCTACTTACAATTTTGGCCAAAAAAAGGGTAGTTTCGGTACACCATCGGAAAATGAACGCTCCAAATAAAACCGATGTTACCAAATATTAACGCCGGTGACGGAATCCCCATTTCCCACCAATCAAATCCTTCCACATCACCCTCCATTCTCCACGTGTCCCCCATTCAATGCCTCCTACACCGACGCCGTCACCTCCCTTCCCGCCCCACTTCAACTTTCCGTACCGTCCACCGATAATTAAAAGCAACAAAATAGACCGAAAAATAAAAGGCGAAGAAAATCCCATTTTCCGTTTCTCGTCGAAACCCTAATTTCCCCCTTTTATTTTGAAATTATCGATTTTTTAGATCTCCAATGGAGGAAGGCGAAGAGATCCAATCGTACCCATCGGTTGCCGCTGCCGGATCTTCATCGCCGTCGTCACCGTCACCTCCGTCCGATAGTCGTGTAATCGTGACGGTAGCAGCCGCGCCTCCTCCGAATTCGCCACCTCCAGAAGAGCTGGGTCAACACGAAAAGGCCATAGTGCTGGCGCTTCCGCCACCGCAGAAGCCGAAGAGCAACGGCGGAGGAAGGGAGGACTGCTGGAGCGAAGAGGCCACCGGGGTTTTGATTGATGCGTGGGGAGAAAGGTATTTGGAGCTGAGCCGTGGGAACTTAAAGCAAAAGCATTGGAAAGAAGTGGCGGATGTTGTGAGTAGCAGAGATGATTATATGAAAACTCCAAAGACGGATATTCAGTGTAAGAACCGAATCGATACGGTTAAGAAGAAGTATAAGTCGGAGAAAGCTAAGGTTGCCGCCGGAGGCGGGCCAAGTAAGTGGGTGTTTTTTGAGAAATTGGATCAACTTATAGGACCCTCGGCAAAGATTCCTGCTAATACTGCTTCCCCTGGTGGTAGCGGTGGAAGTGCTGACTTTTTGTCTAAAGTACCGATGGGGATTCCGGTCGGGATCCGGTCCAGTTTGAATCCATATCGAGTTTCTCAAGTTCAAGAAAGACGACAACAGCACCAACAACAAAAGCAACCGAGAATGGTTGCATTGAGGAATCAGAGGAAACAGGGTCCAATGGATATGGATTCCGAGGACGACGAGGAGGATGACGATGTTGATTCGATCGATAGTTTACCACCACCTCGGACAGGAAAAAGGGCAAGAAGAGTAGTTCACAAGGGTGCCAATTCAGGTGAAAAAAGAAGAAAATGGGGGAACTCAGTTAGGGAATTGACGCAGGCGATATTACGGTTCGGCGAAGCATACGAGCAAGCGGAGACTGCAAAGATTCAGCAAGTGGTGGAGATGGAGAAGCAGAGGATGAAATTCACCAAGGAGATGGAGCTGCAGAGGATGCAGTTTTTCATGAAGACTCAGCTGGAGATTTCACAGTTGAAGCAAGGGAAAAAAGGTGCTGGAATCTGCAACTCTGGTAATCATCATAGTAAAGTTAATAACAATAATAACAACAATAATAACAATAGTGATTGTAGTAATTGAGTTCAGTAGGGTTGGAATTTGATTAGTGGGTTAGATTTTATGTGTTTATTTGTGTGTAATGAGTAAAGACACTAGATTTGTACTGGAATTGGTAGCTTTTCTTTTCAAGTGTAGTTATCATGTTTTTCTTTGTTGTATTTGATTTATCACAATTGAACTTGGCAGAAATGTTAACATAGTGTGTGTACTTTGTATTGTGTTAGTGGCTAGATGCTCAATTAGATTGTATCCAAAGAAATTTCTCTTGAATTCATTGTGAATGTTGTTGGATATTGTCAAATCAAATCTGTTGATGGTTACATTCTTTTGTAAGTAAACTCAAAGTATCCTAAAGTCAGATTAGACTTGGGACTCATCCTTGTCCGGTGGTCGGAAAACATTTCAAGTAACAAGTGTGTTTTTCGGGATTCAAAAACAACTACATTGCTTGTGTGTGTGTGTGTGTGTAGTGAGCCATAATTACAGGTCTATATACCTTCATTTCCTAGAAACTTCGGGTATTGAAAGGCGATGAGAATGTGAGTACTTACAAGGGATTATATAGGGGTGATAAGCAGACAGAGCCGAAGGAGAAACGATTGTAGCAATGCAAATGAAGAACCTATGGCAAGACATGGCAAATCATCAGCAGTATATGGAAGAACTCAACTTCTAGGGCTAACCATCAAGAAGAGTTCTGGAATTAAGCTTTGAACTCGTAAAACTGTCAACTTCATATATTCGAATCAGGAAATGTAATTCAACAGGCATGCCTCTTTAGCTGTTAACCACAAATTCATACAGAAATCATATGGTAAATAACCTTAGATCTTCTCTATAGATTAGAAGAGTCAGTCAGACAAAAGCTTGTACCTAGGATTTTAGTACTCTCTAAAAGTCAGATTTAGACGACCTGGACGAAGATTTGTTTCCTCCAAGAGACTTCCAGGTGCAGTTTTTTGCTTAATTGCAGTCACGCCATGAAAGATGTGTCTAGATCTCCCACCAAATACAAGCACATCCCCGGATTCGAGTTCAACCTTCTCTACCTTGTCGACTTCCCTTTCGTCACCATATAAAAATTCTGCCGCATCTCCAATAGAAAAGGATACCACAGGTAATCCTTTACGTAGACTTCCTGCACTTTCATCCTTATCCTGCGAAGTGCGAACAACATGACTCGAGTTTTCAGTGGTATATGGATAAGATATAAGCCAAATACGGGTAAAATAACTTCAGTCACCTAAGTTTATCATAAACTGAACAATACAATTTTTCAATCATCTATGTTTATAACTTTTTAAGGGTCAAATTGAAAAAAGAATATAAACATACAGGACAAAACGTATAGTACAAGGACTCAAATTCACAAAAATATAGTACAAAGACCTTTGGCATTTAAACCAAAAAGTTGGTTACTGGTCAGGATTTTCTAAGATGTCATGTTAGATCAAGGGTGAAAAGAAGGGGTTAAAAGTTCGGACCTGATGAAGTCCCAGCCGACCACTTCCTGAGTAGAAATTAACAATGCAGATATTTGGTGACATCCATGGGAGAATGTCTTCTGCATGGCTAGCTTTAGTCTTTTGTTGTATAAGGGAATGTGAATCTTTGATTGCCTTTTCAACCAACTAATAGAATTCGCGAGGAATACCAGGTGGAACAACACTGTCGATTGGCCGAAGATCTCCGTAATTGCCCGTCTCTGGATCCCAGTTTTTACCAAGGCACATCATTTTCAAATGCAACTTCGCTCCATCACGGTAGCCTGGTTGATAGAAACCTCCAGAACCCAAACCAAGAGCTCGACAAGCTCTTACAATTTTGACCTAGACACATACAAGGATGCAAAGTAAATTAACTAAGATCAGAGTCCCAATTTCAGTCACCCTTTTCTAGCATGGTAAGAATTCATTTTAGATCGTATGAAAACACTGACAACATGGTCAAAACCTGTATGACTTGGACACGGGTTTGTCTGATATAAGTATGTGTCTGAAAAAAGTATATTCAAAATGTTCCAAGTTTTTCCATGTAACATAGAGTCCTTCGACGGTCATATTCTGACAACCATGTTCATATATGTATTGGACACCAAATACTAAATACAAGTATTTCAAGAATAATGAAGAGTGCATAGGTTAAAACACCTGAAATCAATGGATGTGGCACCACTGAACCTTCAAGGTTGCTGCAAGTTCCACCATGGTTATTATAACCACAAGAACCATTAAAATAAGACTGTTACTTCGACTCTTCATTTTTCTTAAAGCATCTGCGTCCGGCACATGAGTATACGGATATTAAACCTCCAAGGATCCTTCAAATACATAGAAACTTGGAAAAACTGACAGACATATTCTTGTATCCGACACTTGGACCCGAGTCCGAGCAACATAGAAATAAGACACTCAAATTCAAGTTCTATAGACATCAACAAGAAGGAAACACAAGTAGTTCATGGGTTAACTGGAGATATAGCAATTATCAAGAGAGTTCTTTAGAAGCGCATATAACTAGAAGATTGAGATATAGCAATTAGAAAGCCTCACCTGATCAGTTATAGACAGATATTTCTTTAGAAGCACCATCCCAGGTCTCAATACATTTCCTATTTGGCCTTCAGCCGATCTTTTCATTTCGTTCCGCTTTTCTCTATTCTTTACCAGCAAAGATGGTTTGAGCATGACTGGAGTTCCGATTTTGGGCAAGCAAATATCAAAAGGCTCAACCACAGCTTGGCACTTAGCCTGACTCAAATCATCGATGCCTGAACTATTTGGGGGACCCCTTTCATGGGATGGTTTGGGTGTCCCGGGCTTGTCTACTGAATTGGAGATGTTAACCTTGTTGGAGAGATCATAATGCAGCAGAGCTGCACAACTCTCGGTCTCCTCAACCGATGAAAGTTCAATCTGGCCTCTTTCTACTCCCAGGTTTGAGCCCGTAGAACCTGGGTAACGAGACGGTGACAGGCAATCATCCTTAAGGACTACTGCATCCGGAGTGCCCAAGATTTCAGGAGTATCATTTTGCCCTCGAAATCCAGTACCAGCAGGCAATGACGTTTTCGGCCTATATGCGTAAACAGTGGAATTCTCATGCTTAGAGCACCTTGAACCACTCGGCGAGTTATTCGGAAACCGTCTCCTTTGGCTTTGCGACAATCCATCATCCCGAGTATAATAAGACTTTTCACCAGAATCCCCAACCTGGAGATGGTGATCAAATTTATTTGAACCAATGGGGAAAAATCGTTTTCATTACTCATGACCTAATATCCAAACATTAGCACTAGAAAATCTGCTAAGAAATTTTGACCATCCATAGAAATCAAAATTCATGATTTCGTAGTTAACAAAAAGGACTCCACAATCGGAAACCTCATAACAAAACAAATATTAACTCTACCTTTTATATAAATTAATGGTAAACTAAAATCCTTCAAATTTAGCAACCTACGCGCCTTCAATTTTACTAAGAACTAAAACTCTTCAAGTAATTTATTTTAATTAAAAAAACGTAAAAACGAGTCATTAGTAAAGTTAGAGAAGAAACTTACTGAGCTGTAACTGCGATTGGAATAACCTCCGCGAAAGGAGAGCCGGCCACCGCGATGGGTTCGTCCGCTGTCTCGATTCATGTTCGCCGGCGAATCAAAGGGGAGGAGAGTTAGAGAATATCAGAATATTGGCGGGGAAATATATTTGGCAGGAATCTGAAAAGCTGTATTTCTTAACTCGTATTTAAATATGATTTTAAATAAAAACGAAGAGTCTTACGTACAATAAATAAAGGGTTAAAACTATCCAATGAGTTCCTCAACTATTAACGCATATCTGTTTTGGTCAATCAACTATTAAAATATTCATTTTAATCTCTAATATTATCGTTTTATTCTTTTTAGTCACTAACATTATCGTATGTGGTTTGATATAATAACAAATTTAGTTATTAACACTTACGTATTCTTCCAATTTATTTTAATTCAAAATAGTTTAATAAATTTAACTCTCTATGTTCACAAATTTTATCAATCAATTCAAGTTATTAGAGCCCGCCACTAAACCAATGAGAAAAAAAACCCTCGATAGCACATTTGAGGCAATTCGAGAACCAAGTAAACTCGGATTTTTCAAGATCTTCGTGGAATATGTAATCCATATTTTTTTCCAAAATCTATATAAAAATAGGGTAAAATAAATAAATAATCATTAAACTTATCAAATTATTACAAAATAATCATTAAATTAATCGAATTATTATACTATTTTATAGCGTTAAATAACTATTTTGTAAATGTTTAATAAATTAATGATCGTGTTATAATTTGTAAAAGTAAGTGACGAAAACGATTGTCTTTCATAATTTAGTGACTATTGTACTTTACCCACAACAAATAACAATGAAGGGTACAAATGTAATGTTTGTAAAATCCCAAGGTCATATATGTCTTTCAATGCTAACACTATAAAATAATAGAAATCTATCCAAAAATCCTTTATCCAAAGCAATGTCATCAATAATCCATTGCTCTTGCTTCCTTACTCCCCCATCTTTCTCTAAACCCCAATTTCCAGGTTAGTGCTTAGCTTCTTGTTCATTCAGTTTATTTATGTAATGTGAGCTTTGGGGTTCTTTTACTTTGCTTTCTGTTTCATTTTTCCCTGAAAAAAATGAATTTTTGATGCAAAATTGGAAACAAATATGGGATCTTGACATGATTTGGAACTAAATTACTAATACAATGCTGCATGCAATGTAAGCTTTGGGGTTTCTTTTAGTTTAGCTATAGGCCATGTTTAATGTGTTTTTTTATTCATTAAGAAAATTGAATTTTTTTATGCAAAATTGGAAGTGAAATTGAGGTCTTGAACTGGGTATTTGAAGAATGATTAAATAACAGAGTATAAACTATCATGATTGTGCACTGTAATTTTCTGGGGTTCTTTCAATTTAGCTATGTCATGTTTCATGTGTTTTTATCCCTGGAAAAAGATTAGTTTTTATGCTAAATTGGAAATAAATATTAGGTCTTGAAATTGATAGTTTGAGGACTGAAGTAGAAGGCTTTAAAGTTTGTGTACCGATTTAGAATGGGGCTCATAGTTTGGGGACCTCGTATACAATTAACTATGTTGTGCACTGTAATTTCCTGGGGCTCTTTCAATTTAGCTATATGTCATGTTTCAGGTGATTTAACCCTGGAAAAAGATTAAGTTTTTATGCTAAATTGGGAATAAATTTTAGGTCTTGAAATTGATAGTTTGAGGACTGAAATAGAACGCTTTAAAGTTTGTGTGCCAATTTAGAATGGGGATCATAGTTTGGGATCTTCGTATACAGTTAACTCTGAATTTTAGGTCTTAGAATGGGTATTTGAAGAAAAGATATTGAAATTGAATTAATGGTGGAGTAAGCTATCATGAATGTTCATCTTTGGGAGGTTAATTTGATGTTTGAAAACAGGGAAGTTGGCATCTTTTATGAGTAAAGTGGGAAACTTTGGACCGTCCTTTAAAGATATTAATGAGCCAGTTGAGATTCTTCATCTATTGCGAGAAGTGGATAAACGGTCCTTGCTCCGTTGCCAAAAGTCAGATGGAAAGCGGATCTTCGGTTGCATTTCGTCGCATTATGATGAGTTTTTACAAAATTTAGCTGCTCTTGAGGTATGATGGTGAGTCCTCGGAGCAGCTTTTTTAATCTTTATTATTCCGTTCTGATCATGGTATCAAAGTTCGAGCTAGTTAGTTTCTGGTCAATGTTTGTTGTTGAATGCTGCAAAGTATTGAATTTGATTTGAACTTCGGCGAGTTATGGTGTATGAAGTCATTTCTTAAAAAATAACATGTTTTTCTCTACTCTTTGTTGAACTTTTCTAATCGATGATGCTGGGGCAGGGAGGTTTACGGTTAAGAGTTCCGGCGACAGCATTTCTTGCTGCCAACGCCTTGATATTTACTGCTCCTTTCAAAGCCCTAGCGGAAACATGTGAAGCCGATAACTCCTTTTTCAACATGCCTTTACTGCTATTAGTAGCCCTTATTGGTGCCACAGTGGGAGGTATCTTTGTAATTTTTTATCGTCTTTACTTCTCGTCGATGATACAACTTTGAATGCTTTGCAAATGACATAGAAACACGATCCTGCATTTCGTATTTCATTTTTGAAACCATCTTTGATTTACTTGAATAAATCGTTACACCTTAAGTACACGATTGCTTGAATTATTATTTCCCTTACAATCCGCAACTCATGCCTCAGGATTGCTTGCCCGGCAGAGGAGAGGGGAACTGCAGCGAGTGAATGAGCAGCTGCGCCAGATCAATACTGCTCTAAGAAGGCAGGCGAAGATAGAGTCATATGCTCCCACCCTGAGTTATGCTCCCGCTGTCGGTAGGATATCAGAAGAGGACGTAATTGTTGACCCGAGAAAGGAAGAGTTGATTTCTCGATTGAAGAGTGGGAAGAACTTTTTAAGGAATCAAGATCATGAGAAGGCTTTTCTAGAGTTTCAGGCCGCCCTGGAGCTTGCTCGAAATCTAAAAGATCCTATAGAGGAGAAGAAGGCTGCCCGGGGTTTAGGTATATATCTCTCCGTTTACCGGTGTATGTAATATCCATTGAGGACTTGAAGTTTAAACATATTAGTTTGGCTTATTCAGGTGCTTCATTGCAAAGGCAAGGCAAATACCGAGAAGCCATTAAGTACCATTCGATGGTTTTAGCAATCTCGGAGCGAGAAGGAGAGGACTCGGGGAACACAGAAGCTTATGGAGCGATCGCCGATTGTTACACCGAGCTCGGGGAACTTGAGAAAGCAGGTACATTCTATGACAAATATATTGCTAGGTTAGGAACAGACTGATGAAGGCTGACTCTGCCTAATGTGATTCTAATTAGTTTTAGAGCTTGGAAATGACTGTTGTTTAGTTGCAGTCTTTGCGGATCCTGAAATTGTGAATTTAACACTGATTTTTGTTGGACCATGTGCTTTAAAGGGGATAATTATGCGTCAGATTCTCCACAGTTTTAAATCCATTCAATTTAGTCCTTGCAACCGTTTTGGTAAACTATAGAAAGCCAAAAAAAATAGTCCTAATTTTAGAAAATCTCCATAGTTCTCCAAATATTTTCTTAGTTGACTCTTATTTACCTAACTTGCTATTTAACTTTTCAAAAATCTTCCAAATACATGAAAAAAAAAATCATTTATGAAGAATCGAACAAAATTTGAATCTACGTATATTTTTTTCTAGACGATGGGTGTGGAACAGTTTTTTTATAATCATTTAATATATATATCTCTTTATACTTTTTCATATGTAATATATATATATTATAATTGAAAAACTCAACTTGAACTTTTGGCTATTAAAAAATTTGAATCATTCGAGTTATTTAAATTTTTATTTTATAATTTAAATTTCACTTAAAAAAATTTGAGTCAAATATTTTCACATCGAATCGAGCTTTACATACCCCTACTATCCGTTATGTATGAAATTACTATCTTACCCTATATATATAATCAACCATATGAAATATGAGAAAATACATTAAAAAAGCTTCATAATAGCCATTTAGAACTCGAAATAATATCAGGAAAATACATACGATTGACACAATCAGGCAAGCATATATGTATGCTATGTATATATAGATAAAAGAGAGAAAAGGCACATTAAAAAGCCTCCTAAATGGTTTTTTTCTTCTTCTTTAGAACTCAAATAAAACCTGCAAATGCGAGGGAATTAAGGATATATAATAAATCACCACACAAACTCTGATTTCCGATCAGTGATAGTACATTAGCTGCTGGGCAGCCGCAACATTCTGGAATCCCCCGTCGTATATAGCCTGGCTTGCTCCAGCAGCACCGACTCCCATCGCTGCTTGCTTGAGAGCATGCTGTCCCTGAGGATGCATTAGGGCGTGAACACCGCCCATTTTAGTCATGGCAAGTTGTCGTTCGTAGGCTAAAAGGTCTGAAAGCCCGCGTAAAGGTGCGGTGGCAGGAGGAGGAAGTGGATTTGAAGCTGTCCCGGGTGGTGTAGGTTTGCTGCCCCACGAGCACTGCGTAAAACAAATTAATGATGCCGAAAATTAATCAGATTCTGCCCCAGGAGGTTTTTTTTCACGTATTTGGAGGATCGTTAAAAGTCATATCACATAACGTGCCAAACGACCGTCCATTGCTTGTTTTAGGATTCTCAATGATCCTCCTCTGAACATAAAAATTATGCAAAGAACTCCTAAAACATCCTCCCTTCCTCCCCAGTAAAATTTCGAGTCAAATTTCGAGTAAAAGAAGAAAATAAACCTTAATTTGCTTGCCACATAAAAATGATTGAGCATTCCCCAGTTGAATAGCCAAAGCTGCCTCAGCATGAGTACTGTATCTCACAAAGCCAAAGCCTTTATCACGCTGGACTCGAACCTCCTCAATCACTCCGGCACCAAGTGCATGGAAGTGATAGTGGAGTTCAACTTGGGTGACCTGCAGGAACAAAAAATAATTGGATTTATTCGAGAACACAAGGCCAACTCTTGCAAGCACTCAAAAGAACATTAGAACATGGGAGTTCTCAAGGTCCATATAAGTTACTTGCCTCGGGAGCAAGATTGCCGACGTAAACAGTAGTATATTGAGGATTATTCTCAGGAGCCTCGCTGTTGGTTGTTGTCTCTTTACCATCCTCTGCGTCCAAAGCTATGAGATGTAAGTTTATTTCACATTTGGCACAAATTTGAAGACCCATAAAAAGGTAGAATAAAAGTAATAAAATAATGGTAAAAGTTTTGAGGTTTGCATTTGAAAACTGCAATAAACACACCTGAAGAGCCATTGGTTAGTTCTACGACACTTTTGGCATCAGAGCTCTGCTTGTCATCGCTGGTACCAATACCCTTTGTTGCCCAGTTACAACGAATCTGTCGACTGCCAAGCCACTTTCCTATAAAAATAAATCAAAGAACATGAATTTTAATACAATATCAACTAACAGAAATCTATGCAAGTGGTAGTCTGTTTAAAAAAATAGTGCTAACTACAATTCTTCCAGCTCAGCCGCAATAATTTAACGAATTGAGACTATAAACATGGTGCAATAATAACAAAAGAAAGGAAAAACTTTTTTGGATAACTGTTTCAGCAACCTATTAAGAATACTTCAAAGCATGAAAGAAATGAATCAAATTTTGACGCTGAAATTCACAGCTTTGTTTATAAGCTAAAGCAGTGGTTAATGAAAATAAAACATGTATTGCGTAAAAAGCATTAATCTTACCACTTAAGTCATTAATTGCACTTTGTGCATCCTGAACAGATAAAAGAAGTCAATATCAATAGATGAAACAACATTATATTGGAAGGGAAATACAAAGAGCCACCAGAAGCTTAACCAAGAAACATTACCTGCTGGCTGCGAAAGGAAACAAACCCAAATCCTCTTGAACGCCCAGTTTTCTGATCCCACATAACACGTGCATCCCTGAAATCAGTAAAGGCATCAGTTCCGTTATTCATAGATCACTCTAAAAGCAATGTGAAACATTATTCAAGGTTTACTGAAAAATGAATCTGCACTTTCCAGATAATTTACGCATTTAGTTTTAATACGTCACAGCACATGCATATTTACTGGTATCAAGATCAAAGAAAACGATGCTTACGAACAACTGGGATAGACAGAAAAGCAGGCAAACAACATTGCATCAGTAACCTCAGGACTGAGATCTCCAACAAAAATGTTGAAGTGACCTGCACGAGTTATGATAGTATCAAAAGGTATATTAAAAAATTCTAACTCATAATGAATATTTCAGAGAAAAATCTCGCAAACAAAAACATGCACAAACCTGATGTATCCTCTCTCTGACCACTAGCATATGCCCAATTGACCTTGATGGGTTGTCCAAATCTGCAGATTACATGGCATGAGGTAAAAGACACTAAAATAAAGTAATAGGGAAAAAATTAGAAGTTAACACTCACAAATGCCTTCCATTTAGAGATAATATAGCAAGAGCAGCTGATCTGCGATCGAAGTAGTGGATAAATCCGTATGATGACTGCTTAATAAGAGTGAGAAAACAAAAGGCATGTCAATCATATGGCAACCAATAGGCTAAAGGAAAAGGGAGAAAGACTAGTAAAGAAAGTTAACCATAGAACACTCAGAGCATCCTCACAGCATACGGGGATGAAAAAAGGATACTAGTTTGAAAACAATACCCTTTCCTTTCTGACAAGCTTGCAACCTTCAACAGGACCAGTACTTGCAAAAACCTCTTGGAGTAGTGGTTCAGTCACTTGCGTATGGATGTTTCCCACATACCTGCAGTTTCTCAAAATAAAAACTAGAAGTTTAAAAAGAAAAGAAACAAAAAAAATAAGACTATAAGTAACTTCCTGAGTTGTTAGAAAGAGAACAGAACATAAAAGCTATTACATTCCCAAAACTATTCAATCACCAATTGAAGAGATAACACCTCAGAATTTAGCATTAAGGGTAGAAATAACATTTTCAATCACCAGATTCATGAAGTAAAGTGTATACAATGCATATGGTTATAAGCATAAAAATGACTGGGAAGTTGCTCAATTAAGAAGGGGAAACAACAGACACACAAAATGCAAAAGAAGGAAATTGGAAGAAAAAAAAATCTAGGCAAACACTCACACACTGCGGCAAGTACTTGGATCAAAACCAGGAGGCAGATTTCCACTTGGGATTGGTTCTATCTGCAAAAGAAAAATGTGAAAAAAAGGGGAATAGAGAGAGGGAAACAAAAAAATGATGTAAAAAAGTCCCTTCCCACCCAAGTGAATTCTAAAGCATTTCAAATCAAAGGAGGAGGATGAATTTTTGAAGGTATCCAACACTCAACCTATAAAAAAAACAAGATGCTAACTACACCCATCAGAAACAAGACAAAACTTCTGTAACCTCAATGAAAACACTTTCAACTTGAAGTCAAAAACTACTATATCTGCTTGCTTTCACTGTGATCCCCCCCCCCCCCCCCCCCTTTGGTTTTTCAGTGCCAACCGGACCAAAATATTCTGCCTCATCTAGACAAACATACTTTAGCAGAATTGCAGTGTCTTCCCTAAATGTATCTTTGAGAGAATGTAAATGAATTAAAAGTACCCTGCACTTTATAAATTTGCTTCATGCAGTTAACCTAAAGAGTCCTTTAGGTTCTAAAAGAGGGAAATAAATAAATAGATTGCACATGTTTTGCAAATATGAGATAAAGATATAGTACATACAAGCATGAAAGTATAGAAGATTGGTTGTGCAAGAAAGCTAGCATAGGGGACTAAAACACATTCAATCATTTCTCAACATTTGCAAAACAAGAAGAAGATTCGGATCACAAGTTAAACAAAACCAAAGTAGTAAAAACGCCAGACCAGTAAATGAAAATGAAAACACCTATTAGCTTGCAATGGCAACTTCAAATAAGAGAAATGACATCGGAGCTTCATGCAATAATGAAAATCTAAAAACACTAAGAAGCAGAACAACCTCTCCACAAATTCCAAACCAAAAACAATGAGTCTCACTTTACAAAAGACAAATACTCGCTCATTTCCAAAAACAAAATGCAAAAAACAACTTTCCGATCAATAAAGCATGCCAGAACGCTGAAAGCAACAAAACGGAAACAAAATCCACTCAATTCAAGCAAAACCCCGTGGAAAAAGCTTATATTTCAAAAGCTAAATCATCGCCACATGAATTCCGAAACTAACCCTAGCTCCACCAGTCAATTACAAACAAGAAACAAAACACGAGCTCTAAGGCAATAAAACGCAAAATCCAACAAATCATTCCTAAAAATCGGATCAAAACTCCTAGATGAAAAAAAATATATAGAATAGATTAAAAAAGTGTAGAAAACCTGTGGAGGAGCTAAGATGCCTGGGTGATAGAGAGACTGTTGTTGGAGGAGAGCTTGCTGCATCAAGGCTTGTTGCTGTTGCTTCAGCCTCTGGTGCTGCATTTTTCTTTTTCCTTTTCAAGGCGACTTTCTAGGGAAAATTAATCGGGTTGTTTGGTTTCCGAGAAAATTACCCCCTTATTTTTCCCCTTTTCTGCCTTCGCTAGGGTTCAATTGTGAAGTGACCTCGAGAAAGCGAGAGAAAATAATAAAACAATGAAAGAAAATAGATAAAGAGGCCTTAAGTTGGCATTTGTTACTTGTGATCTAATCAAAGTTATTATTACTAATTTGGGAATTTTTAGCAATGGTAGAAAAATATTAGACTTTTTTACAATAATATCACTATTTCAAAAAAATTATTTATCAAATAATATTTATTGAAATGATTTATAAAAAAATAATCAAAATTATCAAATAAGAAATGTGATTAGTCGGGAACAATTTTTTTTTATTAAATAGAGATAATTATATTTTTATATTGAAACTCAAATCTATACAAGAAGAGGTAATATAAATATCCTTAAATATTAGACTAATTAACAAGTGGCACGTTCCATTGATTCGTAAGAGGAACTATTAATTGGAGTCTTCGATCTTTAAAGTTTAGTCGTCTGTACGACATTTAAGAGGAATTATATAAATTTTTAATTCAAAAAATGAGTTATGGAGTATTTTCATGGGTCTTGTTATTGCGTGGGATCTAGGCTTTCAGAATTTAGAGGTGGAATCTGATAATGCCCAAACTATCGAGCTTATTCATCAGGTAGAGCGTGATGGTTTTGCTCTCGCTATCACTCGGGCTATCTAGGATGTGGTCCAGAGAAATTGGCGGATCTCGATTCGTGCTATCTCTAGGAAGTGCAATCAAGTTGCAGATGCTTTGGCAAAATGTGCAAGTCTCTCGAATCTCGACTTAGTTCTTTTGGATTCTGTCCCGACTTTTGTTGTTGATCTATTACGCGAGGACTTAATTTCTCTTAAGATGTAATTCTCATATGTTTTGTATATCTTATCATGTGCACTCTTTTCCTCCATTAGGTTTAACGGAGTTTTTTAACGAGACACATGATAATGATACCCCTTTTTTATCAATAAAAAAATTTGTACGAGAAAGAAAAAGGTTATTCAAAATTGATAAAAAAAAAACCCTAAAATAATATAGCTTAACTTTTTTACAGATTCTGAATCTAATTATAATTTTATTTAGAGAGGAGGAAACGCGAGATTTTAAAATAAAAAAATAACTTTAAAAAAATACGAAAGAATAAAAATGAACAACTTAACCAATCGTCTAAATCTTCTTGCTCAAAATAATATAGCTTATTGAAAATTTATATAGTTTATAAATCTTGAACTTTAAAAGAAAATTTCATAAACATGGGCCACACCCAAATGGGTTACCCAATTATATTGAATATATCCAAATTAGACTACCAATTTACCACACAAACCCTAAAATTTATGTAGTTTATCTTTCCCCCCATTTGTTTTAGGGTTTCATCCACAGAATTTATGTATAGACAGCAAAAAAGATTAAAGAGCGAGTGAAAGAATGAACAAGAAGGAGATATTGAAGTTGGCGAAGGGATTCAGGGGAAGGGCAAAGAACTGTATAAGAATCGCAAGAGAGAGGGTCGAGAAGGCCTTGCAGTATTCCTATAGAGATCGCAGGAACAAGAAGCGTGACATGCGTTCTTTATGGATTCAACGCATCAATGCCGGGACTCGTCAACATGGCGTAAGCTCTCTGAAATTAGCATTTCTATTTGCTTGCTGTTTTTCGTGTTCCGAGTGAAAACTTCTTGATGTTTCCACTTCCCTGTTTTAAATAATTCATCTTTTTGTAATGTCTTTTTCTGGGTATTGTTTTGGTTTTTTTTATTTGATTAGCATTGAACTGAAAGAGGACCGATACAGTTCGAGACTTTGTAGATGACATTTCTGTACACCATGTAGCTATTATTGGCTTGCCGATTTGCTTTAGTGCTCGTTAATGAATAAAAAACAGATTGGAGCTCAAACCGGCATGACTTCTCGGTCATTGTTCCGATCAGTTGATCCCGATCGTTCAATTAGAATATGAATTTAATGTTAAATATGTGATTTTTATATTAAATAAGTATGAAATATGGTAGTTAATTAATAAAAATATGTAATTGGCTTAATATGTTTTCGGGTGTTTTGCTGGTTGGACCCAGTGACGGAGCCACAGCTCGCATGGGAGGGGCTGTGGCCCCCCGGGTAGTGGAAAATTTTTTTTTACCCTTTGATTTTTTATATTTTTTTGGAAAAAATTGGAATAATTGTGAATTTGCCCCCCCCCCCACACCTTTCAAAATTTATGTTTTGCCCCCCCCAACTTCAAATCCTAGCTCCGTCCCTGGTTGGACCAGCCTTTCGAGTGGCTGAACCGGCCACTCGAGTTTGGTTTTTTCATCACTGGTGTGTATGGCACATTTGTGATTATTTCTTATTGATTTTAACATCTTTGAGCCATAATCCTTTAAACTATTTGTTGTTTGGAAAAACAATGAATGGAATGAACATGCAATATTGTATTTATATCATGTAGTAGGATGAATAAATTAAGTGGATATATTTTTTGTTTGCCTATGATTTATTAACAATAGAAACACCATGACATGATTAAACTTAAAGGTTCTAAATTTTATATGATCAGCCTTTGAGAAGTTTAGACAAGAAATCTATATGCTATCGTAAAAATAATTCTAGCGGGGTTAGTTAGTGTTTATTAGTTTCAATGCAGATATGAAAGCATTCATTTCATCCCATTTTCTCTCATGATATTTCTTGGAGACTTGGACTTTTGAAATGTAGTTCACTTGGAGTTTAAATGCTCCTTATAAAGTGCGGGTGCAATGCTAAAACCATCTACCGAGACTTGGTCGTTATTGTTTGCGGTTTATTTTCTGATTATTTGGTGAACCTTAAGCTCTAGTTTTGCTTGCCTTGCATGAATCGAGAGTGCTATATTTAAGGGGTCTGCCCTGGCTGCTATCCACATGATTGTTGGGATTGTTGGTCAGATGTGTGATTCGCATGATATCTAATTATCTATGCATGCACTGCCATGGTTCTTGGCCGTGGACACTAGCTGCTGTGTACTGGTGCCGCGTTATTGTGCGTAAATGTAGTTAGTGCTCTTTCTTAGGTTATTGCTTTCATATGCTCCGACTCTGCTTTATTTGTGTGTTTTGCTTTTGTTTGCAGGTAAATTATGGTAACTTCATGCATGGACTGATGAAAGAGAACATCCAATTGAACAGGAAAGTTCTGTCTGAAATATCTATGCACGAACCGTATAGTTTTAAGGCTCTTGTAGACGTTTCCCGGAGTGCCTTCCCGGGGAATAAGAATGTTGTGCTCCCTACAAGGAAGGTAAATGTTTCATCAATCAATGTATGATTACTTGTGTTTGTATCTTAGTCATAAATTCTTTAGAGCTTCACCTTAAACTTAATCTTTTGAGAAATAAAAGATTTTATGTCTGGATTATTGCTTCTCTGTGTTATTGTTGAGCATTTCATCAATTACATCCGCTAGCAGCTTATGCCAATATTGATAGATAAAGGCTGAAAACTATGTTGCCGAACCGGTGATGAGTTTCGGATATGAATACGCGTTTAATACGAAACATAAAAATGTTATAATTTGATAATCTTATGATGACATGTTTTGATAAATTTAATGAATCTTGTACTTATTATAACATATAAAAAAAATAGATTTTAGTCCTCAATTTTTAAAAAATCAATTTGATCACATTAAAGATTTTAGAAATTTATATTAAGTTTAATTCTTTGGATATTTTTAACTAAGCACCCTTTGATAATTTTTAAAATTTCTCATTGAGTGACTAAAATTCGTTAAAAAAATTAGTCAAACCCTATTTTTTTGAAAAGCATAAATTAAACCCTTAAAATTTTAATTTAACCTCTAATTTTTAAAAATAAGTTTGCCTCTCTAAACTCTTTTACCAAATTTTGTCATTAACGGTAGCGACACAAATAAATAGTTGAGAGAGTTTGAAATTGGCTTAATTCAAAAATAGGTGCTCAAACTATACATTTTTTTTGAGATAGGTGTTTTAACGTTTTCTCTGGCTGGAATAAGTGCCTAAAAGTTCATTTTGTTAGTGCTTTGAGGTAACACCGTTAAAAAAATAGATAGAAAACTTTAAGATGAGATAATGGTAATTTTGTATTTTAATCTCTTACAAACATATAATTTATATTGTTAGTCTTCTTTAAATTTAAATAATATTTAATGTCCCTCTCAACAAATAATATTGAATTCCACCCCGGATAACACCTAGATATATACAATTATTGAAATGTCTAAATTGAAACCCGTATGACTTCTTTTAACATCTATGTGTACAATTTTCAATAAATTGAATATTATAGTTTGAATCTGAATTAAATAAATGATTCCATTAAATATTCAAATACATTATGCATTGAATTTAATAATAATAAATTTCAAAAAGCAATGCTTGTAATGGATTTATTATCTTAATCCTAATATGTTAGGAACAAAATCCGAATAATAGATATCTGAATTTAAAAACAATTCCATTAAAATAAATCAAATTCGGATAATAAATGTTTATGGTGTAATGTATGCACAAGATTTTATGGTTAAAATTTTAAATTTTATTTTCTAAAGTATAAACATACATATTTGTGTAATTTTTCTAAGTAACATGAGTATAAAACTACTCTAATAATAATGTAATATATTTTAAAATCAGCTACCGTACGTCCGTATCCGATACACATTCGGACGGTCGTATAACGTTAATATCCATAAAATAAATGGTAAAAACTTGGGGGGAAATTAAATATATCCCCATCAAACCTACAAAAAGAAAACAATCCCATAGCATTCAGTGAAAGAAAATAACCCTAAAAGATCAAATTTCACTGAATCAGGCACTCTTTGACAGCCTAGCAGTTTATGCATAAAATACCAGGATCAAGTAATCCAAAGCCAAGCTTCTATATGTGACTCGAGGACGATAAGCTTAAACCGGAGAATAAACTCGCTTTATAGACTCCATTAATAAATTCACTTACAACATAAACCACAGATAAGAAATGATACATTAGATGGTCAAACGGTGCGATGTTTCTTAAAAGGTTCGACGTCTTCGATACTTACTTACCAAGTAATTACAGGTTTCGCTTTTCCCAAGCTTCAGTTACTATAAGCTGCAAAAGAGGCAGTTGAAAATATTAAAGTTAAATTAGAATGAAATAGGGATGAATGCTTATATAAAATAAATATCAAAACAAAGACAATAGCTTAAGGAACATAGTACGACACCTGGGGCAAGTCATATCCCCGTTCTCGTGTGTGACAAGGGTACTTTAAGAAAAGATTGAGGATGACATTAGATCGACAAGTAATGATTGCTTGATGCAAGTTGGCATGGTTGCTCGGCAATGAAAAAGATTTAGATTTCATATTTGAAAATGGTACTACAAGTCGGGTTTTTTTTCCTCGGATTATAACCCTATGATGTGTAGAATGCCTATCCATACGGGATTCTATAAGCTCAAGATACAGCATAAACAAGCAGACAATTAAGCTATATGTTGCTTCTATCATTTATTTTTCATGAAATATCCATGTCCAACACATTTCCGAACATGGGTACGAGGATATGACCTTCCAAACACGGAGGATAAACAATGAAAAAACTAAATATACCCATGTCCGAGACATACCTATATGGTTATATCCTACCCTCACTCAAGTTTGAGTAACATAGCAATAAAGTAAAACCTATCTGGGGAGTGACAAGAGATGAGAGACACTAAATCATTAGTGAAAGTGCATAATGTTGCTCACCTACAGTTGATCCATAAACAAGGAATTTGGATCCGAATTATGAAGGACAAATTCTTTTCATCAATATCGTGTTATTTGCTGCAGCATTTGTGAACCAGCTGCTTGTGAAACCAACTGCTCGGAACTTGGAGAAGGTCTCATTAAATGGTTTGCACCAACTGGGTTGCCAACCCCTTGTCTCATCATCTCTTTAGGATTATTTGCATTTGTTTCGGGCTGTGATGATTCCATCAATGCCCGTATCTAATCAATAAATTTGCAAAAACACAAAAGTTTCAACACTTTAGGAGAGTAATATATAAGTTATACATTAGTATTTAGTACTGAAAATTTCAGTCACCTTATCAAGACGCTTCTTGTGGAGGTCACTCAATAACTGCATGTTTTAGAAACAGGATTCAAATTCGTCAGTTGTAATCTTTCTTATTTTGCAAACAATCAAATATTTCCATATAAAACATAAGGTGTTTATGCTAATAACATCAGAAGAAGTACTAGAGAAGACAGCTCAAGAAGGTTTGATTTAATAGGAAAGTTAAATGTAAAATCGAGAGATAATAATGAGAAAATATTTACATGCATTAAAGCCAAGATTCTAAGACGTATTTTGCACTGATATCTCAAAAAAGATAAAGGGAAATCCTTACAGGTCTTGTTTGGTTCCGCTCTTCGCTTGAAAATCCTGGAATAGTCAAACGCCAATTTTTCTCTGTACATAATCCCAAGTACAGCATCCATTAAAGCTTCACTTAAAATTAAAGAAGAAACTCTAAAAGGTTGTCTTATGCAGACCGCATATAAAACTTTCTGCAATCCCACAGTATTGACACAGTATAAGTACTACATAATTTAACATAAGATACACAACATGGTATGTTTTAAAAGCTTTCCGACAGCCAGGGTATATATGCGGCAATTACAGGTCCATACCCGGAAGACTGATCTAGAATCTATGAAGAGTCAATTCCAGGATTCAAAAGCCACACAAGCTTGGAGCTTTGGTCTTAGCTCGTGACACTAGCAACAGAATTTATTTAGTTCTGTTGTATCCTTACGTTAACATTTAATCTTCGAAAGAAATGCAAAATCGTAAAATCACAAACCTAAGTGTAGCAAGACATCCTTGGACTCTAAAGTTGAAGATTTCCGATGCTTTGCCAAATTGCATGCAAATGTAGTCACCTGAAAACATGTCAAATGATATAAGCTTTAAACCAAGAAGATCATTACATGTGAAAGAAAGGGATGGTTGAATTGCACAAGCTACAATTAATGACTAGTTAGGCACTAATTGATGGAGAAGTTCAATTTTTATAACAATCAAAACACTCTTTTCCCTCTCAAAAAACGTGGTTATAAATATCAAATACCTTTGAGCCAAAATATTAAATTTCCCCAGTCTAAGCACAAAATATTGCAGGAAGAATGTCATATAGTTCTTTAAAAATATTATGCAATATTCAAGTTATATTTGACACAAAGAGATCCTAATCCTAACCATACTTGTATATTTGTAACAGCTCAGCCTTTAAGGTTATTTATATTATGATGTGTGGTTGATTACCACCAGAAACTAAAAATATAAGAGTGTCACAACAATGTACCCACAACCCCAATGCACAAAGACAACATGCCAACATCAACATGGTAAAGCATTTAAATAAGATGCATTCTAGTTTAGCAGAGCCTTACGGAGTCTATGAAATCATCAGCAATCTCCAGAAGTAGATCTTCAACTTCTGGTTCCAGCTTTCCTTGCGAATCAACCTGAACATAGCAAAAAAAAATGAAAGCCACAACTAAAGAAGGAAGCAAATGATCAGAAGCTAACACAAAAGGACGAACAAGAGAAAATGAAAAAAAGGAGGAAAAACCTGTGAAACTAGATCCTGTATCTTTCTTTTTCCGAGAAGTTGATTGGTCGCTTCAGTTCCTTGGCTTGAACTTCCCCCAGGCGTTGTTGTACCAGATGCAGTTGCATTGGGTTGTGAGCCTGTCAAACTGAGAGTTTTCTGGCCTGCAGGTCCAGGCATCCTTGGAGACTGCTGCTGTTGTTGCTGATGCAATGGTGACAGTTGTGGTTGTAATTGTTGTTGAGGCTGTTGTTGTAGCTGCTGCTGCATTTGAGGTTGCCCCATTTGTGACTGCTGTTGTACTAGCTGAGACAATTGTGGAGTATTCAAGCCCATTGAATTTTGCAACTGAGGGGAAGAAAAAGCGAGTTGCTGTTGCAAGAGGGCTTGTGACTGCTTCTGCAGGCGGAAGGAAGGTGACCCTGCACCAGATATAGACGGCATTTGCTTCAACAACTGTTGCTGCAAGAGAGAGTTCTGCATCATACCCGGTTGTCCATTCTGAGCCAGCCCCGATAACTGAGGGTTTATATATGCCTGAGAAGATGTTCTTTGTAAGCTTTGAACCTGCAGTTTACAGAGGGGATGAGATCATGCACACAATTTAGTTCGAAAGCAAGCAGTAAAACCACATGACAAAATCTCTTATATATTGCCTACCCCATTAAATTTCCATCAAAGGTGGCAATGGCATAACAAGGCAGGTTGAGAAATAAAATTAAATTAAAGGGATAGCATAACATATTCAGTTTTAGTTAACTTTATTAATGGACCTAAATAGCATGTCGGGTAAACCTTGCATTGCATCTATTCCCCACTATAATCAAAGGAAATTAGGTCATTCCAAAATTATTGTCAGTGAGATATTGAAGGAGATACATGATTTCCATTTCACCTCTTAGGTATTTATCCTATACATATTACAGAAAATATGTGCAGCCTAAAGCTGCAAATTTCCTGTTATAAGAATATATAATTAAAAATCTTCTTCATCTAGTCTGAGTGGACATATGTCTTATGTTCGCCAAAAACGAAAGAGCAATATGAAGTAAAAAGATGTACTGCTTCAAACCTCACATCAGAAGATTGCAGTCTCAAAAATTGCATCATGGCTTAAAGAGTCCATTAAAACATATGATAACTTCTATATTAGTGCAAATTGAACTTCCGTACCCATAGATAAATTGGATGACTTGCGCCTACCGGTGAAAATGATTTCTCATATTGAAATTTTATAACAGAAAAAAATGGAGGGGGGGGGGGGACACAGCATGGGGAAGTGTTCAATACATCATTGTAAGAAGAGGAAAAAATACCTGGGGTGATGTGAGTTGTGTCTGTTGTGATAACTGCTGCCTCATCTGTCCCTGATTCATTTGCTGTTGAGCATAAAGAGCACTGCTAGCCCTTAGTTGTGAGCTCAAATTCATCATTCCCATTGCCTGCATCCCATGCAAAGATTGCCCAGTCGTGTTTCCCGGATGAAACTGAGACCCTTGCACCAAGCCAGCTTTCTGCCTCGGCTACATAAAAAACCTCATATGTTTTAAGAAAAGAAAAAAAAAACATTTCTAAAATATGAAATTACACAGGAGTGGTATCTATCAAAACCTAGATAGTAATTTGATTTGAAATAGTCAGGTTATTAATACCAATAAGAAAATAATTACAATGTATCTAAAATGAAACTAGGTATATTTCAAGAAACCATTATAATCTTACAACTTTAGACAAAAACTAGAGCACAAGCTAAATTGCTCTGTAGCAAGAAAGTATATCAGAAAAGAAATACAATGTTTACTGCCACTAAAGTGCCGAAGGCGTAGAAACAACGCAATCGTTACTTTCAAAAAGCAAGAAATGGAAAGCACTAATTATATTCGACTTTGAGACACACACCGACAAAAGCCATCATCTATGTAACCGTTATCTTTTGAAAATAAAAGAAACATCGGCAATCATCGATAATTCCAACTTTAGCTAACAGAAAGATCTCAAGGACAGATGCAACTCAGTTAAATCACTTACTACAACGTGCACAGGAAAGACTTGCATCCAAAAATGTCAAAGACAGTATTTGGAAACTTGGGATTTGAAAGATGGATTTAGATTTAAAAAATAGTGAAGTTGTGTGGTAAAACACGAATAAATATAACATGCAAGATTATTTCTCAAATTCATCGATGTTAGAATCAATAATTGATTTGTTGGATGCCTATTCAGTAATGTAACTGAAGTTCCTGTAGATATTTGGAAAACTAAAATTCATGTTTCCATACCAAAGCAAATTATATCCAAATTTATGTACAGTGTATGCATATCTTCTCACAATTTATGTAGCAAATTAAATTCAGATCTTCAAATTCATGTTCCAAACATAACATAAAAGTATTTCCAAAAAGAAAAAGAAAAAACAAATCATCAAAATCAATAATTTAGCATCAACAGCTCATGCAACTCATAGCAAAACTACAACCCAAAGTTGCAATTACATAATCTTAAACTACATCCTCATTCCTCACTTTCAACGCTAAAAAATATTCATACCAAAACAACTCCTTTAGAAGCTAAAAAAATGAATTTCCCCCTTTAAAAGACAAAGAAATATTCATACCGAAGCTAAAAGCTGAGACTGCAAACTAAACTGAGCGGCAGCTGCAGCAGCTGCACCACTGAGCATAGGCAAATGACCACTTTGCCCGATCAAAGCTGACCTAGATAAATTGGGATTACCCATCTGCTGATTCTGTTGTTGATTTGCTTGAATCGAAGCTGACCCACCAAAATTCATTTGCCCATACAACCCAGCTTGTTGTCTTAAAACGCTGCCATATTGAGGCTGCTGTTGCTGCTGGCTTTGTTGTTGTTGTTGGAATTGATTAATGCGCGAAATCGACGGCGATCTTTGAAGGGTTTGCTGCATTTGGAAATTGGATAAACCCCCAACATTCTGTTGCGTTTGTTGCTGTAAAATTTGCTGCTGATGATGCTGTTGTTGTTGTTGGGTAAGATTTGGGAGAGGCGACGACGAAATTTGCGAGATTTGCTGCTGCTGCAAATTTTGCAGTGAGGGGTCAATCGAAGGAGAAGGGTTGTTGTTGCTTTGAGAAAGAATTGAGGAATTCGTTGCTGTTGGTGTTGTTGTCGGAGATGGCGCGGTCGGCATCGGCGTTGGGTTAGTATTTGTCGCCGCCGTCGACGACGGTGGCGTCGGAACGGATGATGAAGGGTCCATCATCATGGGATTTTGGGATTGGAGGTGTTTTGGAGACGATGTTGAAGTAGTTTCAGCCATGGCCTTTTTGTTTGTTTCCCTTTGGGGAGCTTGGAATTTGTTAATCCATGGTGGATTTAGAATTTTGATTATTTTTTTTTTATTTTGCCTTCTCTGTTTAGAGGAATTTAATATTTAAATAAGATTAATTGTACCGAAAAAATTATTTAATATATATGTTGTGTAGTTTTTAGATTATAATTTTTTAAAATTGAGATTTAGGTTAAGAATTGTGAATTTAGTTTATAAATTTTGAATTTTAGAGTCCTGTTTGATTTGTGTTTTGTATGTATTTGAGTAAATTACATTAATTATTTAATTATGGGTTTAATAATAATCAAATCATATTTTTTAATAACTTATTTTCCTTCTCAAATGTTATAAATATATTGAGAAAATATATTTAATCAGTTGGCAAGTTGCTCATCTTTATTTTTCATATTTTATTAAGATTATAATTAAAATTTATAAAAATATTATAAATATATTAATCAATTAAAATATTGTCTCAAATAAGTTGTTTCATCATAAAAATTAAATTAGTCTGCTTAATGTAGACTAGTATAATATCATTTTAGTTCAAAAAATTATAAATTATATTATTTTTGTCATAATTTAAAATAATTCAATAAATTTAAACCTTCATTTTAGTCATTGATCTATTTGTTACTAAATTAAGTGACATAATGTGTGTAGTTTACCTTATTGTTTTTATCATTCTATTCAGGTACAAAATAACATTTGTATTCTATTTTAAATTTGGATAAATCCTCACCCACTAATATATAAAATTACTCTAATCTAAATCGGATAAAATTTGTCTGCCCTTTTCGGTGCTCCTACATATGTCCCAATACTAAAAGACACTACAAAATTAATTTTAAGCTCTAACCTTAAATTTTAAACCCTAAACCCTACACCCTATACCCTACAAAATACATCATACCCTAAATTCCCTAAACACATAACATAAACCCTAAAGTTAATTTTAAACATGACGGCATATGTAGGGACACCAAAAAGAGTAGAGTATTTAGAATTTTGATTTCTAGGTTATATCTGAGGACTTTTATTACTAAAACCATTTAAATCACCTAAATGAAACAGACAACTTTTATTACTAAAACCATTCATTAGATTCGTATTAGTATAATGATTTAGAATTTTAATTTCTAGGTTATATCTGAGGACTTTGGGCATTCATACATTTGTATTTGTTCCAATAGTTACAAAATGGAAATAAATTTCATAATTATTTAACTTAAATATTAAGTCCATTCAATTCAATTAAGAAATGAATATCATAGACAATGAACTGAACTTAGAAAGGGGAAATGCTTGGATGCGTGAGGACTGCCTCATAGATGGAGGTCGGAGCTCTGCCAATGGCGACAATGGAGGAGCCGCCGTCATGTTTATCAATGTGCATTAAGTTGGAGTCGCCCATTTTTTCAGCTACAACACCCCAAACACCCGCATGCTTAAATTTCCAGTGCTCGACTCCACGAACTTCAGAATAAGCCTGCAACTCATGCACCAGAAATCTGTAATTTAAGCGTCGGATGATATGTTAAGCCATGAAATTAACAGACCCTTACCTTGTTAGACTTCATAGTATTCCTCCACGCTTGCATCCAGTCGTAGTCCTGACCGTCCTTGTTTTTGCCGCGGTAAACGACGGCTCCGGTGGATTCATCCCCGACGTGCAGGAACACACCCCACTGCCCATTAGGGTGTTCATGGTAGATTAACCGTACCGTTTAGCTTAAATGATTGGTTAATCGTTAGAACGGTTATTATTCGTAACTTAAACGTTATTAACCGTTAAGAAACGGATTGTTTACAGGGTAACATGTAAATTATTACAATTTTCTTTTCAAATGTTCATTATTTCCTTTTTAGAATAATAAATATATCTCTCCGATAAATATTGTATTACTTTTTTAAAAAAAATTGAACTTAAATAGAGAAATTTTAAACGCAAACTTTATACTTAGCTAAATTAAAGTACCTATAGTTTAACCATTAACCGTCTTTTTTAGCGGTTCGATTAACCGAAACTGTTTAACCTTAACGGTTAGCTTAATTAACCTATAAAATGAACGGTTATATCGGTTATCGTATACGATTAACGGTTACGATTTATTTTGCACACCCCTACTGCACATTCACGATGAGTGGCGGGTACGGGGTGGATCCGACATGGCCGCTCCAGTCTTGGTAAGTTACCAGCGTCAAGGTATCGCCGGTGGCGTTGTAAACCAGGCATATCGTAGTTCGTTCATTGTGGACCGCATTGGCCGTGAGTTTCTCCACTTGTTGCCGGACCAGAACATCTTTGTTCTCCGAATGTTTCCGCGTCAGAGCCACACGAGCTTTGTCTTGCAGGGCTATTTTCTTGCCCTGTGTAATACCCATTTTTTGTCCGGGCCTAAACCCAAACCAGCCCAACCCAACATTCAAATTAAATAATAAATAAGTCTTTATTATTATTATTATCTACAACCCAATCAATAACCCATATAACCCAATACCTATACAAACCCAATACTTATACAAGCCCAATACCCAAAACACAATCTAACCTAAATCTAAAAAAAAAACTAATCCTAAACATCCAAACCCTAGCCGCCGCCAACCCCTCATCTGCCAAGCCACGCCGCCGCCAACCGTTCGAGCCGCCGCCGCTGAATCTAGCCACCACCGTCCCGGCAACCAACCAGCAGTCGCCACGTCACCCGCACCGCCCAAACCTGAAAAAGCAAAAAATCTTGTCAGAACCACTTGTTATTTTTTATTATTTTGAAATGGGTATTTAAAACCCAAATCAAAATGTAATGGGATCAGTTTTTGGGGGTTCGAAATAAAAAACCAGAAAAAAATTCTTTTCGTTTCACTATTCAGAGCAAATAACGCAGAAAAAGAAGAGGTTCGATCAACAAAAATAAAATAAGGTAAAAAAAATAATGAACAAATATTTCGGTTTTTGCTAGATCTATTCGTATAGAGTTCGATCTAACAAAAAATAAGGTTAGATCCAAGAAAAGGGAAAAAAAACGAACCTCGAGCTTCATTTTCATCATCTCCGGCGACCACAGACGGCGGTTGCCGTCGCCGGTGAGCGGCGGCGCAAGGCGGCGCTCGCGGACGTCGACGGCCGGCCACCGGATAGCGCAGAGAATTTTGAGAGAGTCTAAATATTTTTTTTCCTTTACCACACACAAATGATTTTTTGTCCAAAATAGGGTATTTATACCCATTCCAAACGACGTCGTTTTGGCCCTCTGGTGACCCGCGTAGAAGCCCGACCCGAGAAAGAGAACCCGCGTGTTTTTGTTGGTTAATGGGGAAATTGCATTTTTGGCTCCTCAATTTTCATATCCTTTAATTTGCTTTTTATTCCATCTCGGTCACTATTTTTTTCTTCTTTCCCTTTCAAGCTTTATTACTATATATTTGTTATTATTATTCGTTCTTTCATTAAATTAGTTTAGCATCAATACACCGTTATTATTATATTATTATTTTTATTGTTAATATTATTACATAGTAATATTATTTGTAAAAAGAGGTATATATGTATTATATAAGACTATATATATATATATTGTATTCTTGTATATATTTTTTACGTTTATATATGTATTACATGTCGATATCATATATATTGTACATATTCAATATTATTGTTCTCATTAGTAAATTTTGTATATTATATACGTATACTTCTTTTTAAATATATTATTATTATTATTATTATTATTATTATTATTATTATTATTATTATTATTATTATTGTTATTGTTATTATTATTATTATGTATTCTTTCCCCTTTTCTTTTTATATGTAAACATGCTTTAAATATATAATTAAGGAAGTAAATTAAATATATATAGTATAATTTAGAATTTATCATTAACATATAGATATAATATTTTATTGATTTTATACCTTATTTAGATTGTTTGCTCATATAATTCCCTATTTAATTTTATGTACTTATTTGTCCATATTTTATACCTCATATATATACGATAATATGTGTATATTATTTTACTATATAATATATGTGTATTGTAAACACATAATAATAATAATATATATATATATATAACTATGTAAATTATGCCATGTTATTGTCACATATAGTACTTTCTCTTTCGAATATATTTTTGTATTTATTCTAAAAATTTGTTTTGGTATTTAAGGGATATTTTCCACTTTATTTCGGAAACCGATTTGAAAGTGGTATCCTGACCTATTCAGGTGTCATCTTTCTCGGCTATCGTAAATAAAGAAATATTCTCCTTAGACCTTTTTTGGGATTAGAAATTAAATTAAATTTGAATTTTTTATTTTTTGCAAGACAACACTAAATCAACACGGTACCAATTTTGGGCGTCGTGGGGGTGCTAATCCTTCCCCACGCGTAACCGACTCCCGAACCCAAATATTTTGAATCTCTGGTTGATTTTTAACGGTGTCTGGCCTACTATAGTGGCCGGTGGCGACTCCAACACTCATTTCTCCATTTTTCCACTTCCCCCATTTTTAAAATATTTACCAACATCATTGTCTCCAAAAAAACCTTTATCACAGATGGCGACTCCGCTGGGGACTTTTTTTAGAGAGTCAGGCCAATGTTGATTTTTTGTTGTCTTGCAAGAAAGTAAAATTTCGATTTTAAATTAATTTTTAATCTCTTTGCATTCATGCATGAGCTATCTGGGCTCCGTAACCGTTAAGTGGGAGTGATTACTTTGTCTCGTGGGGTGGCCACCTCCGTATGATATTGTAATTCACTTCCGGGATATGATCCTTATATTTCGTGGGGTTTACGCCTCCGTATGGTATAAGGACTCATATCCTCCCGAATCGATGTCCTATTATCTTTGTAGGTAATAGCGACAGTTCGGGTACCTTTAGTACTCTAGATCTTAACCGCATATAATGGACTATAGAGCCTACCTTTTTAGAGCCGTACTGAAACTCTGCCCATTAGCAGTAACCTCGCTAAGCCTTGTTTAATTTATTTATGCATTTGTTTGCCATTTATATGTCATGTACATAATTTTAATTGCTTCAATTTTGACAATTGTTGCTATTTAATTTATTCAATTTGTTTATTTGATTATCTTTAACCGTACTAACCTATTTTGGTGTTTGATTTTTTCATCACATTTTCGAAGCATTATTTCATTCATTTACATGATAGTTGCATTACATCATTTTAATAATTCATTCACTTGCAATATGCATTTATACGTAAATATTGCATTTAGAAGCATGCATGTTTTTTTCATTTATCATCATATTGGTTCAGAATAAAGGATCGTTTGTTTTTCAGAAAGAGGATGCCCTAACTAGTGAAAATATTGACAAGCTTGATGACCCACAGCTGCGAGGCAAGTAATGTTTTAATTCCACATTGGGGGCACCCTTACATACATGACATCGAGCACTGTTTAATAAAAAGAAAAAATTTGACCACCACAGAATGAGGGACATCCCTTTAAGGGGCAAAACATAATATGTCATTCACTCACTCATTGAGATCATTTCACATTAACTGCATACATCATACTTGCATTGAAGTCACTATACATTTAGACATATCACATGCATCCACAACACATTCATTTGAGCACACGAACATGTCCAAGGAAGAGACCAAAGAACCTCAACTATGGAGGCAACAACATGATGACCAACTTTTAGCCCCGAAGGAGGCCGAATACGTAAAAGCGTAAGCATCTAAGATCTTTGAACAAATACTGACTAGTGTTTTCTCTCATTTTCAGGTCAATACTCTTTGTTATGGAGTAGAAGATGAAAATTTCCAAATCTAGCCTCTCCGTCAGTGGTGTAGCAAGATCAAAAATCTTTCTGATCTAGCCTCTCCGTCAGTGGAGTAGCAAGATCAAAATTCATTCCGATCTAGTCTCTCTGTCAGTGGTGCAGTGGATGAAACCTTTTTTAGCTGGATCAAAATTTACCTTGAGACCGTGCCTCTTCGTCGGTGTTGTAGCTCGGTTAACTCTTGGTCTTGCCTCTTCGTCAGTGTTGTAACTGGACCACATTTCTGATCCTGCCTCTTCGTCGGTGTTGTAGCTGGATCAAAATTTATTCTTTTAGACCGTGCCTCTTCGTCGGTGTTGTAGCTCGGTCAACTCCTGGTCTTGCCTCTTCGTCAGTGTTGTAGCTGGACCACATTTCTGATCTTGCCTCTTCGTCGGTGTTGCAGCTGGATCAAAATCTATTCTTTTAGACCGTGCCTCTTCGTCGGTGTTGTAGCTCGGTTGAATCTCGGTCTTGCCTCTTCGTCGGTGTTGCAGCTAGACCAAACTTTACTTCTCGGATATTACCTTAAAATTATAGTTAGAAAAAAAGAAAAAGAAAGAAAAAAGCAAACAAAAATTCAAAAAAAGGAAAAGAAAGAAAAAAGCAAAGAAAAAATCAAAGAAAAAAAAAGTCAAGAATCAAGAAAAAAGAGAAGAAAAAAGAAAAAAGAAAAAAATTAAAAAAAAAGAATCAAGAAAAGAAAAGAAAAGAAAAAGAAAAATTTTCTTCTTCGATCATGCCTCTTCGTCAGAGTTGTAGCTTGATCAAGACTTTCTCCAGATCTTGCCTCTTCGTCAGTGTTGAGCTGGATCAAGATTTTTGACTTCGACCTTGCCTCTTCGTCGGTGTTGTAGCTGGGTCAAACTTTATCAACTCATGGTCTTGCCTCTTCGTCGGTGTTGCAGCTGGTCCAAATTTACTAACCCCCAACTTCAGATCCTGCCTCTTCGTCGGTGTTGTAGCTAGATCAACCTTACTAACTTCAGACCTTGCCTCTTCGTCGGTGTTGTAGCTGGGTCAAACTTTATCAACTCATGGTCTTGCCTCTTCGTCAGTGTTGTAGCTGGACCGAATTTACTAACCCCCAACTTCAGATCCTGCCTCTTCGTCGGTGTTGTAGCTGGATCAACCTTACTAACTTCAGACCCTGCCTCTTCGTCGGTGTTGTAGTAGGGTCAAACCTTACTAACTCCTGGTCTTGCCTCTTCGTCGGTGTTGTAGTTGGACCAATTTCACTAACCCATGATCCTGCCTCTTCGTCGGAGTTGTAGCTGGATGAAAGCAAGTCCGACAGAAATGTCGGCACAACGTGCTTAAACACGGTAAAGTTTAAGACAATGGACAATTCAAATGTCCATCCAAAATCCATTGTCACGAATGGTTAAAGGAAAATAAATCCTTTAAAAAAATCCAATGTCACAATTGGTACAAACTGATTGTACCCAGGGGAATGACACAACTAGCCCAGAGCAAACGGCTACTGGTAAAGGCAAGTCAAAACCGTTGATCCTTGTGCATTTGGGAAAAATGCAAAAGCAATCTAGGAGCTATACTGGGGACATCTTCTAGATCCAATGTCAACATTTTCTTTCTTGGATTTTGCCTCTTCGTCGGAGTTGAGCTGAATCGAAGATTAGAACCTTCATCATTTGGTTATGTCACCTCAAATCAACTGGATCAAGTTTTGCAGACCTTGTCTCTTCGTCAGTGTTGCAGCTAGGTCAAATTTTCTCCATATACTGCATCGTCGTTAGATTCAAAGCATGTCAAACTCATTTTGTCTCCCCAATGGATCTCCTTGTTTGAATATTTTGCCTACAAGAGCGGCCAACCAGATCAAGTGAAACTTAAGAAACGGTGGTCGAATGAGAAACCCAAAACTGACCGGACAAAAATGGTTATTCTTTTGTCTTTGCTCTATTTCTGTTACACATCAATGAGCAAAGAGGGGCAGCTGTAATACCCATTTTTTGTCCGGGCCTAAACCCAAACCAGCCCAACCCAACATTCAAATTAAATAATAAATAAGTCTTTATTATTATTATTATCTACAACCCAATCAATAACCCATATAACCCAATACCTATACAAACCCAATACTTATACAAGCCCAATACCCAAAACACAATCTAACCTAAATCTAAAAAAAAACCTAATCCTAAACATCCAAACCCTAGCCGCCGCCAACCCCTCATCTGCCAAGCCACGCCGCCGCCAACCGTTCGAGCCGCCGCCGCTGAATCTAGCCACCACCGTCCCGGCAACCAACCAGCAGTCGCCACGTCACCCGCACCGCCCAAACCTGAAAAAGCAAAAAATCTTGTCAGAACCACTTGTTATTTTTTATTATTTTGAAATGGGTATTTAAAACCCAAATCAAAATGTAATGGGATCAGTTTTTGGGGGTTCGAAATAAAAAACCAGAAAAAAATTCTTTTCGTTTCACTATTCAGAGCAAATAACGCAGAAAAAGAAGAGGTTCGATCAACAAAAATAAAATAAGGTAAAAAAAATAATGAACAAATATTTCGGTTTTTGCTAGATCTATTCGTATAGAGTTCGATCTAACAAAAAATAAGGTTAGATCCAAGAAAAGGGAAAAAAAACGAACCTCGAGCTTCATTTTCATCATCTCCGGCGACCACAGACGGCGGTTGCCGTCGCCGGTGAGCGGCGGCGCAAGGCGGCGCTCGCGGACGTCGACGGCCGGCCACCGGATAGCGCAGAGAATTTTGAGAGAGTCTAAATATTTTTTTTCCTTTACCACACACAAATGATTTTTTGTCCAAAATAGGGTATTTATACCCATTCCAAACGACGTCGTTTTGGCCCTCTGGTGACCCGCGTAGAAGCCCGACCCGAGAAAGAGAACCCGCGTGTTTTTGTTGGTTAATGGGGAAATTGCATTTTTGGCTCCTCAATTTTCATATCCTTTAATTTGCTTTTTATTCCATCTCGGTCACTATTTTTTTCTTCTTTCCCTTTCAAGCTTTATTACTATATATTTGTTATTATTATTCGTTCTTTCATTAAATTAGTTTAGCATCAATACACCGTTATTATTATATTATTATTTTTATTGTTAATATTATTACATAGTAATATTATTTGTAAAAAGAGGTATATATGTATTATATAAGACTATATATATATATATTGTATTCTTGTATATATTTTTTACGTTTATATATGTATTACATGTCGATATCATATATATTGTACATATTCAATATTATTGTTCTCATTAGTAAATTTTGTATATTATATACGTATACTTCTTTTTAAATATATTATTATTATTATTATTATTATTATTATTATTATTATTATTATTGTTATTGTTATTATTATTATTATGTATTCTTTCCCCTTTTCTTTTTATATGTAAACATGCTTTAAATATATAATTAAGGAAGTAAATTAAATATATATAGTATAATTTAGAATTTATCATTAACATATAGATATAATATTTTATTGATTTTATACCTTATTTAGATTGTTTGCTCATATAATTCCCTATTTAATTTTATGTACTTATTTGTCCATATTTTATACCTCATATATATACGATAATATGTGTATATTATTTTACTATATAATATATGTGTATTGTAAACACATAATAATAATAATATATATATATATATAACTATGTAAATTATGCCATGTTATTGTCACATATAGTACTTTCTCTTTCGAATATATTTTTGTATTTATTCTAAAAATTTGTTTTGGTATTTAAGGGATATTTTCCACTTTATTTCGGAAACCGATTTGAAAGTGGTATCCTGACCTATTCAGGTGTCATCTTTCTCGGCTATCGTAAATAAAGAAATATTCTCCTTAGACCTTTTTTGGGATTAGAAATTAAATTAAATTTGAATTTTTTATTTTTTGCAAGACAACACTAAATCAACACGGTACCAATTTTGGGCGTCGTGGGGGTGCTAATCCTTCCCCACGCGTAACCGACTCCCGAACCCAAATATTTTGAATCTCTGGTTGATTTTTAACGGTGTCTGGCCTACCATAGTGGCCGGTGGCGACTCCAACACTCATTTCTCCATTTTTCCACTTCCCCCATTTTTAAAATATTTACCAACATCATTGTCTCCAAAAAAAACCTTTATCACACCCTGGAACTCCGGCGTGGCCCTTAGGGTTGCATCGGTGACGGCATTACCAAATACGTAGGCCATTTCGATTGTTTTGCACTTGCTGTTGCCGGTTCGGCTACAGATTAGGCTTCCATTTTATAGCACAATTCTGGAGTCTAGACTCGACATTTGTCACTCGTCAGCACGTAAAACGATGCACGCAAGCTTCACAGGGTAATAAAGAAACGAAGCAACATGGGGAAAAGTAAAAGGCAATAAAAAGATAGGCTTATGGTTCCGTTACTTTTTGAGTTTATGGTTTATGGGAGGTGATAGATTTTGATGGTTTAAGGTTTTGAGAGTTAGGGTTACGGCTCATAGTTTAGGGTTATGGATACCTATACATAAGTTGGTCACAAGTAGGGGTGTTCACTGTTCGGTTAAAATCGAATTAACCGACCGAACTAAAGTTTTGGTCGGTTAATTAGGTGCTAGATCGGTTAACGATTATTTTTTTAAAGTTTAGTTATCGGTTAATTTTGTTCGAAATAGGTTAATTAACTGATATTAAATATAATATATATTAAACATATAATATATATATTAAGCGATAATTAACCTATATATATATATAAACTGAAAATTTAGGTGTTCCATAATTATTTCGGTTAATTCGAAAATTAATCGAACAAAGTTCAGTTCTGCTATTTTTTTTTAATAAAAAGTTAAGTTCGATTAATGGTTAAAGGGTTAAAAATATTGGTTAAAGATGTTTAGTTAGTTCGATTCGATTGGTTAACCGAATTAACTGATTGAACACTCCTAATCACCAGGGACGAAGGATAATGAGAACTAGTAAGGGAATGGAAATCGTCTACTCCTTTTCGGTGTCTCTATTCATGCCATATAATTAAAAAATAGGTTTGGAGTTTAAGATTAGGGTTTAGAGTATTGGGTATGTGATATATTTTTAGTGTTTATGGTTTAGAATTTAAGATTTAAAATTTATGGTTAAAGTTTAAGATTAACGGGCTTCCAAAAGATGCAAATAAGATTTATGTCCCTAGAAAGGTTATGCCCTCAACAAAATATTGAAATATTGAAAGTTCTATAGTAAAATTGTTGTTTAGCCTCTCAAATATGATTCATTAGTGTTCTACTCTAAATATTGAGGCTTATTTAGAAAAAAGTAATTAGCTTAGGGTTTAGAGTTTATTGTTGGATTAAAATCCGCAATTGTGAGCACATATGTAAAATGTATGTTGCTATTATAAAACATGACACAAAATAAAGTGACCAATTAAGTTAAGCGTGTCATAGGTATTAAAATGTCATGGAAATAAAAGTGTAGATACCGTAAGATATATTTATAATTCAATGAGGAGCAGAGTTATAAATATTTAATAGTTGATTTAATAAATCAACTATATAAAGAGGTAGTGATCCTCAAGAAATAGGTTAACTTGTTTTTCTCTCCTTCCCCGTCAGAGAGTTTTACTTTAAGAGATAACCTATCTTCTTGGAAGATCAATACCAAAATTTTGGGATTTCCACATCAAGATTCAAGATTTTCAATCTATCAATAAATTCAGGTACGCTTCCGCTTTCGGTTTATTGTTCTTGATGATTTGACTTGATTGATTCTGAGTTTAGATTTCATATCTATTATGGTTTGGTTCTAACAAGTGGCATCAGAGCCTTGTCATGTTGAATCGTTAGGAACCCATTAATTTCAATTGTTTTCGGATTAATTCATTCATACGGTTTTATGAATTTGATATATTGATTTTGTATTTGGATTAAGATTTATTTTAAAAATTTCAGGTTTATTTTTAATCTAATTTTTTTAGGGTTTCGTATATGGTTTACCGATGGTCATTCTTCGAATCCCTTGGGTTAAGACTGAATTTTTTTTAGATTTCTATTTCAGTGGGGTTTTATTATATATATACGTATCAATCATGTTTGACTATTAAATATCAATAGCAGTAATAAAAGGTCGCGCTATCAGTGTATATATTGCTTAAGATTTTATTGCACGAGCATTAGGGTACTTCGGTTTCTTATTACTGGAATTCATTTGGTATATATATTTGGATTATTGGTTCTAATGATTTAGGATAATTAAATATTTAGTTTACGGATTCATAAATTTTAGGATTTTATTTTATTTTATGAATCATAAAACTTGATTGTTTTATGTAGATCACCTCGTGCAAAACTTATTTTTTTTTATATTAGTTTTTAAGTTGTTCGATGAAAATAATTGTTTTTTGATCGGCATATATCTTGAAGACGGATAAAATAAGCAATGTTCGAAAATCAAACTATTGTCTAATTATCATGAAATTAGGAATACAAGTCTGAGTGATATCAGTAACATGAAAATTACTCATAATGTCGCCAGACTTGATTTGTTTTATGTTATCTACGGGATATACATATTTTGTTTTGGTTTTAGAATGCATCTCATTAATTTTATGAAATTTATATTAGATTCGGTTTGATTAAGAATTTTAATTTTGATTATTCGGTTATTATGAATATATTAAAGTTTCATCTGATCTTTATATGGATTATTCATGTATATGATACTTTTGTTTTTGACTTCTAGTTAAATATTGATGATTCGACTTTAAATTTGGTAAATGCATGCTTAAGGAATTTTTAAAGAAATAGTCAAAGATTTAGTTTTTTCGATTTCTGATAGCCTCATTCAAACAATCTTACTTTAGATTATTTCGGAAAACTCAAGTGTTATCAAAAATTTCAGTTTTGACTGTTACAAAATTTTAAATTTGGATATCGGTATATTTATTGTATATATTTTAAAATAATTTAATTGAAACATTAAGTCACCAAAGTGACCTCTATTGTGGAAATTATTTTATTTTAAAATATAGAAGGTTTTGTGCATGTAAGTCGGATTATGTTAGTATTAATCGAACTAAAGGAAGGTTAGTAATTAACATTAGGGGTCGGAGAAAATACCCGACCAGATTGACCCGACCCGAAAACCCGACTACCCGAAACAAAAATACCGGGTAATTCCCTAAAAAAAATTACCCGACCGGGCCGGGTACCCGACCCGGTAAATTTCCCGGGACACGGGCCGAGACTTTTCCCTTACCGGGTACCCGACCCGACCCGATAAAATTTAATATATATTTTTTTATATTTAAAATTATAATTTTATTTTATGTTTCTTAATATTTTCACTCTAAAATTAAGTTTAAATCCCTATATTTTTTTCTATGTTTGTATTATATTCTTTTAAGTTTTAAGTTTAATTTTTTTTAAATATTTTTGTGTTTAACATATGATTTTTTTAATTCTAAAATAAAATAAAAAAAATGAACCGGGTACCCGGTACCCGATTACCCCGGTACCCGAATTTTACGGGTACCCGGATTTAATGGGCCGGGACACGGGCCGTTTAAAGAGGTACCCGGACGAACCGGGTACCCGGTTTTCCGGGTACCCGACAATTCCCACCCCTAATTAACATTATTACATGTGCAACTATGGTAATAAACATGTGATAGTTATTCAGTTTTATATGTGAGCAATAAATCGGCCCAAAGGAAGATTTCTGTTTGACATGTTCTTATTATCAATGTTTGATTACTTTATCAGGATATCACTTACAAGTTAATATTTTGTCCAAAGATGAAATATTAATAGAGTGTCCGGTATTTTGATATGAGGTTTACATTTATTCAAATTTATTATTATTTTGATTATCTTTTAATTTGATTGAAAGATAAACTTAAGACAAATATTTTGAAACAAATAAATTCATATTTTGGCTTCGGATGTCTAATATTTTAATGGATTAATTGAAACATAATGTCACCAAAGTGACCGCTTTTGTGTAGATTAGTTTATTTAAAATATTAAGATAATTGTGGGTTTTGTAATTCATGCATTTATTAATTGACCCAAAGGAAAGTTAATATTTGGCAGAATTACAACGACAACTGTGGCGATAAATGTGTGACAATTATAAGGTATTTTATGTGAGCAATACGTTAGTCCAAAGATTAACCTATTGTTTGACATAGTTTATTGTCAATGTTTGATTGCTACAACAAGAGTATCGCTTACAGTTAATATTACTGTCCAAAGACTTGATATTAATGTTGTGCTTGGTATCTTGAGGGGAACTAGCCATTTTTTGAATTTATTTGTTTACTTATGAATATTTATGTGAGTTTGTTTCTATTTTATTTACTTATTTTTGTTTTATATTTAGGTAATTTATTTTTGTTGTCACAATATCTGTTAAATACATTCTACACTCATGTTTAGTGAAACTAATTTCAAGGAATAGAAAAGACACTTACATATAGTATTTTGATGTATGAACATAGACTTTGCACTAAAGAATGAACAACTTGCACCTTAAAAGGTATTTTGAGAGGTGAGATCGTTCGAATCGCATGAGTCTAATGATCATAAAACACAACATTCTAGATGTCTTTAGGAGCACAAATCTAAAGAGATTATTCATACTAAGGGTTTTCTTGATGAAATTAAGAAATATTTTACCCAAAATATTAAGGTTAAGATGACATCACTTATGCCTTCTTTGATGTCTATGAAGTATAAGGGTCAAGGAAATGTGAGGGAGTAAATTATAAAAAAAAATTATATTGCTTCAAAATATAAGGCACATAAGATCAAACTCTCTAACAATTGTTTGTTCTTATGATTGTGGTACCGCTTCCTATACAGTTTAACCAATTCAAAATTAGTTACAACTGCCAAAATGAGAAATATACTTTAATTAGGCTCATTTCTCATTGTGTTTAAGAGGAAGAAAAGTTGAAGCATTATAAGTATAAAAGTACACATTTTGTTAGTGCTCATTTAGTTAGTGTCTCTAAGATAAGGGCAATAAAAGAAAATATTAAAATAAAGTTACTAAGGGTCATACTCAAAAGAAACAACAATAAATTATAAAAAGGTTGATTTCTTTTGTAACAAGTTAGGACACATGTGAAGTAATTCAAGTTTAAAAGCGAGTAACTACTTCAGTTATTTTGAGTGATCCATGAGCTGAAAATTCTATGATCCCACAATGAGGATTACTTTAAGGAGAGATTTATAACTTTTTTAGGATGTTGAGTTTGGAGGGAGAAATAAGGTTAGATGGTTTGTTTTTTGAGGAGGTATTGAATTAAAATTTAATTCATACTATCACTTTTGATGATGTTTAATTTTTTACAACTATTATTAATCAAGAAGTGAATCAAGTACCTCAGCAAAATAATGTTGAACAACTCTCATTCAAGATAAGATAATTGTTTCAGAAGAACAAACTCAACAACCTTAAAAAACAAGTGTCATTAAAGAGGTCTACGAGAGGAAGATGAAATGCTATTCTGAATTATTATGTTGTATTTCTTCAAGAAAATAAGGTAACAATGGAATGATAGAAAGTGACTCAATCATTTTTATCAGACCATAAAAGTTTTAACTCTCAAAAGTGGATTGATGTCATTTAAGAAGAGTATAATTTTATGCAAGAAAATAAAGTTTATGAACTTGTATCATTACCTTAAGGTGCAAACCAATTGGTTGTAAATTGATATTTAAAACCAATAGGGATGAAAATGGTAGTGTGAATAAGTATAAAGCACGTCTTATATCTAAAGGATATACTCTAAAAGAATACATTAATTTTGTAGAGACTTTCTCTCAAGTTTTTATTGAAAGACTCTTTCAGGATAATCACGACGCTTGTTGCTTATTTTAATCTTTGAGCTACATAAGATGAATGTTAAGCTTGTGTTTTTCAATGGCAACATTGAAGAAATTATTTATATGATACAATCATAGAGTTGTGTCTTATGATACAATATCAATGTGTTGGGTTGTGTGGAGCTCGATTCGATCAACCAATTATGCTCACCAAGTGGTGGAGAGGTGGATATTTGGGTGGAAGGGTTAAGGAAGCTAAAAAGAATATTGACACAAGGATTTATAGTGGTTCGGCCTTCTAACAAGCACCTACATCCACTACCTTAGCTTCCCACTAAGGATTTCACAATCAATCCACTAATTGATTCGTCCCCTTTTCTAGGATTAGGAGGAAACCCTTACAACCGATCAAGCTTCTACCCAAGCCTTGATCAAACCCTCTTTTACAAAGAGAAATAAGAAAGCAAACTTAAACCCTCTAATAGGTGTTTGTTTGCACTTTTAAGCACTCACCCAAAACCTAAAACACTTGAGCAAATTTGACAATTTTGGCTCACTAGTGTTTGTCTATACAAGAATTGACAATTTAAGTGCTAAGACATTTCTTGATCATTTGTTGATTGACAATTGAAGCATTAGTCTTCTCTTGATGCTTGGAGGTCCCTTTTATACTCCCAAATGAGTTTATAGCCGTTTAGGACCGTTGGAGTTGAAATAGAGTCGTTGGAGCCTTTAATTCCCTCCATAAATGCAGTTCTGCAGCTCCCCGTTTCGAAACGCTCGAAGCCGTTTCGGAACGCCCTCAATATAGAAAGAGCCGTTGCAGTCTGTCAGGGTACCCGTTTCGGAACACCCCCTTGTCGTTTCAGAACGCGTATCGGAACGCTATAAGCCCGTATCGAAACGACCTGCATTTAAAAGTTAGTTGGGAAAGAGCCGTTGGGGTTTATGACCGTTGGGGTCAGTGCCACGTGGGCGTATCGAAACGGCCTAGCCTGTTTCGAAACGCTGGCCCCGTTTCGATACGAGTATCGAAACATTTGGCCACTGGAAGGCACCCGTTTCGAAACGCCTTAAGGTGTTTCGAAACACATGGTCAGTTTAGTGAAATTTGGCCTTTAAAAACATGAAAAACCTTTATGAAAAATTCCTTAAATATTATTTCAAGTTGTTTGGACTTTGGAAATGTTTTAAATACTTTTTAAATTAGTCCAAAACATTTTTCAATTATTATATCAAAACATTAGTTCTACAATCTCCCCCTTTTTGATATAATAAAACCACTTGAAAAATTGTTTGGAATTCTCCCCCTTTAACTTTAAAAATGTGAATAAGAGATTAAGAAATTAATTCAAATAAAACTCCCCCTTATTCATTTGAAAATTCTTCAATTTTTCAAACCATTTCTCCCCCTTTTTGTTATATCAAAAAGATTTAAAACATTAAGTTCAAAAATAACAATAGAGGCAAAATTTTGATAAAAATGAAAATTTGGTTTTAAAATGGCTCCCCCTTACTCAAAGCATCATTGAAATGTTAGTCACAACATATATGATCATCTAGTTGAATTTAAATTAAAATAAACAAATAAAAGCAAAAACAACTAGAAATTTTTACCACACTTGAACTCAAGGGAGGATGTGAAGCCTTCCTTCTTCAAGTGTTCTTCCTTGTGTGTATGGAGCTCCCCCTCAATGTTTGACTTGTTGAACATCTCCATCACACCTACAATAGACAATCAAGTAACTTTTGGCATCCAAATTGCTTTGGATCCATAAACGTTAGTTGCACAAACTTTAGTCCCCTTTGGAATCCATTTTTCAATTTCATCCTTTTTAGTTGAAGTATTAAGTCCTTTTGGGACCCAAACACTTCTAAAACATTTACCATTTATAAATCTAGGGGCACTAGATTGTCTAACATAAAAATTTGATTTTCCAAAATTGTTTTTCTTTTCAAGCTCTTTGGAAATCAAATCTTTTTCTCCTTGAACTTTTTGAAGCAATTTTTGTAAATCAAGACATTTTAGTTCAAACTCTTCAAGTTTTGCTTCAAGTTCAAGTTTGGTTTTAGAAAGCAAATCATTTTGAATTTTTAACTTTGAAATCAATTTATTGTTTTTCAAAATGTGGCTTTTAAAATCTAAAACCAATTCATCATAGGCATCTTGTAATTCATCAAAAGTGTAAGAACATGAAGTAGATGAATTAGAAGTTACCCTTGAATCTTCTTCGATGGCCATAAGGCAAAGGTTGGCTTGTTCATCGTCGGTGGAGTCTTCATCACTCCAAGTAGCCAATTGTGCCTTCTTCTTATGGCTTGAAGTGCTTGCCCTCTCCTTTCTTTTAGGTTCTCGTTCAAGCTCTCTCAAAGCTTTCTTCATGAAAGGGGCACACTTCTTGAAGAGATGAACTATCTCTTCATCTTCCTCCTCCTCTTCACTTGAGTAGACATGATGGCAAGTGGAGGATTTGAGAGCCATGGCACTAGCATTGATGCCAAGCCCTTTGATTTTCTTCTCTCCCATAGCTCTTATTTCTTCCCTCTTCTTCTCATCCTCTTTGTTCTTCTTCATGATTTGATGAGTGAGAAGTGACCCCATTAGTTCATCAAGCTTCAAAGTCTTCAAATTTTTGGCTTCGATGATGGCGGTCCTCTTTGAGTCCCAAGACTCGGGAAGTGAGTAGATGAGCTTTCGAACAAGTTTCTCCTCCGGGATGGCTTCTCCATAACCTTTAAGACCATTTGTGATGGTGGAGAACCGATCAAACATCTTCTCGATGTTCTCTTCCGGATCCATTTTGAAGTTCTCATACTCCAAGGTTAGGAGCCCAATCTTGGTCTCCTTGACTTCGTTTGTCCCCTCGTATGTGACTTCAAGCTTGTCCCATACCTCCTTGGCACTCTCACAAGAAGACATCTTCTCATAGATGGATGAACCAAATGCACAAAACAAGATGTGCAAGGCTTTGCAATTAAGCTCCATCTTCTTGCGATCGTCGGCACTCCATTCCGCTTTACTTCTCTTAGGCACGAACGGACCATCTTCAACTACATCCCATAGCTTGTAATCTTTTGATTTTATGAAGAATTTCATCTTTGTCTTCCAATGGGCGTAGTGGTCTCCATCAAAGAAAGGCGGTTTGTCTATGGATTGCGCCATTTGAGCCGGTTGATGAAAAAGAGATCGAGCTTGCCGGATCTTCTCAATAGGATGTTAATCCTCACCGATTGAGCCAAGCTCTGATACCAATTGTTGGGTTGTGTGGAGCTCGATTCGATCAACCAATTATGCTCACCAAGTGGTGGAGAGGTGGATATTTGGGTGGAAGGGTTAAGGAAGCTAAAAAGAATATTGACACAAGGATTTATAGTGGTTCGGCCTTCTAACAAGCACCTACATCCACTACCTTAGCTTCCCACTAAGGATTTCACAATCAATCCACTAATTGATTCGTCCCCTTTTCTAGGATTAGGAGGAAACCCTTACAACCGATCAAGCTTCTACCCAAGCCTTGATCAAACCCTCTTTTACAAAGAGAAATAAGAAAGCAAACTTAAACCCTCTAATAGGTGTTTGTTTGCACTTTTAAGCACTCACCCAAAACCTAAAACACTTGAGCAAATTTGACAATTTTGGCTCACTAGTGTTTGTCTATACAAGAATTGACAATTTAAGTGCTAAGACATTTCTTGATCATTTGTTGATTGACAATTGAAGCATTAGTCTTCTCTTGATGCTTGGAGGTCCCTTTTATACTCCCAAATGAGTTTATAGCCGTTTAGGACCGTTGGAGTTGAAATAGAGTCGTTGGAGCCTTTAATTCCCTCCATAAATGCAGTTCTGCAGCTCCCCGTTTCGAAACGCTCGAAGCCGTTTCGAAACGCTCGAAGCCGTTTCGAAACGCTCGAAGCCGTTTCGGAACGCCCTCAATATAGAAAGAGCCGTTGCAGTCTATCAGGGTACCCGTTTCGGAACACCCCCTTGCCGTTTCGGAACGCGTATCGGAACGCTATAAGCCCGTATCGAAACGACCTGCATTTAAAAGTTAGTTGGGAAAGAGCCGTTGGGGTTTATGACCGTTGGGGTCAGTGCCACGTGGGCGTATCGAAACGGCCTAGCCTGTTTCGAAACGCTGGCCCCGTTTCGATACGAGTATCGAAACATTTGGCCACTGGAAGGCACCCGTTTCGAAACGCCTTAAGGTGTTTCGAAACACATGGTCAGTTTTGTGAAATTTGGCCTTTAAAAACATGAAAAACCTTTATGAAAAATTCCTTAAATATTATTTCAAGTTGTTTGGACTTTGGAAATGTTTTAAATACTTTTTAAATTAGTCCAAAACATTTTTCAATTATTATATCAAAACATTAGTTCTACACAATGATATGTAAATTAAAGAAATTCATCTATGAGCTTAAGTAAGACTCTTATCAATGAAAATATAAATTTTATTTTGATTATCTCATTTGGTTTTGAGATAAATTTGGTTGACAGTTGTATATACTACAAGTTCAGTGGGAGTAAACCAAGTGACACTCATATTGCTAAAGAAGATAAGTATTATCTTACTCAATGCCCTAAAAGTAACCTTGAAATTTAGAAAATCTAAAAGATTCTCTATACATAAGCTATTGAGAATCTAATTTATGCTTAAGTATGTATGTTTTCGGAAATTCTGTACATTGTTGGAATGTTAGACAGATATTTGAGGAATCATATTATGGACCATTGGATAGCAGCCGATGAGGTTATGAGATATCTTTAGAGAACAAAAATTACATGCTCACATGTAGGAGTTCTGGTAAGTTAGAGATCATTAGGTTTACAGACTTCGATTCTAATAGAATATTGATGCAAACGAATTTTGTCACATGAGCTGCTAATTTTAGATTGAATAAAAAGACCACTTTAATTATTTGTGACAATAAATATGTATTCATTTATTCTATACACAATAGGAACACTTAAAACTTGAAGCACATAAATATTACGTTCCTAGTTGTTAAAGAAAATTCAGAGTGTTTGTGTGTTTAAAGAGCATGTTGGTACAAACTCCATAATTGCGCGCATATTAAGAAACGGTCACCCTAGGTCTTTCATGAGCACACTACTCATGTGGGTGTAATGTTATTTAAGAATATTCGGTTTTAGTGAGAGTTTGTAATTTTAAAAAATGCTCATTCGGTTTAGACACAATTTCAATAACTTCAGTTTAAAGTTATTTAAGATTATTTTCTGCAGAAATAAAGTTCTTTTGGTTTATGCACACTCTGAATTCAGTAAAGTTGATCTCACTAAGGTTTAGGAGGACCAGTTGGAAATAGACATGTATGGTTCACATTTCATGTAATTTTCCATGCTACACATCCATGATTGATCTATGTCATTTAACTATATTTGTATACGTGACCATTAATGGGTCCAGTCATGATTGATATGGCGAAGACCGCTTTGATCCTATGTGGATATAGTTGATGGACGAGATTGTTATAGAATACCTATTATATAATAGCAAAATTTTGAGCTCATAAGGTTGTACATTTATCAGGAAACATATGTTGCCCAAGTGGGAGATTGTTGGATTAAAATCTGCAATTGTGGGCACATATGTAAAATGTATGTTGCTATTATAAAGTATGACACAAAATAAAGTGACCAATTAAGTTAAGCGTGTCATAGGTATTAAAATGTCATGGAAATAAAAGTGTAGATACCGTAAGATATATTTATAATTCAATGAGGGGCAGAGTTATAAATATTTAATAGTTGATTTAATAAATCAACTATATAAAGAGGTAGTGGTCCCCAAGAAATAAGTTAACTTGTTTTTCTCTCCTTCCCCGTCAGAGAGTTTTACTTTAAGAGATAACCTATCTTCTTGGAAGATCAATACCAAAGTTTTGGGATTTCCACATCAAGATTCAAGTTTTTCAATCTATCAATGAATTCAGGTACGCTTCCACTTTCAGTTTATTGTTCTTGATGATTTGACTTGATTGATTCTGAGTTTAGATTTCATATCTATTATGGTTTGGTTCTAACATTTATAACTCATAAGTTAAGAGTGGAGTTAGGGATGAAAACTACAATGGATTCCGGGGGGGGGGGGGGGGGGCAATCGTCCCACCTCCGAAAAAAATTGTTTTTCATCTTTGTCCCCCATATTTAAATTTCTTTATAAATTGGTTTATTTATGAATTTGTTCCCTACTTTCAAACATTTGTAGTTTGCCCCCGCCCCAAATTATGACTTTGTCTCTGCGTGGAGTATTTAGAGTTACTGAAACTTAAATTTTAAAACTCTGCATTATTTATCACCAAGGACTGAACACAATTGGGAGTATTAATTTAGTCACTTAATTTAAAATTTGTGACAAATAAGTCATTATGTGGTTAAATTAAAATATTGTATGGTATAATAATAATTTTAGTCCCAAAATTTATAGATTTTATAAATATAGTCATAATTAAAAATAATAATTTAAGAAATTTAATACTTCGTATTTAAAAATTTCGATGCTACATTTTTAGGACACACCCTACGATTACTTATCGCACTCCGTGTTGTTGTCTCTAAGCTTAATAACCAACATGGGTGATAGTTCAACAAACATAATCACTTCACTAATAGACAACTCACATACTAATGTAGCATACCCATTATGACCTTAATTTTGCTTGCTAGTAGACATAGTCACTCCACTTCTTTAAATTTAATAGTTTATTTTATTAAATTATTTCGAATTATAACAAAATTAATAGAATATATATGTTTTGAGAACAAGAATTGCTATTATACCAAACTGTCCGTTTCAATTTTAATGGCATAGTGACATGTGATGTATTTTATCCTTAATATTTTTATTTAATTTTAGTATTAAAAATATATTTTAAATTAATATTAAAATTTCCATCTAACACAAGTATAGACCTAATGAACTTAAATAAAGGATTCTAAAACTTTTCGAATCAACCCATAATATTTCTTGTTCTTGGCCGATAATGTCCTCACTGTTTGACTTTTGACAAAAAGAGTTATTGAATATTCTTTTCCACATTAGTCCTGAAATTTGTTATTTTTTTCAATATGATCCTCAATTTAGATTCAATTTTTAGATGAAAACATGCCATATTGCACCACATTGTCAACCGAAAATTAACTTGATCACACGCAAATCTAAAAAAAAATATAAAAAAGGATTATAAAATATTTTTTAAAAATATTTAGGTGATGATGGGGCACAATCTTAAAGTAGCACACCATTACCTAAAAATTGAATCGAAGTTCAGGGATAGAAAAGTTTCTAAGGACAAAAATTTTAGGGACCAAATTTAAGGACTAGTTATCTCTTTATCCTTTTATAAAAGAAGTAACAGAGGAAAGTGGGAAAACTGTTTAATAGATGAATTTCTATTCTATATATTGGTGGTGAAAAAAAGTTTTTACAAACGTGAAGTTTAGTGGCAGATTTAAAAATATTTTTTAGGGTGGGCACAAGCTAATTTTTTTTGAGGTGGAAACAATAATAAAAAATTTAAAATTTCAGGGTGGGCACAAGTCATAAAAATTAATAAAAATTAAAGACTAATTCATAAAATTTAAAAAAAATTAAAGGCAAATGTGTGAACTTTAAAAAATTCAGAGTAGGCACCGGGCCCACCCAAGTTAACCTTTGCATCCGCCACTGGTCAAGTTCATATAATTTAGATGTTAGAATTTAAGATTATAATTTAGTGTTTGTGGTTAGATTTTAAAGTTTAAAAATAAATTTTTTAATTTAAAGTTTAAAATTCAAAAATTTCATTTAATCCCTTAAAAAAAACACATAATAACTTTAAAAATCCGTTTGTAAAAGAAAAATTATCGAAGCTGCACCAAATAATTACCATTAAGAGATTTGGATTATTGGTAAGAGAGAGGACTATACAATGACAAATAGCCAATGGCTTAAATAAAAAAATCAACCCTCTAAACTATATATTTTGTTTGCTTTTAGCTTTTAAATTATTTTTTGATCAAAATAAGTCTCTGAACTATTATTTATAGTCATTTTAAGTCTGATAGTTATCTAAGCCAAAAAAATATTTCAACCAATAAGATGTTGACACAACACAAATTTTTTTTTTGATTAATAGATAGTTTAAGGACTTTAAATGACTAGAAATGATAGTTTATGAATTTATTTTGACTAAAAAATAATTTAAGAGCTAAAAACAAACTAAAGTCATAGTTGAAGGGCTGTTTTTTCATTTAAACCATACCCAATAGGAGAATAGGATCTACGTTGTTAACATAAACCAGAACACAGATAATATCTACCATTTTCCAATCATAAAAATATTTTTAATTCAATGTATATATATATATTCGTCTTCCTTTCTACCCTTTCTCTTAGAAAAAAAAAACACCTTTTTTTGGAACTCCCTTTCTCTCGATTGATCACCATCGAGAGCTCTCCCCCTCGCCGCTTGTCTTTCGAGTTCGATCTCTCTATCTCTCCCCCTTTTTTAAACCCTAATTCGTTAACCGTAACTCACTGATTCCCAATCCCCTCCTCCACCCAACTCGGATTGCCCACCGTTTTCATCTGCCCATATTATCGATTAATCAAGTTTTTTAAGGTAAGGATCGCTTCTCCTCTCTCATTTTCAGTTATTTATTTCTGTCTATTTCTTGTTGAAAAATCTGAATGCGAATGCATTTAGCAGTTCTATTTTAGGGCTACTTGGTTTATATTATAAACTTTGATTTAGGGTTTAGATATGAAGGTTTTCTATTGCCGTAATTTTTAATCTGTAACCCTGTAATTGACGTTTATTTGGATTTGCTTTGCTTTTGATTTCTAATAAACCATCTCGTAGACTTTAGGCTTGGGCGTTTGCATTTTGGCTTATTTATTTGATTTTGAGGTTGTTCTTAGATAATTCGATGAATAAAGTCTGGTTTTCTCTTTGATGCACGTATACAAAAAAGTACTATATTGTTTCCTTTTTAGGCGTCTGTTAAGTACTTGAGGTTTAGGAAGCTATATTTGGTAATGACGACCCTTTCTGTTAACTTAAGGGTGGTGTTGCCTAGTTTTGGTATCTTAATAATCAGTTGGTTAGGGAAAATACATCTGTCAGGCCAAAGTATTTAACATTTTGAAGAATTTTTTTGGGTGCTTATGCAATTGTTTCAGACATTAGCCCAACTATCGTCCAAAAGCATGGTCTGATATCCTTATCGAGTTGATTTAAGGCCCTGCTGTTCATGTGAAGATTTTCTTGCAACAATATCTTGCTTAATGCAGTTTATTCTAGTTACTTTCTCGATTGCTTTTTTAAGACTAGAAAATAAGGAATTTATGCTTTATCTACTGTTGTCATTCTTGATATCGGACCTCTTTTGCCTATGTAGTTAACTTGTAGGGTGTATGTGTATATATATTTTGCCCGGTCTACATGTCTATATATATTTCTAGCAACATATTTAAGTAGATCAATATCTGGCACTTATGTGTTCTGTATGAATGATGATTTTTGTATCTATAACCAGTAGAATAGGTGAAGATGGACCATTGACAGCAGTTAAACTATAGGTTTATGCTAAATTTATAGGGGGAAAGTTTTAGATTACCAATACGAGGATGGATACGTTTATAGGTTTATGCTACATTTATAAGTGGAAAGATTTAGTTTAACATTGAGAGCCCTGAAATTTAACATTGGTGGGGCTTCCCAGTAAGGTACCTTGCTTTTCCATTTTGCTAATTCAATCACATGCGTGGGTTTCATGGAACAATGATAAGATAGAGGATATCTTCCGTGTTATTGGATTAACTTCAGATTTGATGGTTTCCTGGTTTCTAAAGCCACTTGAGTGTTGTTAAACTAAAAGTCTTGAATTTGAATAATTTAAGTTTAATGTTTTAGAATTGTATCTTAGAAGTGTTGACTTTATACTAAAAATTTACCCTGTAGGGGCTCTCTTTTCCCTTCTGAGATGAATACCCAACAAGTTCTGTTGCCCAAATCTTCTGCTAATGGGTTTTCCCGTCGAAGAGGTGATAGAGAGGGTGGAGCTAGGTTGGAGAATAAGGCGCAGTCAGGAAAATCTAATCAGGGAAGAATACAAACTACAGGTGAACTTTCTCTTAAATGAATTTCTAATTATTGAACTATTTTCTTCGTCTAATTTTCTTGGTATAGGTGCAGTGGCTGGTGGGACGACTGGAGGTTATGAGAGTTCTTCCCGTGATCGGTTAGTTTATCTGACTACATGTCTCATTGGGCATATGGTGGAAGTCCATGTGAAAAATGGATCAATTTACACTGGGATATTTCATGCAACTGATGCAGAAAAGGATTTTGGTATCATATTTCATTTTTTTATACCAATTATGCATCTGTAATTAGTTTGACAAATTGAGCTTTGTTCACATAAATTCGTATGTGAATAAAGTGAACTTTGAAAAAATGATTCATTTTCTTAACATCCACTTTGTGCTACTTCAGGAATAATCTTGAAAATGGCTCGCATGATAAAGGAAGGTACTTTGCAAGGAAACAAGGCTGTTTCCGAGTTTGTTAGCAAGGCACCCACAAAGATTTTAATTATACCTGCAAAAGAACTTGTGCAAGTTATAGCAAAGGTTTTGTTAAATTTTCCTACCTTTAGAGTTCCATCCCTTGTCTAGTTTCCAGTAAAGGATGAATTGTCAAGTAGTTTATGGTGTGCTTTCTAAATATTGATGAACTCTGTTTCAGTTAGATCATTGTGAATGAATAGTTAAAACCTGGTTAACAGTTAACACAAAATATTGCTATTTTTTTATCTTTTATTTCTCCAATATTAATTTGATTAGCAAGGCACCCACAAAGATTTTAATTATACCTGCAAAAGAACTTGTGCAAGTTATAGCAAAGGTTTTGCAAATTTTCCTACCTTTAGAGTTCCATCCCTAGTCGAGTTTCCAGTAAAAGATGAATTGTCAAGTAGTTTATGGGGGGCTTTCTAAATATTGATACTCTGTTTCAGTTAGATCGTTATGAATGAATAGTTAAAACCTGGTTAACACAAAATATTTCTATTTTTTGTCTTTTACTTCTTCAATATTAATTTGTTTTTTCTTAAATCGATTTCAGGATGTGGCTGTAACCAGTGCTGGATTTGCAAGTGAATTCCAGCATGAAAAACATCAGGAGCTTTTGATAGATTCTGTGATATCACAATCCCATCACGTTGGGATGGAGAGAGAATTGGAGCCCTGGGTTCCTGACGAAGATTACCCACAATGTCCTGAGCTAGAAAATATTTTTGCTGGCTCGTGGAATAGGTTGCAATCATGTTCTCTCCTTTCAAATATATGTATTGTGATAGCTTCTTTGTTCCAATTTATTCATCCCACTTGCATCTATTTTTTGTTATTTCTATTTGATCTCTATTTCTATACACTAGTCATTTGTTTTCAATTGTCTTGCCTGGTTATTTCCCATCAATAAATTTGTCCGTAAATTAATGTCAGAAAGTTCAAGATGCGATGTTACTTGGGAAATGTTCTTTAATGGTTTTAATATTGAGAGAATCAAGGATGTCAACTAAAACACGATTTCTACATTGATTTTTGATTCTGTTAGGTTTGTTTAATATGGAAATGCTGGTTGAGATTTCTTTTGTCATGTTAATCTAGAATGTCAAGTTTTTTTTTTTTGGTATCACTTGTACTTTTTCTGTAATAACCATGCAGAGCCTGATTCTGTTGTCAATGTTAGAATGCAGGTGAGCTAAAATGAGTAGAGACCCTTGTGTTAAAATAAAAAAGTTAATGGCAAATCCTTTGCTTTTTGATGATCAATGTGTGTGTTTTCTTCTTTTTTCCAGTTAATATCTGTAACATTCCTCTTTGTCATATTAACGTCGTATTTCATATACATGTGTAATTGCACTATTAGGAACTGGGATCAGTTTGAAACCAATCAAAAGCTGTTTGGTGTACAAAGTACTTTCAATGAGGAGCTTTACACAACAAAACTTGAGAAAGGTCCTCAAATGAGGGAGTTGGAGAAGGAAGCAATGAGATTAGCAAGAGAGATTGAGGGTGAGGAAACCCAGGACCTTCATCTGGCAGAGGTAACTTTTCTAATATGAATTATTTGTCTCTTTAAGTTAGTTAATTTGTCACTAAAATTTTCTCATGCTTAATTTATGACAGGAGAGAGGTTTTGATCTTCATGATAATTTTGAGATTGATGAGGAGACTAGATACTCTTCGGTCTATAGGGATAGAGGGGTTGACGATAGTGGTTATGAAGAAGAGGAGGACATTATGTTTGATTCCCACAACATTGAGACCTTTGGAGATTCTTCTGATTCTCTCAGTAGAGGGCCGGCGGATTTGACCAGTTTTCAAAGCAGTGACGGAGCTCGAATGTCATCAAGCACTTCTATTGCGGTAGTTATTGGCCTCTGGAATTTAAATTGTTCTTGTTCTTTATTTCCTGAATGCATGCACATATATGTATTGTGATTATACATCTAAACCATTTTAAGGATGTGTTTTTTCTTTCAAAAAACAAATCAGCAATTTAAGTTGGGCTTATGTACCGCCAGTAAACCAGAAGAGGGTAAATAAAATAGCAAGATTAGAACCATAATCATGTTTGATCTTCTTGATGAAGAAAAATTGGAATTGGGCCTTATGCTGGTAATACATCTAATGGTTCTTTACTACAATATTGATCTAGATGGATTTTCATTTTATGATGAATTGGTTTGGGAGGTAGATCAGTTGGGTGGTGGGGGTCAGTTGCAATTTGTAGTGCTTACTGAAGTTGATCATAAGTGATATTACTTGAGATGGTTCACATGCATTGGTTGATGTTCTTTGTTCTTTCAATTATTACCTAGACAAAGTGAATCTTAGTTTGCTTGTTGACCACAGTGGGTTGACTGAAAAAGCAGGGAACAAGCTGTGTAAATTTTTATGGAATTTGAATGTAGAATGAACTGCTAATTGACTGAGTTGAGAGTTTAAGGACTTTAGGTTGGTTGTTGGAAGCCAGAAGTATGTGTTAGGCATGTAGGGAGAGTATGCACCGTTGGCTGTTCACCTTTAGATGAAATTGCATGTTGTATATTTTGTTCTAGCTTATGATCTTGGAGTTAGTACTTAGTCACTTGATTCTTGTATGATTTTTGTTTAAGTTTGATTAATTTTATTTAATATATATTGTAATTGTTTTTTTGGGACTATGTTGTACTTGCTTCAACAATGCTATTATTCTGAAGTTTTTCTTTTCACATCTTTACCTTGTATTTCATCATAGCCCCATACTACACGTAATTTTCTTTGACTGCGCTTTCATGGATATTTCAATTTAAATGTTGGCAACTAGTAAAGGATTTTACTTAATATAATGCTTGAAGTTAGTTCCATGCCAGGTACAAAGTGCTATGAAAAATAGTTGTATCATCCAATGTAATGTATTTGCATGCTTTTACTCCTCTGTGTGATCCTTTACCTTGTATAACAGTCTTCTCTTTTTTCTTCGTTTTGTAGGACAAAGCACCATCTTCCCATGCAACCGTTGGTGCAGATTTGAACCATACAGGCTTTAATGATCAAGCCAAACAGCTGGCTTCTGAAAGTTCCTCTGTATCTGGAAGTGAAAGCAGGTATTTATTTATTTTTTCTTCCTTTTGACATGCCTGTGATGTGCCTTTTGTTCTGATTATATTCGTGATTCCTCCTTTCTGTCAAGTTTAAGGCAATACTAGATATATTACTGAGGATCAGTTCTCTGGACATTATATCCGTGTTAGCTCTTTATTTCTCCTGATTTAAACACTTGTAATGTAGGTTCCAAGACAATTTGCTTGGCGAACATGGAGGAAGCAGTGATGCTAAAGAGTTTTCTCAAAAGCAGTCTGTAAGTTAAACATCCCTTGTAATCAAATCTTTTACTGTGAATGTGGAGCTACTACTTAATTTGTTGGTTTAACTTCCATAACTTAGCCATATCACCATTGGACTTCTTTGTTCTAGTGATCCTAGTTTTAGTTTATTTGTTTCTAACATGTTTGTTTTCTATTTGAATTCCTGTCTGTTATAATGCAGCAGCCATCTGAGGACCAGCAGTTGTCAAATTCCCAGTTCTTGAATGACAAGTTTGAGGGGTCTGATAAAGGTGGGCCACCAGCAAATCCTACTACTCATCCTCAATCTAATTTTATATCGAAGGTTAGTGGAAAACCAGCTTCTTCTGGTGAACTCTCTGAGGGTCCAGCTGCTAGCAAAGTAACCGGCGAAACACATTCTGTGAACTCCCGTGGACAATCTGGTAGTTCTACGTCATCAAATTCAGATTCTGTTGCTGCTGTCTCAGCATCTAGTGGCCCTGGCTTATCACCAAGTTCATCAATGGGTTCATTATACTCTGAGAAGTCAACACTGAACCCCCATGCAAAGGTGCAATATCTTTCTTCTTTACTTATAGATGCCTGATAAGCAGACTTCAAGACGTATGGATTTTTAAACATGAAGAGTCTTAACTGTTCTATTGTTTACCTTCTAACTTGATTATTTGTTGCTTGCCTTCTGTTGTCTTTTTCCACATCTTAATGTTTCAGGAATTCAAACTCAACCCTAATGCGAAGAGTTTCAAACCATCTCAAACGTCTGTTAGGCCACCATCGCCAGTCTCTGATGGTTCATTCTACTATCAAACGCAAGCGTCTCCTGTACCACATATGCACATGCCTGTTAATTTTGGGGTAAGCTGCTTAATCATAATTGCAATTGTTATGAACACTGGTTTTGCAGGCATCTTGCATCACTTAGCGCTATTTATGAATTGAAAAACTCCCGATGTCACTGCATACTGAAATTACGAAATCTTGTTTCCAAAGGTTTTCCTTGGTTACTTGTATCATGTACCAGTTAATGACTGATACCTATGTTGTTTAGATCCTCGGCTCATGCCTTTTATGACTGGATACCTCTGAGCTCTAAGGGGGTTTTGATATTGTTGCATTTATTCTTTAATAGCACTTTGTTCCAGCAGTGTGATATTCTGAGTAAAGGAAACAGTCAACAGTATAGCGACGGCATTTTTTCCTGTTTCTTGTTATTACTTTTTTTGTGGGTTAAAGGTTTAGGTGGGATTAACTTAGGTTCCGACTTGGAATGAAAATGTACATGTGACCTTTTGTTTTTGAGTCAATAGGAAATTCACTTCCATTGTAGATTTGTTCTTTTTTCCCTTTTCAGTGCAAAATTGTTCCTGTTAGTCTTCATGTTTACCATTGTTGAATGTTGATGATTACATGGTTTTTGCAGATTGGACCCTCCTTTCCGGGACACCAACCAGTCGTATTCAATCCACAGGTGGCACCAGTACAATCACCTCAAGCATATTTTCATCCAACTGGGCCACAGGTGGACAACTTAACATTAATTTACTATTATCTTATTGATCCATCTTGGTATGCGTATTTATTATTTATATTTTTAAAAACTGCAGTATGGGCAGCAGATGCTTCTCGGTCAACGACCTGTGATGTACTACCAACCGGTAAGTGGTTCTGAAAATTCTCGAGTTTGTATAGATTTGCTGGGGGGGGGGGGAATAGCATGTTACTCCGACTCTTCATTTTAGCTTAAAATAATCATCTTCGAACTTGGATGTAGGGGGTAGGGTTTAACTATATGAAAAGATTCAGCATTCTGAGCCGGAGTAAATATTTGGATCCTATTATGATTGACATTTGGTGTTTCATTTATCATAAAGACCATTCCACTTCTGGGGGACTTGAAACCCTGTTTTTGCAGGAAATGCAATACAAAGGACGGGATTATTAGTCGGTTTGCTGACAGCATTGTTGAGAGCCGTATTCTGCTCGTGAAAGAATAAAATTTTCAAAGGACTGCTCGGATGAAGTCGAAACAAGGCCCTAGCCGTCCAAGAAGGATCGCATAGGCTCATATATTTCCAGGTTCCAGGGTTATAATAATTTTATAAACCCATCATAATGCTTTTTCTCTGGATTCCTAGCTTTTCTTAACTAACCTGCACTTTTCTCTCTGATTGTTTGTTTTACTTGTAGTTTTGGATCAATTTGTGTTTCAAAGATAGTATTGTGTTTATATTATTATATTTCTTCTCTCTTTTTTTTTATAATATTTCTGTTCACTATATAGCCTTGGTTAAACGATTGAATGTGATAATTTGAAAGGACACTAATTTTAAAATTGTTAGATAATTTGATATCTATGTTACTTGGATTCGAATGCGAGTATTAAACGATTTGATATCTATGTTATTTTGATTCGAATGTGAGTTTCAGTCGAGGGTTTATGTCTCATACAAAGCGGGGAAATGTGTTCGGAGATGGGTATTTCAAGGCGGAAACCATCTTTATATGCTTTCACTTTTTGCTAACAGAGGATCGTGCTCTCCATCTGAAAAGCAACGAACCAAAATCGCAACGAGTTGAGTCGAGTAAAGTTTAATTTAACTCGATAAATTAGCAAGCAGTCTGTTAAATTATTTTATGAAAAATTTATGATTTTTGGGACTACCTTAAAAAATTATGTTTTGAGAAGTTAGAATGTTGAAAATTTTAGGAAAGTTTAGTGACTTAGTAAGTAATTTACACATAAAATGTTTGAGGTTCAAATTTCTAAAATCTTTATGTATGTACGGAGCAACAGAGTAAAATTTTATCGATCTCGTCAAGTATTGAGTCGAAACATAATTTTTGAATCGAGTACGAGTCAAACAATTTTTGAATCGAGTTGAGCGTTAATTAATTATGATCGACTTGATCGATAAGCACTCTAGTAGAGACAAATGGCGCTGCACATGGTTTAGCTCTATGGGCGCTTACCGAAATACACCGACTTGGTTTGAGTATGGTTGTTCCTAGTTAGGGTGTTCATATCTGGGTACTTGAGTATTCGGGTACTCAAAATTTTGGGTACTTGAAATTCTCGGATATCAATCCCTCGGCCCATTACCCGGACCATGCAAATCAGGTACACGTAAACTGGGTACTCGTAAAACTTGGATACCTGATAATCCAGTTAATAAGGTACCCGCAATTTTGTTTTGTTTTTTTATTTATTTTTAAATTACATTTTATATAAAATTAATTAATTTCTCGGGATCTTATTGTTTGAGTTTTTTATTCAAAAATTGTCTACTCCTACTACTATCTTTTAACTTCTAAGTTATAAAGTTTTGCATGGTTGAAATTAATTGAGTTTATAATTGCATGATTGAAACAAAAAAATATAAACAATTACTTTAACGATGTGGACCTGGTAATAATGCTACAATTTACAAAAATAAAAAAGTAAATTATATTGAACTTTACTTAAATTGACATGATCTTGGCGGTGGACCACTACCACTAATCCTTGGTATACAATAAAAATACACTATATGAAACATACCATAATAATTTGAATATCAAAATGAGACATAAAAAGTACTAAAATATAAATTTAAGAGTCAAATAATATATATATATATATATATATATATATATATATATATATGGTGTTATCAGTCAAAATATATATATATATATATATGGGTATCGAGTAGTCGGGTACCCGATTAAGGGACATTTTGTGACCCGACCCAAATACCCTTAAAAGCAGCAGACTGAGTACCCGACCCGAAAAAGCGGACATTTTCATTTCAAGTACCCGGTAATTTTATTTCGGATATACGGGTCAGTGGGCCGAGTAATTTTGAACACCCCTAGTTGTTCCCTTTGTATTTACTATGTCGTTAACGATGCTATTCACGACTAATCTATAAAATCTCGTATTTCTTTTTAAATGGTACGAAATGCATACACCATGCTTTTCTAAGCTCCCAACAAATTATTCAAAACAATGAAAAAAAAGAAAGATTTTGGTTTAGGTTTTAGTGTTCGGAAGTCACGTAGTCTCAATTATATTCAGAATTTTTCGGATTGTATTTAAAAATTTAGTTATTTTTTCAATGTAATTGGTATCGAATCGATACATGTCATTTCAAATTTAAACCGTTCATTTTGATTTCTTTGAATTCATTTTACATATCAACTTATACCGGTTGCAACAATGTTTTAATATTTTAAATCATTTTTTCTTTTGTTTGGTTGGGATTTGAATGGACAGTGAAAGCAATGAAATCGTTTCTTCCATTGATGATGATCCTTGTGAAGATGAACATGTTCAAATTGTTCATTCTCTGTCTTATTATGTCATGGAATTAATCGCTGCCGGAGCTTCAACAACCGTCTTGAAAACGGCGGTTGCGCCGTTGGAGCGAGTCAAGATACTTTTTCAGGTAAAACTTATATGTGATTTCTTTGTTATTTCATCCGGTTTTAGATGTATCATCATCTCAAAATATTTGTGTTTTAGACATGTTTCGATTCACCCGTATTCGTGTTTACGTTAAAGGGTTACTCATGTATCTATATTGTACGGATTCGAAGCGAATGTTGATCATGTTCATGTTTCGATTCAACCATATGCATGTTTATGTCAAGGTTTACACATCTATCTTACCATGTGTAATTGATTCTTATTTATGTTGTCTAGACTCAAAGAAAGTGTCTGTGTTCGGTTTCACCCGTTTTCGTGTTTATCTCAAGGTTTACCCATTTATTTATAGATCGAATGATATGTGGTTGTCATGGTGCAATCGGCTTTTATGTTACATGGACTTTATTTATGGAATCATATCTATTTTCGATATAAGTGTCGAGCAGATATTAAAAAAATGAAGAATTCGAATAACACAGTTTCTTATCATTTGATGCATTATATATGTTGTTCTTTATGTTTTCCTTATAGACAAGGGCAGAAGGGTTTCATTCAATTGGGGTGTATGGATCATTGAAGAAGATAATCAAGAATGAAGGTGCAAGGGGGCTATACAAGTAATTTCACCAATGAAATTCATGTATTTCTTGCTTGAAACATCATCATCATCATACATACATACATACATATATACATGCATACATACTGCAGAAAAAATGGGGTTTGCATCGTTCGGATGCTACCCCATTCTGTATTATAATTACATGACATGAACAATATCAGGTTTCCAGCACTATAAATGTCATACATGCATACATATATGTATATATATCCTATTTGCAGAGCAAATGGTGTTTGCATCAATAAGATGTTATCCCATTCGATATATCATTACATGACATGAACAATATCGCGGTTTCCTGCACTAGAAACGACATACATACATACATACTGCAGAGAAAATGGGGTTTGCATCATTCGGATACTACTCCATTCTGTATTATAATTACATGATACACAAACAATATCAGGTTTCCAGCACAATACATACATACATACATACATACATACATACATACATACATACATACATACATACATACATACATACATACATACATACATACATACATACGTACGTACGTACATACATACATACATACATACATACGTACATACGTACATACATACATACATACATACATACATACATACATACATACATACTATTTGCAGAGCAAATGGTATTTGCATCATTAAGATGTTATCCCATTCGATATATCATTACATGACATGAACAATATCGCGGTTTCGTGCACTAGAAACGACATACATACATGCATACACACACATAAATACTGAATCTTTTCTTTGCAGAGCAAATGGTGTTTGCATCATTCGGATGTTACCGCATTCGATATTCCATTACATGACATACGAACAATACCGAGGTTTCCTGTGGCCTTGTGTCGGAAAAGGGCCATCGTTGGACATTTTAGCCGGCTCTGCAGCTAGTGCCACAGCTTTTTTATGCACTTACCCCTTGGATTTGGCTCGAGCCAAGTATGCATATCAGGTATTGCAAACGTTTTCGTGCAAAAACCCTCTTTCTCGATCGATGTAGCTGATTCTCTCGTTCTCCATTTAAGGTGTTGGATCGACATCAAAGTTCCGGTGACAGTCGAAGATGCATCCATTCGGGTCTTCCTGCACATCGAGGGATAACAGACATCTTCAAGACGGTCTATAAACAACGCGGAATGTCCGGATTCTATCGAGGTGTAGGTATGCTAGGCTTCTCTTCTCACAAAAAAGAAATGCAGAAATGTTGAACAAAGATCATATTGAAAGATTGAATCAATAATCATTTGTGTTTTAAAGATCAGGTCCAACACTAGGGGGAATCCTTCCTTATAATGTTCTAAAGTATTATTCGAATGAGGAGCTCAAAAGATGGGTTCCGAATGAAGATCGAAGCTCCATTGCATTGAATCTTTCTTGTGGAACATTGGCTGCCTTGTTTGGACAGACCGTAATGTATCCATTGGATGTTGTTAGGAGACAGATGCAGGTAAAATTCCGTGTCCGAACGGACTGTGTCCTCGGACCCTTATCTTTGCCTTCACGGAAACCTCCATCGAACAACGATAGTCTCGATGATAAACCGGACATACGTGTTTAGATTAGATTCGTCTTCGAGCTTCAAATTCAGAGTTGTTCATGTTACAGGTTGACATTCTGAACCAGAATGGTGTGAGGTACAAAAACACCATTGAAGCTTTTAAATTCATCGTTCAGAATCAGGGTTGGAGACAATTGTATGCGGGTTCATACATTAATTATATAAAGGTGATTTCAATATATCTATTAAGGCAAATCACCCTTTATCATAATCTGAAGTTTTTTTTTAACTGTTGCAGATTGTTCCAACACTAGCCATTGGTCTGACCTCGTTCGACGTCGTTAGCCGACGGCTACAATTCCGCAGTCGCAGACCCACAGATGCTGAAAACGAAACTCGGACTTCTTAAATTGTAACTTTTTTCAAGGGTAGTTGCATGAACTAACTTGATTAAGCCTCACTATTCGGCCTCAACTTTTTATCCGCAATAGGCGGATCGGTTGAACCTCATCGTTTTATCATCGAAAAGTCGGATAGGTTAAAGATGGTGTAAACCCTTTGTATTCCCATTCAAACTCAAACTCATGTCCGAATAGATATCGGGCATGAATACTTAATGAAAAATGCAATGTACAAGAAAGCTACATAATGGAAAAAGAATCTTTATTGAGAGGAAACCAATAATATATCAAAATCTACATCATTATAATAAGTTTAGAGGGAAGGAATTGTTCTGAACAATTGTTATATGTACTCCCAAACAGTATCTTTGAAATCGGAATCGGACTCAAACTTTGAATTGTTCTAAACAGCCGGACACGGATAAGCGAAATGCAAATGTATTATAAATAACAAACAACAAGCATTTTCGGAACTCACTAGATTTGATTCTGATGAAATATCACCAAAAATCCAGATTCTAAGCTGTAATTCTTGAACGACCCTTCGCTATTCTTCGAGCAATGACTCTTCTGCCGCCCTTTGTTGCCTTTCTGTACATGCACAAAACCAGAAAAGCAAAATTCAATGATTTGCAATAAGAGAAGAAGGAAACACTAAATTCAATGATACGCAATAAAAGAAGAAGGAAACATTACCCAGCTAAATATTCAAGATTCAGGTTTTACGGATCAAACCATAGTTCAAAAGAAATCATCAACTACTATACCGATGCTATGAATTTCAAACAAGCCAAAAGTTAACGATTCGAGTCAAGAGAAGACGAAAACAGTTCCCGAGAAAAATTACCAAGCAAAATTTCCCTGGTTCAGGTTTTCCAACTCAGACTATAGTTCAAGCAAAATTATCAACTACAATGTGAATCTCAACGTGCCAAAAGTTAATGATTTGCGTTACAAGAAGGAATTACCGAGCGAAAAATCCATGATTCCTCTTGCGCTTGATGGTACTAGGCTGATATGTTCTCTTCGGGAAACAAAGCAATGGTTCACTTGATGAATCTCCTGAACAACAACAATGCAAGCAAAAGAACACAATAAAGGAAGCAAAATGGAACCGGTTAACAAATTATCAACAGCACCACAGATTCAAACTTCAATCAAAGAAAACTTCAAGCAAACCTTGATGAAGATGTACCTAGGGCTGTAAATGAGATGAGACAGGTCGCGAGTTACTCGAGCTCGACTCGGTTAAAGTTCGACTCAATTGGACTCGACTCGAGCTCAAACTCGGCTCGAGTTCTTGACGAGCCGAGCTACTTGATACCCGACTCGAAAAGCTCACGAGCTACTCGAAAATATAATATATATTTTATATTTTTTTTATAATTTAAAATCTAAATTCTTAAACTTAAAACCCTAAAATATAAACACTAAACATAAGTCTTAAACCCTAAAATCTAAATCCTAAATTATAAAACCAACAACCTAAACCTCTAAAACCTAAGCTAACACCCTAAACACTAAAATTAACAAGCTTGAGTTTACGGAACTTGTGTATCAAAGTTTTTTTTTCCATAGGGTTTTAAATGAAACGTGACAGATGAAGGGTTACTCGAGTCCAACACGATCAAAGATTAGTCAAAACTTGACTCGAATGGGCTCGAATCGAATGGGATCAAAAATTACTTAAGCTGAAAATCGACTCGAAATCTTAACGAGCTTAGCACTACTCGAGCTCGAGTCGGCTCGATTACACCCTAGATGTACCATATGAAAACAATTAACAATGAGTTTCCATGACAAAAACTAAAGCTAACCAACATTGGATCTAAATGCAAATCAGCTAAAAAAACATTAACGTATTAACAAAAGATATAAACAAATAATAAAACCCATTACTAAAAGCCGTAGATTTACACTTTTCAAACCAAATACATAGAGAGAAAGAGTACCATCGGGAAAGAAGAAACGGAGAGAAGGGAGGCCAGTGGGGTAAAGAAACCCAATAGACGAGACTTGAGAGAGAGAATCGGCGTCGTTTTGAGGCAAATGCAGAGCGGGTTTTGGGAACAGTTGGGGAGTGATCTGAAAGCATTGATTCACGACCCGATGGTTTGAAATCGGGTTCGGGTTGAGAACTTGATTAGCGAACACCCGATTCATCAACAAAGCTCCGTTTCGAATTAGGGATTTCGTCGCCATTTCCTCAATTTCCCCCCTCCGTTGAACTGGTTATTTGCTTAAACCCTAATTACCAGAGAATGAATGAATGAAAAAGAAGAAGGTAAAGTTAGAACAACCAGTCAAGGCCCAAGCAAGTTAATTTGGGCTTTAATTTAAAACATCCATTAACGGTAACATATATTATAAGTCCGTCCATGATATAATTATATTTTTGGTCCTCCCCAAATGATAAAATGGTGATTTAATTCTTTCTAAAAAAGAAATCAATATTGTGTTAAAATTGATATTTTTATTCTCATCAAAATTTATAATTCAAGTTTGTCTCAGAAAAAAAAAATTATGAATTCGTTTCAGTGGAAAGAAAGACACATGCTTTCTATTTTTTCGGTTGGAATTGTCTTCATTGTTATGTCTTGCCTAGTAAGAAATATTCGACAACAAAATTTTAAGTTCTTGTTTGAAAGGGCTCTTGATTGAATCAGGTGTATATCGGGATAACAGGCTGATGAATCACAAAAGCTCTTATCGGTTGAGTCGTTTGGCATCTCAATATCGACTCATCACATTCTGGGATTGAAAAAGGTCCTAACGATTAGATTGTTCGCCAATTCAAGTAGTACGTTAGTTCAAAATATACGTGCTTTTTTACAATTTTGGGTTTATAGATTTATTATCTATAAAAATTCATATACCATTTGAATTAAATAAAAAAAAACTGAATACAAATATTATCTTGTACTAGAATAGAATGATAAAAAAACATAAATCAAGTTTATTATATAATCTAAGGTTAATTGTTTTCTTTTCCTTCTTCTTTACCGCCACTTTTGTTAAATTTTTTCGTTGTCGACAACGACATTAATTTTGTGACAATTGTCGAATGAGGGCTATCTTTTTTATTTTTTTATTAATGTCTTATTTTTTCTTTTTGTCCATCTTGTTACATTTGTTTTGTCTCTCTTTATGACGTGATTTTTCTCTATCTTGTGATATTTTTTTTTGCTTATCTTAGAAAACACTTCCCATCCTTTTTAAAAATAAATAAGTGAAGTTTATTTTATAAATATTTAAACTTTATAAAATAAGTGGATCATTGATACAGATTTTCAAACATTCAAGTTCACAAAATAAATAAAAATATTATTAGAGAATTAATTCAGTATATGCTTTAAAAAAATATTACAACGAATAACTACATCAATTATTCACAAAATAAAATGAATCTGAATTATTACAACAGAAAGCTAATAACAAAAGAAAACATCCCTACTTGATGATCTCTCTCTCTATATATGTGTGTATATATGTATAAACAGTGGAGCACATATAACTTGCCTTTCAAGCACTTTGTATACAGATGACTATGATTTCCAGATTTCGTGTCGATCCCGAGGTCTCTATTGCTCACCACCACCGCTAGTCACGCCGGAGATCCAAGTCGATGCGGCCGTTTGAATGTCCGACTCGAGTTGCGGAGAAACCGACAGAGGAGTTACCGCAATCTGATCATATTGTATTTACATAAGGTCAAGTTCATGTGACACCAATTTTTCTTGAACATCACGGTAGGGTTTTAACTTACGAATCCGTCACTAAGTGCATTGAAATCCAAATCTCCAGTTGTATCTTTCATTTCTTTATCTAAAAACTGCAAAAATACGCGCATACAGAAAACGATTGACGATCGAGCAACAGGAAAGAAGTATAAACGATATTAGGATATGCAACATTCATGAGATTTCTAAGTAGACATATTCCGGTCCCGGTTCTAGTTACGTTCGAATATATTACTTAAGTTGGGACAGATGAAATGTGTCGTTATTTTACGACTTCAAGCGCAAACTTTTAGATTTTCGAAGTCGGGAAGTTCACATACCTCCAGTCGAAAGTACTTTTTCACTCTTGTATCGGATTTAGCAGCCCCAACGGACTCTACCTCTTCGTTCTTACCTTGTGTTGTCCCACGGCGAGCAGCACCCTAACGAAAATATACGTACATTACCGAGAGTGAATAGTTGCATTTACAATTTACATACAGAGAATTAAAGGAAGAACTTACGGCAGGTGATGCATCACGACCGAGTTGAGCAAGTTGGAGCCCGAGGTTTTGTTGATTAGACATGAAATGTGTGGCCGAAGGACGCCGATTAGCCGACACAGCTTGCCAACACAGTGTAGGCCTCCACATACTTTGCTTGGTCAATTTAAAACCCTGTCACATTTGCAGCAATTCCTGTGTTCAATGAAGCTTCTAACACAGGGCAGTATATTTGATTTTCCGAAAAAATTTCAGCCAGTCGATCATCATGCTAGTGCTTTTAAAGGGAAATTACATCCAGAAAACATCTAATTCATCAATGACGAGCACGACACTAAACTTCCGACCAGATCACATACAACGCCGATGTTGTCTAAGAACTTCAATTCTCTTAAAGAAGAAAAAGCATGTTCCTTGTATAATAAAATCGATTTCTTGTCAAGGAAGCAATGATTCCCGGATACTCATCATTAGATTATTACGGCAATTTAAAGACAAAAACCACTATTATATACATTTCTAACATGAATCACACCATTGTTATGAACATAGAATCCGAACCTTGTTCGCCGAAGGAGAAGTCGGAATTTCGATACTTAGAAAGCAAGTTTTAGGGAAAACACCCTTTTGATATCTCTGATGGCTGCACTTATTAAAGGTAAAGAAACGGAAACCGCATCCTTAAAATCACTCTCTTGGCTCTCTTCCTTCTTCCTGCAGTCATACCCAACATTAAAACGAACATTCAATTACCAAAAAAGTGAAAAGGAAACAGTCGAAACTCGAAACTAAATCGACATAAACGGGGTTGCAAGTCACCAGTTCAATGATAATGACAAAGACGGCACGCCACTAATTAAGGCTTCTCTAGCTCCGGCGACCACACCCGAGTGATACCTGGTATATTATTACACATTATGAAATTACTTAGCATACAAACACGAAACGACCAACCATAAACAGGACCAAAAAAGACAGTAACACAAGAACGAAACGATGCAGAGATTAATCGTCGGGAGATAAATCGAAGCAAAAGTATTATCATGCAGGCATTTTCAAAGACTTACATGTGATGACCGCAGCTTGATCCTCGGTTAATTCCGCTAATTACCTGGAAGTTACATCTGATTCGATAAATCCTTCAAAGCATAACTAAATTTTAATTCATCGACGACAGCATGAAAGCCTAACCAGCAGAGGCTTCGACCATGAGAACAGCGCACCGGATAATGCTAAGGAGACACAATCTACGGGAGTCCCTGAAAGCAGATAACCAACATTGAATCCGATTAATATCGAAGTTAAAAACTCAAAATCACATCAATTTTAACAAGCTTCGAATCATTCGTATCGAAGTTTCATTCGTATCACATAAGGAGTCCTTGAAATCAGATGATAACACGAAGTCACGAATCAAAGTCAAGTTTAACGAGCTTCGAATCATTTGTTTCTGATAAGAATAACAGTCGGAAAATTCTTTGTTAAAGCTGAATTTCATCATATACATGGTGATTCTAACACAATGCACTTGGCTTAATACAACACCATGGTTTCATACTTTCATATCCCGATTCAAGAACTCAAATGCTTAAAATTGATAACCCCAATAATATATGTATGTGAAATCGGATCACACCTGATACTTCATAAGCTATGGCACCATCAATTTCAGCCTGAGCAACCGTAATCGTTTCCCGAACAGTGACGGAATGGCCCGAAAGCGATTTGTCCCTAAAGCAATCTGAATTCTTTTAAATAGCAGCAAATTATTGAATCCAAGAGCCAATATAATTAGAAATTAAACAGTCTTTAAATTAACCGAGTGTATAAGTAATATAAGTAACGAAGACTAACTGTATAGTTATACCTTTATTTTTTTAACTGTCACGTCACCCTTCCGTTAACCTCTAACGGCTGGTGGTCAAATTACATCTAATTTAATAGTATGGTGGTTTAATTGCTTCAAAAAAGTAAGGTGGTCAAATCGCAACTTTTCTAATAATATGGTGGTCATTTATGTAGTTTACCCTTTATTCAAATGGATTATTAGGGTCGTAAACGAACCAAACGTTTAACGAACTGTTCGTGAACCGTTCAATTGTTTATTAAACGAACGAATATGAATAATATTTTTTATCTGTTTAATTAACCGAACGAATGCGAACAAAAAGACTCGTACGTTCATTTAGTTTCGTGAACGTTCAGTAATCCACTCATTTATGTTCATTAATTTTTTTCACATATATCCACTTATCTTTATTATTTTTTTCATAACAAGAGCATTATTTAAAAAAAATTAAATTTATTCACGTTTGTTCATTATGTTTATTTAAATTTATTCACATATGCCATTTTATGTTCGTTCGTTTGTGTTCGTTTACGTTTGTTTTTCAAAAAATAAACCGTTAAAGTTAACGGTAACGTTGGTCAAAGGGTCAAATTAGTTTTTTTATTGAATTTGGTGGCTTAATTGAGTGCAAAATAAATTTAAGAGTTTAATTAATTTTTTTTATAAAAATTTAAGAGATTATTGAACCCTTAAGGCTATAAATTATTATTCAATGCATTCAATCAGAGCGGATAGAAATAGACGTGTCAAATATTTATTATCCGAATCTTTATTACTTATATAGGTGCATATTGTAAATTTGGATATCCGAATCTAACTTAAGATTACAAAATGAAAAATATATTTGGGTCTAAGGTGATACAAACCCTGGCCATCCAAAATTTGCTATTAGCAGGTCTAGAATCCGCAATCTAAGGGTTGAGATGTGTTAACTGAGAGTTTTTTAATCACTTATTACACCATTTGATAATGTATGCTCAATCACCCTGCTGCAGTTGTTGGTAGGGGTGAGAGAAATTACCCGACCCGATTGACCCGACCCGAAAACCCGACTACCCGAAATAAAAATACCGGGTAATTTTCGAAAAAAAATTACCCGACCGGGCCGGGTACCCGACCCGGAAAATTTCCCGAGACACGGGCCGAGAGTTTTCCCTTATCGGGTACCCGACCCGACCCGATAAATTTTTATATATTTTTTTATATTTAAAATTATATTTTTATTTTATGTTTCTTAATATTTTTACTCTAAAATTAAGTTTAAATCCCTATATTTTTCTATGTTTGTATTATATTCTTTTAAGTTTTATGTTTAATTTTTTTTAAAATATTTTTGTGTTTAACATATGATTTTTTAAATTTTAAAATAATAAAAAAATAAAAAAAAATATATGAACCGGGTACCCGGTACCCGATTACCCGGGTACCCGAATCCCGGGTACCCGGATTTAATGGGCCGGGACACGGGCCGTTTAAAGAGGTACCCGGACGAACCGGGTACCCGGTTTTCCGAGTACCCGACAATTCCCACCCCTAGTTGTTGGTGCTCGAACTCGTAAGCTCTAAAAACAACAATCACCACTGAGACAAGTTGGTTCGTGCTAATTGCGTATAATTTAGATTAAGATAATCATACTGAGGGACAGAGCTATTAAGGCTTCGAGAGGGGCAATCGCCCCCACCCCGAAGAATTTTTTTTTACCTTTGTCTTTTTATTTAATTTTTTTTAAAAATTAGTTTATTTATAAATTTGTCCCCTAATCCTAAATTCTGGCTCCGTCCATGATAATACTATGTAATTAACCTTATTTGATTTTAGCTGAATTCAGTCATTTACACCGCAGATTACATGATTGGTAACTATTCAAAACCGGAGGAAAATCACAAGGCAGAAAAAATAATTATTAATATCCAAATTAAGTTTAATGGTTAATTACAGGAGGAGGCGGGAGCAGTCAACTGTCAACTCCACTTTTAACGGAAAAAGAAATAGAAATGGAAGATAATGAGGAACTTCAAATTTCTCTTCAAAATCGATTCAAATTTCTCTCTATACGCCTTTCATTGAAATGGATCGCCTCAGTTCTTGAGCTATCAGTTTCAAGCAAGATTCAATGGGTAATGTTTTCTCATCCTCTCATATATTATTTTGCATGATCGGTTTATTGCTTTCATTAGGTAATCAATTTCGCGATTTCTTGTTTTAGTTTTATGATATGTGATGATAAGGAGAGCGTTAAAGCATGTGACGCGGCTTTAGGAGGGGGAGAATCGTATTTGTTTTTATATGAAAAACGAACATTGGATCTGGATTTGAATTTCAACTTTTACGTTTATTTGAGATTTATCGGAGATGAATTTAATGTCTATTGCATGTTTGGATGCTGAGAAAGCTGAGGAAATGAAAAGGAAAAGAAAATCGGAATTTGAATTTTTCTACTCTCTTAAATATCTCGCTCAACAGAACTCTCTTTCGCAATCACTGAAGATGATATGCATGATCAATTGATATGGAGAAATTAGTTTTTAGATTAACAAATAACAAGGAATCGGTGTTTGTTGTGGAAGCTGTTATTCTCGTGACTTACACCTGCTATGAACATTTCGTTTCTCAGCGAAGGATGTCGAATGCTGTTCAACTCAAGTTATTGACGGAGATGGCTCATTCAATGTTACCAGAGTCGAACAGTTTATCAAGGAAGTAAAACTTGGCGAATGCGGGCTGTCGTATGCCGTGGTTGCCATTATGGGACCACAGAGCAGCGGTATGCTTTGATATCTTCATGATTTCTTGCTTTTTACTTATGCTTTTCTTTGTTCCTAAGGTGTCCATTTGCACTAAGCTGCTTCATTATCGGTTATATTTTGAAATAGAATGGTGGAATACGAATTAATTAGTGAATGATTAGTTGGAAGTTAGGTCACTTCAGTGTTTAATATCAATCTCTGTTGCATCAATATTTTGATTCAACTACACACACCATGAGTGATTTTAACCTTTTGGTGTTCAATTTCTGGGCTCTGTGAGTTCTGCAAACGCCATTTAAAGTTTCACTTTGTTTTCCATGATCATGACAGGTAAAAGCACGCTGTTAAATAATTTGTTTTACACAAATTTCAGAGAAATGGACGCATTTAGAGGAAGGTAATTTGTTTTTCTGGAATAACAACACATTGCTTTTGTTTCAATTGGTTCAAACAAACTGATGGGATGTGCTTCCTTTTAGGTCTCAAACCACGAAAGGTATTTGGATGGCAAAGTGCTCTGGTATTGAGCCTTGCACTCTAGTAATGGATTTGGAGGGTACTGATGGAAGGGAACGTGGGGAGGTGCGGTTGCTAACTTGCATTCTTTTATTAACTATAGCGTCCAAAAATCGAAACTACATCATTTTATTTACCGATAAATATTTGTTCACTCTGTTGTTTGCCTTCCTTCTTATCAGCTTAAGTATCTTTTCCCCTTTTGATGGCAATTTTATCAAGTACATCCTCTAAATAGTTCCTAGAAATTTTCAACCGGTTGGTCATGCTAATGTTATGGTAGTTTTAAGAATAGTTATAATATTGGGTGAATTTTTGTTTTAGTGAAGAGTAAAATCAATTAAAGGCCAGTTCTGAATGTTACATTCTTTTCTGTTATAAAAGTTAGACAAAAACTGATCATGGTCACATAATTACACTGGGGTTTTTAGTTAAAGAAACCCTTGATGATTTTTTAATGTCTTAAAAGAGGTCTCACTGCTCTGAAAGCTAGAGTGATGGACCAAGCTGAATCAACTCAATAGTTGGAATTCAGATTATAAAAGATTAAGAAATGGATTTTCTGTGTCTATTTTTGTTTATTTAGTTCTATTTGATTTTCCTTTGTTTTATGAAAAATGGGGAGGAAGACAGTTTTTTTTTAACATATTATATAATGTTTTGCCTTACTCCAGGATGACACAGCATTTGAGAAACAAAGTGCACTTTTTGCACTGGCGGTTTCTGATATAGTACTCATAAACATGTAAGGTTTGACACCTACATGGTGCTTGATTTATTTAAGTTCATTGCCATCAATAGTATATGCAAGTGTAAGTAATATGATTTAGCAACTTTTGTTTAGGTGGTGTCATGATATTGGACGTGAGCAAGCTGCAAATAAGCCTCTTCTTAAGACTGTATTCCAGGTATTTTTTTACCTGGTTTCCTTTCTAATCAGTTCCCTGACTTTCAAGGGATTCCTTTTTCCTTTTAATTTGGTTGTATTGGGTTGCAGGTCATGATGAGATTGTTTAGTCCCCGCAAAACAACATTGATGTTTGTCATTCGTGATAAAACAAAGGTAGGTGCCTTTCTTACATTACGGAGTATCTCGTGTTTAGGATAGGGGTGAGTATTCGATCGAGTCGAGTAAAAAAATTTCGAGTTAGTTGAGTTGAAAAGTCCTATTTTCTAACTCACACTTTGTTTGAAATTATTTCGAATCAAGTTGAGTTGTTCGAGTTTCTGTTCAAATTTAATTATAAATATTTACAATGTTATGATGATAATTGGTTCCAATTTAAACAAATTTTTATAACTATATATACGATATATATATATTCAAATGTGATATACATATATCAGGCAGAGTTGAGGAACTCAACTCGAACTTGAAAATCGATCCATGAATTATTAAAAATTTCGAGTTATTCAAAGTTTCATTTTATAACTCAAGCTTTATTTGAATTTTTTTCGAGTTGAGTCAGTTTCTTTCGTATCGAACCAAGTCAAAAAATTTGGTTTTTTCGAGTTATATTTGCTCTCCCTTAGATTGTAGAGCTATTATTTTCCCACCTTTCTAAGCATATAAGCTTTATTTTGTTCTTATATCCCACCAAGGATTTTGCTAATTTCAAGTGACTATTGGTTGCTTAAACTTGTTCGCAGACGCCACTGGAAAATTTAGAACCTGTTCTGAGAGAAGATATTCAGAAGGCACGTACATGGTGCCTATGCTTCCTTGCTTTCCTCAGTATATTCAGTTAAGATTTCTTCTGACTAGTGTTCCTTGAACTGCAGATATGGGACTCGGTTCCTAAGCCCCAAGCACATAAAGAGACCCCATTAAGTGAATTCTTCAATGTATGGTACCTTGGGTCGTTATTTCATGCAGCATGCTTTAAATGTTTTAACATCTCTTTATATCTTTTCTGAGGATTAATACTCTTTTTCGATATTGGCCAGGTTGAGGTTGTGGCACTTAATAGTTATGAAGAAAAGGAAGAGCTATTTAAGGAGCAGGTACACAATCTTTGTCTATGTCTCCCATAAGGACATTCAGTATAGTATGCAAATGAGACTTCCACACTATTGCCAGTGGACCTTATCTACCTTTACGGATGAGAGAAAAATTATAAAATAAAGATTACAAAATATAAAACATCCGATAAACAAACACTAAACCCTAAATCTCAAACAAATCTAGTTTATACCCTACCTAGTATTCAAAACATGAAATTCACTTTTATCCCATCAAACCAATGTTTTTACCAAGCTCTTCCAACATCCTACAAAACTCAAAATAATTCTCTCTCATGCTTCTAAATGTTAAACTTATTTTATATTTATAGTCATTATCTAACATAAAATATTTCTTAAATAAATTTAATAATCAAATCCTCTTCAATCACCAGAATCATACCAAAATACAACCTATTTCTAATTAGGGGTCAGAACATAACAATCTCCCTTTGATACAAATTCCTTGAGAGCAGTGACCTTTTAGTTCAACAAATTCAATTTTAAGTAAACCAAATATCTGTTGAAGTGTCACTGGATCAATTGAGAGTTATCTCGTAACTAAAAATAGGTTGCAATAAACTCCTAGTGCATGTCTCCAATCTTGCTAACAAATTCACTTCAATTTCCCTCGAAATTGAAGACCACATTATCATGGGTTTTGAATCATAATTCTGATATCACTTGTTAAGAATTTGCCCATATAAATTAAATAATGTGAGATCAATGTAGAATAAATCACACAATAAACAAATTCTGATGTTTAAAACATGAAATTCTCTTTTTATCCCATAAATCTGATGTTTTACCAAACTCTTCCAACATAACTCATCTTTCTGTTTCCTATAAAAAATTAGTATTTATTAAATAAACTTAATTAACAATTAATTTTCAACCGTAACTTAATTACCAATTAAGATTTGGGTCAATAAATAACATTTTTCATTCATGTTGTTGCGTTTCTTTTTGTCTCACTTGTCCTATTTGTTAGGTGCAGTTTACTTTTTTTCTGGAGATTGCTAAAATAAAATATCTCTACGCACGGTTTATAATTTTGTCTGTATGTCGGATGATGGTGCTGAAACTTTTGACTAATTGGCATGCAAACGGGCAGTTTGTCTGATTCTATTACTACTACTGAAGGTTGCTAATTTGAGACAACGATTTTTCCACTCTATTGCACCGGGGGGGCTTGCTGGAGATAGGAGGGGAGTGGTACCTGCTTCAGGGTTCTCTTTTAGTGCTCAGGAGATCTGGAAAGTCATTAAGGAGAATAAGGACCTTGACCTTCCAGCCCATAAGGTAAGCTTTTGGACATTATTTTGACTGTAACTTTGTAAATCTCCTTGATGTTTCTGTTATCCATGTTTCATTTGCCTGTAGGTCATGGTGGCTACGGTTCGTTGCGAAGAAATTGCCAATGAAAAGTACCATGCTTTCATTGAAAGTGAGGTACGGGGACATGTGAATTTGTTTGAGAATCCTAAATTTATGCATGCAGGCACTCCCAAAACCACATGTTTGGGAGCTGAGTATTTTTCTAGAAACTGAAACCAACCTATTACTTCATATAACAGAGCTGGCGTGAGTTAGAAGAAGCTGTAAAGACTGGTCCAGTTTCTGGCTTCGGGAAGAAGCTGAATTCACTTCTCCACACTTCTCTATTAGAGTAAGATTACTTTAATGGGATATCAAGAAAATTGCTTCAGTGTCAAGTTACAAATAGGCATGAATCTATATAAGCATTTTTGAGAGCTGCGTGAATCAATAAGGGATTTATTCTATCAAAGTGACTATACAGAACTCTAATACTAAAGGATAAATAGGAATGGTGTGATAACTGATTGGCAATCTACTAAATTGGTCAAATAAGAGCCCTGACGATCAAATTTAAGATTCTTGGTTTTCTGTAGTTATTATCTGTGGTTCCACAACCATATCATGGACATTAATTTATTTATTCACTTTGTTCTGATTTTAGATATGATTCAGAAGCCACGTTTTTTGATGAAGGTGTCAGATCATCAAAGAAAATACATCTTAAAGAAAAACTGTTCCATGTAATGGCGCCAAACTCTATTATTGTCAATTTTTGGTTGTTATTCAGCTCATTTGCTTTTCTTCTTCTGATTTAGCTTGCCCAACCAGCCCACCAATCCGTACTAGGACATTTAAGGTCAGGAACTCTTGAAAAATTTAAGGAAGCATTTGAGAAGGCTTTGAATGGAGGGGAGAACTTTGCCGTGGCTGCTCGTAACTGCACTGCATCTTACATGGCCCTGTTTGATGAAGGGTATGAAGGTATGGTTGGCCTTTATAGATCATTCTCATTTACTATAAATGGACATTTTGAAAGAAAGCTACAGAACACTAGTTCATTATGGAGTTTGACATCATTATTCAGATGCTTTTGTTGAACTAGCAAATTGGGATTCCTCTAAATTTAGAGATAAGCTAGGTCGTGATATCGAGGCACATGTGGCTTCTGTCCAAGTTGCTAAGCTTTCAGAGCTTACTTCATCATATCAGGTACAGAAACTTATCTGTCCGCCCCTTCTGACCATTTACTTAAGTGATATATCCTCATGATTATTAACAATTTTACTCTTTCCAAATCACCTTCGGTTTAATAATCCTAACCGATGAAGTAATATTATGAAGATTGCGGATAGTGTAACCTAATTTTTTTTCAAGGAGGCAAGGTGAACTGATGTTGATACTGTGGTGTGATGACCTTTGTTTTCAAGGTCTTGCAGGCTGTTGAAAACTTGAAATTTTCAAATGGTAGCATATAATGTGCAATACTTTAAAATTAATTTTTAGCCAAACTTGTTAAGATGTCATTAAAACAGTTGATTTGTTTAAACTTCATTGTGTTCCTAATTTTTTTAAAATTTCACAATTCACATTCTTGCATACAATGTGAATTCCTTGGAAATAATTGAAGCCCAATTAACTAAGGTGCTTGAAATTACTTTGTATCAAAGTTGGTATTGATGTGATTATTCTTATCTTTTGGATGGTTTCGGTGGTTTATAGTCATCGAGTTCCATAACGTTTGAAGACTTAGTCCCGGCGACATCCAAAAGCACATTTTATGACTGGTTAAATCACCGCTTGGAATCACTGAGATAATTATGTTGCTTTTGCAGACAAAGCTGAATGAGGCATTGGCAGGACCTGTTGAAGCACTTTTTGATGGAGCTAATAATGAGACCTGGCTCTCAATAAGGAACCTTCTTAAGTGTGAAACTGAAACGGCTGTCAGTGGAATGTCCAAGGCTCTCTCCGGTTTTGACTTGGATGAAAATGCCAAAGGCAAGATGCTAACGAGCCTTAAGGATTATGCCAGAGGAGTGGTTGAAGCAAAAGCTAAAGAAGAAGCTGGAAGGGTAGTGATCCGTATGAAGGATAGGTAATAACACATTTCAATGTCCGAGTCAAAGTAGTTGATTTCCAAGGCATTGTATATTTACGAGAATTGACTGAAAAATATTGCATACAGGTTTACAGCATTGTTCAGTCATGATTCTGATTCAATGCCTCGGATTTGGACCGGGAATGAAGATATTCGAGCTATAACTAGAACAGCTCGTACCGGAGTATGTTTAAATAGTATCAGTTATTGAATTTACAGAATTATGCTACATTCTCTTCTATGCTAAACTTGCTTATTATCTGTTACCAGTGCTTGAAATTGCTCTCTGTTATGGTTGCAATTCGGTTGGAAGATGGCGTTGATAATATCGAGAAAATACTATCTGCTGCCTTGTTGGATGCCAACAGTAGTGCCGCGACCAAGAGCACAATGGCTGATCCACTGGCCACGAGCACTTGGGAGCAGGTGAAGTCTTGTTCTGGCTGAGGAACTTAATGAGATGTAGTTGAACCGTACAAACTGCTTGATCATTGCATACTATTCATTGATAAATATTTGCCTCAAATTGGTTGAATATGAAAAATCACAGTGGGGTTTGTCTGGCAATGAATATTACCATAAATACCAAATTTGTCTCAATCTGTCATTATTTGAACAAATCTGTCTTTTCTCTCAATGTGTTAATCTAAATCAGTACAGGTCCCTCCCGCCCGGACATTGATCATACCTGTCCAGTGCAAGAGTTTGTGGAGGCAATTTACAACTGAGACTGAGTACACTGTCACTCAGGCCATTTCTGCTCAGGCATGAATTTCAAAATTCTAATTCCGTTGAAGATTTCGTTCTCGTCCTTCCCGGCGCATCTTTTTTCTGCCACCCGAGTTTACCGATTCCTGATTAGTTTTCTTATACTTTCAGGAAGCCAACAGACGTAGCAACAACTGGTTGCCACCTCCATGGGCAATTGTTGCCTTGTTGATCTTGGGATTTAATGAATTTATGACTGTTCTGAGGTGCGTGTCGCACTCGGTAGCTTTGATTCATTTGAACTAATTTCAGTATCTATCCGTTGATATTATTATCCTAGTTCGTTGCTTGTGCTTACTCGCCTATATCCTTCATTGCAGAAACCCTTTTTATCTGGCTATCATCTTTGTGGGATACCTAGTTGCAAAGGCTCTATGGGTGCAGCTCGACATTTCGGGTCAATTCCGCTATGGCGTTGTGAGTTTTGAACTTAATATCTTTCTGTCCATATTCACTAGCATGCTAAAATCATTTGGTTAGCCAATGACTCTTATAGTACAATGCGCCGGAACAGTTTACTTCAGAAACATTTTAAGTGTTTCGATGTCACTGAGAAAGATTCCATTGGTCTCGATGTCGCAACTCGTAAAATGTTATAGTCGAAATGATGTACCGGAATGGGAAATTATATGTTGGACTGCATTTACAGTTTCCATTGTGATTAATCTGTTTCACTCATCCTGACTGAATGACTAATTTATAGCCTTTTTCTTTTATGCTTTGCAGCTTCCCGGACTTATCTCCTTATCCACCAGCTTGATTCCCACCGTTATGGAACTTATCCAAAAGTTATCCGAGCAAGGTCAAGCACCCGCCACCCCGACTAACAGGCTTCCAAGAATTAAGACTGGTGCATCATCTAGAAAGTTCGAAAACGTAAGCACCATGTCATCGAATGCTTCATCCGGAGTAACATCATCCCACTCCGACAAAGAAGAATAACTTATTAGACTAGAAATACATTATCCATCTACTAAAGATGTCGGTTTTGTACTCGCTTTAACGACGGACGGTTATAGGATACAAAGATCTTATGGCCGGAAATTTGAAAGTTTTGTGCTAGTGATGCATTCAAGGGGCCTTGCTTTCTTGCACTAGGGCCCCATAAAATAGGATTTCTTTCCCTCTTAAGTCTAGGGTTTTATTACTTGTTGGTCAAGTCATATGGCTTTATATATTTTTACCTATGCTTTTTTACCCATTTTTGTTATTTAGAATTCATTTTCGATTGTATGCGTCTGCAACAAGACTTTGTATGATATCATTATACAAATATTAAAAAAGGTTATTGTTCTATGTATTGACAATAGAAAAATAATACTCTACGAGCAGTATATTTAATTTTATTTTAAAAATTAAAACATAAATATTTGACCCTAAAATCTTAAATTCAACTTTAAATTTTAACCCTAAACCATTTATTATAAGACATACATCATAAAAAATTTATACCTTAAACTAAACCCGAAATTTTTTTCTTTTAAAAATAGTATATTATCGTAAAATAACATAATACATATTTTTTTTTTGCAAATGTTCGATGAGATATGTTTATTACATGTAGGTTTGTAATTTCGTCAATTTAATAATTTTAAGGGGAAATGGTCCATTTATAATAGTGTAAAATTGAGTTTTACGCACTTTTATATATAAAAAAATTAGTATTAATATTTCAGTGATTTAATCGTTGAATTTCGTATAGATAATGTACGCCAAGTTTTGAATGAATTTAAAATAAAAAACATATGAAAATTTGTAATATATATATATATATATATATATATATATAACTAAAAATACGTTATTTTTTTACAATTGGTTTAATATAATAAAAATATAAATACGACTTTAAATTAGACAAAAAATAAAAACAAATACTCGTTTTTTTAAAAACAAAATCAAAGACTTAAAATATCATCAAACCTTAAAAGTATAAATATATATTTTTAATATACTGGTGTGATTACAAGATGATATCAGATCATCTTTTTAATCATTTAATAACACACATACATTGTATATATAGTACTTGAACTCAGATCACCTAAATAAAATATTTCATTCTTTATCACCGGATCCACTCCACGAGTTCAAAATATAACTACATTTAAAAGATTTACTATCACAATCACATGAATCTTTTAACAATAAATAAATAATACAAAAGAAATCAAATTAAAGGTAGGGTTACGAATATTTTAATTTGTTTGGGGTCTCCAAACTCTCCATATCCATTAGTTAAGGAATCAATGAGCTGTCAATGATTGAGAAATTGAATAAGCCTAAGGAAACAGACCAACCTAAGCTCAACTTGGGCAGAGGTTTGGTACATGTCTTTTCATTTTATATATAACTAAACTAAGTTGAGTACATAAACTATGATTATCAATCTTAAACTGCTGTTTAAAATTTTGAATCTTAATATTTTATCTTCAAACTATAATTTTTATTTTAAAATAGTCTTCAAATTTTTAAATATTTAGATCATCTCTAAACTAATATTTCGGTCATACTCTCATTTTAAAGTGGTTCTTTAATTTTAAAATGTTCTAATTTTCAGTATATGCTACCCATATCCTATGTAATAAAATCGTTCAAACTATAATTTGAGGATGAAATTGAAATGTTCAAAAGTTTGAGGGCAATTTATAATGGGTCATATTCTGAGATGAAATTGAAATATTCAAAAGTTTAATGATAAATATGGAACTAAAATCATAGTTTGGGAACATGTGATGCAATAATCTCGACTAAAATTTATCATTAGTATAATTTATGATTGTATAAATTTAATAAGGGTAAACTATAACGGAGGTCACTCAATTATGAGTAAGATTACATTTGGGTCATCCAATTATTATAGGTTACAATTGGGTCACCCAATTATAGGTAAGGTTACATTTAGATCACCCTTCATATTTTAAAAAAAGTATATCAATTTGTGTATTAGATTAATTGATGATTTCAAATGAAGTATTCTAATGTTAACGAGAGTATACAAGTGATTTGAAAAAAAAATGACTAAATTGATGTATTTTTTTAAATATGAAGGGTGACCCAAATGTAACCTTTAATAACTGGGTGACCCAAATGTAACCTTACCCATAATTGAGTGAATTAAATGTAACTTTTAATAATTAGATGACTCAAATGTAACTTTACCCATAATTGAGTGATCTCTGTTGTAGTTTACCCATTTAATAAACACTTCCTAAGTTTCGGAACTTAAATTATGAAAAAAATTATTTCACTTAGTTTAGGGATCATCCATATATTTTACCTTTAAAAATATTAAATAAAATTTAAAACGAGATAAATTCTAAATATAAAAAACTAAAATTAAACCGACCAAAAACCCACCTTACCCTAATGATTTATCATCCTACACATTACTAACTCCAAATTGCCAGGTTGTATAATTCAAGACACTTCACCAAACCCTTTTTCCCATTATTTTGCTTAAGTTGAACACAAAACCCCACTTGCATTCAAGCTTACGTGCATCCCACTTTACATGAAATTACAATAAATGAAGATTAATATAAAGGAAGGGCATACAATTATTTTCTCTTTGAATTCCCAATGCAAAATAACACCATGCAAGACAAAGTTTTCCCTCCATCCAAACAAGCCACAACCGGCTCCGGCACCGCCGCCAACCCTTCCTTTCCCGCCACGAAAGCTCAACTATACGGAGCCACCCGTCCTCTTTACCGTCCACAACCCAAACGTCACCATTACCGTCGCTCTCGCTGTTGTTCATGTTGCATTTGGACTACCCTCACCGTCCTCGTCCTCGTCCTCCTCGCCGCCGCATCCGCGGCCATTCTATACCTCGTTTACCGCCCCCACCGCCCCACGTTCACAGTCTCTTCCCTCAAAGTCACAACCCTTAATGTGACTTCATCTTCAAAGCTCATCACCAACATTAACCTCAATGTTAATGCCAAAAACCCTAACAAAAAACTCATCTACATATATGACCCCGTGGCCATATCTCTTTCTACACAAGATGACGTGGTTGTTGGGGTTGGTTCATTTGGTTCCTTTGTGCATGGTACTAAAAACAACACCCTTTTGAAAGCCGCCATTAATGGTGGAAACAAAGAGCTCGATGACTCGTCGGCAGGGAAGCTAAGGGTTGCCTTGAGGGGCAAGAAAGGGTTGCCATTGAAGATGAAGCTTGATACTAATGTGAAAGCTAAAATAGGGGGTTTAAAGACACCAAAAGTTGGGATTAGGGTTATTTGCGAAGGGATTAAGGTGACAGCTCCTAAGGGGAAATCTGCAACAATTGGTTCAACTTCTAATGCAAAATGTAAGGTTGATTTTAGGGTTAAGATTTGGAAATTGACTTTTTGATGAGAATGTGAGGAAGGGGAATGGTGGAGAATTAGAAGAAGAAAAAGTTTGATATTTTTTTAATTTTGATTTGATGTTATTCATTTTTTGGTTGATTATATTTTGTGTAGATTTGTTGATTGATTGTAATAATAGAATATCGGAAGTTTTAATGTATTTTTTTTTTGGATTTTGTGTGTGTTTTTTTAATTCAAAATTTGATTCAATTGATTGTTCATATTTGCTTATACATTATAAGAACCAAATATGGGCTGCATAAAATCAACAAACCAGACCACCGGACTAATAATTCCTGCAATACTTGAATTAGTCTACGGTTTCACTGGTTTCCATCGGTATGTCACGGTTACCTGCCGGAAAATTTTCACCGGAGGCAGGGCTACGATTAGAGCTTAAGTTTGGGTTATCATTGGCATATGCACCTGTGGTCAAGCCTCATTTCGCCGAGGAGTTTGCGCTGATGGTGATTCGGGTGTTGTTGGTTTAGGTTTCGTCAGTATTGGCCGGCAAAACCTGTTTTAAGGAACAATTTTGAAATCTCAGTTCCGAATATCATATCGATTATCAACACCATTATAAATTATATAGGCATGGAGGAGGGAAAAAGGACTACTACTTCGTGCAAAGACTATGTTGGTCCGACTCTTCATTTTTATTTAAATATCCGAGTAATATGGTGCAGGGTACAGAAATATATGAATAAAACAATAGTCTAAATGAAGAGGATATACCTGTCTAGTGCTTCAGCCTTCCTCTTCACATCAGCCGATAACAGAACTGGAGTGGCATACTTAGGAAGTTGGTCCTGCTGTTGTTTTTTCTCTCTAAACCAGGCCTCGGCTTCGGCACACTCGTTTAAGACCTATAATGCATCGAAAGGTTCAGAACTCCGCCATAAAGAGTGGGGGAGGTCCAGGGAGAGCTTTTACCTTTTGCTTCCCAATGAGTTCAACATGGTCGAATTTGGGATCATTCGACATGGCTGCCTCCCTGTAGCTGTTAATAGAGTAGGCAAGCTTATCAGTGACGGTTCCCCTCTCGGCGTACTCGTTGTAACGTTCTTCAATAGGATCCCCTTGCTGCAACATTATGAAATCAGTCAGCTTTACGATTAATAAAGCCGACAAAAGAAGTCACAAGAAGAATAGTGTTAGTGTGTTGCCTTCTTAAGCTCTTCAAGCTTAGCAACATAGACACCCTTCGTTTCATCCTCCCCGTCTTCGTATAGCCAATCCTCTGTTTCCTGAAGCATAGCTGTCAACTGTTCCTTCTCCGAAGCAGTGACAAAATCGTGGTATTTATCACTAAGCTGAAGACACGCGGTACGATTAGTTTTAATATCGTAATATCCGAGAATCAGTTCTAACAAATAAGTATACATTAGCTTACCTTATTCCTCATGTCATAGACATAAGCCTCAACAGCATTCTTTTTGTCCTTCGTTTCTTCCATGACCCTATCTTGCAAAGCCATTTCAAACTCTTTCTCGACCGCCTTTTGAACATCTGCAGGTAACATTGCACCATAAACCAACTCTGCCACTGGAATATTTGTTTTCTTCACCTTCTGCTTGGGAGCCTCGACCTGTATGACAAACGGAAGTACGGAACAGTAAATGTAAATTGGCAACCAGGAGTATGGCTGATTTAAAGGCTACACCGCCGATTCAGGCAGCTCATTTATATAGTTCACAAAAGGAATCACTTACTTTAGTATCCATCTCCATTTGCACTGGCTTGTCGCCTGACTCGGAAATACCATTTTCAACTGTTGCTACATCGGCTGTACCTTTGGGATCTTGCATGTTAACATCTGTATCTCCTTTGGTTGGTTCTTTTGAAACTGAAACTTCTTCTTCCTCTTCCAAGAGCTAAAAGAGCATAGATATTGTCAGGAAAGAGCACAACAGATTTCAGTATACTTCAAAATTTAGAAGCTCAAACACAAACACTTACGCTTGCTGACTCAAGGGACACAATCCCATGCAAATTCAGACGAACTTTGGCCTTCAATTTAGGTCGTTCACTTCTTATTGTTGGAAAAGGACCAATCTGCCATTTAACAAATGCCACAACTTGTGTTACAAATCAGAAAGTAGTGCAATTTTTTGTTACCAAATAAGTTACTTTTATGTGAAGCAAAAAAGGAGAGAAAAAGCAAGATAATTAGAGATTAATTGAGGTTTGTGGACTAATTACAGTGTATGTACTGATCTTTTCCGGGATCTGCAAATCGGATACATCGGTATACTGAACATCAACACTGAAAGAACTCCTCTTGTAGAATGTCACAGCCTTGACACTGGGTATTGAATTTCCCTTGGGGAAAATCAGTTGCTGTTGTTCCACTCCATTCTGAGAATCAGAAGAAGATCCTTTCCACAATAGAGAAATTGGGAAGGGGAAGCTCTCATTGATCTTGAAACCATACAAATTAATCGATGAGCTACATTTGAAATACAGCAAGAAGCAAAAGCAAAAGGACACAAAAAAGAAAATAGCACATGCAGCAAGAAAAATTCAGAAAGTATGGAATAGGTCCAAGGAAAAAACCTTGCAAAGAAAGAAAAGTAACAGCTAGATATCACACTACAATGCGGCCGACTGCTCACTGCTTACGTAATGACTGATACGGAAAAGCATAGATAACAACACTCAGCAGAAACAGCATAACTATGGTTGATATCTTGGTAGAAAAATACCTGGAAATCTCGAACTTTGAATGTGGGGCTAAGAATTGCACATTGTAAAGCACAACCCCTTGCGACGCATTCACTAGAATTCATTGTGCGCCTAGGCTCTTTACCAAAGAACTCAGTGAGGATTTTCAACATAGCAGGACCGCGAGAAGCTGAGCCAACAACCTCAACCATGTGAACATCCTCAACAGCAAGTTTAGCGTCAGAAAGAGCCTTCTCTAACGGCCTCTTCACACGTTGCAAAATAGGAGAACTGATCTGCTCAAACTCATCTCTCTTTATGAAACCCCTAACATCCTTCTCATCCATTAAGCACTCAATATTCAAAGGCGCTTCAGGATTCGCACTAAGTACCTTCTTTAGCTTCTCACAAGCAGCCCGAAGCCTGATAGAAGCCCTTGCATTTTGGAAGACATCAATCTTGTATTCCTCTTTAAATTTTGCAGCAAAATGATGAAAAAGAACTTCATCAAAATCTCTACCACCCAAAGATCGGTCAAACGAATGAGCCAATATCTTGAGTTGCCCCTTCTTGAAGCCAACAATACATACTTGCATGCTAGCATGTCCAATATCAACAAAGGCAACATTTAATTGGTCATTTTCAGGTAAATCAGTCTTATAAATGCCATAAGCCAACGCTGTTGCCGTAGTTTCATGAATCAAGTGAAGAGGCTGTAAACCTGCAATTTTGGCTGCATCTATTACTGCCCTTCTTTGAAGATCAGTGAAATATACAGGAATTCCAATGCAGCAATCCACCACTGCTGCATTCAAATTCTTCTCGGCTATGCTTTTCAGATTCGACAAAACCATTCCCAATACTTGAGTTGGGGTAAAAGTCCTTATTTCACCTAAATAATGAGCATGAATCACAGGATATCCATCAGGACCCTCAGTGACATTGAAAGGCAATGTCTTGAGATCCCTTTGCAACTCAGGATCTGAGAACCGACGGCCAACCAAACGTTTTATCTGAGAAATTGAGTTCTTAGGGTTCATTGTAGAAGATGCTGCCCCTGCAGTCCCAATGAATCTCTGCTTCTCCCCAAAGCATACAATCGACGGAGTTTCACGCTTCGATTCATCATTAAGCACAACATCAATACCTCTCTGCCTCGCAACAGCAACAATGGAGCTCTCGTTGCCAAAATCAAATCCAACAACGCTCATCCTCTACACCAATTATTTGATTAAATAAAGTCAATCCACACTTAACAAAACAACTCACAATAGGATTATATGTAAATATTAAAGCAGAAAGTAAAAAAAAAAAAAGTCATAACTCATAATCACAATATTGGAAATCTAGACATAGCATCACCATAATCACACATTTTACCAAATTACACCGGAGCTCATAGGATCATTTACTCTTTTAACATTAAACACCAATAACAAGAATCAATCAACATTTCCCTTCCTTTCCCCCTTCATTTAGAGACTCCAATCGAGCTGATTATTTACATTAACGCAATCCATATTATCACGTGCATGCCGAGACGCATATACATTCAAAGTTGATCAAAATTCCACGCAATGCCAGATAGAAATCGCATTCAAATCAACCTAAAATAACGAATTTCAACTAATCTTACATAATTCCATAAAAAAACACTTACACAAGCTAATTTTATACATAAAACAATCGAACTACTTCCACCTGAATCACTATAAACAGCTAAATTCGAAGAGAAATCTAAATGCCAAAGCCGAAAGCATCGAGAAATGGATGCATCGAATTTCAAGCAAAAAACAAAACACTGACAGATCTACAACAAATTATTCAAAACAGAGAAATGAATGAAACATAAAAAAATTGACGAAATTACGTAGAAGAAAGCGTGCGATCGTACCTTTAACGAAGAAAAAGAAGCTGAGAGAGGGAAGGTTGTTTAAAAAAGTTCTGGAATTTTTGAATGCGTCAGAGAAAATACGGAAACAACCTTTTGAATTGAAATGCTTGATTTGTGTGGAATTTCTTAGATTTGCTACAGGTGAACAAAATTAAAATAAAAATGTTAATTTATTTTCCTTTACTATTTTGTGGTTTAAAATTTTATATGTATGAAATATTAATCATTTTACAAATACTATTATTTATCTTTTCAGAAATATGTTTTCATCTAAGATATGGTCCTAACCAATATAATTAAGGGTAAACTACAACAGTGACCACCGAACTAATTGGAGATATCTATTTTGACCACCGAATTTATTAAATTAACCTATTTTGACCAAAGCCGTTAAAAAAATAACAGGACTAACGGAAGGATGGCGTGGCAGTCAACGAACTTTTATAAAATTACATATTTAATCCTTGCTATTTACAAATTCTTTCAGTTTAAATGTATTGAGTATATGATTTTAAAATTGAAATCGACCATATATTTTGGTTTAGTAAAACTTGTTAAACTTTTTTGGGATGGGATACCCTGAAAACTATGGGGTTACAATGGGTATGAGAATGTGAATGGGGACGAAAAAATAACAGAAAAGAGTATAATAATAAAGTAATCACAATGTTGAAGATAAGAGTTCACAATTCTCTTGACAGAAACTTCACAAATTCACTAAAACAACCAATGACAAACAGAGACCTAAATAAGATAGTCGAAATCTTACAATCCAAGCAATCACAGCTTTGTTCGAGACAATACAGTTGAACATGAAGTGCATATCAAGACAACAAATCCAATCAAATCTTACATTTTTCTTTTAGTTCCCTATCCATCTTCATCTTCATCTTCAACATCGATCTGAAGGGCTGTCCGGCTGTCTGGCGTACTACACGTTCCTCGTGCTCTGATCTTCCATTGATTCGAGCCAAGCTCTCAACATAAGAAATCAATTGTATACTTTCCTTATAAAAACAGATACCAAGATTTTTAAGCTCTTGGGTGGAGGGGTCAAACAACAACAGTTCATAATCCTTCTGAAGAAAAAATTCACCATTTCTCCATAACCCCAAAGGCCTCTCAGCTCCAATAACATGTTCAATACTGAATTGTTTAGTCCAAGATCCACTCATAACCCATAAATCAAAAGAATCCATAATTCCTTCTCTTGGATAAGTAATAGCACCAAGCAATCCATTATAGTTAAAAAGCTCCAAATTGTATTGTGCTAAACCCCCATCAAGTTTAGGTGATGGTAAAGTCGAAAACCTTTCGTTAACCATATCAAATGAAAGAATAAGCACATCATTATCATTATCCGTATCTGCAAGCCAATAACAAACCCCATTTACATAATTATCAAACACTGTAGAATTCCGAACAATAACCTCAGGATCTGAAATCTCCTTCCATGAATTGGCATTTAGCGAATATAAGTCAACTTGAGCGGTCACATGAGAGAAAATGCAATAGCCATAATCACCATCATAATAAAAAGAAGTATTAACAAATCTCATAACCTTGTAGTCATCAGTTTGAGAATCATAGCCAAAACCAACGCAGCCTAAATCAGTGCGAACTGTGTAATCTAGTGAAGAATGAGGGCGTTGGATTGTGGATTGTGGAAGGGTTCTAAACTCTCTAGTAGATGGATTCCAAAGGCAAATATTTTCTTCACATTCTAAACACAATATTCCATTACGAGGACCATGAACTCTAAATTCAGATGTCACATAATCAACAAAGGGGAAGAAAAGGTTCTGTTTTGGTGTAAAGTTTTGGCCTTTCTCGGTGGAAAGTTGAGAGAAATAACAGATGTCATCAAAGGTGTTGCCTTTACAACGTTTGACGAGTAGATTAAGGTTGTTGTTTCTGATCTGGTTTTGGTGATGTTGGGTAATGAAAAAAGGGGTTTGAAAAGATGAAGACCAAGACTTGGAAACGCACTTGAAACGAGTCAAGGATTTGGCGGGAAGCTTTGACAGAATATCCAACACCAACATCTCCGGTAGCTCGGTCGGACCTTGCATCTTCAACCCTTTAGCCTGTAAGAAGAAAAAAATTATGCAAATTAGGGTTTAAAGAACTAGAATTTTCACTTTGAAAATACAAAGAAAAGTTCAAACTTTCGAAAGAAAAAAAAAAACAGAAACCGCCATAATACAAAACTAAAGAAACTGACCCTTTTTTTTGCTGTTTCCGATGAAAGCTTTTGCTCGAGAGGAAGACAAAACTTGTGTTATTATTATATGTTTGCTGTTTAGGGTTTTAAAACCGACTTGAATTTTCAACTCTTTTGGTTCACTTTATATATATATTGGTTATGGTTAGATTGAGTTCACTATATAACTTAATTAAAACTCTTTTCTTACAAGGAATTTAAATTCAACTAAAATTTGGATGATGTAATTTATTTAATAATATTATTTGTTTAAGATAAATAAATAATATATTTTAAAGCATATTCTTTATTCAATAAAGAATTTAAATCCAATTAAATCTAAATAACGAGATTATTTAATAATATTATTTATTTTCTATTATTTTCGAAAAATAATAAAGTAAATAAAATATTTTATCACAATAATGCGAATTTTAACTTTTTTTATATTCAAATAAATATTCTCTAACAATATAATTTAAAATAATTGCATTATCTTAAATGTTATGAATATTTATTTATGTGGATGCCTAACATGATTAGAACTTTATCAAAGGAGTTTGATTTATTTATTATTAGGAATATTATCTCTATGAATTAGAGTTTAATGTATTATGTACTTCTTATGCCTATAAATAGATGGTTCATTGAAGGCATTGTATACAATTCTATATTTTGAGAATAATACAAATCTCCCTCTTTCTCTCATCTCTTTGTTATTCTTGTTCTTATTCTTGTTCTTCTTTATTTTATTCACAACACGTTATCAACACGAGTTCGCTCAAAAGATTTTGGTGCTCTTCGTTTGAATCCCAAAAGAGTTACTGAAATAAATTCGCTTCTACGTTGAACCAAAGATAAGTTTTTTTTTACCTTTATTTTTTTTTGTGATTGTTTAACAAAGATGGGTAAGCTGTGTTTGGTTGTATTTAATTCCAGTATGCTTCTCTATTTTTTTACATTGCTTAAAAAAAATTGCGCCTAATTTTTTTTTCGCTTGCGGGATAATTGAAGGAGATGTCATTGTTGCTCACAATTTGTGCCTAATTTTAAGTAACGAGATAATTGCTCTATTAAGTTTTTTAAGTTTTTCGTTTATTCAGTTTAGTACCCATATACTTTCTTTAATTCAATTTTGACCTGAAATAATATATGTATTTTATAAACAATTACAAATTTATTGATATTTGTTTATTTTATTCTATTGATAATAGTTATGTTTTAACCGTGTTTTGAGTTTTACATGATATGTTTAAATGGCGTGGTAAGAGACAATGACGTAAAGAGATTATGAGAAGTTGTTTTGGTCGTTTGCTATGTCTCCATTGTTCTCACGAGGAAAACTAATATTGGTAAATTCTAATTTCATTTTTTTCCCTTTAAATTATGATTTTAATGTGCGATAAATTATGGTGAATTTCAATCTATAAAAAGATTGTTATAAAGTCTATATTTGCTCGAAAGCAATTTTTCTTCTTTGTCGAAAAACTCGACCATAGATTTCTCCCAATTTCAAGTTATGAAAATTCTTCTTGATCCAAAAAGTTTTATGGGAGGCATTCCTTGAAGTGAATGCAAAGCATGATGTTTATTCCATGCAATTATCAATGATGGGGCATTCCCTGAAGTGAATGCAAGCATGATGTTTATTCCATGCAATTATTGGATCTATTTCATTCCCTGAAGTGAATGCAAACATGGTAAATCATTATTCAATTAGAGACATAATTTCGATATAATCCAAGTATAATTGGCTGGACATCCCGTTCTGCGAGGCTACTGGTCTCAAATGAGGTTTTTAAAGGACCTTGTGGACAGGTTTAACAATGCCGCGTACGAGGATTAAATCTTTGTTCTCTGTGATAAGGATATGCGAAAAAGGTTTTAAAGGCCCACTGGCTCTACTCCATTCCCTGAAGTGAATGTGAGATTATATTATGGAAGGAATAAAAAATCAAATTAAAAGTTGTGATCGTGGTCGAGGCTATGAATATACACATGAAAAATATAGTCGTTTTAAGAATACTTCTACCCGCTGATAGCGAAGTTATAAGGATGACAAGAGTGATAAAGATTATTCTAAGGAAGTGAAATTCTTTTACCAACGTGATGTTATAAACCATTGGTTTCGTACTTGTCAAACGCCAAAGTATTATGGACTTTATCCATAATCATGAATGATAAATGAAATAAAATATAAACAAAATTTGTTTATGGCGAAAATAATTATGGCGTTATTGATCCAACTCAATTGGATATTGTTAATTTTCTCATAATCCTTGAAGGGAATAATTTACCATTTATTTTATTTCCCTTATAACCTCTAACATGAATAATTGGTTTTTCTTATGTTAATTCGTTTTATTTATTATTTATTTATGTTGGTTTGCTTTATGTTAATTTATTTCACATATTATTTATTTACGATTTATGTTAATTTATTATTTGAAGAATATGATTACTTCCGGAATAAAATATACAATGAATTGTGGCTATTTATGCCTAGCAGATAATGCAAGTACTCATATTGTACTTAAGCATAAGAAATATTTTTCCCATTTAAATGCAAGGGGAAATATGAGTAGTATTTATCAAAGTACTAAAATATCAATACTTCGGAAGAGCACCTGAAAGTTTATCTCTGATAGATAATCGACTTGATATGATGTGCTATATTTTATATTCTTCATTTCTCGAAGTGAATGATACACAGTACATATTTTCATTACTTGAAGTAAATGAAACAAAGCACATTTTGAAGGTGCACAATTATGTATTTCTCGATTAAAATGCAAGGGAATAATGTGAGTACTATATCCAGAAGTACTAATATCACAAAAGGCTCTGGTTGAGCAAATATGTTATTGTCAAATGGAATTTTATTCCATATTCACAGTGCGTTATACTCGTCAAAGTCATAAAGAGAGCAATATGAGTTCGCTAACTATTCCTTTGGGAATTATAGATAACATATGTTATCAATTGACATTTGAAATAAGCCAATATGTATATAAGTTTTGGTAGCCAAAAAGTCAGTTGAAAGCTCTAGAAGAGCTATATATTGCTACCAAAAGATAATTTCAATTGAAAGCTCCGAAAGAGCTAAATATATTCATATTTAAAGGAACAATTTTGATGGTCGTACTACACAGGTACGAGTAAGATTGAATTACATGTTATGGTAAACAAGAAGTTTACAAATTTAGAGATATATACACATATATATAGTTGGCATGATCGGTTAGACCATCCTGATCAATAATGGTGCAGAAATTATTGAGATTTACATGCATATGTATTAAAAGAACCTGTAGTTCTTGTGGTGCTTATTCTCAAGGGAATGGATTAAATTCCACTTATTAAAGAACGTGAAGTTCTTGTGTTGCTTAAAGGAATTGATTAAATTCCAATTACTAAAAGAACATGAAGTTCTTGTGTTGTTTGTTCTCAAAGAATATAGATGATCTCACTTACCAAAAGAATTAGAACTTAAAGTTCTTGTACTGAAGTTAAGACTGTATGTCTTGCATATCTGAACGAAATATGGGCCCATATATCCACAAATGTGGAAAGTTTTATATGATTTTAGTAGATGCATCTACATTGTTTTATCGACTTACAACCAGAAGTTTGTGAGATTGATTTTAAAAAGATTCAGATTATGCAGTTAGACTATTCGTCTTGAAAAACTAGTGGGTTTATGTTTTAGGCTATATCAATTGTTACAAAGCCTATTGATTATGAAAAATATAGTTTAGCAAAATTTCAATTGGATGCCTCCTATTTAATAGCTAAACTATGAGAACAAAAAAGTTATTATTTATATGGTGTTTCCATATAGCAACACTTATACGCATCAAGCCAACGAGTTATAATAAACTCCCCGTTATGATTGGTTTTTGGTCAGAAACCATACATTTCTCATTTTATGATTTTTGAATGTGCGATATGAATTGCTCCACCACAACGTACAAAATGGGTAAATAAAAAGGGTTGAGAATATATATTGAGTACGAGTCTCCTTTTATGTTTAAATTCTTAAACATTAATTGGAGAATCATTTATGACATGATTTTTCTCAACATCAGAGGGAGATAATAATCAGCTGGATAGAGAATTCATGTTATTACATGTCAACTGCCAGACATATTTACTGACCCAATGAGAGTAATTAAGTCTCATATACCAGCTGAAATGCTCTAAGTTTAAATTACATGTTAGAGCGAGAGAATGTAAATCATGCCTGAAGCATGATAGTTGAAATGGTTCCAATGATCAAAATTCTCGTAAATAGAAAGTAATATGAGATGGTCATATATTGGAGGCGGATGCTCCTGAAGAGACCCAAGACATAACAAATAATAAAACTCTATAAGAGTTTCAGGTACCTGAAATAAAGATTGAAATCTTGAAGAGATCTCGATGAGTTATTACGAGAATGGAACCAGAAAATTGGAAAGTTGTCGACAACGATTTTACAAACAATTTTACATAAAATACTTCTATAGAAGTATAGAAAGAAATCGAGGATCTTGTATAAAATCTATCCAGAAGTATAGATATTGAATTGGCCAATGTTGAAAGACGCTTTGAACTTCTAAAATAAAAGTATTTGGACCAGCAGTCCAAACACCTAAAGGTGTAATGCAAGTGAGGCACAAATAAGTAGTCGTAAATACGACTTGAACTATGATTTAAGAAAAGTTTTAATTACTTCATGGTGGATGCAATTACTTTGGCAGTTTTGAAAATTTTACATGCGTCTAATTATTTGTGGATCCATATTTATCCTTGAAGGATCTAAAATGCTATAAGCATTTGGAAATTTCTGAGGAAATTTATTTAGACATGTCTCATGAATATTTTGGCGCATTTGGTATAATCGCCTTAGTGAATACTAATTGAGAAAATACTATAAGAATGATCAGATTTTCTTATGTATTTTATAAAGGAGTTTGGATCAAGATCCATTATGATAATTTTAAGAACTCCTAAAGAGCTTCAAATTGGAAACTCATGAAGTACTTTCAATACAAGTACTTGAATCTTGACATCAAGTTTATCTCAACCTGAAGATCGAGCATTTTTTTCTTTTGTCTATGAATAGACATAAGCTGAAAGAATCTTAAAGAAGATTCAATATGAATAGAGCATATCTATTAAGTATCTCAATAGTTGTAAGATTGTTGGATGTGAATAAAGATAATTATATCTTTTCTTGGTCTTGAAGCACTATATATTAGTTGGTCAAGAAATATCTATGAATGTACAAAGATCATTACATTTAGATCTTCAAACATTCGTTGATGCCTCCTTAAATATCGTAGAAATAATTGTTATGCATGAGGCAAGCCAAAAAAATGTGTTTGGCTAAGACTATTGACCCAACATATCCAAAAGATATGTGGATTTACTTTTACAAGATATGATAAAAGCTATCTTGTGTGAAGATAAAGTAAGATGTATATCTCAGTTTGAAAGTTGATACATCATGGAACATATTACTCCAAAGTTTCATCCCTCGCGATCTTTAGAAAAATGATATTCAAGATTAAATTATGAAGATTCAAAGATCTTCTATGATGTTTTCATGAGGGGGAGTAAATACGCGTTGCACTCTTTTTTCCTTAACCGAGGTTTTGTCCCAATGGGTTTTCCTGGTAAGGTTTTTAATGAGGCAACAAGTTATGCGTATCAAATATGTGTGTACTCTTTTTCCTTCACTGAAGAATTTTTTTTCCCACTGGGTTTTTATCTTAGTAAGGTTTTAACGAGACACATTATCTTCATAGACATCCAAGGGGGGTGTTATGAATATTTATTTATGTGGATGTCTATCATGATTAGAACTTTATCAAAGGAGTTTGATTTATTTATTATTAGGAATATTATCTCTATGAATTAGAGTTTAATGTATTATGTACTTCTTATGCCTATAAATAGATGATTCATTGAAGGCATTGTATACAATTCTATATTTTGAGAATAATACAAATCTCCCTCTTTCTCTCATCTCTTTGTTCTTCTTGTTCTTATTCTTGTTCTTCTTTATTTTATTCACAACATTAAATTTATTATTACTTTATTGAAAGTAATAACTTTAATTCAGTTTTTATTCTACAAGTCATAAGTGGCCTCTAGCAAGATTATGACTACCCAAGTGAAACGGGCTATGTCGTTTCGATACGCCCACGTGGCTTCGACCACAACGGTCATAAACCCCAACGGCTATTTCCCAACTAACATTTAAATGCAGGTCGTTTCAATACGGGACTAGGCGTTTCGATACATGTTTCGAAACGGCCAAGGGCGTTCCGATACGGGTGCCTCATCAGACTGCAACAGCTTTTTCTACTTAAAATGTGTTTCGAAACGGGCACGACTGTTTCAAAACGGTGAGCTGCAGAAGTGGATTTATGGTGGGAATTAAAGTCTTCAACGGCTCCAAATCAACCCCAACGGCTAGCAACGGCTATAAACTCATCAAGGAGTATAAAAGGGACCTCCAAGCATCAAGATATGGTTAATGCTCATATTGTCAATCAACAAATGATCAAATATTATCTTAGTGTCTAAATTGTGAATTCTTGTATAGACAAACACTAGTGAGCTAAAATTGTCAAATTTGCTCAAGTGTTTTAAGTTTTGGGTGAGTGCTTTAATTGTGTAAACAAACACTTATTAGAGGGATTTGTGTTTGCTTTTATTATCTCTTTGTAAAAGAGGGTTTGATCAAGGCTTTGGGTAGAAAGCTTGATCGGTGTAAAAGGGTTTCCTCCTAAGCCTAGAAAAGGGGACGAATCAATAGTGGATTGATTGGAAATCTTTAGTGGTGAGCTAAGGTAGTGGATGTAGACCTTGGTTAGAAGGTTGAACCACTATAAATCATTGTGTCACTTATCTTTTTAGCTTCCACATCACTTCCACCCAAAAATCCACCTCTCCACCACTTGGTGAGCCATATCGGTTGAACGAATCGAGCTCCTCACAACTCAACAACGTCCTTCGAGTCCCCAAGCCAATGGGTTAACCATTGGGCTAAACTCCAGTTACTGATATGTTTTAGCACAAATTACATTTAAAATAATCAAATGAACCCCCAAAAACCAAAGAAATAGTTGTCGCATAAGATGTGTTGTCAAAACAAGCCTTCTTTTTTATCTAAGCACCAACGGCCAGCAGTCTTCAATCATTACAGGTTCATTATCAACCTGCAAATAAGATCAATGTCTGTCAGCTGAAAACTGTCCGAGTTTTAAGAAGGAATAACAAACATTAAAGACACCTTCTCAATCAATCTATTTGCTGCATGAACCCATTCCACTTCTGCCACACTACAATCAACAGATAAGTCCCGAAGGAGGGAAAACATGTTGAAAGTGAGAAAAGATAGCAAACAGTTTTTACATTTCAACAAACTAATATGCATAATGTTAAAAGCAATTGCAACAAATGGGATGCTGACCCCACTCACCTGATGTCCTGAGGCCTTTGAGAATCCTAGGTCACTTCTTTATGCCATGGTAGAAACTCATATATCATACTTTTACACTTCTTTTCTGTCACAATTAAATTCGGATTTGCAATATCATGTGGCAGTGGGTGAGTGGAGATAAACTCACTTGCTATTGGCATAAAGTTTGAGCTTTTCGGGGCTTTATCCAGAGGACTAGCGTCAACTGCAGCATTAACCTGCTCACTTGAATAAACATGCAAACTGTCAGAAGACTGACCAACGGTGAATGGTTTTTCCGTGGCGTTCATCATGACAATTATCCGAACATCATATATGTGCATCATATGGGGTTCATTTGATTGCTTTAAAGATAATTTGTGCTAAAATATATTAGCGCTTGGAGTTTACCCTAGTGGTTAACTCAATGACTTTAAAGCTAGGGGACTTGGGTTCAAATTCCAGCTCCCTCCCTCACATTGAATTTATTTTCTTTGTTATGGTGGTTCTGTTAGTTTTTAACGATGGGGACTAAAACAAGAGAATTATGTAATAGAATGACCAATTTTGCCAAAAATAATTTTGAGATCAAAATAAAAAAACGGTAATAGTTTGGGGACCACCAATATAGTTTTCCCTAAATCAAATACTCACTCATTTTTTGTGTGCAAACAATTACTTAACGTTTCATTTTTCGTTCAAATTTCACTCTTGTTGGATAAAAACTGTTAGTCAACGCCAGAAGCTAACATGGCATATCTGCAGGGATGGTGAGATGACCTGGCACTTGCCACATGGCACTTTGTTGATGCTGCAATCAGTTAAAAATATTTATTTTAAAAATAATTAATTAATTTTTTAAGGTGGGGCCTGTCCACTTCCCAACACCGGCCCAAAACACATCACTAGCCTCTTTTGATACTATTATACAATTTGAGGGCGAAGATAGTCCACTTGAACAAGCTGATGGGCTTAAAAGACCCCGTACTCATGGTGGTCAACCTTTGGTTCCCACTCACACTATATCGACAGGCCGGGTTAATCCGGCCAGTCGAGAACAATAAAACTCCTTAGCTGGAATATCCGAAGTTTAGGGAAGTCCTAGATTGTCAAACGTCTCCGTAATTATTTAAGAGACGTTAACTTCTCTGTAATATTCTTGATCGAAACCAAGCTGCAGAGTATATAATTTCAAAAAGTTATGATTTTTGATACTAACGAATTGGAAAAAAAAAATACTGGAATCAATACAATACTTAATTATCATGTATGATTTTATTATCATTCTATTTTAATATAAAGTAAATTTAGAGGAGTTTAAACATATTTGTAAATTAAGTTATTCGAATCCAAATTAATTAGATGGAACATGTCATTCTTTATCACTAAAATTATTCTTTGAGTTTGTGTATGGAATTTTTTAGTTCTGGTCATATTGATCTTATTATATGTTATTCGTGGTTGGAATTACTTTAATTTAGATTTGATAACAAGTGGGAATTGGTCGGTGCAGGGAAAACTCCCTACTCCGTCCCCAACACTTGCGAGTATGATTTCGGATAATCAACTATTATATGTTTCAGTTAAACCAAGTTGGAATATCCGAAGTTTATGAAAGTCCCATACTTATGACGTTCATGTTACGCAAAAACATTGTTCCCTTCATCCATATGTTTAAGTGTATAATAATAAAGCAATACTTTTCTTAACCTAAGTTGAGCAGACATGTGATTTCCAAAAGGGAAAACTACATCGATGGCCCTCAAACTATTATTGTCTTTTTATTTTGGTCCCTAAACTATGTTTTTCGGCAAAACTGTCCCTTCTGTTACATAGTTCTCCTGTTTTGGTCCCCCGACGTTAAATAGCTAACGGTTTTGCCGACATGGCATTTTTTAAATATTTTTTAATCATTTCTCTCTCCTCTTAAAAAATGTCACATCAACAAAACCGTTAGCTATTCAACGTCGGGGACCAAAATAGGAGAACTATGTAATAGAAGGGACGGTTTTGCCGAAAAACATAATTTGAGGACTAAAATAAAAAAAACGGTAATAATTTGGGGACTACCGTTATAGTTTTCCCTTTCCAAAACAACCAACGACAAACAGAGACCTAAATTTTTCTCTCCAAATTTCCAATCACAACCTTAAACCATAAATCCAACATAAAAAAAAAACATAATACAGTTCCAATGAAAATCCCAATTTTCATATAAAAAACCCTAAACTCTAAAAAATAAACCCTACCTCTAATTTCCTACACAACTTTGTTCGAGACAATACAATTGAACATGAAGTGCATATCAAGACAACAAATCCAATGAAATCTTACATTTTTGTTTTAGTTCCCTATTCATCTTCATCTTCATCTTCAACATGACAAATAATGACAAAAACAACCAATTCACTAAAACAAAATGTAGGAACCATAATTTGACCTTATTCAACACCATGTTGAAGATAAGAGTTCACAATTCTCTTGACAGAAACTTCACAAATTCACTAAAACAACCAATGACAAACAGAGACCTAAATAAGATAGTCGAAATCTTGCAATCCAAGCAATCACAACTTTGTTCGAGACAATACATTTGAACATGAAGTGATATCAAGACAACAAATCCAATCAAATCTTACATTTTTCTTTTAGCTCCCTATCCATCATCATCAATCTGAAGGGATGTTCGGGCGTCAGGCGTACTATACGTTCCTTATGCTCCGATCTTCCATTGATTCAAACCAAGCTCTCAACATAAGAAATCAATTGTATTCTTACCTTATAAAAATGATAAGCAAGATTTTTAAGCTCCCGCCTGGAGGGGTCAAACAACACCAGTTCATAATTCGATTTCAGAAGAAAAAATTCGCCATTTTTCCATAACCCCAAAGGCCTCTCAGCTCCAAGAACATGTTCAATACTGAATTGTTTAGTCCAAGATCCACTCATAACCCATAAATCAAAAGAATCCAAATTTCCTTCCCTTGGGTAAGTAATAGCACCAAGCAATCCATTATAGTTAAAAAGCTCCAAATTATATTGTGCTAAAACCCCATCAAGTTTAGGCGATGGTAAAGTCGAAAACCTTTCATTAACCATATCAAATGAAAGAATAAACACATCATTATCATTATCCGTATCTGCAAGCCAATAACAAACCCCATTTACATAATTATCAAACACTGTAGAATTCCGAACAATAACCTCAGGATCTGAAATCTCCTTCCATGAATTGGCATTTAGCGAATATAAGTCAACTTGAGCGGTCACATGAGAGAAAATGCAATAGCCATAATCACCATCATAATAAAAAGAAGTATTAACAAATCTCATAACCTTGTAGTCATCAGTTTGAGAATCATAGCCAAAACCAACACAACCTAAATCAGTGCGAACTGTGTAATCTAGTGAAGAAGAAGGGCGTTGGATTGTGGATTGTGGAAGGATTCTAAACTCTCTAGTAGATGGATTCCAAAGGGAAATAATTTCTTCACATTCTAAACACAATATTCCATTACGAGGACCATGAACTCTAAATTCAGATGTCACATAATCAACAAAGGGGAAGAAAATATACTGTTTTGTTATAAAGTTTGGGACTTTCTCGGTGGAATGTTGAGTGAAATAACAGATGTCATCAATGGTGTTGCCTTTACAACGTTTGGCGAGTAGATTAAGGTTGTTGTTTCTGATCTGGTTTTGGTGATGTTGGGTAATGAAAAAAGGGGTTTGAAAAGATGAAGACCAAGACTTGGAAACGCACTTGAAACGAGTCAAGGATTTGGCGGGAAGCTTTGACAGAATATCCAACACCAACAGCTCCGGTAGCTCGGTCGGCCCTTGCATCTTCAACCCTTTAGCCTGTAAGAAGAAAAAAAATTATGCAGATTAGGGTTCAAAGCACTAGAATTTTCACTTTGAAAACACAAAGAAAAGTTCAAACTTTCGAAAGAACAAAAAAAACAGAAACCGCCATAATACAAAACTAAAGAAACTGACCTTTTTTTTTTGCTGTTTCCGATGAAAGCTTTTGCTGGAGAGGAAGACAAAACTTGTGTTATTATTATATATTTGCTGTTTAGGGTTTTAAAACCGACTTGAATTTTCAACTCTTTTGGTTCACTTTATATATATATATATATTGGTTAGGGTTAGATTGAGTCATAACTTAATTAAAATTCTTTCCTTGTAAGGAATTTAAGTTCAACTAAAATTTAGATGATGTAATTTATTTAATAATATTATTTGTTTAAGATAAATAAATAATATATTTTAAAATAATTCTTTAACTAATAAAGAATTTAAATTCAATTAAATTTAAATAACGAGATTATTTAATAATATTATTTATTTACTATTATTTTCAAAAAATAATAAAGTAAATAAAATATTTACTCACAAGAATACGAATTTTAACTTCTTTATATTCAAATAAACATTCTCTAACAATATAATTTAAAATAATCGCACTATTTTAAATTTATTATTGAAAGTAATAACCTTAATACAAGTTTTATTATACAAGTCATAAGTGGCCTCTAGCAAGATTATGACTAGCCAAATTAAATGAAAAGCTCATAATCCAAGACAACCTTAGTTTAGTTTGTGTCATAATCGTTTTATCTCACGGTATCTTGATAGAATATAATGTATGGAAAATTTTAACCTTGTATCGTTTTATCTTTAGTTTCTCAATACTCAATTGAACTGACTAAATAAATGACATCGATCTCCATCAACTCATTTAAGCATATTAAGACATTTGAGCGTGACCATGCATTTTTAGTCTTAATCACCGAGGGGCCCATAGATATCTCTCTTATATTAAGAGAGATAAATTCAATCTTAATTATTCACATCTCATTATATGATTCTTTATTATGTTCAAGCATATCATTAATTATCGTCTGATTAAAAACGATGTTTGTCTATGACAAAACATAATAGTCTTCATGTTGAAAACTGCAATAATTTCAGGTCTAAAGATTTAATGTCACAATTGTTCGAAGATTAATATAAAACTTTAATCCAAGTATTAATCTTAAGATTAATATAAACGAACTTCCTGCCAAACGTTTTACAAACGATTCATGAATAGAAAATCTTGTTCATGTTGGTTTATTTACGGCCCTACTAATCCATTTGAATAAAAGGGAAATAGAGCACATGGAGGCCCTCTAAAATTTGGAAAATTAGCTTTAAATTTTTCAAAAATTTTAATTTAAACTTTTCAAAATTTTTAAATATTGTTATATTTCAAAAAAATTAAATATTTTTAATTGAGTTTCCTCTATAGAATTTGTAAAATTTCTAATTAAATTTCAAAATTTTATATTAAACTTCTAAAATTTCGAAACTTTTAAACAGACCCCTAATTAAATTTTGAAATTCTCAATTAAACTTCTAAAATGTCAAACCTTTTAAAACAGGCCCCTAATTAAATTTCAAAATTTTAAATTAAACTTCCAAAATTTCAAAAACGTCGCCAAAATCTACCTCTACCAATTAAATCAAATACTCACTCAATTAATTAAAAAATTAGAATAATCAAGTGATGATTTTTTTACCTCAAGTTGTCAAATATCAAAACATTTTTACATTATTATAAGGATAATTATTTTATACACATCGGTGAAAACGGAAAATTTTTACTAAGAGATTTACAAGCGTCTTAGTTTTAGAGTATAGGGAGTTAGTTTAGGGTATATGGTTTAAGAGTAGATAGTTAGAATTTAGAAATAATTGTATCAATTTAATAGGCTAAAACTTAAATCCTCACCATATTACCCTAAAAATTAAACTCTAACCTATTAACCTCAAATTAAAACAACTGACATGTATAGAATATTAATCCTTATTATAATTTCTAAACATTTTTACATCAAGTCTCATTTTGGATTATTTAGTCAGATAAACGCCACCAATTATAAGATAACAGTAATTTATTATAATTATCTTTAAATTATTAAAAAATTAAAGACTGAGAATTGTAGGGCTTTACCCCTAGGGGAGCCCTTCCAGAAATTCTCGAAGGCCAGGGCAGAACCCAGGCCTAAGAGGGGGTTTGGAAATAGTTTTCAACCAGCAATAGACGCGCCTCGGTTAGAACCTCATGAGCTGCGTCATTGCCCCAAGCGCAAAGATGCCTTACTCTCCAGCATACCCTCGCTTTTTATAATACACGCAAGGAATCCCGCTTTATTCACCTACCGATGTGGGATCATTTCCAACCTAGAAATCCGCAATCGAAAGCCAATCCCATCAATGATAATTTGGGACCTTCACTTGTCACCAGGATATTATCTTATAAATGATTGTTCTAGAAATTCAAATAGCGGTCCATTATTATAATAATAATAATAATTCAATGATTTAACACTTTTAATTTAAAGCTTATTTTTTTTAAAGTTTGAGGCTTAAGAAATGTTTAACTGTCAAATAGGTGTTTAAACTATTACAGCGACGTAACTATGTTTTTTTTTTAGTTAAGTGCTCAAATTATTTTTTAGATCAAATTAGAACTTAAAATTTCATTACGTTATACATTTAAAGTTTGCCGTTAATTTTTTTTGTTTAAGGACATGTGTCACCTCTAGAAAAATTTATAATTATATTAAAAATAAATAAAATTAATTTTTAAAAATCTCTAAATTTTCTAGATTTTACAAAACAACCCCCAAATTCTAAAATCCTTAAACCCCAAACTCTAAATCTCGATTTGGGCCGATTTCACCGCCGTCCACTAAATCGGTCGCCGGATCATCACGGCTATTTCTCCCACCACCTCGTCACTGGAAAGTAACCGACGTCGCACGAATCGACAAAATTGTCGAATGATTCTTTCGAACAATTCGCGACAGACAGCGGCAAGAGAGGCGACGAACGAAGTGTGAGTTGTTTGGCGAGGGTAGAGTGCTTCATTCCGTCACCGACAACGCAGCCGGCGGCGGCAGGAATAGTCAAATTTGGGGGTTTAAAATTTAAGAATTATTTTTGAGAATGTTTGAAACTTTCATGATACATTTTTATTTATTTTTAATATAACTTTAAATTTTTCTGGAGGTGACAAGTGTCCTTTAACGAAAAAATTTAACGGTGAATTTTAAATTGGTCACAAAATAAAACTTTATATCTCAATTTAGCCCAAAAAATAAAAAATAAAATGTATAGTATAAACACCTATTTGACCGTTAAGCCCAAGGTCAAGTTCAAGCTATTTATATAAATACACGTTTTTACAAAAAAAAAAATCAATCATATATTTACAATTTAATCTACGTGTTTAATATATTGAACTTCAGATGGACTATCATTCATGAATATGAAATCATAAATAATAATAATAATAATAAAATAAATAAATAAATACCCAGTCAAGGGGGGAGGGGGGGGGGGGTACGAAGTACTGTTTTAGAACAAAAGGCTTTTGTTTTCTAAAACTATATTGTAATCCCACATCAGGCATTTTTGTTGATTTCTTAGTGTACAATGCTCTTATCCAACCAAGTTACTGACTACGAGTTTTATGTTCAACTATGCTGACATGCCGTTGCATTGCCGCAACGGGCTCGCTGCATCGGGAACACCGGAACGATGGAGCCGCTGCGCATCGTGTTCGTAGGCAGTAGTAGCAATACCTGTGAATATGAAATTTTGACCAATAATAAGCAAGTAACGCATGAAAATTATTCAACACTATGAAAATGCATGTATTGAAATCTTTGTGTTTTAGACGGCTCAAATTCGTACATATTTCAAGCTAATCGTTCATCGCGTAAGGCAAGTACGGAAACAGAATCTAGAAGGGTGTCTGGAGAATAGGACAGAGTTCAGTTAACCTACCTGTGCTGACAAGGGAGTGCAAGATACGGAAGTGTCGGACTTGCCCGGCAAATGGGACAAGTAGAGTCGTCCTCTGTAGAACCTGAAGACTTGTTCTTCGAGAACGGTTGAAGAAAACTTTTAACCGTCGATGAGTTAAGAAGAGGGAGAAGCAGCAACAGCATTTCCTGCGTAATAGCAAAGCAAAGGCAAGTATGAAGACACATTCATCACAAGCAAAAATACGGAAAAGCTTTCAATGCCATGTTAACAATACTACTGTGCTGAACCATGTCGAAACCGAATAGCTAAAAAACCTTATCTTTGATTTTTTTCAGTACATTGGGTTATTATCTTACATATATAGATGCTGGAGGAAAATTGCATGCTTGCTACGTATCCAAACCAAATATGCTAATAATCGAGTGTTGACTTGATTTTCAAGTTAAAGGGAGACACTGTCAGAAAATAAACTAAATATTCTCCGGTTTCACTTGTATCTTTTGTTCCAAAGACTGATAAAATTCAACATGTATTCTCATTTACTTGCAATAAAAACTCACAGCCTTTTCTATTCATTCTAGGTGAGGTATTCTTGAATCAGAAATGAATCTTATCAAATACTAAATTTTAACAGCTGATGAATAGTTTTTCCGTAAATTTTGCGCAATATGCACCTTGGCTCCTGTCTTTTATGCTGGTGGAGGCTATCCTACAAACACCTACTAATGTACATTTCAAAAAGTAATAGGCCATATCAATGGTTTCGAGTCAAGCATTGAGATGCTAGCTTAAACAAGGAAAGATTACCGAGAACTCGTTCCACACCAACTGGCGATTCATGTACTCAAAGCTAACCGCTCTGTTCATATTAGGGCTTTCATAGACAAGCCTTGCTCTTAAAGCTCTTTCGATGAGGTTTCTATACCTGTATTACAAGAAGAGATGAAATAGGATCAATGTGAATGTCTGAAGGTAAGCAAAGAAAAACGGGTTCCCCGAACCACCTAAAAGTTCCCTAATCACCAGGCATTCATGTTTGCTAGAATACAGTAATATGTATCAATCAAACAAACCGATCCATTTGGAACAGTAAAGATGACAAATGAAACTTGATACGAAACATAGTAAGTTAAATCACTACGCTTGTTATCCGTGCTTCTTTCCTTTTGTACGTGTTTATATTTTCCTATCACACTAATGAGATTCAGATAAACATGTTATTCAACAGTTAAAACCTACCGTCCTGTGTAAAGAAATATGAGTAGGTTGCCAAATGACGCAGCCTTATAAACCCCTTCGATACGTTGCATTAAACCCCAAAGTCGCCGTGCCAATGGCCTCTGAAGAAGGAAAATCAGAATCGACTTTCAAATGGTGCCCAAACTCTTCCCAGGGGAAGACACAAATAAGAAAAAGAAAACATAAAGAACAAACGATTCATAGAATCAGCACCTGCTCAGAATCACCCCATCGGCGAAAAGCAGAGAATGACTGTAAACGAGCCCAAATGTACTGACCACCAACTGCGGCAATGCAATACCACATCTTCTGAGCAGCAGTTAGCCCGGGACCTTCCAAACCTGTTCTTACTGCAGAAAGATAAGAGTAGCACAAAGTAAGGCCATTGATAAGGCTGCACGAGACTAAAGTAGCCGATGAGCAAAGAAAAGACAATGTTATCCAAACTAAGTGTGACAGATATCAGGATGAACTCTCCTAAATATGGTTAAAAACTGAAAAATGTTAAAAAAACTCAAACAATCGCATAGCACAACTTCATTTTTGATAGACCATGAACGGATTCAATAACAAAAAAACCCTTCATCAAGGTAAAATGCTACGTCTTCTAAAATACTCTAAAACAGATTGTTCAGAAAAGGACTAGAAGTAATTTTGATTAATAACACTGATAATTGCAGTCATAAATAAAGAAACTACAATCAACAGTTCAACTAGTTATAAACGGCAACACAATAGTACCTGAATTGTTATCAAACAAACATGGCACTGAGGCTCAGGTGCGGGTGTTGTATATGGCTATGAGTCTAACATGATATGCCTAGTTTGTTCTAGTTATTTTTTATGTATTTGGAGGCTTCTCGGAGAGTCAGATCCCAAATCCATGTTCGGTAATTTGTCAGGCACAGATTTTCACAGAAAATGAAGGGCTGAAGCATCATAGGTAGCACAATAAAGAGAAGTCCGACCTTCTTACCTTTTCCTCTTACTTCCATGGCACGTTCATCCCGATACCTCAGATTCATAAGTGCAATTCCTGGAGTAGGTTTATCTACCCAAATTGAGAACCTCCAAATGAGAAACTCGAGGAAAGCATCGAGTTCGGGTTCATATTGAAATAACATTCCTGGCTAACCCCAACAAAACAAAGAAACAAACTCAGACAATCGCATAGAACAACTTCATTTTCGATAGACCATAAAAAGATTCAATAACAAAAAAAAAAACCTTCATCAAGGAGAAAACTTTAACCAGCTGCTCTTTCAACATAGCTGACATCTCAATATCCAATCTAGCAGCATCAAACTGATTAACTCTAGATATTGATATCGGTAGCGTCGAATGCTGCAACAATTGAACAAGAATAGCTATTAAAAGAATCTAGAAAAAGTTAAACATCAGCAAATTTGAAACAAAACAGGAAAAACCCCATCTTGAAATTGTATATAGAATCTTAACCTATTCGCCGAAAGATCAAAACTTTTCCATAAAGGTCTTACCTATGTAGACCTAGAGAGCTAAAAGTTCAGTTTTTTCCCATTATCATTCAAAATTAGCAAAACTATACCTTGATACCAAAAAGTTCCAGATAAATTCAATTAAAAAAACAAGTTCACCATCGATTATTAAGGCCATAACCATTAATTGAACAGGTAAACAGGAAAAATTAACAAAGGGTAATCTCTTTTATTGCTCAATCTGATCAAAATTTTCACATACACACACAAAAGGATTAAAAATTCAATTTCTTTTCCCATTATCTAATGCAATTCCATTCAACATTAACAAAATTATACCTCAATACCCAAAATTCAAAATTCCCATATAAAAAGAAAATAAAAAGTTACCCAGAAATTTTCCAGATAGATCTCAGTAAAAAAAAAGTCCCCCATCAATTCTTAAGGCCAAAACCCACAAATTTGAACAGACAAAAGGGAAACCAACAATGGGTAATCTGTTTTATAGCTCAACATCAACAAAATTTCCATTAAAAATTAAAAAGATTAAAAGAGTTAACCTGATGAGAAAGAGAAATTTTCCAGATAGATTAAAAGTTCAATTTCTTTTCCCATTATCTAATGCAATTCCATTCAACATCAGCAAAATTATACCTCGATACCCAAAATTCAAAATTCCCATATAAAAAGAAAATAAAAAGTAACCCAGAAATTTTCCAGATAAATCTCAGTAAAAAAAAAGTTCCCCATCAATTCTTAAGGCCAAAACCCATAAATTTGAACAGATAAAAGGGAAACCAACAAAGGGTAATCAGTTTTATAGCTCAACATCAACTAAATCTCCATTAAAACTTAAAAAGATTAAAAGAGTTAACCTGATGAGAAAGAGAAACAGAGTGCCACTGAGGAAGTAGCTTTTGGTAAGAATTACTCCATGCATCTTCTCGCGGTGGCGGCGGTGCTGCTGGCGGCGGCGGCGATGGATTGCTTCCAAAACTAATCATTTGATGAGATTAGAATATGATTATTTTTCCTCTCTTTTTTTGGCAAAATTATTCTTCCCCTTTTTTTCTTTTTGATTTTTCCTGGACTCTGCTCTGTTTCAGAAACTGATGCTAACAGCTTTGAGACGTGGACTCCATTCGCAACTTGTGCAACTCATTTATTGCGTATAGGTTTTATTAGTCTTTTGGTTCCAAATTATACCTAGATTTCCGGATTGGTTTCTAGGGTAAATTATTTTGAAGTTATTAAATTATTGATTTGATTCCATTTTGATTATTAAATTAATAATTTTATCAATCTAGTCATTAAATTGTTAACGTGAGAATTAAATAAATTTATATTATAATATATTTAATTCTCATTATGTATACATCCTATTAATTATAAACAATATTCTAAAATTTGACAACCAATCAAATAACATAGGGTTAAAACTCATCTAAACTTTGAGTGGTCTCAGTAGTAAAGGATAATGATATTTACTAAGGGTGAAAATTGTCGGGTACCCGGTTTTTCGGGTACCTCAATATTCGGCCCATGTTTCGGCCCATCTCATTCAGATACTCGGGTAATCGGGTACCCGTTTATTTTTTATTTTTTTTAATTCTAATTTTTTTAAAAAAATCACATATTAAACACAAAAATATTTTTAAAAAATTTTAAACTTAAAACTTAAAAGTATAATACAAACATAAAAAAATTTAGAGATTTAAATTTAGTTTTAGAGTAAAAATGTTAAGAAACTTAAAATAAAAAAATAAAAATTATATATTAAATGTTTTAGGGTCGGGTCGGGTACCCGGTAACTTAAAAATCTCGGCCCGTGTCCTAGAAAATTTTTTGGGTCCGGTAATTTTTTTAGCGAATTATCCGGTATTTTTAAGTTCAGGTCGGTCAATCAGGTTGGGTATTTTTGCCCACCCCTAATATTCATTATAAGTGACCCATTTTCGAACATCGTAGTCTGCAAGATGTGTGTGCCTTTTCAAAAGGCCAAGAGTAAAGCACATATACTATTATGTAATCACACGAGGATATTAAAAAAGTTAGACACTTGGTCTTATTTATTTTGAGGGAAAATATGCTAGTAGTCACTATTTTTTAAGATATTTTCACTTTAGTCACCAAAATTTTAAAAATTATATTACTATTACTGTTGTTAGTTGCCGTTCATAAATAATGATGTGTCACATTAAAATTTTCTTTCTCCAACAAAACCCTAAATTTCTAAATTAAGAGCCACAAAAATTAAAATTTCAATAAATAAAACGATTGTCGATCAATTCCAACAATAGAAAAAGTTTATCTAATATAATTTTAATTTCAAGCTAATCCGACGATTGAACGACGAATCAAAATTTTCAACTTTTAGTTTTTATCAGGAATTGATTGCTACTGTGGAGATTTAGAGATTTTTCAACAAATTTAAACTAATGACGAAAAGAATGAAGAGAGTAGTTTGGTGATCATTTTGACCGGAAAAACTATCAAGCAATGGCATAAACAACAACTAAGTCGACTAGAGGAGGCGACGGTTCAATAAAAATTAAAACTTTTCAATCATCCACATTTAACCATTAACCATTAGATCAACTTAAAATCAAATAATAATTAATCTTTTAACCAAGAATAAAGTTTTTTTAGTGGAAACTTTAACAAATCGATTTGAATTAAAAAAAATCTCAACTAATAGGCTCATCCTCTTGTGTTCTGGTAGTAAAGGTAGATGTTTATCATCCATTGGGCTCCGTGTTCAAACACCAGTAATGCATGTTGTGTGTTCTGTCTTTGAAAAAATTAAAAAAATTGAACATATGTTACCCTTCATGTTACCCTTCATCACACCAGCATATTCAAAAAAGCGTAAGTCTCACGTCATTACATATATAATTTACTTGTCTTACTCAATTATATCATGTTCTTAGCTTAGTCGACTCTTTTATTTATTTCTTAATGCCATGTGTGTATAATTATACTATAGCTTATATAACAGGGTCTATTAACATTGTCCTGTAAAGCAATCAACATGCATTCTTCAACTCTTAAGGCCCTTACCTTGAAATTTCCATACATTATATCCATGTCTAATACGAACCCGAATCCGAATATAAAAATAAAATCCTACAACAATTCCTCAAATATATAAAACTTTTAAAAGATTAAACATACCCACATCCAAAACTTGTATCCAAATCCACAAATCCGATTTCCGACCTAACCGACGTCCTGCGAAAAGAGTAGCCCTAGGATATTGAATCCATAAGTGATAAGACCCTTTTCTAATTTCCAAAGTACAACCTTTGTGTTAAGAAGAAAAGATTAAACTTACAAGCACGGCATCATCCGATAAGTTTCAAGTTCGAATTTCGACAACTTTTTCTTCTGAACTTCTACCTTTTCTTCTTAACAAAATATATAAAAAAAGACCAACATGATCCAAGCAAACTTCAAAACTCTTTGCACTGCATCATTCGATAAAACACTAAAAAGAAAAAGGAAAAGAAAAACCCACAAGATCATCCAGTAGAATCTCCCCTTCCAGCAACGCCGCTGATTATCAGCAATACTCTTGATCCAGTCACCTCTTTTACCAATGTAGACCACACCGAATTTCGGACCAGGCAAGCAACAATCGGATTGCTCGCCGACGCTTTGCTCTCGACAGTCATCTAATAAGACAACTGATATAGTACCAGGTAAAGGATTAATCAAGAACATATTCTGGACAAAACAACTATCGCAAACCCAACAAGGCAAATAGATGTGTTGCATGCTCATCATTGCAGCATGGTGGAAGATGAGAACCCTGAAAACGGGTCAAAAGGGTTGTGATTCAAGACCCCTGTAAATCATATGAATTAGTTTCACAAACCCAGAAAGACGACCAGGCTACAGAAAATCTTAACTGAATTAAATAAAAAAACAGGCTTACCGGTTTAAGTTAGATTTTCTAAGAACCTGAGGATGATTTCTGGACCCACACTTGTTTCTGCAACTAGATAGAGAAAAGAACATAAGAACCAAAGGTGAATGAAAAGATGACAGATTCTGCAGCTGATTCATCATAGAATCAGCTCACCTCATGGGATCCGGAGCTTGTAGCACCTCCTCTTTTAGAAGGCTTGCCCTCACTTGATATGACAGATCCATCATCTTTAATATTATGGACTGCTGGGCCCCGACCAAATTGCCGGTTGGGACCTGCATGAATGAGATCATCAATATGACATTCTAGTGCCTCTGCGTGTGACAGCAGTACTGAATCAATCAAATATGGATAGACTAAAAACATTTCTAACGGAAATCCAATGCTTCCATTAGCTATGTCACATTTCATTTCTCCTTGGGTAATAACTAGAAGATCATAGGCAGAAAATGAAGTAAATTAGCTTCCCTCAATTCTTGCAAATTCAAATAGAACTTGATATAAGAACTGTATCCCAAATCCATCCACATTTGCAAACACCAGATATTCATGTGAATAAGCATTAATACCTTCCATGGAGCTGCGAGAAGACACAGGGGGTGTCAGACGCTCCTCACTAGGTTGTGAAAAATCAGAACGGTTAAGAGGGGCCCATACACCACGATCAGGTCTATCTTTATTTCTTGTACGTTTTTCACTTCCAGAACCTGAACCATGAAGTCCCGTTTTGATGAACTTATCATCTGAAACTCTTTTTGTATCACCATCAGATTTCAATGCAGGCATTTCATTAGGAACATGACCATTCATACCCAATCGTGCATTAGTTGGCTGGGGAGGTTTTTTGACAGTGTCCGGACTCATAGCTTGAGTTTTCTGCTGAGGCTGGACTGCTGCCGAAGATTGATTTTGGCCTGCTTCGTTTCTCAAAAGTATGCTCCTTATTAGCTTTCCACCAGCCTTGCGCCTTTGACCCTGTCCTGAAGCAGTTGAACCAGGTGTGTTTACTCCAGGAGATGATGCACCCTCCGGCACCTAAGAATTTAAAAAAAGAACGTAATTTGGATACGAAAAATTGAAAGAACCAATTCAAAAATCCACTCCATAAGCAAATATAAAATGGTACCCATCCCGGTACCATGTTGCTCGGACTCTTCATTTTTCATGAAAAATCTAACCATACCCGTGTTTGACACTTAAACCCGAGTCCAAGTATATATAAAACTTAAATATATGACAACAGACGCCATAAGTGAGCACAAATAAGACGAACAAAAGGCAAATATCTTACATTAGGAGCCTCTCGGTCTTTTGGTTTAAGGAGAAGGATTTTTTTCTTGCCAGAGTCAGCAGCAAAAGTAATTCCAGTTACAGGGCCATCAATGCCACATACTGCAATGCAACTTATTATTAAGCAAAAGTATGGGGAAAGGAAATAAAATGAAAAAAAGAATAACTAAGAACCAAAACAACCTGGCATTCTAAGGTATTTAATCTATCACCAACTTCCAGTCAAATGAAGAAATTCCAACCAAAGTCCAGAGAGAATAAACCATCAATTTAAACATGTATATATATATATATATATATATATATATGTGCACACACGATCAAAACTGAGTGCAAATAGAATGAAAAGGGGCCCCTGCACTTATTCTAGTATAATAAATGATTATAAGAAAACAAAAGGTCAGGCATTATTCACACCTTCACCAAGCAGCATCAAATATAGAGATCAGTTGTATTCTAAAGCATGAACTCAGGTTGACCTAAAGCTCTCCATCATGGGGGCTTTTAATGTATACCTCTTTTATGGCACTATACATAACTTGCTGCAGCATATAAGGGTATATAATGTCCCTGATCTCCAAGTAACAACAGAAGGGTCATCACAGCTAACTTAAATGCAGAATAACAGGTGGCATTGGCATGATAGGTAAATAGTACAAAAGTCTTTTTTAGAAACATATTCAAATAGCTTTGCAATAAAACTCATTCATGACAACAGGCTAACCTTTCAGGTTAACCATTCAATTAGACAGCATGAGTCATTTTTATGTGCGAAAAACTATCAATAACTAGGTTTTCTCACTAGAACTGTATCTAGCAAATATTCACAAAGATAACACCAACAAGCCGGTATAAATGCTGACAAATCTCTATGTGGATCATAAACTCTGCTAAGACTGTTTAAACCCTCACCAGTTCCATTCTCTCTTATTTCTTTTGAGACAGAAGTCACTGATTGATCCTCTTGCTTGGATGCTACAAAAAAATTGGACTTTTTTGCACCTTTTGCGCTGTCTTTTTGAATATACTGCCAATCAAACAAGTTTCATCATGTGAGAAAATAACATAATATACCCCTTCAAAAATTGGACATGCACACAGAGTAACACAAGATCATTGGGAAGGATCATTGAAAATTGCTTTATATGAAAGAGGCAATGGATATAATATCTAAGGATATCAGAACTTCATTCAAAAATTGAACCAATGAATCGAAAAATAATAGAAGGATCCTCCAAGAATTCACCTAAAGATAGCACCCTATAGGCAAGTAGAAGGTATCTCTTGTACAAATAAAACTCCTCTGATTCACCAGTAGGGTGAACTTATAAGAGAAGTCCACAATGCAAGGATCCTATTTTTTGAAAGCACCTAAAGACTTATATCCATGTGCAAAATGCCATATGCTCAAATATCCAGCAATAAAATACATAAGAAAGCTATTGACTTAGATACCTTTTTCTTCTCAGAGCCCTTGCTACTTGATCGAGGCTTGCCTGTAGATGCAGCAGCCATTTTTCTGCCAACCTTTCTTATAGTTATTGACCCCTGTCATCAAAACAAACTAAAACATGATCACAGAAGGACTAATTAATTCATTTTCATTTTTTTTCATTTTTTCTGGGCCACAATTTAAACATAAGGATCCCAAGGAAATAGTGACCCATGGAAGCACTACTTAACATATTAGAGTGCAGCATGTGTGACAGACATTTCGTGGACAACTCAAGTCAAATTGAATAATAATAATAATAATTCAAATGGAAATTTAAAAGGAAACCATGCAACTACCGTCAGCAATATGCCCATGATCCATCATATTTTAATAAAGTTGGATCACACAGATGCAAGCTCAGTGAGCTAAAAATAACAAGATAAGTAAATGCAAAACTGAAAGCACGATGACTTAAGGCCATATAAACAGGGGAAAGACCAACATCGTGATATAAAATGCATATTTTCCAAGGTAAAGTACCTGAGAACTCTTGGCAGCCCGCTTCTGTCGCACAAATTCCATTAGTGGTGTAACAACAGGACTTTCCTTTGGAGCACCTAAAAAAGAATAAAGCGGGACCAATCACATTTGTATTAGGGTGGCAAAAACTCATAACTGGAGTTCAGAATTTTGTGTTCCTTATATCATAACTAACCAGATAGCTCAGCTTCTTTCCTCTCCAACTGAATCTCAGCACTAGGAAGATTCTCAACAGGTTTTGCAATCAATTTGAGAAATTCCAGATAATCAGGATCTAGTTTCATAACAGAAAAAGAAGATTTAGCACAGATAACAAGCTATAACTGACACTTCAATGTTAGTGCTAAAAGCTTCCATTAAATAATACGCCTAACACTGAACTCCTTTTTTCAAAGAAAAAAGCACCTTTGAAAATGGTCCCTTCACGACCATCCTTTTTAGTGCTAGACTTTGGTACACGCTGTGAAGGAGCATATTCAACAATGGCCTTAAATTGAGTACCTGAAATAAGGGGAATCAAAATAATCAATTAGGATAGAAGGACCAACGGGTAAATTAAACTCGGAGAAAAAGAAAACATTATAACAATCAAATTGAACAAATGCAGACAACAGTTGTATTTCACATATTTAGAAAGAAAACAATCTTATAATCTGTCCTCTAAAACAAGAAAAATGTGTCAGAAGTTTATAAGAGTAATAAAGAATCAGATATTTAACTGTAACTTACCCTTCTCATTAACAAATACATGTCCGTCAAAGAACTCAGCAAACTCAAAAACATCTTCTGCTCTCTTGAAGTTTATGTAGGCTCGAGAGTAGCTCTGCTGCTTATGGCTGCAAAGTGAGGGAAAAAAAAGATCCTAAGGATCGAAAGATCAAGTATAAGGAAAATATAAATAAATAAAAGCATGTTCAAAAGAAGTTATCAAAAGAGCATTCAAAACATCTTCATTTTCAATAACTTTCTATCATATCTTAGTTAAATCACATGTTATTTCACAAGCCTTCTAATATGCCTAGCATTTACAGAACTGCAAATTATGATACTTTCTTTTAATTCCATGCAGTCCTCCATCAAGCAAAGATGCAAAAAATCATTAAGAGAACCATATTCCTGGCAAAACAAATACATTAAAAAAACAAAACCTTGGCTCTCAAATTAGTTTCAAATTTTACTTTCAGTTATTCCAACCTACCTTTTTTACCACCCAGCAGCTAAAGAACAAGAATTTCTAAACCCCGTTCATAAGAATAGATAAGAAATTCAACAGTGCAATCACAAATTCTCCTAATTAAAGGGATATTCGAAATTTGGGGGATTAAAAGTTAGAAACCCTAACCTGGACTTGCCGAGACGGAAGGAGAACCAATTGTAACGATCGGAGAAACGTTCGTCGATGTGAGAAAAGAAGAACGATTGGGTAACTGACGGCGGCAGATGCCTTACCACCACTTTCGTTTTAAGCAGCGGCTCCTTCATCTCGATTTTCTCTCTTCCCTCAAATTCTTCGTTAGGGATTCAATTTTCCAGTTTCGTAAAGAGTTCCTTGTTTTCTCTTTTTCCAAGGATGTATTTTTCTTTTCCTTTTTATAATTTATATTTAATATTCTCTAATTAGTTGTATTTTTATTACTATTAAAATACTAAAACTAATACAAATGATTTATAGATAATCTCTACTAATATATAGTAACATTTATCTAATTCTCTAATAATAATGGTTAAAATTACATTTCTAACTAATGAATTATTTTAATAGTTTTTTGAATTGTTTATTCCATTAGATTTGGATGTATCTGTGAGAGTGTAATATGTTACCATTACGATTAAAACGAAGAAAAATCCTATATTCTTTTTACGGTGTCTTCTTTATTTCTTAATATTAAAAAATAAATTATAAAATTTAATCCTTAAATTATGAGCTCTAAATCATAAATTTAAATTTTTAGTATGGATCATAAATAAGCATAGACGAAACTATGTGGGGTAGGAAATGGCAATTGCCCCCTTCAAAGAATTTCTTTTTTCATCTTTATATTTTATATATTTTTTTAAAATAGGTTTATTTATTAATTTACCCGCCACTTTCAAATATTTATAGTTTGTTCTCTTAACCTCAAATTTTAACCCGTTCCCGCAAATAAATATAGCAAAAAGAGTAGAGAATTTATATTTGAAGTATTATAGACACCAAGTGACGTTTTATTTAAGAAATTTAAAAATAGTCACTAACATTTTTTTTGTTAAAGTTATATTCTTATTATATACATTGACGTTCAGGGCCAGAGTCAGAAATTTTTCTAAGGACTGTCATTTTTTAACGGTATTTAAAAGTGGTTAATTATTTATAAAGATGTGTCATTTTATTTATAAATGAGTATCAATTATATTTTTTAATTTTTTCATATATAAATTATATAGAAAAATACGATTTCCAAAAAATTTTGGACTGTCTGATGACACCCCAATGACGTTAGTGGCTCCACCCATGTCGACGTCGACTAACAAAATTAATTTTATCGATACTTTTATAGTTTTAACCAAAAAAAACCAATCTAATCAAAATAGAATCAATCCATTGAGTCGATTTCAATCTAACTTAATATTTTCATTTTAATTAACATGCTGAGATTTAAATTGCGGTCCGTGATCATTATAACGACCGTTATATAGTTGTTTTAAGACCGTCTAAAAATACGATACTCGCAATCGTTATGTGTGCAATAACATGTTTTACTCGAGAAATACAAGACTGCAATAAACTATAACAACATCTGTTATGTTCGTAATAAACACAATACAATAAAAAACACGAACATAACCACAATTTAAATCCAAAACTTCCACTCTCCTCTCCTCTAAATATGACTAACATGAGATGATTTCTTCAGCCGAGTTGGGCCTAAAATTGGGCTGAAAGTCTTGAATTATAGTAGGCATTGCATAAGGCGGACTACGTTGAACCTGGACGCAAAACCCGTCTAAATTACCTTCCACAGTTGTTCCAAAACCACTACCACAACCACAGTTGTTCCGTGTACTCCACGCTCCCTCCCCATTAAATCGAAATTATCTAGAAAATGAAAAAAAAAAAAAACACTCAAGCTTTTCAGCTATGGCAGCTCAAGCGACTCAGTACTTCATCGAAACTCAACTCGCCAATCACCAAAAGCACTACGAGTCCTTCACTTTCCCTACGATTCTATCTCCGAACCCTAAATCAAGCCCTTCTTCTAACTCACTCTCTAAATTCACCAAAGAAATCGAATCTCAAAAACCTTTTCTCGACTCTTTGCTGCACAAATCCGGAGCTTTGCTCTTCAGGGGATTTCCGGTGAAAACGGCGAAAGACTTCAACGACGTCGTCGAGGCTTTCGGCTTCGAAGAGTTGCCGTACGTCGGCGGCGCTGCTCCTCGGACTAACGTCGTCGGCCGTGTTTTTACCGCGAATGAATCGCCGCCTGATCAAAAGATACCTTTTCATCATGAGATGGCTCAGGTAATTTCTTAGCTGACGGGAAATCATTAGAGAATTACGGATTTAGTCCCTAAACCACACACTGTTTTTCATATTAGTCCTTACGCCTTTTTTCCTCAACATTACTTCTTGAATTTGATCATTTTATCGTAACGACATGTCGCATTACCACAACAACTAAAATCCCAAGTTGAGGGATTTATGTAGATAAAAACATTCAAAGATTAAGCTAGAAAAAATTATCATATTTAGGGACCAAAAGTTAATTTATCCTTTTTATATTTATTGAACTTTCGAATTCTATACAATTAGATTAAAAAAAACATCTTACGATATAATTTATAATCATTAACATATACTTATATAAATGTTCGAAGATGTTCGAATTACGATATTGTGAATTGAATAAACTGAGTTTGAATAAGTTCGAATGTAATCATATTGTGACCTTAACAGACAAATTATGAATCCATGTTAGAATGGTATCAACTTGAAATCAATGTTAAATTTTTACATTTGATTTTTTACAGGTCCCTGAATTTCCATCAAAATTGTTCTTTTTCTGTGAAATAGAGCCAGAGTCTGGGGGAGAAACCCCCATAGTTCTAAGCCACATTGTGTATGAGAAAATGAAAGAGAAATACCCAGAATTTGTGGGTCGATTGGAGGAGCATGGACTGATATACACGAGGGTATTAGGCGAGGACGATGATCCTTCATCTCCCATCGGCCGTGGGTGGAAATCGACATTCTTGACATCCGACAAGACTGTGGCCGAGGAAAGGTTAGCGCTTTCATTGTGTTTATCGTGATTGTAAACATAATTAATTCTGTTATCAAGATAACAAACATTGTGATTCATGTGTAAAACATACTTGTCAAGGTTGTGAACATGGTTAATATCATTAGGTGTGGATCGAGGGGTATTGAGGGACAATCATATTCCTGAAAATTTTAAATTTTCATAAAAAATTTAATTTAGTATTTTTAAATTTCTAATACAAGTTACTAAAAGTTTATATTTCGACGTAAAATCGTCCGTCCGTCCCTGCATGTTATTGATTTAATTGAGCTACGTGACTATCAATATTATGCCGACTAAAATTTGTCTCAATTTAACTATTAATTTAAATCTGACATGAAACATATTTAAGTAAATTGCATTTATGTGTATTTGAGTCCAACCTAATGAATAAGTTGATAAAAAGATTTGATTGATATGATGATAATGCTTTGAGAATTCAATTATATATATATATAGGATTAATATCTATACACTGGCCGCGGTGAAACTGGAAGTTTTTACAAGCGTCTTAGTTTTAGGGTATAGAGAGTTAGTTTAGAGTATAGAGTTTAGGTGTAGGGGTTTAGAATTTAGGGATAGTTGTTTCAATTTAAGGTTTAGGGTTACAATTTAGGGTTTATAGGTTAGGGTTTAGTTTTTAGGGTAATATGGTAAGGATTTAGGTTTTAACCTATAAACTCTAAATTATAATCTTAAACTTTAAATTGAAACAACTATCCCTAAATTTTAACCCCTACACCTAAACCATGTACCCTAAACTATGTATAGAATATTTATCCATATATATATATATATATATATATATATGTTTGAGACTAGAAAGTACGAGGTAAATTATTCGAAGACATGTTGTGTAGTCTTTAGACTAATCTTTTTATTTTAGGGTTTAGGGGTTAGAGTTTATGAGTTTAATTTGTAGGGTTAAAATTTAGACTTTAAAGTTGTAGTAATAGATATTAAGATTTTTTTTTCAATTAGATTTGTGTCAAAATTTTAAATTATAAAACTTGTTGCAGGGCTGCAAAGCTAGGGATGAAGCTGGAATGGATAGGAGATGGAGTGAAATCAATAATGGGACCGATTCCGGCCATTAAATATGACAAATCAAGGCAACGCAAAATCTGGTTCAACAGCATGGTGGCAGCGTATACCGGATGGGAAGATGCGAGAAACGACCCGGTGAAAGCAGTCACTTTTGGGGACGGCCAACCATTGCCGTCCGATATCATCTACGATTGCCTCAAAATCCTTGAAGACGTCCGATATCATCTACGATTGCCTCAAAATCCTTGAAGACGAATGCGTTGCCATCCCTTGGAAGAAAGGAGATGTTCTGTTGATTGATAATTGGGCCATTCTTCATTCCCGACGCCCGTTCAACCCGCCTCGACGTGTGCTGGCTTCACTCTGCAAGTAAGACTGTGGAAACCGATCTTGCTGCATTTCTACTTGTTTATTTGCGTATTGTGTGTATATAACAGGTACGATCACAATCAGTTAGGATGATTGTCTATAATAATAAAATGTTGAAAAAAAATGTTTGATTCGTAAGTTATTCGAGTTAGACTATTAAGCTTGTTTCATTCATTATTCCGATATGATGACCGATCGATTCCATCGATGTTTTCAACCGTAAATAATGAAATCCAAATCCAATCCATTTATTAAACAGGCTTAGTTTTCCTTTTTGCCCAAGCTTTGTATTCCTCTGGGAATGGTGGGGAACTGAGTAGGCAAATACAGTGCCTACAAAAAATGGTTCCCACTCTCCCCATGCAACAGATAAATACTACTAGGCCGTACGTTCTCATGAACATTTTTACAAACAGTTAGAAGACACGTAATGCCAAAACACTGTAAGTCTGGATTTAGAAAACTTCAACTTTATCGACGAGGGAGTAATTGGCAAACAATACTCCTCGAGATCCTGTTCTTGCAACTCGGTAATCCGAGTTCAAAACCGAGACGGCTAATTAAAAATTTCACTGGCTGGTAAAGTTAGAACGTGAAACAAACTTAAGGGGGAAAAGTATAAGGAGATAGCTGTGGGGGTGTAGCTGCTCTGGTTGTTGTTGCCATCGTAAAATCTATCTCCGGCTAAGTTCACGGTGCACTCATTTTGCATGAAACTTTCTGCTAACGGACTCATAGTTAGGGACTTGTAAGACTGCGAAACAAGAGGGGTAGAGAATCTCATAATCCGGTTGATAATATTCACAAAAAATACTTGGATCAAATAATTCCCGGGAAATCGGATATTTACCATCACCATAAGAAGCCATGGTTAGAGGCGAGGATATAATCTTCTTAGCCATATTGGTAATATCCTGCAGCGTGACTTCATCCACCATCTTTAAGAACGAATGTATGGATTTCCTGTGAAGAAACGAGATAAAAACTTGTAATATGAAAACAAAATGTGTACTCTTTCCACGAAGAGAAATTATCGTATATGAGGGGTCCTTGGAGGTATAAGTGCCGGACACGGGTATAGTTAGATTTTTTTTCTAAGTTTTTCCATATATTTGAGGGGTCCTTGGAGGTCATATCCCTATACCAAAGTGTTGGACACAGATACTTCACGAAAAATTAAGAGTCCGAACAACATACGCTAATTGCTCAGATTCTTCATTTTCTTCAAGTTGTCCATTTTGACACTCATAATAGAGGCAAATATGATCCTCTAAGGACCATCAAAGTACGTAGAAAAACATAGAAAAAGTTTGACAAACCCGTGTCAGAAACATAAACATATCCGAGTCCGACACTTGGGCCCGACTCCAAGTAACACAGTTTCTTATAGATTTGGTGTAGGTGATCATGCAGGAATATAATGGGATACGAAAGGAAGGCATCGGAGTTAGAAGTCAGTTAACTCACCTTTCTCCATAAGTCAAAATCTGCCTTCCGATGTCTTCAGCCACAATCATCTGAAAAATACAACAGACTGAATATTACAAGTTTTTTAACAGAACAAAGAAAAAAACTAAGCAATAACAAGAAAATGATTAGTAAAGAAAGTAAGTAATAAATGAAAATTGCCATAATAATTCACAAGAGCATACTCTAGATTCTAGATTCATCAGTACTGCTGATTTTGTAGTCTCTTGAGCTCGTTTTATCATTAGCCGAGAAACCGATCCTTCTGTTGCCAACAAAAGTAATTCTTCTGCTGCTATGTCGACTGCTTTTGACACGAAATCAGAGCTCTGGCACGAAAGTTAAGAAAATTCAGCTCTTTGAAAGTACAAATCGAGGTAAGCTAGGTATTGAAAAATCCGATTCATTTTTTTATAGGAAAGGAGGCCTCGTTAAAAACCCCTTCGTACCCCACAAGTTACAAAGGTAACCCATCAGGCATTGGAAGGGGAAAAGAGTGCCTCAAGAATAAATCAAATGGCCCATGCAGGTCTCGAATAATATTAAGGCATTACCGAAAATATTAAGGCATAACAAGCTTATAGGTTGCCATAAAAGAACCGCCGAAATGCACATCTACACATACATGCTTACATGCCACTACAATTGTTTTGCACAAATAAACAGTAAAGAAGAGTACATAATGATAGCCTTACCGTGCTGCCATATATGCCAAACAATCCTGTGTTATTGAAGATGCTGTTGAACGCAGAAAAAGAATGGATCTCTTGATACTCATTCAATACACGGAGATCTGTTTCCAAACATAATGGAGAAAAAGAAAAGTAAGCAAGTACTGAATGCATGAAACAAATTCGGGAAATAATACATGCAAGATCGTTACAAAACAAATTGTATGACAAATGACTTCAGCACCTCAGCTGAAATCTAATGAATATTGTGGTTATAGGTATGTGCTTGACTCGGACTCATGTCTCTGTGTACGTGTTCAATATGAGTACTTTAAGAAAAATGAAGGCTCGGAGCAACATAGGGGTTGCATGCTAGATAAAAGCAAAACTTACATAGCCGAGAGTGCATCCCTTTCCCGGGACCCCCAGCTGAAAATGAGCCACCTCCTCCCATAAGCATCTGCATGTCAATCAGAATCATTAATACCATTCAAGCAGGAACCATATAAAATGGTAAAAGAAACTAAATATGTTGAAGATATTTTCAGAAAACATATCCGTCTGACCCGAAAGATTCACAGTAATTCTTAATTGATGAAAAAGGGAACACGTGATTTTAACAACATTAAACAATAAATGAAGCAAAGTTCAAAATCTGGCACCTGCATTACAGTCAAAGTGACAGAGTCTTTCTCGTTTTTCCAGCCACCGGGTACCTCAAAAGCAAGAGCAAAATGGGTACTCTGCAATTTACAACCAAAACAATCAATCTACAACAAGAAGAAATCTTGAAGTTTGAAAAATAATTTCTTTTTCTCTTTCCTTATTTTATTTATATCAGATTAATGGCAAAACGTACCGGTGAATCACCTCCTCGACGAAAATCACCACCAACATAAAGTGATTTTGGCTCTTTCGGTTGGGGTCCGGCTGGGAGGTCGGAAAGAAGTGGCTCAGCAATCTGAAGAAGCTCTTCATTTTCAATGCCAGATGCTGCCAGGACAATTCTGTTCCCCTTATAGTTCTCCTGAACCCCTCAAACAAAACCACCATTCAGAAAAATAAACACGGGAAGAAACTCGGAAACACCATCAATCACACAAAAGTCACATGTTCGAAGTACTATAAACTAAAAAGAATCATCTATATATGTAAATGAACATGCAAGGACGTGGACAGAATATAAAGATTCTTACAGTAACGAATTCTTCCAAAATGCCACTGTCCAATCTGGTTATTGCTGATTCAGAAGCCAAGAGAGGATTGGCCAGTGCACCAGAGTAACCAGCAGAGTGAACTGCCTCCAAAATTAAGCGCTCAGGGTTATTCGAAACTTCATCCAATTCAGCTTTCATCTTTTGCAACTGTTCAAGAATGTGGTACATATTGGAAACTCGAAATAAGGGCAAAGAACCCGACAAAGTGAAAAGGGACAAAATCTGAGCATATTATCAATGACCAAAGCATCGAGTCCTCATTCTCCCAAAGCTGTCCTACATATGTATGGATGCTAAGCCAAGAAATCTACATATATCAGCATTGAACTTTACTTGTTCTACGAACTGTAAAGCTAATTGATAAGAAGTGCACAATGATACGGAAAATTAGTCAATGATACTTACTCTAATTAAGATAAGCTAAGATTAATAGGGTTCTTCTTCTACAACTGTCGATTTCGAAAAAGGTTTACAAAAAATTACCTCTTCATTAACTTCCCAATCCAAAAAAGCGGGGTTCCGCACACAGTCAATAAGCAATTCCACCATTTCAGGAACATAGGTCTTAAGGGCATCAAAGGTGTATGCCATGCACTCCCTAGAGGCCGAGGCCGATGTGTTGCCTCCAATTGCCTCAACTTCCCTAACAACGCGCAAGTGGCTGCGGTTTGCAGTGCTCTTGAATGCCATTCGCTCCAGCAAGTGGGAGGCACCGGATGATATCGGTGTTTCATAAATGGAACCACAATTAACGAATAAGCCAATGGAGGCAGAAGGAGTCTGATAAAACAAACAAAGATCAACACTAAACCATAACCAATTAAACAAACAAATGGATATAACAGTTCAATTGAAGAGACCAAATTTCCAATACCGGTAAATGCTCCGAGGCTATTCTCACACCATTGGAGAGGGTTTTAACCTTAGTTTCACTGGGTGCAACATAATCAGGTAATGGGGGTGGAAGGGAAACACCGTCTAATGGTGTATCCAAAGGTGCAACAGCAGTTGATGTAGCATATCGAGAAGCTGCCAAATTACCGGTGCGGCCCTATTCATAAATGTCCAAAAAGCATTTCTCTGTAAGTGACTAGTGACTACATTGAACACCAATCCATCCAACAGCTGAATTTTAACCAACAAGCCCCATCAAGTGAAGCAAAACGTAATCGAACCAGCCATTTAAATTAGGGGTGTCCATGGTTAAACATTGTAATATCGAATTGATGAAGCATCACACATGACATTGTATATAACAAGCACAGTTATTTAGTTGAAGGACAACAAAAAAAGTATGCAATAAAATAAAATAAAGGGATATAGCAATAGCATAGCTTCCATTGTTTCTTTCAAATCTAAAACTCTTCGTAAGGGAAATGGGCTAAATTCAGCTTTTGGGGGACTATAATTGCTCATTCAAAAATTGCAAACTATTTTTCCTATTTTCCCATCAAAACCAAATACCATTATCAGTAAACAATCATATCACATAAGGAACATAAACAGAAAACAACAATAACCATTTAATTTCATAAAATGATAATGAAAGGAAATAAAAAATGTGATTTTTGGGTCTGGAAATTAAAACCCATGTGACAAAAACCACGGACTTGTTCTGGGTCTTCTTCTTTCATATTGATTTCCCTTATTTTCTCGAGAAACAAGCAGAAAATACATAGATTTTTGGGTGTTAAAAAAACTGACCTTAAGAGCCCTGAAACGAGAAAGAGCAGCTCGATACATGGTGTCTGATTTTGGTGGATTTTAAGGTTGTGGGAACTGGTTTCACTGTCTGTAACAGTGTTGTATTATTTGTTTTGAAGGGAAAATGACGAAAGCTCCTACAAAGTGTGTATTGAAGGAGAACAGAGCGAAAAAGACGTTTCCGTTCCGTTTTTAAAGGGTTGAGAGGAAAAGATCTCTGCTTTCCCCGTTTATTTTCGGTAGGGTTTAATTCTCCACCGATTTGTCTAGCAAAAGAAAAAACAATAAAATAAATATAATAATATTTATTAAAAATAAATTAATTAAAATATATTATTACGTATTTTCTTTAGTTAGTTGTTGTTTGATTTTATATTTTTTATTATACTTTTGTATTATAAGAATATTTATTGATTATTTGAATTAATCTAATTTTAGGCACTCTTTTCCTTTCTTCCGATATTAAATTTCGTTTCAATGTTGGTGTAAAATTAACTTTTAATGAGGCTACATCTTTTATAAAAAAATTATAGTAAAATTGTTTATTTCGAGTCGAGTCGAGTCGAGTTAAGCTCGACGAGCTCTGATCCCTTGTCGAGCATTATAATATTGTTTTTGAACTGAGTTCGAGCCTAAAATTTCATGTTCGACGAGCCTCGAACTCGGCCCGACTCGAGTTCTACTCGACTTGCTATCACCTCTAGATGATGACGCCGGCAAATGACGAATGGGTGGATGAAGCCGATAGGGGTGATAACGAGCCAAGTTGAGCCCGAGCCTGGCCAGGTTTGGCTCGACTCGAAAAAAATGTAATTAGGCTCGGGCTCGAGGCTCGCCGAGCTCGGCTCGAAAATAATATTATTGGGCTCAGCTCGGCTCGGGCTCATCAGGCTTGCTGGGATCAAAATGAAAACTTTTACTATAGGTTTTTTTTTTATAAAAGATTCGTTAAAAAATTCCTTTCATAACCAACACTGAAACGAAATTCAATGACCGGAAAGAGGGGAAAAAGTGCCAAAAATTATATTAATCTAAATAACCAATAAATATTCTTATAATACAAACACATAATTAAAAAAATACAAAATCAAACAACAATCAACTTAAGAAAATGCCTAATTTATTTTAGTTAATTTACTTTTAGTAGATTTTTCCTAATCTATTTTATTGTTTTTCTTTTGCTAAATATATTACTTTTAGTGCATATGTAGATTCCGAGCCTGTTCACGAGCTTTTCGAACCGAACCTGGATAGGCTTAGCTCGTCTCGACTTGTTAAAGTTTCGAGCTGAGCCTTAACCTAAGTTAAACTTATTCAAACTAAACGTTGACCGAACCGAGCCCGAGTAACTCACGAGCCAGTCAGGCTCATTATCACCGCTAGAAGCCAACGAATAGCTAAGTGAGACTAATAAAGGTGAAGGTGGTATGTAAACTCATACTAAAATATTAGTAAAATAATTTAAAATTATTAAAATCTGTCAGAAAAAAGTTAGAAAATAAATTAATCGTTTTAATAGATAAATGAGTAAAATAAGTAAAAACACAAAGTTTAGTGATGATTCATGTAATATAACCTTATATTTAATCCAATATGATCGTGTATCGTAATTGGAGGAAAAACAAAACCCAGCTCAGGATTCTGTCTTTTGTCAAACGCAAATTTGTTCAAACATCGCAGTCAAACATGTAATGAAGACGGAACAAAAACCAACATTATTAGCATTTCTTTTTGTTCGAACACCCAAATATTAATTTATTCAATATAATAATATCATATATTTCATATGCAAACTCAAACAATTATTGTATAACTCTGTTTTGATCCACAAACAGCAATATCAAAAGTAGAAGAAGTTTTGAAACAAAACAAGTCTTTCTTCTTCTTCTTCGTTTTTGTTTTCGATGTTTTCGAGGATTCTTCCTTTAATAGTAAGTTCTCTGTTTCTCTTACGAAACTGGGTTTTTATTATTTTTCTTGTTTCTTACTTCAATTTGTTTTTGTAAACTTTCTGGGTTTGAATCTGAGCTTGTTTTTGACTATGTAGATGGAGGATGACGATGAACTCGCGTTATTTGGATTCGTAAATGCTTTTGATCGAAATTAAATCCAATTTGTTTAGTTGAAATGTTTAAAGAAAAGAGAGATTCAAATCCCCTTTTGGTGAAATTTGGAGTTGCTGCTGTTGCTGTTTCTTTTGCTGGGTTTCTGTATTCTCGGCTTAGAACCCTAATTCGAGTTTTAGGTGCGGACATAACGGCTGCTATTACGATATCTATATGTTGTATTAAGATAACGATTATAGACTTTGTTTTGATTATGCAGATAAGTGCGGCGAGGCTGATTCCGGTGAGAACGATCGGAGTAAAGATGAATTTCGAGCCCTAAGGATATCCCCAACTTCGGACCCGGTAAGTTGTTGAAGTCTTGAAGATGAATCTCAGATAGTTTAGATGATTACTGCTAGAACTTTTAGTGTTATAAATGATTAGGGCACTGGGTTTGATCCGGCACAGTATGATGTCGGTTTCGGTTTCGGGGTTCGATTTTATGCTTGTGGTGATTCAATTTTCCGATATATGATCTTTCGGTTTCTCTCCGGCAGGAGGAAGTATCGAAGCAACGAAGCACTGAGAATGACTGTGATGTGTTTTTCTTAACACAGTTTAATGATCTTATTGAGGAATTCGACTTTTCCAACCTCGTTGGAGCTTCTCCGGAGAAGGAAATGGAAATACCAAAGTCGGATCTCGATGCTTCGAGAATGTTTAAAAGTCTGGAAAATGATGATTATGAGCAAGAGATCGAGTACTTACGAAATACGGTAAGAGTGCTTAGGGAGAAGGTGCAGAATCTGGAGGTCCAGCTGCTGGAATACTATGGCCTTAAAGAGCAAGAAACAGCTGTTTCGGAGCTTCGAAACCGGTTGAAGATAAACAATATGGAGGCTGAACTTTTCCGTCTCAAGATCGAGTCCTTGCAGTCGGAAAAGCAACGATTAGAGGGCCAAGTCGCTGATCATGCAAAAGTCGTTGCCGAGCTTCAAAGTGCAAGATCTAAAATCAAGGTGCTTGAGGAGAAACTTCGGCATGAGGCTGAGATGAATAAAGAGCAGATCCTAAACCTTCAAAAGAGGGTTGCTAGGTTGCAAGAGCAAGAGCTCGAGGCTCCGGAAAATAACCGGGATATCGAATCGAAGTTACAAAGGCTAAAGGTTTTGGAATGTGAGGTAGAAGAGTTGAGGGAATCGAATACAAGATTGCAGATAGAAAATTCCGAACTGGTTCGGAAGTTGGAATCAACCCAAATCCTTGCAAATTCTGATTTGGAGGATTCAAAGGTAGTTTAAATTCATTTCTGGTGAATCCTGTTCCTTTACATTGTTTCTAATATTGTCATTATCGGATTTGTTTTTCCGGTTGCAGAAGAAAGCAATCGATGAAACGAACAACCGCTTGAGGCAAGAAAATGAAGACTTGACAAAGCAAATCGAGCAGCTGCAATCAAATAGATGTTCTGATATCGAGGAATTGGTGAATCTCCGTTGGATCAATTCTTGTTTACGGCACGAGCTGAGGAATTATCGACCCCCTACCGGTGAAACTGATGCTAGAGATTTAAGCAAAAGCTTTAGTCCGAAATCGGAGGAGAATACCAAAAAACTAATACTTGAATATGCGCATACTGAAGGAATGTGGCATAAAGGGATGGATAGCATGGACTTTGATTTTGATCAATGGTCTTCTTCCCAAGCTTCTGAAACTCGAGAACTCGATGATTCTTCGATTGAGAATTCATCTGCTACGAAATCAACCAATTCAGGTAAAAAGAAGTTTTTCAAGAATCTACGTAGACTAATCCGGCGAAAAGATGGTAAGCATTCGAACCAGGGTTCGTCAACAAGCAAAACCGATCATCCTGATATTGATGATCCTTCGTCTTGGAGTTCGAGCACAGCAAATGATTCTGTAACGATGCTACGAAGCCAGAGTGAGAGGGCTGCAACTCCGTCCCAGACCTCGTCCGGAACGTCTTCAGATGTACTGAGATGGAGAAGTTTGAATGATGAACATATCACAGATGTAGAGAAGATTCGCAGCGAGCTGAGTTCTTACGGATATAAAAGATTCATATTGGGCAAGGATGACGACGACGACGGTTCAAACTTTCCTCTCGAACCCGAACACTTAAACGACTCGAACTCCCTGTGGAAATCCGAATCGGTGAAGCTTGCAGAAATTTTCGAAGGACTACGAACAGTAAAGATTCACAAGAAATCAGCAAGCATCATATGAAATCTTAGTTCAAAACATAGTCCAAATGTAACATAGCCTCACACGGTCACAAATCTAAATAGAAACATCTTTTTTTTGTTGGAAAATATTAAAAATGTGTTTTTTTATGAGTATAGAAACATATTATTTTGGAAAATATTAAAAATGTTTTTTTAAGAGTATATGTTTATCAATTATATACGACACATCTCCGAGCATGAATAAAGAGATAGGACTCTACAAAACCTCCAAAATACATATGAAAAATATATATATATATAGAACATATTCGCGTCAACTTGAGTTAATTGAACGTTTTAATTTTATCACCAAATTATAATTTATGTTTCATTATAATATTATATAATACACACCAATATTTATATGGCAATTTGTCTTTTTTAATCGTTTTATTAATATGAGCTATAATTAACATGTTATGATAATTTGGGATGAATAGACCAATTTAGAATAATAGTTATAATTTGAGTATAAAATTAAAACATTTAACGTTTGATGACCAATTTAAAATAAGAGTCATAATTTGAGAATAAACTTAAAATATTTAAAAATTTAGAGATAATTTAAAATGATAACCGTGATTTAGAAACCTATGGTGCAATTGACTTGCATTACAAATAATTCATATTTGAACATAATCTAAATTATAGTAATTGTTTTTTTTAATACAAATTACAATTATTTAAAATTAATTTAAATTATAAATTTAAATAACTAATTTCATTTATCTTAATTTAATATATATATATATATGAAAATTAATTGTTTTCTTATTAATTTGACATAATATTATTTTCTAAAATTTAAGTGTTGAAATGGTTTTAAATTTTATTTTATAAATAATTTAAATAATACTCACAATCTAGTTTTGTTTGATCATTTCTTGAGGGAAAAAAGAAAGATTTTTCAGAGATTTTGAGAAACTAACAATGGAGGCGTCACCTCAGGTACTTGAAATCAACTTAATCTCAGCACAAGGGCTTAATCGTCAAACGAAAACCTACGCCATTGCTTGGGTCGATCCATCGACGAAGCTCCGGACTCGGATCGATCGTATCGGCGGCGAAAACCCGACCTGGAACGACAAATTCCTCTTCAAAGTCTCGCCCGATTTCCTTTCCCGCGTAACCTCCGCCGTCTCCGTCGAGATTTACGCCGTCGGTTTCTTCCGAGACAAGCTCATCGGCACCGTTCGTATCCTCATCAGCAGTGTCCTCCCGACGGCTTTCGCCGCGTTCTTAATCCGCAGTCCTTCAGGCGAATTTTTCGGAACCTTGAACGTCGGCGCAATGGTCGTTAACGGATTCACTGGTTTTCGAGCGCTGAGCAAAGCATCCGCGGTTGATTACCATGATCTAGGCGGAGAAAATCTCGCCGGAAAACAGCTTATAATCCGATCGAAGAACAAATCAAAAGCTACAGTTCGAGACATCCCGGGATCGACCTCTAGTGATTCATCAGTTCATCAATCGGAACTTACTGAGTCCTTAACTTCGCCATCATTGAAAGTTTTGAAACTCAAGAAGAAGAAGAAGAAACTATTGATCAATCTCAGGCAAGCAACAATCTGGAAATACCCCATGAAATTACTGAGGTGAACGACTGTCTGAGTTGTGGAAAAGTGATTGGTCTAATTTCGGTTTTGGTCTCTATTATGTAATAATTTGTGATCTAGTCCATATAATTTAAGTTGGCACAATATCAAATCAGAAGTGATTTTTAATATATGTGTAAAGTTTCTTTTTTACAGAAATCTACGCATTTGGGCTTTAAATATTAAAACTGTTTCAAACCTTAAACCTTACAAATTAAATCATTAAACCCTAAACTAAATACTATTTAATCTCTTAGGGTGCGTTTGGTTCACGGAATGTAAAATTACCTTTAGGAATAAGATTCCCGGAATTTAACATTACTTGACACATTACTGGGAATGTGACATTACCTTGTTTGGTTTATTGTGTAGGATTACTGTGTTTGGCTGGAGGTATATAAGGTTATCTGGAAGTAAAATTTACTAAATTGTCCATATGTTATATTTTCTTTTTAACATGTTAAACTTTCAATATTAACTTAAAAATACATGCACAAAAATTAATATAATTATTTTTGTTACACTATCTAAAATTTTTAAAAATTATATATTTATCATATTTAATATAATTATTATATTAACTATTCTTTAAAAGAACCCAACAAGTGGTCTCAGTGGAAAAATGGATGAAGTTCGTCCTAGAAGACCTGTGTTCAATCACTTTGTATATACTACCTTGTAATCATCTTTAGACTATTAAAAAAACTATTTTATATTTACTTACCCTAGTTATCCTCTATTAAAATATTTTGTAAATTTTTAAATGCTAGAAATTTAATATGTTCAAAATTTTAATTTTTTTTATTACTTGTGACATGTCAAGCAAATTAAAGTATATAATAAAATAAATCTAAAAGTTGTATAACACTGATAAGAATTTATATAATAATTTTAACCTACTAAAATATTTTACAAGGTCATAAACATAAAAATAAGATTAAAAACATCAACTCTAAACTTATTAATTTTTAAGTAATATGTTACCGCAACATATAACTTATAAACATCATAAATATAATATTAATAAAAATACATTAAATATTTGTAACACCATTTAAATATTAAATTAATATTAAATAAAAATATTTAATTAATTTACACCACACACATTTAATCAACTAATTAAATTTTACAAAGGATCTATATGAACAAAATCTATTAATATAGGGGTAATATGGTCCAAAGGGGAGGGAATTAACAAATACCTAAGAAATTCAAGGGAATCACATTCCCACCCTTTAATGAAAAACTGCTATTGTTGGGAATGTAAAATTATCCCTTGGAGGGAATGCTCTCCAACCAAACGTGGGGATGTGATTCCAGAAAAGATCATTCCCCCAGGTAATGATCTTTTCCACGAACCAAACGCCCCCTTAAAACTAGTTGATTTATCTTCTTTATTACATATCCATCGAATATTTAAATTATTTTAATACATACTAGATGTTAAGTACTCAACTTCTTAGTTATTCTATATGAAAATATATATGTATAACTATTCAAAAGAAATATATATATATATATATATATATATATATATTCTATATACATATAAAACACGTTTAAATTAAAATCAATTAGCACCATCACTATAACATTAAAATGTTTACAGTTAAATTCGGAAAAAAATCAAACAAAACAACTCTAATTTTATGAACTCAACTTAACTTAAAAAAATTAAATTATAAAATAAAACTAGTACGTAATTCAATCAGTGATGTGCGTAGGGATTTAAATTGTGATCAAGATCGTGACGTTTTATCACGATTACAGACAATAGCAGACATATTGCAATTACAATAAACTGTTATTTTCTGCAATAACAATTTCAGTCAGTGCCATTATCTTTATATAACAGCCACTATCGCGGTCGCAAACTATTATTTAAATCCATGCTTGTGTGGCATTAAATTGTGGTGAAATGTATAATTAATAAATATTTAGGGTAATGTTCACAAACAATCCCTTTTGTTTGGTGTTTGTTCTAGTTTGGTCACCAGATTTTAAAATAGGTTATTATAGTCCCTTACGTTTATAATTTGTTTTATTTTAGTTATTTTTTCGTCATTCTCTGTTAGAGGAGTAACGACCGGCTGATATGGCAATTTTAAAATTAAAAAAATTTCACGTGTATAATACATGTGTATTATGTTTATACACATGGACTGCACCCTCACATTGCCTATATAATCTCCTTTAATTAACTGAAAAACCCTAAATCATTATAAGAGAAGAAGACAAAATGATTGGGGAACTAACCGTGCAAATGTTTCTGAGAACTCAATTAGAATGATTCAGGATCATTGTTCATCTACAACAACAGCAGCGACAACCACATCACTTTCATCGGACACAACAACAACAGTTTCTGCACTCTTGGAATTTTCTTTAATGGAATCTAGAGAACTCATAGAGAAGAAGTCACCCCGTGTTCCACCACCAATATATGAATACGCTAATATGGATTCGATGGTCCCTCCTGGCTGCATGAAACTTATAAATGAATTGCAGAATGAAGTTCGCAAGATTTCTGCTGAGAGGGAGACATTGAAGCTTGAACTGATGAGTGCTCAAACAATGGTTAGCATTCTCCGATCAAAAATAAATTTACTTAGTGAGGAGAACGAGGAACTAAAGGGGAGAAACCGTGGACCCTGGAATGGTGCACTTGGCTCATGTAGCTATCGCTAAGAGGTTAGAGGCAACATCTAATAGACTTGGTTTGAATCCTAAATCATTTTGTCGTCTTCTCTTGTATTACTTGAACTTCAAGTAATACAAGAGAAGACGATAAAATGGCTTAGGATTCAAATCAAGTCTAATGGCTACATGAGCCAAGTGCACCATTCTAGGGTTTACGGTTTCTCCCTTTTAGCTCTTCATTCTCCTCGCTAAGCAAATCTATTTTTGATCGGAGAATGCTAACCATTGCTTGAGCACTCATCAGTTCAAGCTTCAATGTCTCTCTCTCAGCAGAAATCTTGCGAACCTCATTCTGCAATTCATTTGTAAGTTTCATGCATCCATGAGGGACCATCGAATCCAGATTAGCATTTTCATATATTGGTGGTGGAACACGGGGTGGCTTCTTCTCTATGGGTTCTCTAAATTCCATTAAAGAAAATTCCAAGAGTGCAGAAACTGCTGTTGTTGTGTCCGATGAAGGTGATGCTGTGATTATCGCTGTTATTGTAGATGAACAATGATCCTGAATCATTCTAATTGAGTTCTCAGAAACATTTGCACGATTAGTTCCCCAATCATTTTGTCTTCTTCTCTTGTAATGATTTAAGGTTCTTCAGTCAATTAAAGGAGATTATATGGACAATGTGAGGGTGCAGTCCATATGTATAAACATAATACACGTAGAATTTTTTTAATTTTAAAATTGCCACATCAGCCGGACGTTACTCCTCTAACAAAGAATGACGGAAAAACAACTAAAATAAAACAAATTATAAACGTAAGAGACTATAATAACCTATTTTAAAATCAAGTGACCAAACTAGAACAAACACCAAATGAAAGGGACTATTTGTGAACATTACCCTAAATATTAAAATCTGACGTGAGAATTCAGTCCAATTATTTCAACAACTACCATATAGAAATAGCAAATGTCAAACAATCCGCACAATTAAGTTCATTATTTTAGAATTTCATTCATACGAAAGATGTTTATCCCTATTCTAGATGTGTCGGCATAAATGTAGAAAATAGGAAGGGAAAATAATCAAACTAACGATATTATAATCCGAAAAACAAAGTAGAAACCAGAAAGGACCATGCTGATCACTTCTGTTTTGAAAATCTAATTATATAATCCACCAACAAGCTAACACCATGAAACAAAAGACTATTTCAAAACAATACGATGATAAAAAGTGTCCGAAAGGACACATATTGCAGCACAATGAAATGTAAAACACGGATACTGTAACGCTCACTTCCTGCCGGAGATCTTCAATGCTTGTCGGTTCCTCTTCTTGACACCGGACTTGGCAACCTTCAGACTGCGGTGCACGACACTCAACCTTGCGAGGGCAGCTTTTGTCAAATCAGGCCTGTAATAGTTGTCTGTCACCTGTAATTTCGAATCAAAGAGTATTAGAGCTATGGTGAGACACAAGTTATATAGAAACAGAATTTCAGAAAATAACTGACAAGCAAAATTTATGCAAATGGGGTTTAGAGTAATATAGAAATCTATACCGGAAAGGGTTAACTCGGTATACATATACAATTATGACAGTAGTAGCTACATTAAACACGAAAGATGCACAATTTGGGAGCTCAGAAGCCAACCGTAACAAGAACATTTCATTGAAGAATCCAACAAATGGATCATTCTTATATGTTATAGCTTCATCACAGCAATATTCAGGAACACAATGCTCATAAAATCATCATTCAAGTATGACAGTAGTAGCTACATTAAACACGAAAGATGCACAATTTGGGAGCTCAGAAGCCAAGCGTAACAAGAATATTTCATTGAAGAATCCAACAAATGGATCCTTCTTATATGTTATAGCTTCATCACCGCAAGATTTAGGAACACCATGCTCATAAAATCATCATTCAAGTAAATGATCTAACAAGTCCTAAAAGTTAGATTCAGGACTGAAATTAGCTAAGCAAAAACCTCAAAGGCTTGTAAAGCATGTCTCTTTACCTGGTTTTTGACTGCCTTGACCATCCTGGGGAACTCCTTTTTCATGACGGACTTGTGAAGCAAGCTCGAAGGCTTGTTTTGCTTCTTAGTCTTGGTTGTTGCTAAGAGAACGGACTGGTCTTTGCCCCCGGGTTGAATGGTGACAGTTTTCTTGTTTGCCAAACCTAAAATTACAAAGATACAGGAAAGAGACAAGTCAATGCAATTCAAAGGATCCCGAAAACATTACCAACAAATACGACATACATTGCAGTGCAAACATCGAATTCATAACGAAAATTTCCAGCCTTCTACCATTTTAAAGATAAAAACCACAGCCTCACTTTACAACTCCTATCATTATATAACATTTACCATTTTCCACCTCATTCTACGGGTGTACTAATCACGTTGAGCAGAGCTCGAGGGCTAAAACTCCATTCAAGATTCAAACCTTGAAGCTCAAGATCATTTACATAATAAAAATGAGCTAAATTAGAAAGCAAAATTAATCATTTTCCTCTGGTTAAGGTAAAATGCAAACTTTCATTTCCCTCTAAGAAGCAGCAAACAAAAGAACAATTAACAAACACCCAATATTTCTGTAACAATTTCCTCAAACATTTGCTTATCTAATATGTATGTACATATAAGATGATTTCCAATTGCATTTTACTTGATAAACATCAGCCATAACAACTAAAACATCGATTTTTTTCAAGTAAATCTAAAATCAACATCCTCGAATCAAAGAAATTGAAAATGAAGCTTTGAGATCAATATATATTACCAGAGTGTTTGTATGAGTTGAGATTGTAGAGATTGTTGGGCTCTTTGCTGAATCGAACTCCAGCATTTCCTCTTCCAAATTGCTTCACCAAGAAACAATTGTTCTTCTTCACTACCTCCCAAATCAACTGTCCTGGAACTGTCGCCATTCCTATCTCTTTCCCTGCACCAGATTCAACCAAAATTTAGCAATACAAATATCGTCTAAAACAAATCGAACACAAATCAGAATAAAATATCGGTAGTACTGAGCAATGAATTGGAGAAAGAACCTGCTCGGATTTTAGGGTTTTTGAAGAGATGAACAGATCGGAGAGGTAAAAGAGGAAGACATAAAATGGGGGTTTTTATAGGAGTGGAAAGTAGGGTTTTCTTGAGTTAAATTACCATTGTGTCCTTTCATTTTGTTAGTGGAGTTTCTTTCGAAAGCCCCCAAAACTCACTTTTACAATGAAAGCCCAATCTGATTCAATTGAAATAGACATGTAGTGTTGTCGGACCGGATCAAAATTAAAAAGTTTTTTTTTGAAAGAGAAAATTCAATTCTGTAATTTGTGATTAGATGCATGGACTAGTTTTTTTGGTACAATAATAAGTAAATTGTATTAAAAATAATATAAGATATTACAAATATAACGCATTCAAAAAGAAATATAATAGAAATTAGTCTATCAAAATTTTATAAAAAATTTAAAGGTGCAAAAAAAAAACTTTTATAGAGAGTAGCATACAATCAAAATTCAGAACTCATCTAAGATCTTCTTGCCTCTAATCTAAACGACACGCTTTAGGGGTGAAAGAGATTGGTAAATGAACCAAATTATCAGACATATTGCTCTGCTATGACGCTACCTAGGTCTGATTACATCAGCAAAACAACCATAAAACAATGAGGGATCTATCTTTCTATGACCACCGACAGAATCATAATCAGAGATTAGGGCCGTGAAGATCTCTGTATGAGTACTAAACGTGTGCTAAAATATGCTGAAATCATGTCAAAACGACAAATAAAAAACCTCACAAAAGAACGTGTCACAAAGACAGAGGGAACGCGTACCATAAAGACATATACTTATTAAAAATATGAAAACAAAAAAATAATAAAATCCTAGTGAACGACGACCAATACTAAAATGGTAGAGATTGAGAGTTTAAAGTAAGAATGATCATGAGTCAGGTTGAGTTTTCGGGCGATCTAAAAATTAATACTTTAATCAAATTTAACCCAACATTTCATGATACTCTACCCGACATAAATTTTAGAAAAATTTATAAATCCAATTTGTTCTGACCTCATTTTCATAAAAATTCGATCTGACTTGATCCGAATTTGGGTTTTAATAAAAAATTCAAATTTGTCCGGTTCATCGGGTCGGGTCTAAACTCATCAGGTCCGGGTCAAACCTTCCCTAGTTTAGGGCTAGGAATTTAAATGGTCAAATTTAAATATCAGGGGGGAAGCTGCTACAAGGCTCGTTACTTTTTGCCCAGCCTCACTGACCAAGGCAAATGCAAAAGAAAACCATAGAATTAGAGAGCATTTACTCGAGAGAAGAACTGAGAAGGAATAATGAAGTCGCAGAAAGCTAGATCGGTGGAGGACAAATACACTCAATGGAAGTCTCTGGTGCCTGTCCTCTACGATTGGCTTGCTAATCACAACCTCGTTTGGCCTTCTCTCTCTTGCCGGTCCGTACGATCCTCTCTCTCTCTCTCTAGGGCTTCCAATTTCAGGATTTGATTGATTAATTAGTTTTTTTTGAAGTAATGTGTTTGGTTGCCGAGAAACTGAAGGAAACAGTTAATATGAAACATTGATTCTCATTTGCCTATATATCAAAACGTTTGCTGTTATTTTTGAGTTTTGATTTCTGTTCCTACTTTATGTACTTTCCTTTTGTTATTATTGGCATTAGGAAATGTAATTGTCACGAATATGCAAGTCTTTTTCAATCAAATTCCATTTCCAGCTAGTACTATATCTTGTGTTTTGTTTTGTAATGATAGGTGGGGACCGCAGTTAGAGCAAGCTACTTACAAGAGTCGTCAGCGTCTTTACCTTTCAGAACAGGCAAGTGATTATAGATTTGATTTGGATATCAAATGATTGTAGATTTGAAGCTGGTTATTGAGTCGTTGCCGCTAGTTTAATTCGAGTAAATTGAAGAATTTTAATGTTTATGTGTTGGATTTCTTCTTAATCTTCACGAAGAACATTATTGTGCCTTTAGAAGTTTAATTTGGTATACTTTGTTCTGATTGTGCCTTGAGATTCTTTTTTGTTGATGTTTGATTCATCCTTGTTGTTCAATTTACATATGTCTATCAGACTGATGGAAGTGTTCCAAACACACTTGTGATAGCCAACTGTGAGGTCGTTAAACCTAGGGTTGCTGCTGCCGAGCACATAGCTCAGGTGATGTGTCTTAAACAATACCGCTTCTTCTTTCCTTTTTCATCCAAAATTTTAACCTGATTTTATGTAATTCATTGAGTTTCTGTGGTGCTCTTTGCTTTCTTGATCTCACAGTTCAATGAAGAAGCACGTTCTCCCTTTGTGAAGAAATATAAAACTATTATACACCCTGGAGAGGTATCTGTGGCTTGTATTCTCCACTTGCTTCTAACTCTACTAGTTTATGTTGTATGATAAAAACTAAGTTTCAAATTAAGATGGTTCCCACCTGAGGTACTGAACAACGCACAATTTTTTTTACTGGAATGAAGAAAGATGGATAGAATTGATTTTCTTCCTTGAAAGGACAGGGTTTATTCAAGAAACTTCCGTTAAGTTAATACTTGAAATATTTGATAAAGTGATTTATTTATTCTTCTACTATTTACCAATGCATCCGTTCATTCTCTCAGTGATGAAATTCTCTTGCAATTCAAGTAGAGCTTTGAATGAATTCCTTGGAGTTGTTTAGGATTTATGTTTGTATTTTTGCAGGTGAACAGAATCAGAGAACTTCCACAGGACAGCAAGATAGTTGCAACACACACTGATAGTCCTGATGTAAGAATTTATTATTTCTCATGTTATCCCTTTAGATAAGAGGGAACATTTACTATTTGTTTCTGTTTACGTGAAGTTTATAAGTCATTAATGCTCCACGTGATCTAAACACATTTCAAAATAGGTCCTCATTTGGGATGTAGAGGCTCAGCCTAATCGCCATGCCGTGCTGGGAGCTACTGATTCTCGTCCAGATCTGGTTTGTACCGGAGGGAATTAAGTTTGTGATATTTTTATCAATGCCTTTTCTTTCTCTTAGTTCGTCATAAAAATTGACTATATTTTTGTACTTATTTGTAGAATTTGCATATTTAGGTGTCCAAAAAGAAAACTCTTATCTGCATATTTCATGGTTTATCGCAAATTGTGTAATATTAGCTGTTAACGAACCTTTAGAAAATTAAGACGCAGCATCTTTTCATCTGGTTGTTTTAACTTAAAATCTACTATATTGCAGATATTGACTGGACATCAAGAGAATGCTGAATTTGCTCTTGCTATGTGTCCAACTGAACCCTTTGTCCTATCTGGAGGTTTGCACCATTGTTTTACTTGGAAGGATTTTAGAATGTATAACTTAAATAATACCGATACATTATAATGCTTTACGTGTAGCTATGATTATTCAATTATCACCCGATTGATATAGTAATCATATGTGTAGATGTTTACTTTTCTTACAGTAATTTTCAAAATAAGAACTATATTTAGTGCAAGTACTAGTGCATTGGAAAAATATAATTCTCTATGTATTTCTATGATTATTTTAGTATCACCAAGGGTTAGTCATGAGGAAGTTGTCATTTAATGAAAGAGACTCTGCAAACATGTTAAGGACTTGAAGTGCAGTTTTTTGTGTGGCTATTGAGGCACTCGAATGGTCTATTATAATGATGTGTTGGTTCATTGAGAAACACTACTGCCGTGGGAGATCTTTTATCTTTGTCCAAAGTGGATGGTCAATCCGTCTTATGTCTATTAGTTTTGTTTGATTCTTTTGAATTCCCGAGGCAAATGAAATATAATCACACCTTCTTCAACGTTGGAGTACAAATTTTATCAGCAAATTCCAATTACCTAGGAGAAAGTGGGAAAAGTTGGCTCACCTCATATACTTTAGAGTGTGCTGGCATGCGGTACTCCTGGAAAATTAAATAAACCACTCATTGGTTCATGTGCCGGGAACTTAACTATTTTCCTCTTTTCTCCTTTTTCATGTTGATTTTCCTCTCAAGTAGTCCTGACGGGGAGGTTTTACTTGCAGGCAAGGACAAGCTAGTGGTTTTGTGGAGCATTCATGATCATATCTCTACTCTGGCAAAGGAGCAAGGGCCTGCAAAGTCTCCAGGATCTACCAGCACAAGTACAAAACATGCCTCTAAGGGTGGTGGGAGTAATGAAAACCGTGTTAATGGCCCTTCCATTGGGGCACGAGGTATCTACCAAGGCCATGGAGATACTGTTGAAGATGTACAGTTCTGCCCATCAAGGTAATTGACTTGATTATTTTCATGGTTTGTGTCATTGTTTCTTCATGATTTATACCAGAGTGCTGCATGGTAGGTGTGTCGTTGATGTATTTGGTTTTAATTGATATTAAAGTTTATTCATTTGGGGGTTAGACATTAGTCTCATGAGTATATTCTGAGTGACACAGTGGCAAGTAAACCTTACATCTTTTCCGAATCTTTTTAACAATTCCTTTCTCTGATTTTTGTGGTGTTATTTGGACATCGTCTTTAGTGCTCAGGAATTCTGCAGTGTTGGTGATGATTCTTGTCTTATACTATGGGATGCAAGAGCTGGATCCACTCCAGCAATCAAGGTTCAAATTCTTCTAGTACTATCTTTTTTCTATCCAATTTTGTTTCATGATACGTTTTATAGATACCTATCTACATGCAATAGTTCTTATATATTTCAGGTATGGTGGAGGAAACAAAATATTGAGTTGTCTAGTTAATGTCAATCCTAGTTATCAGAATGACACCTTGTCTTCCTTTGAAGAGAAACTACCAATTTGATATATCCTTGATAGAAATGCCATTCTTTATCATACTTGAGTGGTCAGAAGTTATACCTTAAAATTTGTCCCAATTATTGGGATGAAAAGCCCCTGTTGAGTGTTATGATTACTGTTTTTGTCAAATATGAGTGTAGTAGCCATCATGTTTCCAGTGAAGGTTTCGGACAGTTATGAAGGGGTTTTTTAATGAGGCCTCCCTTTCTTATAAAAAAAAAAAATGTTTCCAGTGAAGGCTGCCCAAAAGATTGAGTTGTCTAGTTAATGTCAGTCCTAGTTATTAGGATGGCACTTTGTCTTCTTTTGAAGAGAAACTCTTTGGTAAGTATCACTGACCAGTGTGCTATAGCCTTGATAGAATTTCATTCTTTATCATGCTTAAATGGTGAAAGGTTATATTCTAAAACTTGTCCCAATTATTGGGAGTGTTATTATTACTTCTTTGTCAAATATGAGTGTAGTAGCCATCAAGTTTTGCTTAATATAGGAACGAAAAGGTTTGTGTCACATGGTTTGATGCACATATAGATCTTAAAAGCATTATTTACATGCTTTTCAATGTAATTCATGGATGCACTCTTTATAGCATTGCCTGTATTTATTCACTCTATTGTGATCTTCTCTTGCATTGTCCTCGTAGTCTCAGTTTCTTTCACAATTCAAACTGTCCACGTGGTTTGTTTTACTTTATTTATTACTACTAAATTGCTTATGGATTATTTTTGGTGTATGGGCAGGTTGAGAAAGCTCATAATGCCGATATTCATTGTGTTGATTGGAATCGTCATGACATAAATCTCATTTTGACTGGGTATACATATCTGTTAGACATTACAATTGTATTCTCTAGTCTCTACTAGGTTGCAGTGTAGGATATTCTGGTGATTTTACATTCCACATTTCTTTCGACCGATATCTATGCATGTTTTTTGGTTGCCTTTAATTCACTCTGCTTTTACTAGGTCTGCTGATAATACAATTCACATGTTTGACCGCCGAAACCTCTCCTCTAGTGGAGTTGGATCACCAGTTCATAAATTTGTGGGTCACAGTGCTGCTGTCTTGTGTGTGCAGGTGCCAAATAAACTCTACATACTCAGCTCAAAATCTCCATTGTTCTTTATAATGCATATATGATACAGAATATGTTTAGATGTTTATGTTATTGAAAAAAATAGTCTTGTTTTCGCAGTGGTCCCCGGACAAGTCATCCGTCTTTGGAAGTTCTGCCGAGGATGGGATCTTAAACATCTGGGATCATGAAAAGGTGTGAAGCTAAACGCTTCTGCAAGACAACATTAATCAAATCGTTCATGCATATGTTGAGTGTGTGCGTGTATTTCTGCTACTGCATGTTTGACAAATTTGTTTCAGATTGGGAAAAAGCAAGAAACTGCTGGATTGAAGGCACCAAATGCTCCTCCTGGCTTGTTCTTTCAACATGCAGGGCATAGGTATGGGGTTCCATATCTTTTACTAAGCAAAGAATCAATATAATTGCTGGTTTTTGTAATGTATGTATGAGATATGCCTGAAAAGACATCTTTACGCTGCATACGCATATTTTACTTGATGACAAGTTTATCATATTCGAGTTATGCATTATTTTCGGGGGCATATCATGTTTCTTGTTAAATTGAATAAAACCGGTTAAATTTCTTTATGCTGCATACAAAAGTTTTACCCTTTTGTATGATTGTTCAATTTTAGAATCTACCTTGACATTGGAGTTCTTAGTTTTGATATCCTCTGGTTCATTTGGTAAGGGTAAACTTGCATATTATTTTAACACTGAACTTTGTCAATTGCGATCTTCTAAAAAAGCATTTTATTTTTGGGTGATTAAATTGTATATTACATATGTTCAGAGACAAGGTTGTGGACTTCCATTGGAATACATCTGATCCGTGGACAATTGTCAGCGTGTCAGACGATTGCGAAAGCACTAATGGTGGTGGTACTCTACAGGTAATTAAAACTACCTCTCGCATTTACGTCAATAGGTAGGCGATACAAACACTACCTTGTCTATGTACTAAATGCTGCCATTCGGAATCGGTGGTACATTTGAAGCAAGAAATTCGGTCACAGACTCACAGCACCTCTGAAGTCTTTGTAGTAGTCTATACAGTCTAAGGCAATTTAGTCCCTTTACTGAAAATCTAACCAATTTGATCCTCAGAACTTTTAAAACTTAAGCAAAAAGGTATAACGACTAATGAGAGTAACATGAACCGTTGAAAATTGCTGATTTGACTGTTAAGTACCGGCGAGAATATGAAATGTTGTATGGTATGTTTTTCAAGTTAGCATTTGATCGATAGATTAGCAATTTTTAATAGTTTATGTTGATCTTGTTAGTGATTTTACCTTTTTCACTACGTTTTAAAAATTCTAGTATTAAATTACCTAAGATGGTACCGTACAAAGACTTCGGCCGGGGTACTTTAGAAATTTAGATAGAAAAAGCCCTCATAGATTTATATTAACATTAAACTACCATGGAGATATGATGCTTCCCTTAACCGATTTTTCTTCTTCTCGTGTTTAACCAAACAAAGTTGGCTGAAACAAGTGTTGTTTCCGTGCAGATATGGCGGATTATCGATTTGATTTATCGTCCGGTAGATGAAGTCCTATCGGAGCTAGACAAGTATAAATCTCACATTCTGTCGTGTGAAAAAAATTAGAGAAAATGCCGAATTGTTGTATGTCGGAGTTGTAAGTTCGTCGAAACTCGAAACTAGAATCTGTTTTTTAGGACCATCCTTTCTCATGCACGTAAATGTAGGGAAGAAAATTGTGGTACGAATATTCAATTCATGTCGCTCGGTTTGTTGGTAGGGGAAATCACAGCCCATGGTCGGCTGGTGTGTGAAATACATGAGGACCAAACTAGTTTTGCACCGACCGGATTAATTGAACTGAAAATCGATGATTTATTCGGATTAATGTACCTTACAAAACCATAATGCATTAATCGAATTAACATTTTTTATCATTAAAACCACTCTAACGGATTTAACAGAAATGAAATTAGCATTTTAAGTCCCAACTCAAATAGCAAATGTGTTTCTTATCAGCATATTTTTATTTTATTTATTTTAAAATTTAAATTTATATTTTAAAACCATGAATAGTGTTGTGAAATTATTTATGATTTATATTTATTTTGACAAAATGACTAATGTACTTTTAAAACGTCTAATGTGTTATTTGGTACTTTGATAAATATATAATGTTTTTCTTGAATATTATTTTATGTAGCATAATAGTATCTTAGGATTTTTGTTAGTTGAACTACCATGAAATAATAGTTCAAGTACGCCACTGATTTTATCAAAAAATACAACACTTATTAATAATGTTAAATCGTGTATCATAATAATACATAGAATGACAATTTTTGTACCATATTAAACATTTTAACAAAATATAGATAAGATTAATATTTTATACACAGACGGTGAAAACTAAAAGTTTTCAAAAGCGCTTTAGTTTTAGAGTATAGGGAGTTATTTTAGGGTATATGATTTAGAGGTTTAGGTGTAAGGGTTTAGACTTTAGGGATAATTGTTTCAATTTAAGGTTTAGGGTTATAATTTAGGGTTTATAGGTTAAAACCTAAATCCTCACCATATTACCCTACAAACTAAGGTTTTTGTCACCTTTCAGTTTTCACCGCATGTGTATAGAATATTTATCCATATAGATATCATATTAGACATTTCAAAAATATAAGTACCTCATTGGACAATTATCAAAAGTACATATATCATACTGAATATTTTATCTAAGAACATGTACTATATCGAACATTTTAAAGTATAAGTATCCTATAGGATATTTTGTTAAAGTATAGACACCAAATCTGAATTTACATTTTTCATACATTGTTCTCTTCACATATATATATAATTCTGTCAACTATCTTCTAATAATTCTCTCCCAATCTATCTGTTTGAAGCAGAGAAATGGGTACGGAAAGGAAGACTCTTTTCTTCGCTTTTCTGCTGCTACTATCCACTGCTCATTCCTTCTATCTCCCCGGTGTCGCCCCTCGAGATTTTCAAAGGGTACTTTTTAATCTTTTTTTCGTGTTGAATCTTTAATGTTTGCGTTGATTCGTGGGTGAATTTTTGTTTTTTTTTTTGTTTTATTGATGGGATATTGGAGTTGGATCTAGGGCTTTCAAGGTTTGATCTGGTGTTTTGGTGTATTCATTTCTCTCTTAGATCTGTAGTTGTCTTCTTGCTCCTTTTTGGTTTTCAATTTTTTGTTTCAATTTTGGAATGGTAATAGTGTAAGCTTAACAACATTTGCTAACTATGTTGTTCGAATCCGATTTGAGTGTCAATACGTGTCCGATACGGCTATGATCAGATTTTTAGCTACTGTATTAGTTTTTTTAGAGAATGTAAGACAAACTGTGATTTCTTGCAAGAATTTTTTGATTTACTATTTGAATCTTCATATTTGACTTGCAAAGATGTTTTATTCTCGAATACCGAATCCCGATTGTGTAATGTGAATATCAAATTCCTAGTTTTAAGCTCATAGTATAATTATTGTGATTCATGGTTACATTTTGGTGTGGTTTGATGGCTGTAAATCCATGATGCTGTTTTGCATTTCACTATAGGGTCCTCGGGGGTCCATTCCATATTACTTTGCTCGGAAATATTTTTCCATTTTCTAGTTTTGAAAGCAACGGATCAGTGGAGGAAATATTCATGTTATATTATTCCAATTCTAAATTTTGTTTCGAGGTCTTTTTTGTATCGGTTTTTGTCACCTTTATTGTTATTAACTGTAATAACTAATAAGTCTTAAATTGTCTTTTTTTTTTCTGATTCTGAACAGGGTGATCCCCTTTATGTTAAAGTGAACAAATTGTCATCTACAAAGACGCAACTTCCGTATGACTATTACTACTTGAACTACTGTAAGCCACCCAAGATTGTGAACAATGCTGAAAATTTGGGGGAGGTGCTACGTGGTGACCGCATAGAGAATTCTGTCTACACCGTGAGCATCTGTACCTTTTGTATTTATATGCTGTTGGTGACAAGTGGTTTTCTATTAAAAGCCTTATAGATTATATCTTCAATCTTATTTTGTGTTTTTCCTTTTTTCCCCTTTAGTTTGAAATGCGGGAGGATCAGCCTTGCAAAGTAGTCTGTCGACAAAAACTTGATGCTGAATCTGCAAAGAATTTCAAGGAAAAAATTGATGATGAATATCGAGTAAATATGTAAGTAATAAATGTGGTGCCTAAGATTCATCATTTCCTTGTTCTTTTTGGAGATGTTTTATGTGATTCTTACCCTTTATTTCTTTTAGTGTTTGTTTGCCTCCTTTTTTGTGCTTGTATATATATGGTGCATGTTTATACTAAATTATATGGAGTTGATGCACAGGATTCTCGACAACCTTCCAGTTGCGGTACTTAGACAAAGGAGAGATGGGAGTCAGTTAACAACATATGAACATGGTTTCCGTGTTGGGTTTAAAGGGAATTATGCTGGGGTATGATGCTCTGGAAAGCTAGCATTACTTTCAATGATTTATGTGTTTCTTATCTTTTCTTAGTCATTCATGTGTCATTGCAGAGCAAGGAGGAGAAGTATTTTATCAACAATCACTTGAGCTTCAGGGTCATGTTTCACAGGGATACCGAGACTGATGCTGCTCGAATTGTTGGATTTGAGGTTACTCCAAACAGGTTTTCTATCAATTCCTTTTTGCTTTCTTTTTGTTCATGTGCATTTGTTTCGACATTTAGTTAGGTTTTGTGGATTTGGTTCTAACATAGTCATTGAGAGTTGTTTCAATGCAACCCTCTTCAATTTGATTCTAATTAGCACTTCTAATTGTTCTTTTAAAACATGCTACTCAAAAGGGGTGTGAAATTGTGATGAAGTTTGCCTTCATCATGCAATGTGAGAAGCTAACATTTTTAGGATCAATATTATTTTCGATTGTTTATCAAATGACTTATCATTGTCTCTTGTAAACAGTATTAATCATGAATACAAGGAATGGGATGAGAAGAATCCCGAAGTAACAACATGCAATAAGGACACCAAAAATCTAATTCAAGGTAGCACTGTTCCACAAGAAGTTGACGTAGGCAAGGAGGTTGTTTTTACATATGATGTAACTTTCAAGGTACTCGGTCTTCCCTTTCTCTTTCTTGTCATCAGTTTTACCCACTGTATATCCTAATGCATAGGTTAATTTATGGCTTTCTTCAGGAGAGTGATATCAAATGGGCTTCTCGTTGGGATACATACCTTCTGATGAATGATGATCAGATCCACTGGTTTTCCATCATAAACTCGTTGATGATTGTTCTCTTCCTATCTGGCATGGTGGCCATGATCATGATGAGAACATTGTACAAAGATATCGCAAACTATAATCAGCTGGAAACCCAAGATGAGGCTCAGGAAGAAACGGGATGGAAACTTGTCCATGGGGATGTCTTTAGGCCTCCTATCAATTACGGTTTACTCTGTGTTTATGCTGGCACTGGTGTCCAGATTTTTGCAATGTCGCTTGTGACAATGATATTTGCATTGCTGGGCTTTTTATCTCCTTCCAATCGTGGAGGGCTTATGACTGCTATGGTTCTGTTGTGGGTTTTCATGGGAATATTTGCCGGTTACTCTTCAGCACGTCTATACAAAATGTTCAAGGGCACGGAGTGGAAGAGAATTACTTTGAAAACAGCATTCATGTTTCCGGGTATCCTATTTGCCATATTCTTTGTGCTTAATGGACTAATTTGGGGAGAGAGATCTTCTGGTGCGGTGCCATTCGGGACAATGTTTGCTCTTTTTTGCTTATGGTTCGGTATATCAGTTCCCTTGGTCTTTGTCGGCAGTTACTTGGGTTTCAAAAAGCCAGCTATTGAAGACCCCGTGAAGACCAACAAAATTCCGAGGCAGATAGCCGAGCAGGCATGGTATATGAAGCCAGTCTTCTCTATACTCATCGGAGGCATTCTTCCATTTGGGGCTGTCTTTATCGAGCTCTTCTTTATCTTGACATCAATATGGCTGAATCAGTTCTATTACATCTTCGGCTTCCTTTTCATAGTGTTCGTTATTCTTATAATCACTTGTGCCGAGATAACGATCGTGCTTTGCTACTTCCAGTTGTGCAGTGAAGATTACCATTGGTGGTGGAGAGCCTACCTGACTGCTGGCTCCTCTGCTCTTTACCTTTTCCTTTACTCAGTTTTCTACTTCTTTACCAAGTTGGAGATCACGAAGCTGGTTTCGGGCATCCTTTACTTCGGGTACATGGTCATCATTTCATATTCTTTCTTTGTCCTAACAGGGACAATCGGCTTCTATGCTTGCTTCTGGTTTGTTCGAAAGATCTACTCTTCCGTGAAAATCGACTGAGATTGAGAATGTAGAAAGAGGACCAGACATCATACCTATACGAATACACGACGGACAAGATAGAAGCATGATGTGGAATATACCTGGACGAAGATACGGTGCGGAAATTTTTATTTCTTATCGTCTCTACAATCTCTCTTTACCTTGCTCAATTTGCATGTTGTAGGCTTGGCCTGTTATTTTATGTACAATGTTCAAAGCACTGTACTCTTTAAGTATCTTCTCCTAGGAGTAAAATCTGTGATCTAGACTAGTAGTATATCGGTCCTTCGGTATCTACTCGCAACAAAAACATCAACGAATTCGTGGACTCGTTAATGCTTACCGACCGGCTTGATTGTACTCCGACTATTTATTTGGTCGAGTCAAGCATTGCGTCCCGATAACACATATTGTAGTTCAAGTATAAGTATACTGCTTTTATTTGCTTCAATTTAGGTTTCCATCCTCTCTGATTAGCTTGCTTTCACTTTAAGGTACCCTCTTACTCGTGAGAAGTCTAAGGTATTTTGATTAGGTTTGTAAACAAGATATTCGCACTCGTAAGCTACTCGAGTTCTGTTAAATAAACTCGAATTCAGTTCGGTAATTGTCGTGTCGAGTATAAATAATCTAGCTTGAATAATTTGTTAACAATTTGATTAAATTTTAAGTCGAAACACATAATTAGAGAACATTAAGAAAAAAAACAAGAGACTTTAGTATGAAAAACTATATTTAATAATTTATTTGTCTAATATATAAACATAATAAAACTTCAATTAACTCGAGAATTAATGATTATATAACTTAATTTGTTTTTAAAATATTTTATATTATAACTCGTTTATTGATCCAAACGTTTTATTCACTTATTATTTGAAAATAAATGGTAAAAGATTATATGTAATTTCTTTTATGAATTACATAATGTGATAAAAGGTTTTTCATTTAGAATTATAGTTATTTTTGGTAGGCCTAATTATGATTTTATTCCATTAACTTTGCTGAAATTTGAAATTTATTTTTTTCACTTTAATTTGACATAATTTAGTTTATATGTATTTTTTGCGTCTTTAACATATTCAACATTGATAATAATATTTCCTGTTGTCATTAAAGTGATTATATGGATATTTTTTAAAAAAAAATTTAAGTGTTTGATCGGCTTGTAAATTTATTATTGGTTGAACATTATTAATTAAATTTTCACATAATTAGAAAGTAAATAAAAACTAAAATAAAATGATTAGAAAGTTTTATAATGGACCTCTACATTATCTTATTCGAATTGATCGACTAATAGATTAAATATAAGTGATTATAAAAAATGATAAAACAAAGAAGTTCAAAATTCAAATTTAAAATTTACTCAAATAACATTTCTAGTATATAACAAGAAAATTACAATAAGTAAAATAACAATAAAATACAACAATGCCATAAAAAGCAATAAAATACAACAAGTAGGTTAATTCAACAATGCAGGGTTTCTCTTATTTTTTTCAAGTGGTTTTAAAATATTTGTATAATCAAAATTAAGGGGAATAAAGGATGACCATCACTTTGAAGGTAGTCTAACTGCTTGGTCCTGTTTCGATCCGGACATCGCAGCTGATGCCGCCACTGTCATGGCAGCTGCCGCCGCCGCACCTAGCTTTGCACCGCCGGCAGCCTTCATTGCACCGCCTACTTTGGCGAAAACCGCAATCCCTCCTACAAGAAATGCCCTTAAGACCACCGTTGGTTTCACTGCCATATTGTTTAATGAAACTGCAAAATTTCCAATATCATATAAGAGAACTCAAATTTTGTAGTCTCATTTGAATTATAATATAGGTCATAAAACTTTGATGGCATACTACCTTTCTAGTGACATATTGATTAACGATGCAAAATAAGGTTACTCGGATTCGAGCATGTAACGAGTATATTTCAATTTTTTAAAGCTTTGTTTTCATATATCCGAATAATTATTTGAGAGTCATATTCTAATAACCGTATTCAAATATATACCGAAAGAGTCTTTAGAGAATCATATCTTCGTAACCAGGGGCAAAACCAAGTTGCAGGAGCCTAGGTCCCTTAATTAAAACGAAAAAGTATTACGTTTCGACTCATCTCGAGAATTTACAATTTAATTTAGGTCTTCTTAACACCATTTTTTTTGCTTCCCATTGTCTATAATCATATCCCAATATACATTTAGAGGGTACTTTCAAGCAACCCTACTTTGAAAAATCATCTCATAATTCCCTAAGAAACTTTTCTCTTCGAATCGATATTTTATAAACTTAAAAGCATTCGTCACTAATAATAACATACATCTCTGATATCATATCTGAAAACAAATCGAATACGATCAGTCTCGAATCATATAACGAATAAGAGATAGAAGGAATCAAATTACCTTGAAGTTTGAAGATCAAATGCTTTTGATTCGAGTCCCTTTTGCCGACGATTTAGAGTGTAAGAGAAATGAAAGGCGAAGAATGTAAGTAAATTTCCTAAGAAAAACAACAATATTCAAGTTGAAATCCTTATATTTCTTCCTTTTTATCATGTGGGGGAAGCTAAAATTGAGGGTCACAGCCTATTACGCAACACGTTTCGAATTTCTGTTGCCACTCGAAGCCGAATGTTAATGAAGAAAAAATGGTAAAAAAATGGCGAATATATTTATTATTAGCGACGACCCGCATATCCCTCGCTATAACTGTGCGCCGCCAAAGGGGTCAATTAGTGACGAAAACAGAAAAAAGGCGACGATGGATCCGTAAGGTGGACTATGATCCTAGTGCATTACATGAGTGTAGGACAGATACTTGGTTCTGGAAAAACAATCAAATTTGATTCGAAATGAAAAAAAAAGTATGCTTCGAACTGGATTTAGTTATTATCGAGTTGAGCTTGAGCTTGAGATCGAGTAGTTTTAGTTTTCAAACATGTTTGTTGATGAACAACATGTGGGGTGACGATTTACGGTGGTTTTTAGATGAACAATGAGACGGTTGGTCGACAATTTTAGTGGGACGAACCAATAGAAAATATAGGTTGATGTGGAGTTTTTTCCGAGGTTCTTCATCATGAACATGAACAGATGAAAGACATCATGTTAGGGGTGAACCTATAAAATTTTAAATAGAACTTGATTCGTATCCAAAGTGGTTAGAATCAAAAATTATTCGAACCTAGAATGACCCTGAACTTGAAATAACAAGAACTTAAAAAAACCTTGAAAACTTAAAAACCCGAAATTATTTAACCCGAAACCAATCCAATTGAATGTGAATAAACATGTAAGATTCCTTCAAATTAACTTGTTTCATAAAATAATGGGAGCTGTAGCCATCAATTATTTGGCAATGCGTTGAAGTTAAACCTAAAAAGATTCATAGTTCAAAAAGATGGCCACCCTGTGTCTAAAGATTACCATTTCGCATTGCCTGAAAATTTTTCAATGCATCTTTAAGTTTACCATATTTGCATAAACCATCCAAAAAATCAAACAGGTCACTTGACTTTGATCTAGCCCACAAGTAAGCATCATCCCAAAAGTTTACATGCAGCAACAACTCTCCCTAACTAAAAAATACCTTGCATCAGAGTGGACTTGATTTAAAATATTTAAAGAAATCAAAATTTAATGGAAATTTTAAATTTTTTGAAGAGCCAAATTAAAAATTTTCAAAAACTTAAAGGATAAAATATAAAATTTTCAAAATTTTTGGAGGGCCAGGGCCTCACTGGCCGTCACCGCCATCCGCCCCTGTCTTCCAAGCAAAGATTATATGAAGAAAGACAATGTTCTAGATGGGGATAGTAATGAAAATCTCATAGGGGAATTGAAAAGTTTGCAACATTTGAATATACTAATCATACCACCAATACAAAGCATGTCTGCTATACAAAGATTTCTTGGCCTCCACTTGCTTCGGTATTGCATCGAAGCACTAGTGTTGAGAGGTTCAATGTTCGGCTGACACGCCGTTAGGGTTTTTAGTGACGCTGTGTTGGGGGAAACAATTGCCTTGTTCCGACGACCAAATGGGTGTATTCAGACACGACGATCAACGACGAAAGTTGTTGAGAATTTTTACCTAATTTTGAAGGGTTTTTAATAAGTACTATTGCAATATAACATTATTTATCAAAAAAAACTTCTAAAATATTTATAGGGTTTTTAACATTATTTTAACATTATTTATCTTTGTGAAGCTTTCTCATTATTTTACTGCACCTTTGATATCTTCTTTGTTGTTTTTGTTTCTCCTTTCCTTACAAACAAAAATCAATCTTTATATTTATTTTCTGTAGGCACCAAGTATTTACCAGAATCATGGGCAATTGCTTCTCCGTACAATACGTTTTCGAGACTATATTAATATGAAAAAAATTATAAATAAAGACTAAATTAATCAAAAATGATAAATCATCAAAAAATTAGTGAACTGAACCAAATTATATATTACCCTCGACAAGGATACTTATCAACTCTCTATAATTTTTTAAGTCGTCTTCATGTCATGTCATAGGCCATTATTTAAAGGAGCGAGTGTGTTCGGAATTCCACACCTAACACCATTCTTAAATTTGAAAGACTTGATTTACTCAAGCTACCGAAATTGACTATAATATAACATTGAGGATTAAATAAGGAAAATATTGTCCATCTTTTTTTTTACTTTTAAGTATCTAACAATTATATTATTATGATTTTAGATGTTTCACGTTTCATTCCGTTAATATATTAATATCGGTTTGTTAAAAAAATTCATCAACTAATTATTTTTTGACACGTGGTTGGGTTTTTAATTTTTTAAAAATAAAAACCTATTTAAAAAAAATAAAATTCTACTTTTTTTCTTCAAAATAACCTCAAATCCTCCGCCATCATGAACAAGTCACCAAAAAATTTAAATGAAACATTAGACACATATTTTGACTCAAAAAAATTAAAATATAACTCAATGAAACGTTAGACACATATTTTTACACACAAAACTTTAGTCGCTTCAACAAACAACTCTACATGGAAACTTTTTAAATATTAAGCCTAATATTTAGGGTAAACTATAACAGAAATCACTCAATTATGAGTAAGGTTATATTTAGGTCACCTAGTTATTAAAAGTTATATTTGAGTCACTCAAATAATATTATGGAAACTTTACTTTTTAATTGCAAACAACTGTTAAATTTTGATGCTTAATTGGGCCACTAAATTATTAGTGAAGTTACAAACATGTCACTAAATTATTAGTGAAGTTACAAACATGTCACTAAATTATTAGTGAAGTTACAAACATGTCACACAATTATTAAAACATACAATTAGATCACTCTTTTGTTAAAATTCAAATGTATATATAACAAAGCTTGATATAATAATAGTTTGAGTCATCAAAACTTATATATTAATATCAATTATTGTTTTTTTCAAGTCCGGTAAATGCAATGCGTGGGCGATGCACAAACCAATCAGTGCCAACTAGTTGGAGTCTTGGAGAGAAAGATTACTCTTTTATCACCACCAAGTCTAACCCACTAAAACACCGCACAATTGTTGTTAGTTGAAGAGCTTTGTCTGCATTTTGCTGTAATCCTTTGCCTACTCACCTTCCAAACCAAAATCACTTCCTTTATTTTGCAGAATCATGGGCAGTTGCTTCTCTGTACAGTTTAGCTTCGAGAACATCCTCATTCAATGCTGGGATTCCACTGTTGGGCAGGCTAATTATGTGTGTAAGCTTAAACAAACTCTTCCTACTTTATCTGTTGCTCTAGATGAACTGAATGCACGAAAGAACGACGTGCAAAGCAAGGTTGATCTGGCTGAACAAGGACAACAAAAGCGACTCGATGAAGTTCAGCTATGGCTTTCAAAAGCAGAAACTATGATTAAAGAGGCCGGAAATTTGATTGCAGATGGCCCTAGAGAAATAAATAACTTGTGTCTAGGCGGTTGCGTTTCCAGGAGTTGCCTGTCTACCTACAAGTTTGGTAAGAAGGTGGCCAAAATGCTTCAAGACATTAAGGATCACATGACTAAAGGAGTTTTTGACAAGGTAGCAGAGACGCAGCCCGCAGCTTCAGTGGTAGTAAGACCTGACGAGCAACCAATTGCTCTTGAATCCACAATCAACCGGGTATGGAGTTGCATCGTGAACGAAGATGTAGGGATCCTTGGCCTCTATGGCATAGGAGGAGTTGGAAAGACAACGCTCTTGACCCAAATCAACAACAACTTCAGCACCACACATAATGATTTCAACGTGGTAATTTGGGCACTGGTGTCTAAAGATTACAATGTTGGAAAGATTCAAGACAGGATTGGCGGGAAAATTGGTTTTTCAGAATCCTGGAAAAATAAAAGTGTTGACCAGAAAGCTGAGGATATCTATGGCGTCTTGAGCAACAAGAAATTTGTTATTCTATTGGATGATTTATGGGAAAGGGTTGATTTGAAAGATGTTGGGATCCCAAAACCAAGCCAAAAAAATGGTTCCAAACTTATTTTCACTACTCGATATTTGGAGGTTTGTGGCGAAATGGAAGCCCGAAAGAAAATAAGAGTGGAGTGCCTGAAACCGGAAGAGGCTTGGGAATTGTTTCGAGACAAGGTTGGAGATGAAACCCTCAACAGCCATCCAGATATTCGGGAACTAGCTGAAAAAGTAGCTGAAGAGTGCGGTGGACTGCCTCTTGCACTGATAACAATCGGTCGTGCCATGGCTTGCAAAACAACACCAGGGGAATGGGAATATGCAATTGAGAAGTTGAGGCGATCAGCATTACTCAAAATGAAAAATGAGGTATATCCGCTTTTAAAATTCAGTTATGATAATCTGGATCACACAATGCAATGTTGCCTCCTATATTGTTGTCTTTATCCCGAAGATTATGGTATTCCCAAAAGCGATTTAGTAGAGTACTGGTTTTGTGAAGGGTTGTTGGATGAATATGATACAATTAGTAAAGCTCAAAGGCAAGGAGACCACATCATCGACTCTCTTCTTAGTGCATGTTTATTGGAAAAAGCGGAAAATTTATATTATGAAGAAGAATGTGTGAAGATGCATGATGTGATTCGTGACATGGGGTTGTGGATAGCATGTGAGGTTGAAGAAGAAGAGAATAAGTTTTTTGTGAAAGCAGGGGCTCAATTATTTGAAGAGCCAAATGTTAAGGCATGGGAAGATGCAAAAAGAATTTCGGTGATGCAAAATCGAATTGAAGTTCTCAGAGGAACCCCTAAATGCCCTAACCTTCGTACTTTGTTTCTTAGCGAGAATAAGTTGAAGGTGATCAGTGATGGCTTCTTTCAGTTTATGCCTCATCTAACTGTTCTCAACTTGTCAAGTAACCAGGATTTACGTGCACTGCCGGTGGGAATTTCACAATTGACATCACTTGAATGTCTTGATCTATCCTGGACAGATATAACAGAGTTGCCAATAGAGTTGAAATACTTGACAAAACTGAAAATGTTGGACTTGAGTTACACGTCTCTCAGAAAAATCCCACAATATCTGATATCTAGTTTTTCCCAGTTGCAAATATTCAGAATAGGGGGGAACGTGATTGGTCCGAACGGGAATAGTATTGAGAATCTTATGGAGGAATTGAATAGTTTGCAACATTTGAATAGAGTAGGAATAGCAGTAAGAAGCATGATTGGTCTAGAAAGATTTCTAAGCCTCCACTTGCTTCCATGCTGCACCGAAACACTAGAGTTGGTCGGTATCAGGGATTCGAATGAGTTTAATGTTTTATGTTTAGAAAACATGGAGTGTCTGGAGAGATTAGATATAAGGGGTTTTGGAAATATAGAGGAGATGAAAATGGTAAAACTGCATCCCCAGGTTTCCCCGAGTACTAGTTATGCTTCACGCTTTCACACATTGAGAGAAGTTTCAATTACAAGTTGTTACAAATTAACGGATGTTACCTGGCTGATTCTTGCTCCAAATCTAAGGTCTCTTAGCATAAATCATTGTATGAAAATGGTAGAAATAATGAGCAAGGGGAAACTCGGTGAAGTTGCAGATGTGATCGGAATTCCATACCCTACACCATTTCTGAAGCTTGAAGTACTTAGATTAATTGGACTACAAGAACTGAAGAGCATATACTGGGATGCCCTGCCCTTCCCATGTCTGAAAAGAATTACTGTATCAAGCTGCCCAAAATTGAAGAAGCTTCCTCTCAACTCGGACAGCGCAAAAAGGAATCACATCATCATTGAAGGCAGACAAGATTGGTGGGCAAAGCTAGAATGGGAGAATGGCATTTTGCCCTCTTCTGTGAATGTGATTATTACAGAACCTTAAGCAGCTATGTGGTGTTGCATTTCTATGAAGATAAGCAGAATACCCAGTCCATGATTTTTGTGTTTGGTTTCTTCTTGTGCCTTGTCTTCTGCAGAATACGGCTATGTTGTTTTTCTTTTCATCTCTGCTTTTGTTTTGTAATGCCGGCAGATTTTGTATCCATCGCTTTTATTAATCAATTTGTTTTCCGGGAAAAAAACCACTCCACATGTTTAATTATAAGATGTTTACAAGGTAATATTTGTTCATATTTTCTTAGTCATTTGATAACACACTTTGCAGACAAAACTACTTGTACTTGACGCTCTTTGAATGAATATCATTTTTTTTCTACTGAAACTATTCGTTGGATTCCACTTAAATATCATATTCAAAAGAGAAAGTCATGAAATTGTTGACACGACATATCATATAATATATATATATATATAAATATTATGGATAAATATTTTATACCGGTAGAAATTAAAAGTTTTTACAAGCGCCTTAATTTTCGGATATAGGGTATAAAATTTAGGTGTAGGAGGTTTACATTTTGTGTATAATTTTGTTGATTTCCATGTTAGAAAATCAACTTCACTTGTTTTCCATGTTTTAATAAAATTCTATTAATTGTTGATAAAAAAAGTTTATTAATTGCATATAAAAAAAGTTTATTAATTTATTATTAATTTGAAGGGTTTATTCATTATATATTTTTACATAAAACTTGGTGTTTTTCTAATGACATGACGTTGTAAATACATTTCCATTTTTGCAACAACAAATAGACAGTATCTTAGGCTTGGGACACCACCCATAGATACTATAGGACAAAAATCTGATGCCAAATATTTCGTATTAAACTGATGGGCAATAGCACCTCAATCTCAAGATGATGCAATTAACAAAGTTCCCAATTCCTAACTGATAAGGGCATTGAAAACCCGAACCCAACCGGATTTGATTATAAAAAATTAAAAACCTAAACCACTAAACCATACTCTAACAATAATGTAAATAGAACCTAATTCATATCCAAAGTGGTTAGTATCGGAAATTATCCGAACCTAGAGTGACCCTGAACTTGAAATAACAGCAACCTAAAAAAACCTTGAAAACTTCAAAACCCGGAATTATTTAACCTGAAGCCAATCCAATTGAATGGGAATAAACATGTAAGATTATTTCAAAATTTAACTTGTTTCATAAAATAATGGGATGTAGCCATCAATTATTTGGCAATGCGTTGAAGTTAAACCTAAAAAGATTCATAGTTCAAAAAGATGACCACCGTGTGTCTAAAGAACCACCAGAAACAAAATCAGAGAAACCACCTGAAACAAGATCAAGGGCCAATCGGAAACCAAACATGACATGTTTTTTGAACATTTGAAGGTGCAATGCACGGTATACTAGACTTCGTTCCATCCTCTCCAATATTATTCAAATAAGGAAATAAAAATCGAAAACTGCAATTAATGATGATGGTCGTCGTCACCATGTCCATCAGGAGGTCCTCCAGGACCCACAACTTCCAGCTGCCAAGCACCAACATAAATAATTAGGAATATCATACAATGCTTGAAAGATGAAACAACCTAGTGCGTGGAGGTTGGATTGTTAGGACTGCAACTCCTTTCATAGAATGTTAACACAACCGAGTGTTCTAAGGGAATGAGATGAATAAGTATGTAAACCTTAAACTTTAAACCGATTCATGTATACCTCAAAAACAGAATTTGGTGTTTGTGTAAGAAAATCAATAATTATACAATACCATAAAGCTCAAACATTTACAGCTCAATCTAAAAGATGATTGTTAGTATCATTACTGATCTCATTTACAGAGTTACAGATGAAGTAAGAAAGAAGCAAATTTACCAATTAACATAAATATACATAAGAAATTTATTGCACAAACTGGTTGATTAAGCATGTTCTAGAGTAGAGAATAAACTAATACAGTTTAGTTGTTCCATGACACCCAAGATCATCAACGATTAATTGAAATTTCAGAGTTATTGAAGAATCCGTGTATGAGCTTAGGGGTGATAATGAGCCTGACCGGCTCGCGAGCTACTCAGGCTCGGCTCGGTCAAAGTTCGGTTAAAGCTCGGCTCGAGTGAGCTCGACTCGGGCTCGGCTCGAACCCTTAACAAGCCAAGCCGAAAAGCTCGAGAATATGTTCGGAATCTACATATGCACTAAAATAAATTATGTGTTTGTATTTTCTTTCTTTAGTTAGTTGTTGTTTGATTTTGTATTTTTTTTAATTGTGTTTGTATTATAAGAATATTTATTGATTATTTGGATTAATCTAATTTTTGGCAATTTTTTCCCCTTTCCGGTCATGGAATTTTGTTTTAGTGTTGGTTATAAAAGGAATTTTTAACGAATCTTTTATAAAAAAAAACTATAGCAAAATTTTTCATTTCGAGCCGAGCCGAGCCTGACGAGCCCGAACCAAGCCCAATTGTATTGTTTTCGAGCCAAGCTCGAGCCTAAAATTCCGAGCTCGGCAAGCCTCGAGCCCGAGCCGAGCCTAGCCAGGCTCGGGCTCAGCTCGTTATCACCCCTATATGAGCTAACAGAAATTTTTAAACGGGATATGGATCCAGTGAATGTAAAGAAATAGACATTTAGATGTGAGCTCAAATAGATCAGCTCAATGCTAGGAAATACGAAATGAATGTTTTGCTAATTTGAGGTATCTACTCACCACAAAATACTGTGAACAAACAGGGCATTCATGTGGCTTTCCTTTCTCTAGCCAAAACCAGACCACGTCATGCTCATCCTTTGCATTTTTTAAATAGTTAAATCAGATAATATTAGTTCATGCTGAATGATTCAACTTTGTATAAACACAGGTCCAAACCTAGAAGAGCAGAAACAGATATTTGATGAAAGAAACATACCGCCTTCACCTCCTGGGCATCCAACTATTCTTTTGTCGTAGTAGGACTTGATGACAGCAGGAGCTTCCTACAAGCAGATAAATTCAAAAGTCAAGTAGTAGCATTACTCTTACAATTTCATAAAAGTCAATATTTCCGGTTTCCAGCATAAAGAAATAAAGGTTTTATCACCATAAACAGAGTCCCAAACTCAAAATGTTAAATCTACAGAAGAATATTACTAGCTAACCATGATTTAAACATACATCATTAGGTAGAACCGTAGAAGTGCATTAAATCCAAGAACTGAAGCTATGCAGAAATCATATAAAAGAGGAACAAATTCATGAAAAAAGGGCAATTTTTTAGCAAAAATAAATAAATAAATGGTCAAAAACTATATAGCATTCCATCGAAAGAAGATGAAACGCACATGGTCAAAAAGATTTCCCCAACTGTAATACACTGTGAAAGACATTTGCAGCCCATACTAACCTTTGTGCCAAAAGGACCAATAGGGTTATTTACATCTTCAAGAATTTTCTTTCCCTAAATAAAACAAAAGAAACAAAATCAGAATGAGAAAGCACTGGCCATAAACTGAGAAAGCAGCAAGTTAAATGTAGCCAATTAGACATAATGCTTATAACAACATAGCAGGCAACCAATGCTGGTCGACTTTTGATTCAATTATGTCCAGATATCACCAAAGCTGGTTCGTTAGTCTGTTACAACTTACAATCTCGATAAGATCGGTTAAGTCGGAGTTCGGATTTTCAGAACCAACCGCTCAGCCCTAAATATAGCCGTCTAACAGAAATCTTCAATATTAAAAATGTAACATCACAAGAAAGTTCTCGCATTTTCAAGATCATACATCGGTAAGTCGGTCAATTATGTCCAGATATCACCAAAGCCGGTTCGTTAGTTTGTTACAATCTCGATAACATCAGTTAAGTCGGTGCTCGGATTTTCAGAACCGACCACTCACCCCTAAATATAGCCGTCTAACAGAAATCTTCAATCCTAAAAATGTAACATCACAAGAAAGTTCTCGCATTTTAAAGATCAAACATCGACATCCGAAGAGAAAAGAAATTCACCTGAAGCTCAGCCTCAAGCTCCTCACGCTCATGACCAGTGGCGATAGGCATTACATCCTCAACCTTCTTCACGACACTCTCCGCTACACAAACCAGAAAAAAAATCAAAACCAGATAGACAAAGGAGAACATTTTCTATAATTTCGAATCAAAATAACTAATAATCTAAAATACTCAAACAGAAATGATAATGATTCGTTTGACGAGGGATCTACGGAAACTGGCGTTACCTGACGCGGCGGAGAAGTGACGAGTGAGGAGATGAACGGAAGACGACGATGAGACATTAGATTTGGACGGGAACGGCGCCGTCCTGGGTGCCGATCGGCATGGAGCTATAGCTAGGGTTTTGAGCTGTGAAGTCAACAGCCTTCTCCACATATTTCTGAAGTATCAAACAAACAAAGTAATTTCGTTTTGAGGTTAAACGGAAAATGCACCCCTTTTGGTCAATTTGGCACGCGCGCCATTTCTGTTACACGTGCGAACTTTGTTGGATTTTTTTTTGCGTTTTACGGTTCGATTCGAGGGGAAAACTTGCCATGTTAAAAGTATGAGTGGCTCTCGATTGTTGTATGGACTTAGCATATTTGGTCCTTGTAACCCCTAGAGCCGTTTATGCATTGATACAGATTTTAGGAAGTTATATTAGGGTCACCGAAATGACCCACATTAAAGTTTCATATAAAACAATTTGTCAAACCATTTAAAACCATAAATCAAATTCAAAATCATAATACAATTTCAGAAAGATATAAACTATAATACAAGTTTCAGACTCAAATATGAAACAAGACGAGATATACATGCCCCCTAATTACACAGGTGTCGTACTCCGCAAGTAAAGCTGAAGAAACTTTCATATCGACGTTGATAGTTGCAACATTGTCGATCTTTTAACCCGTGATAGTAAAAACAACGTGAGCTTCAGAAAATTCAGTAATACAAACTACCAGGAGATGCTAAAAGCACAAGTAGGTATATGACAAACTTAACATTGTCATGATGAACTGGGCAAAGGTAAAATCAAATTACGATTCGATAATTCAGTGAAGCATTATACCAGAAGGTAACATAGTTGTTCTTTATTTGATCACTAGAATTTTAGGAGATGAGTCTAAAGCCGAAGATTCAGATTCTAAAAGTTGAACCAAGGAGTTCAAAGTGGTTTATTAAGCGCGAATTGTAAGTTTACTGAAAGCTCAACTTTGATACATTAATTTAGTAGGGTATGTTTCAGAAGAGGTCAAAAAAATTTATTAATTTACTTAACTATCCTCCAACCGTATGTCAATATTCAAAATCCCAGAATAGTATCCATAAAGACTTACTTAAGGCCCGTTTGGCGTAAGAGCTTACAGAAAGGCTTACCCTAGGCTCATTGGGTATGTTTCAGAAGAGGTCAAAAAAATTTATTAATTTACTTAACTATCCTCCAACCGTATGTCAATATTCAAAATCCCAGAATAGTATCCATAAAGACTTACTTAAGGCCCGTTTGGCGTAAGAGCTTACAGAAAGGCTTACCCTAGGCTCATTGGGCGTAGGAACTTAGGTCTGGAAGGGCATATCGGCGATGAGCCTACATATCTTCATTTATATCACAGATAATATACCTCAAATGAATTTAGTTTATATTTATAAGACATTAATATCATAAAAACAGATATCAAAGTAAATTTTTATTTCAGAAGACATATATCAGGTTTATTTTTGTATCAAAAGACGGATATCAGATATATTTCTGTATCAGAAGGCAAAAGACATATATCATGTTTGTAAAGGATACCAGTTGTTCTCCGTAATACTAATTGTTTTCAGCTTAGGAAAGGGCTCAATGTGGTGTGGGAGGATGTTCGGCAGAATTTTAATTGGAGCATTGGTAATGGTCGTGATGTGGATTTCTGGTTCGATCCGTGGGTTGGCGACATTGGTCCTCTTATTTAGTATGTTCCACCATCGTTAGTGAGTCAAGTGCAGCGGATGCGAGTTGCAGATTTGATTTCACATACTGCTATCAAAGTCTCGTTGCCACAGCTTCCCGCTGATTCAATATGTTGGAAAGGTACACCATCTTCTACGTTCACAATCAGGTTAACTGATAAGTTCTCAAATGTGACATACTTTATTTGCTATTCTTCTAATTATTAGGACTTCTTGTTGCTTAATACATGATGTTTCTGTTATATTTTGTGCAGGGACTTAATTCTAGAAATAGCAGTTAAAAAGGAACATTTCTGCAGTTTTTATTATTATTCTGCCATGACTGGCATCGTGGGCACGACACTGGGCACGACGCGTCTGACGTGGCAGTGACGTGGCAAATACGTGGCGACTTCTAGAAGATTCTGAACGATCTGGAAGATCTTATCAGTTTATTCGTTCGTTTTGCTGTATTTAAATTTTAAAACATTTGAATTATTTATCTTTTGTTTATTATTTTAAATTATCTCATCACCTTATATTTGTAAATCTAAGTCTATAAATACCAACCTTTGGTGAAGGCTTAAGATCATCTTCTAGCTTTGAATTTTTTTATCTTTGTAAACATTATTCTAGTTTTAATTAAAAGTTATTCTTTTTCTTTATTTTCTTTGTTTCGTTTATTTTATGTTATTTAATTATTTTTCCAAAACCAAGTTAAGCATGATAATCAAAATCATGCTTAGCTAAATCTTTTAAGCCAAGAACCAGCCAATTCAATTCGATTCGTGAGAATTGAACTTGCTTAAATTTTTTTGGGAAATCATTTTTATCTTTCTGCTTAGATAGTTTGACAATCGTCCTTATTAAAGGTTTTTAACCGTTTTTCAAATCAAAAAGAGCTCGTTGGTCTGGAATCGTTTAAAAACATAGTTGGGAGAAAGGATCGGCCTGTTGCAAATTTCGACTTCCTGTGAACACTCTTAGCGGCGGTCCGCTAAGGAAAGATAAAATCAGAAGCGATTCTATTTTAGACAATTTCTGAGTCGGGTTTTTCCTTCTTTTATTCTAAATATTTTAACGGCGATAGACGTGGTTGATTTATTTAAGAACCATCTTTCGAAGATAGACTTGGGAGGATCGGTTACTCGAGAGAGAAACAAGTTACGACGGGTTGAGCCTCGTAGACTGTAACCGACATGATACCCGAAATAAAAATCTATTTCAGTGGTCGAAAGAATTGAAGGAGCTGGTTCGAGGCTAATTTGCATACTTGATTTTTCTTATTATTTTTAATTCTTGCATTTTATTTTATTACTTCACTCAAAATCAAATCACTCCCCCCATTTTATTTAATTACTTTGCAGATATTCCTGGAAGTACTAATCGAAGCAGTCTTCAGTCAATAATTCCAGCTAATCTCCCTGCGGATCGACCCTCTTTCCCTATATCTATTTAATTTCCATATATTATTATTTATTGAAAGAGGTTAATTTGTTCATTATTTTTGACCGGTTAAACGATAACTTGTCAAAATTGGCGCCGTTGCCGGGGAATTAAATATATATAGGGAAAGAGGGTCGATCCATCTTACGACATTCGTCGTTGCAGCTTACCCGATACGGTGGATGAGATTTGGAATATTATTCACCGGTATCAGGGACCTTAAAAAAATCCGTCTTTTTATGGTTAGCTTGTATCGAGAAACTCATGACTAATTCGGAAAGGGTGCGTCGTCATTTTGCCGATACATAAATATGAATGATGTTAATGCCATACATAAATCCGAACCAAAATTAACTCAATCGTCAAACACCTCTAATTCTAGGTTTTGAATAGAAATAAAACATAAAAAAACTCGCCGTTTGATATAACAAAGAAAGATACATACATAAATGTAACATTGGTGAACTCAAATTCTTGTTGTTGTTACATTGAAATAATCCTAGTGTACAATAACGCAACCCCTAAATGGACCAATCACATTAATTTCTCTCATAATAAGCGATGCAAAATAAATTTGAACAGTTTCACACATGGTTTCGTTTTCGGACACTAATCAGCTTCACATCATCCAACACCGGTCCACAAAGAGAACCCGAGTTGTCATTTTTCATGGTGTAAAATGTGCTATAGAACATTACCCTAGTCCGGGTCGAATCGGCTTTAAATCGAAGCGTCGCTCGCTTGAATCCTCCTTTGCCTTTCGAGTCGTATGTGACCTTGACGGTGTCTCTGTTTGCGAATGCTTCGACCACCATGGAACCTTCACATGCGTTGTTAGCATCACCGATGGCGAATGAGAGAACGTAGTTCCGACCGATGGTCGTCCTGACGACTTGCGAGAGGGAACTTTCTTTACCGGCTATGAGTTCTATTGCTCGCTTCCCTTCGGGTACGGTGAAGTGTTCGCTGTCGATGTACTTAACTGCTTTGAGGGAGTCGATAATCCAGCCCGGTAAAGGACTGTGATCATCTTCGATATGGGGTGGAATTATGACTCCTTCCGACATCGGTGTTGCGAAAACGTAAGGGCCTTCTTCGAAATTTCCATTCTTCAGTAGATTCACTGCACATATATGTTGGATCAGAAAAGTTAGTGACCATGCTTCAACTATCCAGTGGCGGATCCATATGGTGCCTTGGGTGGGCCTGTGCCCACCCTGAATTTTTCAAACTTTACATATTTGGCTTCAATTTTCATATTTTTTATGAATTAGTCCTTAAATTTTATGACTTGTGCCCACCCTAAAATTTTGAGATTTTTATGATTTGTACCCATCTTAAAAAAATGTTTTGATTTGTGCCCACCTCAAAAAAAAAAAAGATTGGATCCGCCACTGCAACTATCGATACTAAAAATTATCGTATCATGTTCGATGTATGACTTTACCTCCGGTGCGTTTCGGAGGGTACAAGGTCTTCAACGCGACCGAATCGATAAGAGGACCACAAGCAGCATCTTCCTCCACACCCGGATTATGTATCGAGATCTCGATTGAAGACTCATCCGCTTGAAACGCCCATGCATACGAATCCCAGCCATTGCTACTATACATCGTTTGGATCGGGAACAAACCGAAGTCATTCTTCTCGTAGTTGGGCGAAACCGACACGTTCAACGTCTCCTCTTGCGCGCACGTTCGAGCCGCGCTAAAGGTGAGGGAGTAATACATGCCTTTGATCACCTTAAGCTTCTGCTTAATCAGTGCCTCATTGCCTAACCTAACCGCAAAGCCTCCTTCGGGCACTATTAGCAACATGTCACCTTGTTTTTGACCTGATTTTATGTACTCAACGTAGCCTGAAACTTCCCAGTTTGGTATTGCCTTTGGGCTCATCACTTTTGTTCCTTTCAATTCTGATGCCTTTGGCCCATACTCAAAGTTCCCATTCGGCAATAAACCTGAAAAAAAATCGATTACGAAATTAAGGCCGAGCAAAAAACCGAAATTAAGGCAGAAAAATAGATGATGTTTATCTTAGGAGACTCGAGTTCAAGCACCTATGTGTAAGTTATAACATGTGTGTATGTTGTCAAAAGGTTAAGAAAATATATGAACAAATACTACCATATAATCACACCTAGGGGATGATATGGACCTTGACCTTCGTAAATGATAAAATTATATTTTGACCCTTTAATATGATACATTTATAATTAGGTCCCGAAAATTTTTCTCCCCATTGAATGGAAGATACAGCTTTATTTAAAGCAAATGTTATTCATTGCTTCATTTATGCTAAAATGGTCCAAGATGAGCAATTATCAAAGAATCTTCGTAGGAACATATACCCTTATCTAGGGAGATAGTACTTTTCACTAAAATACCGATTTCCCACGGCTTTGATTTAATGCATTTGCCACGTGTAAGGTTGAGATCCTCCTTCAAAAGGAAATGTTTTTAATGCATGTGCCATTGCATTCTAGGTCGACCGTGTATGCACATGCATAAAGCATGTTTTTTCACTTTTACTGTCATGAGTAAATAAAAAATATCTACCGCCAACCGGTTGATATAGTAGAATAAAACGTTAATTTTTATGTACAATCAAGGGTTCAAATCTTGAGATTATGAATGAAGAAAATTGAATTAAGAGATTCTTTATTATAATAGGTCTCTACAAAACTTGATCTGGATTAGTCAACCAATAAATCGGACACCGACAAAGGCGGAACATAGGGTTTTTTGGGACGTGGACCCCTACCAGTTTTTTTCAATAGTAATAAAATAATTTTTTAGAAAAAAGATAAAATTAATTCTATAACCCTTCAATCTTTTTAAAATTTTATTATGCCCCCTTTAAAATTTTAATTTTATAATAGTTCACCCTTTATAAATTTTTAGTTCTGCCCATAGATATCGATGGTTACATCTATAAATAAAAATTATCTTACCAAATTCTATAATATAATATAAACACGAATACTCAAGCTAGTGCAGGTATTGATGCTTGCCGATGCAAGCTTTTTAAGTGTCTGGTTGTCGTGGAAAATGTGCCGAATCGATCTGGGTTTCACGTGGCTAAAGGCAGCGGCATATGTAGCATGCAAGCTAATTTCACGTGGCTTTTATTTCTACTTTGACTATATATTGTAATCAGGATGAATCACGGGTGTTGGAGGAGGTAGTCGCAATACCTAAAAATTTTAAATTTTTTTATAGTTTAGATCTTTTTAATATTTTTTATTGACAATATGTTTCACACTCTTAAAATTTTGTAATTTCGTACTCTCAACGTTTCTAATATAACATCCTAATAATTCACACTCTTTTACACAAAATTATTGTTTTATATAGATTGTTTTTTTAATAGTTTAAGTAATTATAATACACTATTTGTTTATATACACTATTTGTTTGAACTCTTAAAACGAATATTTTTTTTTCTACTGAAACCACTTGTTAGATTCAGTCGTGTGTTGATATTGTAAGGAAAACTAAGCATAGAATTGTAGAGAGGTGAGCTTACCATCTTTGACAGGTGAGGCTGCTTGAGAAGTGGCGCAGCATAAGAGTAACAACACGGCGACGGCGATCGTCTGCATTTTTTTGTTGTTTTTGAAGCTACCGGCCACGGAAAGAAAAGAAAAAGGAGGAAACGGAAGGAAAGAAGAGGGAATTTGGATGGGGAAATGGCGAGTCCCGGCGTGTGTTTTTATTTGCTTAGTTCTAAAAGAAAGCCACTAGTATTATACCAAAACTACATGAATGCCATTATACTCGACAACACAATTATTTTTTAATATTTTGTAAAACAAATTATTAACTAAATTAATATTAGGTAAACTACAACGGAGGTCATTCAATCATGGGTAAGGTTACACTTGGGTCACTCAATTATTAAAAGTTACATTTGAATTACTCAATTATGGGTAAGGTTACATTTGGGTCACCCAATTATTAAAGGTTAATCTGGATCACTCAAATATGAGTAATGTTACATTTGAGTCACCCTTCATATTTAATAATTGGGTGACCCAAATGTAACCTTACCCATAATTGAGTGACTCAAATGTAACTTTTAATAATTGGGTGACTCAAATGTAACCTTATTCATAATTGAGTGACCTCTGTTGTAGTTTACCCATTAATATTTCAATAGTGCATTTTTTTCAACTAATATTTAATACAATAGTAGAACCTAATAAGTAGTCTCAGTGAAAAAATGAAAGATGTTTATTCTAAAAGACTCGGTTCAATCACTCTATTTACTAAGTGTGTATATTGTCAAAATGTTAAAAATATTTATTAACAGATACTACCTTATAATCACATTTACACTATTCAAAAAAAATATACAATTATGATGACCAAATATTATTCAATTAACATAAATGTTTTTTTCGTTAAGTTGAGGTTGTTTCTATTAATAATATTAAAACTCGAAAAAGGTAACAAAAGCGCCGCACAATATTCACTAGAATGAGATAAGTGACTAATATTTTTAGTTCTGCTGGTTCATATAGGAGATAAACAGTGGCAACAAATTTCTACATATATTTTAATTATTAGTCATAGTTTGTTTTATAGATTATTTATATTATGTTTGTCTTAAAAATTGGGGACCTGATAGCAAAGATTAGCAATATTGCTAGTGGTTCTTAAATAATGAAACGTAATTTAGATGCATGAGTGTGGAAAATTATTTCAGATTTGGTGCTCTCCTGGTGAAGGTTTTGGACAATATCTTCAAAGCCACATGGACAAATTGTTGCATTGTCGGTTAATGATTATTTTTGTAAGGGAAATATTTTTTTAGTATAATTATCGGTAACTAGTTTATTGATCGACTAATTCGGATCAGATGTTATAGAGGCTTATTATGGGGACGGTTCTCCCATCTCAATTGTTCTATTCATAATTTTATAGTTCAAATCTATGACCATGTTTAAGGAATTTAGTATCTCAACTTACTAGATCAGCTGGTTATTGGTTCCGAAAGGAATTTCTTTTTAAAACCTTCATGGTTTATTAATTTGCGACAAATTGAATTGTTGTATTGTGTATCTAAATGCGTTCAAATTTATGTTTTATTTAGATTTTGTAATAGTAATTTTATCAATTGAATTGAGATTTAATCATTCGTGTTATATTTTTAATAAAAATACAATCCCTAAATTATGAATATAAGGGTGAGCATGATCGACTAAACTCGAAAAAATAAATAAAATTATTTAATTTGAATTCTATAAACTCTGTTTGATATGACTTTGAAAAAAAATTAAATAAAATTTAAATGATAAAATAAGACTTCAATAACTAGAGTATCTATGTAACTTCAATTTCATTTCTTTAGAACAAATTTTTTTAATTTTGCAATTTAGTCTCTCATATTTATATTTTATTCAATTTAGTCCTCTAACAACAATTTTTTACATTTTTTTTTCTTTCCATCAATTCCTTGACTCACTTAAACTACCATCAATAATTTCTTCCTCAAAATCATTTATTAAATAATACTATTATATATCTTACTTACACTTGTGAAAGAAATTAAGTAATACATATGTATATCGTATATGGTTATAGAAAATTGTTTAAGTTTATATTTAAATCAGACTATACCATAATATTATGAATATTTATAATTAAATTTGAACAAAAATTCGAACAACTCGACTTGAGTCGAATTTTATAAACTCGACTCGAAATTTTTTTAAATCAAGTTTGAATGATAATACACGACTCATCAACTTGACTATCTCAACTTATTTTTTCACTCGACTCGATCAAATGCTCGCCCTATATGAATCTCTTACATCCTTGTGACACTTAAGTGTGATCAAACTAATAACATCTAAATTTCTACGATAACAATAATTTAAAGTAAAGAACAAGTGAATTAATAAAGCCATAAATGATCTAACTCGTTATGAGAAAAGCACATGGGTAAGGGATGACGATGACTTGAAACTTTTTTTTTTACTATCGGTATTGGATTCGTTGGCTGGCTAATTCAGTTCGAGTTTTTACAGAGATTTAATACGAGAGCGATATTTATGACCCAATTTTTTTTATTCACAACGTTAGTATTCGAACTCCTGACGTTGTCTAAGACATTTAGCGCCTCATTTAACTAGTCCAACTGATTGTTGGTAGATAGGGACTTGAATTTGGTTTGTCAAGCCAAGTTTTGTAATCCCAATATTATTTTTAATTAGGTTTGCTCGTGGGGAGATTAACACCAAAAACATCATAATCAAATAAGGCAAGATTTAGATCTCATCCCAAGCAAACCATGTGCAATTGCAAGTGAGAATTTTGATTTGGGTTTGCCATTCATTTGGTTTTTATTTTTTTGGTTCGTATTCCTTGTTTGTCGGCAATAATTCCAAAGTTTATTATTTCTCACCATGTGCAATATGAGTATGGGACTAGGAGGTTGGACGAAGGTTTCAAGAAGCTGCATTTAAGTGTATCATGAACAATTAACGATTTATCTTTAACACCAATAATCAGTTGATCTAACGGGATGAAACACCATGTCTTTTTAGCAAGATTAAGAGCTCGAATTTTAACGTCGTGCGTGGAAAAAACTGGGTTGGGAGGGTCGCTCTCATATTAAACCTTTGCAAAATTCGATCCAGGTTAATTGGCAATGAGTCGGATACATATAATTAAACAAATGATCGAACGAATAATTTAAAATTATTTAAACTTTGAATGAATTAGAGATTGATAAGTCCGACTCAAAGTCTGAAAATTTAGTCTAATTTATTCAAATTTAAACTTAATTCAGTTCTATCACGAAATAAACAACTTGAAATCCAGCGAATTAAACTCGAAAATGACCGAACGAATAATTCAAAAAATTTTAAACTTGAGATGATTGAATTGATAATTTCAACAAACAAACTTAATCGACTCAAATCCGAAATTAAATTGAATAAAAATGATCTTGAAATTCAGAAACCTAAACTTACTCAACCTAGATTAACATGATTCAAAATTAACCCGATCGTCTTTTCGGAGAAGTATTGGTACATTTGATCGAGTGTCAATGTGATTGTAAATTCTCAAGGATTAATAGTTTGTTTTCCCTTTCAATTATAAGACGATCCTCTCAACCTAATCTGTTCTATCCACAACATCGAAATTTTAAGGCTTATCATACTAAACCAACCGATATTTAAATTACGATTTTAAGGTTTTCATAAGCCTTTATATCTATCATCATCTTAGGGGAAGACCCCTTTTGTATTATTGATTAAAGTTGGACCTAGTAATTTGATAGAAATGTTTTAATTGGATAGAATTAGAGCAGAATATTTCTGGGTACTAAAATGTTGGTCCAAGATCCCAATTTGATAGCTTAATTTGTTTCTATTATGAAATGGAGATCTGTCCGGAAACCATTCGTTTATATTATTCAGATTGTCTTGTCTGTCCCATGCAATGTAATAACTTAAATTATGGGATCAAATTCGGTGACAACTGATTGACAGAAGGGTTTCTGACAATATATTATAAACTTTTGGGGCTGTGATTTTGCAATTTTCCATGAGATGGATCTCAAGAAAATTGCCGAAACCAACAAGATAATGTGGACGTATTTTCTTAATACTCGATTATAAGATTGTATATATTCATATTTTTCTAATTCTTTGATAACGTACATGTTTTACAGATAAAGTTAATTGAACTCGAATATTTTAAGATAAATATTAATTTTTTTACTAAAATTACTCATTAGATTCGATAACGTGAAAGCAATGTGGTGATAATTACATATGGTTTAGCCGATAATATAATATTTATAAAATATGAGATTTGTGTATATGGAGCTAATGGACCGAACTTGTGTCGGAGACACCATGTTTTCAACTGCGGGAGTTGATAATGGAATTAGACTCGTTGATTTTCAAATCATGACATCAGTTTTGTTCCTTAACTTTGCAGAGAGATGTCAAATTTTTTTATAATTATTGATATCTAATTTGTTGACGGATTAATTTTAATTTTATACTATAAATTTTATTATAAGAATAAATTTTTTAATCTATTTACTTCATTCATAACATCTTGATTCGAGATAGAACTTGTAAGAGTTTGAGATTTCATAACGATGCTTGGATTTTATTTGAGATTTCATGCGAGATTGAGATCGTAAGAGGATGAAATATAATATATAATGATCAGTGGCGGATCTAGAAATAATTTTGAGGGCAGACATACTTAAAGTCTCAATATTTCAAGGTACGCACAATTCATATGGATTAAAAAGATTTAATGAAAAATTCATAAAAATAAAAATAAATGAATTTAAATGTGTGAAATTTAAAAATTCAGGGTGGACGTGTGCCAGCCCTGAAGTACATGTGGATCTGCCACTGCTATGGTATCATGGACTAGAAGGAAGATGGATGTTTTGTCGTAAAAATGGATGTAAACCCGAAAGATATGGGTCATATATTTGGATGGAGTCGGGATTAAACTATGAGAGAACAAGTTGATTAATTTTGAAGTGAATAAAATTCTAAAAAGTAATTAAAACATAAAAAATAAGGGAGTTAAGTTTTAATTTCACTAATTTTAAAATTAAAAGGTCTTAAAAAGAAATTAAACCAAGAAAAATGAGAGATCAAGGCTTGATTTCATTTATTTACTCTGATAGGATCTTAAAAAATAATAAACCAAAATGTTTTGAGAGGAACAAGGACCTATTTGTAATAATTTTAAAACAATTAGTGACCTAAAATAATACAATTAAAACATTCCAAGTTAAAAGAACAATTGTCCCTCTCACCTTCCATGTAAATCGGTCCCTCGTCATACATAATTTGAAAATTGAGTCATGTTGATTAACTAGCGAAACTTGTTTTATTTTTCGCATAATAAAAAGTTTATTTTTATTAAAAAATAAAATCAACTAAGATTAACAACGGGATTTAACCATTAACGAAAGGTGTCTTCATATTTTCATCATTGAAAATAATTTTTTAATTTCTATTTACTAAATATATTTTGAATTTATAAAAAAAACGAATGAAACTATTTAAAAATAAAAGTAGAAAATATTTTAAAAACCAAACGATGAAGTATGTGAAATTTATCAACTAAAGCCCAATATTCAATGGGCTCAAGTCCAGTGGAGAGTTCAATTTTCCATTTTACTCCATTCACTTCATTTTAAAGTATTTATTTATTTATTTTGTTATTAATATAATATATTTTTAACCATTCTTAAAATCAAATAGTTTAATATATAATTTATTATTTATACAATGTTATCCATCATTTAATAAATACTTTTAAGGATAAATATTCTATACACAGGCGGTGGAAAATTGAAAGTTTCTACAAACGCCTTAGTTTTAGGGTATAGAGAGTTAACTTAAGGTATATGGTTTAGGGGTTTAGGTGTAGGGGTTAGAATTTAGGGATAATTGTTTTAATTTAAGGTTTAAGATTATAATTTAAGGCTTATATGTTTAAACCTAAATCCTCACCATATTACCCTAAAAACTAAATCATAACCTATTAAGCCTAAATTATAATCATAAACTTTAAATTGAAACAACTATCCCTAAATTCTAAACCCCTACACCTAAACCCCTAAACCCTATACTCAAAACTAACTCCATGTACCCTAAAACTAAGGCGCTTGTGGAAACTTTCAGTTTTCACCGCCAGTGTATAGGATATTAATCATACTTTTAATTATATTTTTAACATTTACACTATCAAATATCATAATATTTAGATGATATCCATGGATCCTAGATGTAGGTAAGAAGAACCGAACTATGTTGTCTACGAGCAGGGATGGACTGAAAGGGGCGGCCGTTTCCTTGAAAATTTAAAATTCGTATATAATTTTTTTTAAAAAATTGTATATCTTCTATTAAAAATCTATTTTCGCCCCTAAAATGTTATAAGTTTACCCTCTAACATAAAATTATGTGTCGGTCATTGTCAATGAGTAAAGTTAACTTTATCGATCAATCTTGTTTGTATCGTTTCCGTTCACAAATTCGTAACAATCCGACTCATCCGATTCGAATTCGTGGTGGTTTCGCATGGATACAAAGAACATAGACATGACTGGTAATGGTGATTGAAGAGGAGGAGAAAGGATTGGCGTCCATAAGCTTAAACTGGTGGACTGCTAAAGGAAACGTAGAAACTTCGGAAATCCTATGTTTCAAAACAAAAAGGCATATTATGTTTCGTCATCAAATAGATATTGTGGTTCAAAAACGGCTACCAATTGGATGCTAGGCCTAGGGGACCATAACAATTTGTTCTTATTATTGTATTTCTCTCTCTTTCTATTTTCGAATCTTTTCGATCTAATTTTGTCATCTCGACAATATTATCGATTGAAAATTAATTTAAATTTATATTGAATGGAGAAGGGACGTTGTGATTATATAAAAAGAAAACTTTTTAAAAGACGATAAATGGAGAATAACAAATAGAATAGATTATACGTGACTACGATAAAACTGAACAAAGAAGTACGTTAAAAGAAAGTTTGGAGTTAAAAAAAGAAATAGAAGAGAAAAATACTCAATATTACAGAAAATGTTAAGAAACATTTTAAGTTTTTAACTACTTCTATGTAGAGGTGGCAAACGGGTCATTCGGATCGGGTTCGGTTTTGGTTTAGTTCAGGTCGAGTATTAGTCCGAATCGAGTACTAGTTCGGATCGAGTCACATCAGTTCGGTTGATTTTCGAGTCGGGTATCAGTCTGGATTGGGCCACATCGGTTCGGTTGATTTTCGGGTCGAGTCAAAATCAATTCAATGGGAGATCAATATGTTTTAGTCGGGTTTTTAGGTCGGATCAGTTTTTTAAACCCATATATGGCTTTATAAAGCTATTATATTTGACTTCTTGTGAGTTGTGCAACGATTCACATCAAATCGTTCATTATTTTTTTTAATATCTTTTCTTTATTTCGGGTTGCCTTCGGTTCGGTTGAAAATTGGTTCGGGTCCGTTTTGTTCGAATGAAAAATCGGATCGGGTTCATATCGATTCAACTAAAAATCGGGTCGGTTTCAATTCGATTCGTTTTGTTTCGGATTTCGGATAAAGTTCAGATCATCTTATTCGGGTCGATATCAAGTCTCAGATCGGACAAAATCGGTTCGATCTCGGGTGAATTTGCCACCTCTACTTCCGTGTTCGATTTACAAAATCAAGTTCTTCAGAATTTAAGACGAATTTAAAGGAGTAAGAGGGGCCTGGCCCCAAAATATTTTAACCTTATGACAATTTAAATCCTTTAATTTTAAATATTAGATAAATTAAATTTCTCTCTCAAATTTTGAGTTTAAATACTTAATAGTAGTCCCTTATGTAATGTTTGACTATATTTTCATCCCAACCGAGTACTCCAAAGACCTATCAAGTTAACCCTCACAATTTACTTTATTCACAATACTAACATTCGAATTTTTAATTTTATTTGAAAAAATCTAATACATCATTCCGTTAGAGAATTGTTCTCAACACAGCTATTCTTGCAACAAAGTAATATTATTTATTATTAGCAGCCAAAATTGAGTATCTACATGGTCTTTTGTTCTCAAACATTACACTACATGCATTCCTTTTCCAGGTTTTAATGGAAAGAGATTTACATTTTACATATATTTGAAAGAACTTAATTGGAGAAAACAAGACATCCAAGAAGAAGCCTACATCATTCATCATCCTCAACAATGTCCTTTGGATGAACCTGCAAAATACTCGTGTGTCGGTCGAATGTCGAATAATGGTACTTCAAGAAAAACGAAGAATCGATACGAAATTAACATCCTACCTGGCCTTTCCTTTCCTCTCTGAAGCTAACAGTTCGGACCTTTAACTCTCCTCTACTTGTTGTCAATTCATCTAATAATTCGGCATCGAAACTTTCAGCTCCATCGTCTTCATTCTCAAAACATGTCTCGATTTCCTAGAAAAAAAACTCGACATTTTTAGCTGTTTTTTGTTACTGTTAATATAGTTTTAGTGGCTCCACAAACAGAAAAGGATCAATGGGAAATACCCTTGAAGAGAAGCTGAGGGATGATCTTGGGAGGGAGCTGGTAACTTCCTCGTATTCAGCTGCATCGAGTTCCCGGAGATAATTCGGGAGAATGATCCTTGGGAGAATGTATTGTCTTATGATGATGAGAAGGAAGAAGGGCAAAGGGAACAGGATTCCAGCTATAGGAATCAATGTCACACCATAGCACATCAGAAGATAAGCGAACTGGAAGAGTGTAAACATCGTAATGTATCGGTATGGTACCGACTCAACGAACGAAGCATGAACACCTTCCAACAACCTGCAAATTGGACCATTAAATCACATCAGAAATTGGCAACATTTTCTAGTAATGTGTTTTTTGTGAATGACCACTAAATGAGTCCGTTCTTGTTTTTTGAAATTTTCGGATTTGCAAATGTAACGAAAAAGAGACATTGCATACTTGTATCGTCTGCTGGGTGTAATGAAGAGAAGTAGAATCCTTTCCCAGAACTGATTCCCCGGAAGACTATCGATGGCCATGTATGCAAAATATCCCCAAAGAACTGATGTAGGTATCAACTTGATTGCAGGCATGGCACATACTGATGCAGCAACTAGGAGTGACTGCAAAAGATTGCTCACTCTCTGCTCGTTAACTCGAACCGGCAAGTAGGCATCGATATGCTTTTCAGGATCAAATGTTTCCTTCTGGATTTCTCCTTTGTATTCACCTTTCATAACCACCTTCTTCAAGTCTTCCAACTCTTTAACCACTGCACTCTATAACATGAAAATAGCCAAGGTCAGATGCAGCCATGCAGGCATTATATAAGATTTATCGATATATATTCGGAGAATATGTATGGGAAATTCGGGGTTGAAGAAAAACTACAAATTATGGACTAAATGTCAATAGCATGTTTCAAGACAAAGGATCACTTTCTTGGAGAAACAATCACTGATCAGAGAACTAACCTCTGGACTGTTGTCTATTTCAATGAAGACCGCTTGCAACTTGCCGTATATTTCGGAGTTGCTAGCTTTCTGCTTTATACTTTCTTTCGCACTTGCCACCATTTTTCGTCTGATTAGCTGCATTTCATACATCAGCTGAAATTAAGCATGTAGCCAGGTCCATAATTCTTTATAGGAGACTATCGTTTAGAAATATTTATCCACCTGCCCTTTGAGAACTGCAAGGCTCTTGGTATGCATAGGAGACTGTGGTAGGACTCCATTCGAAGGAGGGAGGCCGATTAATCCGCAAAGTAAAGTCTGCAAACATGTTTTTTGTTGTTAAAACATATTGTTTATAATTCAGCTGCCAGTATTCTCTGCTCATGAGGTTTACCATGAATCCGAGCAGTAAGATGTCATAATGGTAGGCAGATGGATTCTTGAGATTAAATTCCTTTTGTTGTGCCATCTGCGAAGCAACACTGTGGTCGAAGAAGTAGAGTCCGGCAATCATCACTGCTGGAATAAATGCAGCAAAGATATACGATGGAGGGATCCGTCCCATATCCTGCAATTCGATTGTTTGTTTCTTAATGAAAGGCCATTGTTATCACTAGAAAAGCTTTAGAGATCGATGCAAAGATCGACAACATATACGATAGTAATATGGTTACCTTAATTACAGTCCAATGTTGTAACGATGCGGATTCCCATGGCATAGGACTAAAGAGCCTTCTTGGAACCCCAGATGGAACTTTGCTTGGTACACTAAAAGACATTGCAGTCCACACTACAACCATTAAAGGAACCCCATAATCTGCAACGAAACTTCTAAACCACCCTGTAGAAAATTAGCAACATCATTCAGCACCCATTTACGAGCTTATCTCGTATACTAAATCCGAAATAGTCGAATACTATGAATTTGTTTGCTTGACAAACCTGTGCCATACCACCATGACCTCGCCCTTCGGCTTTTCAAGGCTGTATAGAGAAGGCCAAACGAGAATACGATTCCCAACAGTCCATTTGTGTAAAGCCACTGAAACTGGTACTTCTCTAAATTCGGGTCTTGATCTTTGGGAGCTTGAAACTCACTCACCAATCCCTTGATAGCCTCTTGAATAAACAGAACACTGATCAACATGCCGAAAAGCTCGCCTGCGACCCTTGTGAACCGATTAATTATCGTGCAAGCATTGAAAATTGCAAGGAGAACCAACAAGAGAGCAGTCCAAACACAAACCCTGCAAAAACATTTATCAACTTATAAGATCAAGTACTTTCGAAACTCGTCGATTTAAACCGATAACAACATAGATTTCTTTTACCATCCAGCCCAAGCCAAGAATAATTCTTGCCCCAAGTCTTCTCTTCCTTTAGCAAAGTTGTACAAATATGTATACATAATAACAGTTGGCTCTGCAACTCCAAGAATCAAAAGAGGTTGGCCACCGAATATCGAGTGTAGAATACCGCAAATGGCAGTCGATGCCAATGTTTCGACCGTGCTTAGACTCCCACCTACATCCAAAACATGTTAAACATCACCTTTTAATTTCATCATTGAATACATTTTTTTCTAAATGTAACAGTGACAACACCTGTATCTCGACTCAGTTGCTCCCCGAAGGCGATAACGGGTAGAGCAGAAGCAAAGAAGATATAGGCAGTTGGGGCTAGTATCCTGCAATAAGATGGTAAACATTGAACCGAAAACAAACATATAAGTACATCAAAATTTACTTCAGTTTGGACTATTATCAAATGTATAGTGGTATACCCCAATCCCGAACGAATACCGGCAATCCAGTCTTGTTTGTAACAAGCTGCTCTTCCTTTGACATCATTTGCAATACCCTTGAAAGGGGATTTCAAGTTTTCCATTTCTGGTGCAAGAGAAATGCAGAACAGGTTTAGATACTGAAAATCGGTTTGATGTCATTTTCTTGAAGTTCAAGGTTCAAATTTTGATGAATTACGATACTACGCTGCTCGAACTCAGGAATATAAAACTATGTGCTTAGTGAATAAACATTTTATAAAAATCTAACTATACTCGTGTCGAATACATAAATTCTGATACTATTGCAGTAATTGTGGACCGCTATTTGAATCCCTGTCCAAGACATTAACTTTTTGACTCGAAAAACAGAGCAAGAACTCAAGAAACTTCAAAGTTAACAAATCAAATATGAACCATTTTCACAAAGGTGATCTTTTTATTCTTCTTCTTTTTTAATGAAATCTTTCGTAAAAGAGAAAAACATCGAAAACCCAGAAATGTAATCGAAAATCGTTTCAAATAAAGATCAATCCTTGTGAAAAAGTACCCATTTTGCGAAATGTATCCATGTCCCATGATTCATAAATGGTATCCAAACCCAGATTTCACTTCATCATTTTCCTATTAACCAAACACAGCATTTGCAGCCTAACATGTTTGGTTTCACTTAAACAACCACCCACCACCGCCGCCGCCACTCTCCAAACCAAAAAAAAGCCATGACTCGTTCATGCACACTAACAAAGCTTAAACTACATCAACATATGTAAAAACACATACACATTACATGCACATAACAAAAACAAAAAACAAAAACGTGCAGATTGGTTATATACTTATATCTGCCATGGAATTGGAGAGTTACCAAGAAAGAGAAAAGGCAGCTGAGGGTTTGAGTCGACTCGACTCGACTCCGAAATAGTTTTTAGTCGAAGCTTAATGTGACTGTAGAATTCCTGCACGTCCTTTAAATAAATAAAAAATAAAAAACAGAGCCGCCAGTACTGGGATTCTACTCACGAGTAAGACAATGAAGGGGAGTCATCATTCTTTTCTTGTTTAATAATATTAAAAAAAAATATGTGGCGGAGAAGAGAAGGCAAAGGCAATAGAATTGGCCAAAATCGTGGGAGAAAGATGTTTTTCTTTTTGAAGAATTTGGTGATGTTGGGGGGTTTTTACTTTTAGAGGCGCTTATTAACCTAAAACCCAACCCCATACGTTTTTTCAATATTTAGTTAGGCCCAAGGATTATTTTAGGGGTTAGGATTGTAGTTTATACGAGCCTTTTAATTTTAGGGTTAAAGTTATAGTTTAGAGTTTTAATATTTAAAATTAATATTTAGAATATAAGGATTGTGATTTGAGATTTAGAGTTTAAATTTTAAGGGTTAGAGTCAAGAATTTAGAATTTAGGTTTTATAAGGTAAAAACGCAGGCATGTGTAAAAAAAATTTACTTGTATCAAAGTTTTACTTATTTAATTAGGCCCAAGGACAAATTTTTATAATCATCTATATAGATTCATTGATAGACTAAATATTTATTTGATATTATTATAGGATCATTTTATCAATCATAGTGGAACTCAATATTATTTAATGCGATGGTCGTTCAAAAAAAAATTAAATTTAAAGAGAAATAATTATAGGTGAGAATTAGGTGAGGAACATCCGAAAACCGTGAGTATTCGAACTGACGAGATAGGGAATAACCAAAATCTTTACCCATAGGGACGAAGACAAGAGAAGTTTTACCACCGAAGCTCAAATAGGGATAGGGACGATGAATGCTATATTCGAACCGTGAGGATAACCAAACCGTAACCGTATAAATAACCGTGGGGATCTCAAAAATATCCCAAGGATCCCCGATATTTTACATTTTTTTAAAAAAAATATACTTATTTATATATATTCCACTAATATATATCTTAATAAAAATCATAACTATATTATTATCATTTAACTTCCTCGCAAACCTAGTCATACTCAAATTTCTCAACATGTTTCTATTTTAGTTTCTAGATATAAGCTAAAGCCCTCGTTTAAATCTTCCTCAACACAACACCCTTTTAATCTTCATAGAGATTCACCGAAAATCACGGGAAACCGCACGGGGAGGGTATATAGACTAAAAAATTCATAAAACATTTAATGAAGATTCCCTAAAACTACAAGTATTGGGGATGAATTGGGGAATGCAAAAACGTCCTCACCCTACTCGACTTCCACTCCTAACAATAATGAATTATATATTTTTGAGAGGTTAAAGAGTAATTTTAATATTTAGAATTTTAACTTATTAATATTTTGTGGGGTCATGGCCCAACTAGTATCCAATTCTGTTATTTAAAATTTTCTAAATTTAAAGTGCAATAATGAATTATATGTTTTATTTGAGAGGTTATAATATTATAGAGTAATTTTACCATATAAATTTTTCAATTCATTAATATCTTGTGGGGTCACGGGCCAACTAGTCCCATTCAATTTTCTCATTTAAAATTTTCTAAATTTGAAACGCAACAATGACTTATATATTTTTAAGAGAATAAATTTAATATTTTGTGGGGTTTATGGCCCATTTAATTATGTTATTGCTCTCAATTCAGTTTACTTCGTCCATATCATCAGATTTAAATTTTTAATTTAATTTCTTTTAAAGGGTGTAATGTCCTATTATACTCGATCAATATATAATTGGTAGCATAATATTAGTAAGTACCTCGAAAAATTATAAGCTAATACATTGTAAAAATATTTTTCAATTCCCTAAACAAGAATAATTTAATCCTTCTAAAAATTATAAAATTATAAGTTAATACCACAACAAAATTATATTTTCTCTTCTATAAAAAAATTATATTTTCTCTCATAAAATTTATAACTCAATTTCGATAATAATAAAAAAACTGACTTCGCCCGGGATGTTTACATTGGGTTTACATATAATACAAAATAATATACGAATGGTCTAAATTCCAAACATCTTAACATTTTTTCGGTATAATCACTGTTATTCAATTAATTAATTTAGATTAAATATTATAAGAGTCTATTATAAAATAATTTTTCTAGTATAGTTATTTTATCCACAACTTCAAAATTTAAATCGACATTGCTGATAAAATCTAACGTCATTCCGTTAGATTAATAGATTATCGATCGCTTTAACCTTTTCTTTAACAGACAATGAATGGCTGGGAGAAATATTCTTCCCAAATTTTGTGGGGTTGATAAAGAGTTTGAGGTTTTAGTGGATATTATAGGTTTTTTAAGAAAAAACAAAATGGGGAATTAATTGTTTTGCTATTTGAATTTAAACCGTTCACACAAAATAAAATAAAATAAATCAAATTTCTGCCATTCACCGGTTTGGAAAAAGAACAAAGTACTTGGACCTGATTTTGTATGGTGATCAATGTTTGGTTGGAATTTCTTTTTAAAGACAAAGACTATGGATTAGGGTTGAATACAAACAATTAAGGAATTAACAAACTAATTAAAATAGAATAGTTTGTTTTGTCGGTTAAGTGTTACTTCGGTTAATATTCTTTAAAAGTTATGAATTCTGTATGAGATAATAATTTATTATAAATAATTATTTTATATACACGTGGTATAAAGTTTTTTGCACAAGCGTACTTAATGCAAAGCTAAATTTTAAAATTAAAACCGCTAACCCTAAACTCATAAATATTAAACCCTAAACATTAAAACTCAAAATTCTAATCATAAACCCTAATTCTATACTATACAATATAAACCTCTAATCTAACCTCTAAATCATAAACCCCTAAACTAACCCACTTATAGAAACTAAAGTTTCGACCATATGAGTATAAGATAATAATCTATTATAATAAGGATTTATATTCAATACACTTACTGTCGAAACTAAAAGTTTTCACAAGTGTCTTGTTTTAGGGTTTAGGGTGTATGGTTTTGAGGTTGGTTTAGAGTGTATGGTTTAGGTGTTTAGGTGTAAGGTTTAGAATTTAAAGATAGTGGTTAAAATTTAGGTATAGGGTTAGAATTTAAGGTTGGAGCTTAATTTTTAGGGTAATATGGTGAGGAATTAGATTTTAACCTATAAACCTTAAATTCCAACCATAAACCCTAAATTCTAACCACTATCCTTAATTCTAAACTTTTACCCCTAAAACATATACCCTAAACTAAATCTCTAAACCCTTAAATTGTATAGGTTAGATTTAAAACCACATGAAAAAGGTGTTGGTGGTTGTCTTACGAACAGTCATGCAAGATGCCTAATTTCTTTCTCTAATAATCTTGTTAAATCCTATTATCTAATAAAGTTTTCATTTAAAAAAAAACTTTAACGGTTAGAATTACTTTTGATCAGTTCAACATTAATTTGATTTTTTTTATATCAATTGAATTGAATTGATGAAATCGATTTTGATGCAATCAATCAGTCCAAAATGAACTTTGATTTTTTTGTTTAATTTATTGTAAAGAATAATAAACTTAGATAATGGTAAAAATAAATAAATTTAGATAAAGAAAAATAAAAATTAAGAATGAATCATGTTATAGTAAAGGTCGATAATATGAAAGTCGTTTATATTTGGTCAGCATAGTACATATCTATCTTGAAGGTTGGAATGATTAGACTAGCATAATAATATCTATTTGGTCACTATGAATTTAATTGCTTTTGAAAAAAGGATTTAAAAGTGATGTTAAAAAGTTAAGGGTAAAATACTGAAATTATCACTCCACTTTGGTCATTTGACCTATTTTAGTCATTCAATTTTAAAAACGCTCAATTTATTTATTAAACTTTACTTTTTGATATATTTTGGTCACTTTGAATTATTTTATTAATATTTAAGTATGACATGGCATATTTTATTATTATTATATATAAAAATAATTTAAAATAAAAATAAAAAATATTTTTATTAATAAATAAAAAAGTAATTTAAAATAAAAACCCTAATCCCAAACACCCAAATTCTAAAACCCCTTTATCGGAAACTATCCGGTTCTCTTCCCCGTCCAAATGGAGCCTCCCGCTTGTCGAAGAAAAAGCGTGGGCCAACGTCCCTAAAATCCCGTCGAATGGCTCGTCGTCTTCGTGGTCTCCCCCGTAAAACCCAATACTGATGTCGGCGAGAAATAAGAATCCGTTTGCGTGAAGGTCAACGGTATAACGACCGACCATTTCTAAAAAGCGCTTGTGAAGATGGCTTTATTTCGTCAGTTATCTCGTTTGCCGGCAAGAAATCGTACGTTAAGTCCCGCCGGTTTGAAGGCCAACGCGGCGCTCCCGGGAAGAAAGAGTAATGTGCCGTCGTGTGGAAGTGTTTAATAGTGTGGAACGACGACGATCTACCGGAGTTCATGGAAGTCGTCTCGTTGATTCTTTCTCCATGGTTGCTGCTCGTTTTTTCTTGCATGAACAAAGGGAGAAATTTGTTGGCTTTCATTTTCGTTGCTTTTGTAACCACTCCATCTTCACCGTCGGCGGCAGGTGATGTTGTCGTCGGCGGTAGAGGGAGTGGTGGCCGCGGTGAGAGTGACACCGGTAAGGGGAGTTTGAGAATTTGGGTGTTTGAGATTAGGTTTTTATTTTAAATTACTTTTTTATTTATTAATAAAAAAATTTATTTATTTTTATTTTAAATTATTTTTATATATAATAATAATAAAATATGCCATGCCATACTTAAATATTAATAAAATAATCCAAAATGATCAAAATAGGTCAAAAAGTAAAGTTTAACGAGTAAATTAAGCGTTTTTAAAGTTGAGTGACTAAAATAGGTCAAATGACCAAAGTTGAGTGATGATTTTAGTATTTTACCCAAAAGTTAATTGTAAAATTTTAGTGTTTGGTATTGTTGTCAAAAAATATTTCTGGAGAGATAAAATATTCATTTTTAAACATAATATTTTAAATTAAAAATAAATGAACGTAAATAATATTTAAATTTGTTATTATAAAATTTATTAACAAAATTATATATGAAATAAATCAATCTAAAAAATAAAAATATAAAAAACATGACTATTCATGAGTAAGTTTTTATATATAAAATATAAACTACAATTAATATAATTTTTAATATTCTCGTTAAAATGGAGCAACTTATTATTATATTTAATATTATTTTAATATTAAAAATATTAATTTAATATAATAATTATTAATTTAATATTACAATATTTTTAAATAATTAAATATATTTAATAATTATTGTATTTAACTTTAAAATATTAATTTAATATAATTATTATTATATTTAATATTATTTTAATATATTATTATTAATATTAATAATTAAGGGTAAAAAAGTAACTTCAGGCCCAAAAGTAATTTTTCACCCAAAATGTAAAAGAAATCTTAACTTTTGAGATTGGATGAAAAATTACTTTTTAAGTGATTTTTCACTCTAATTTATTTGGCATAGTTTATGTGTAAAAAATCAGGTTCTGATTTTTCAGTCATGGAATGAAGCTTTAGCTTTGTCTCCCTTTAAAAAGGAGCTAAGACCATTTCAAACCTAAAATTATTGGCAATGTTTTAGGTTTTATCTTCACTTGGCATTTTGTCAATATGGCATTGAAAAAACTACTTGGGGATTATTAAATAAGGAGTTGGAGTAAATCAAGGGTTCTTTTGACTTTCATTAAAACTGAAGAATTTAGCTCATTCCATAACATTTAAAAGCAATGCAGGGAAATTGGAGAATATCTTCACTTTTTTTAAACACCCAAATTGATATTTTCTTTCAAAAATGGTAAGCTTATGTGAGATTACATTGGAGGAACCATAAAACAGACATGGAAGCTGTTTCAAGAACAATAGGGTTTCTTCCATTACCTCCAAAACCAACCAAAGTTAGAAGCTTTTTGAACCCATCACAAGGCTTAAAGCATAGGCTTTTTGCTTCAAAAAACTTGAACATCAATGGGTTGTCTTTGTCTTATAAAACAATTCCAAGTTCTGAAGGAAAACCAAGTGGTTTATTACACCCAAAACAGAAGAGCTTTGTCTGCAAGGCTAGGTCTGGTTCTGCAGGTGAAACACAGAAGCCAAAAGTGTTTGGTGTTGAGCTTTTGACTCTTAAGAAGATTATCCCACTTGGGTTAATGTTCTTTTGCATACTTTTCAATTACACAATCCTTAGGGACACAAAGGATGTGTTGGTTGTGACAGCTAAAGGGAGCAGTGCAGAGATTATACCATTTCTAAAGACATGGGTTAATTTGCCTATGGCTGTTGGGTTCATGTTGTTGTACACAAAGTTGTCCAATGTGTTGTCTAAGAAGACTCTTTTCTACACTGTCATTGTCCCTTTTATCGCCTTTTTCGGTGCATTCGGGTTCCTGTTGTATCCCCTCAGCTATTATATCCACCCTGAAGCTCTATCTGATCATCTCCTTGCTGTTCTTGGACCAAGGTTTCTTGGTCCTCTTGCAATCATGAGGATTTGGACCTTCTGTTTGTTCTATGTCATGGCTGAACTTTGGGGCAGTGTTGTTATTTCTGTTCTGTTCTGGGGGTTTGCCAATCAGGTGTTTTATATGATCTTAGAGTATTCGATTTCGGCAATGGTTTATCTGCATGATTGTATATTTGTATAAGCATGTTGGTTTTATGCATTTTTCTTGTTAGATTCTCTAATGTCATTCATTAACTTCTCTTACTATGTTCATTTGATTATATGTTTGCACTTTGCATCATCGGTTTTGCTTCCGTCGGTTCGGGTTCCAACTAGGCATTAGCTTGTAGAAACAGATTATGGACCATAGGTGTGCTTGATTTGGACAATGTGTGCAGAATGAGTTCTTGTTCATCTTTGTAACATTAAAAATCATGTTCGTTCACCGTATTCGAACATGATTTTTATCAAGGCAGTTGTTCTTTCCATTTGATCTTTTAGTAAGAAACGAAAAAAGTACGGTTTAGGAACTTCGACATATAACCTATGTTCATGGATGAGTGGTTCCTGTTTTAGTTTAGATCATTACTCTTCTAGTATCTCTTGGTGTATACATTAAACTCAAGTGACAGGGATATCATGAAGATGATAATCGAATATTACTTCGAAAAATCCGAACTTTCAATGTCTTTTATGCAGCATTCAAGGAAGCATGATCATAGCATTCAGTGCCAACCTATAACTTCAATTTCTATGCTTTCTAGACTGCACTTCTCTTCACACAATTTTGAGAATTAAAAGCATTTATGTACCTACATTTGGATTTTCTTATTGCAGATAACTACTGTAGAGGAAGCAAAAAGATTCTATCCGATGTTCGGACTAGGAGCTAACATTGCCCTCATTTTCTCGGGTCGAACTGTTAAGTACTTCTCTAACATGAGGAAGAATCTCGGTCCCGGAGTTGACGGTTGGGCCATCTCCTTAAAGGGAATGATGAGCATTGTGGTGCTGATGGGATTCACCATCTGTTTCCTTTACTGGTGGGTGAATACGTATGTTCCGCTTCCCAAACGTAGCCGGAAGAAGAAGAAGAAGGTAATGCGTATGCAACCTATTGTTCTTGTATACCATATTCGTTTTCTTCGATTCGCAGGCTCCAGGATCTGCTTATCCGGTTTCAAATGTTTTTCTTAGTATTAGGTTGTTCTGTTTTTCAGTTCCATTCCATGCCATTGTATTTTTTGACTGACCGTAGCACCGGTTACCCGTCTTCCCTTAACACGGGGCACATAAGTTCTTAGTGCACGGCGACGGTCTACACTTCCGATTCCAAGCATAGCTCTTCTATTATGCAGATTGATTTTTTGCATCTAATTCTAGTATTTTACCTGTTGACAATCTGTTCCGTGGACCGTATCATTTCTCAATTCGGAAGTTCTCCGTGCTTACATTGCATATGCATTCGAGTGAACTTATATTGTCGATCTTTTCGCAGGAAAAACCGAAAATGGGAACAATGGAGAGCTTGAAATTCTTGGTATCTTCACCTTACATTAGGGATCTTGCCACTCTAGTGGTTGCATACGGTATTAGCATCAACCTCGTCGAAGTTACCTGGAAATTGAAGCTCAAAGCACAGGTAAGATTCTATGTTAGAAGGATAAGATCTTAACAGGCTTATTAACTCATTGATTCTGCCTCGATATCGCAGTTTCCGAGTCCGAATGAATACTCCTCTTTCATGGGGGACTTCTCAACTGTCACAGGAATAACAACATTCACCATGATGCTACTAAGTCAATTTATATTTGAAAAATATGGATGGGGGATTGCTGCAAAAATTACGCCAACAGTCCTGCTTCTGACCGGAGTTGGTTTCTTTTCCTTGATACTATTCGGCGATCCGCTCGCACCGTCTCTTGCAAAGTTCGGCATGACCCCTCTGCTTGCAGCTGTGTATGTTGGTGCCATGCAGAACATTTTCAGCAAGAGTGCAAAGTACAGTTTATTTGATCCATGCAAAGAAATGGCCTACATTCCTTTAGATGAGGACACCAAGGTTCGGAATCTGTACTCGAAATCCCGATTCTTTTGTCGAACTTCCCGGTCATTTACGCATAACTCACTCGATGTTATCTTCAGGTTAAAGGTAAGGCTGCCATTGATGTTGTATGCAATCCACTAGGGAAATCAGGGGGTGCTCTAATTCAGCAGTTTATGATCTTAACCTTCGGATCACTAGCAAATTCGACCCCGTACCTCGGAGGCATACTTTTGATGATCGTTTTCGCATGGCTATCGGCTGCCAAGTCTTTGGATACACAATTCACCGTGTTGCGCAAGGAACACGAGCTCGAGAAGGAGATGGAAAGAGCAGTCGTTGAGATCCCCGTCGTGTCTGAACCCGCAAACGGCTCACTTGCAAGTGGTTCGTTACTGGACTCGGGTGACTCGACCGAATGTTCACCCGAAACATCAACTGAGAAAGATATTTAGGAAACAATTATTCCATTTATATATAGAGAAAACTAATATGTATAAGAGAAAATCTTAATGCCACCTTTTTACTCAGAATGTTGAGCTTAGTGTTTGTTTAGTTACACTGTACCCTGCAGATATTGCATCTGCATTTTGATCTAAAATCTTTACGAATATTGCCTATTAAAGTTGTTTATACATGTTATATGTATTTGAAGTATCAGTATCATACATACATACATACATACATACATACATACATACATACATACATACATACATACATACATACATACATACATACATACATACATACATACATACATACATACATACATACATACATACATACGAATCTATGAAAAAATTGAACTTATTTATGAGCTACACAGGGGAGTATCCGTTAGGGGACTAGTGGGGCTACGGCCCCCAAAATTTTGAGAAATTTAGAATTTGTCCCCTCAAAATTTTTAAATATTCATATTAAGCTTCAAAATTTTAAATATTTTAATTAAATTCCCTCTTTATTTTTTTAATTTTTTTAAAATCTCTTAAAATTATTAAAAAAATTTAGTTAAACCACATTTTTTTTGAAAAATTTCGTTTAAATCCTCAGAAGTTTTAAAAAATTTAAGTTGTCCCTCTAAAACTTTTACTCCAAATTCTGTCACTGGAGCTACATATGTGTATTCGACACTCACACATAAATCCGAACTTTTAGCTGATTCAAGGGGCCAATACCACTGAATCTAACCCTGATTTTCTGTCATTTTACTACAACACATGCAACTTTGATTGAAAGATTTGAAGTATTCCATGGAAGACAAACACACTTTTGTCTTGTAATGAATTGTTTTATTTTTCTTTTGGAAAAGACATTGGCCACAAGAGAGAATCAAAATCACAAGAATATTGTTATTAACAACTAACAAGCATTTGCAAGGATTACCACCGCCCAGAAAGCTGTTGATTTTCGAAGAAAACGAATTGGAAAAACAACAAAAACCAACATTATTAGCTGATGAATGATCTGAAATGAAATTCAAAATTACATGATTTTGATTGAATGAGATCTTGTGACACAGATTTGTTTTGATATTAGAAGTTGGATTTTGAATTAACATATGAATTTGGTTCTGAGCATGAATATAAACAAGGGCGGATCTTGATAACGGAGTTTGAAGTTTAATTCGAATATAAAGACAATCCACAATTATATGATTTTGATGGAATGTGACTTTAGATAATATGTACATGTATATCATATCATATTAAATGATGAGACATGGAAATTGGAATGTTAGCATGAACAAGAAGAAATCACAGGCTTTGGCTGCTAATGGAACTTGGCTCTTGTTCCTACACATCATTTCAATTTAATAGAAAATTCAGCTAGATTTAGCTGAAAACTGTCGACATTTATCACGGAAAATTCCACATTTGAGAGCATGCAATAATAACTATGGTCAACGTTCGATCGAGTAAAGTTGAGTAAAAAACTTTTGAGTTATTCGAGTTGACGAGTCTAATTTTATCATTTGAACTTTCATTCGAAAATTTTTCATGTCGATTCGAGTCGAAGAAATTCGAGTCGAGTCGAATTTTCGAGTTCCTATAAAAATTTAATTGTAATTATTTATCCTATTATAATACGATTTCATTCCAATTTAAATGACTTTCTCTAATCATATAAGATATATATATATATATATATATATATATATATATATATATATTTATTCATATTTTTTTCATATTTGGCAATATTTCTTCATAATTTTATATATCAATATGTATATATCAATAAAAACTGAGGGACTCGTCTCAAACTTAAAAATAAATTCACTAATTAGTAGAAATTTCAAGTTATTCGAATTTCCATTATACAACTCAAACTTTATTTGAAATTTTTTCGAGTCTAGTCGAGTTTATAAAATTTCGAGTCGAGTATTTTCGCCTCGAGTTGAGTCAAGTTATTCGGTTTTTTCGAGTCGAGTCGAGTTTTGCTCACCCCTAATAATGAGAAAATAAAATTTTGGGTTCTGATACTTTATTGAAAAACTCCGACTTGAATATAAAAAAGTAAACAAAATCAATCTAAGCATTATTATTATTATTATTATTATTATTATTTGCATAAATTGACAAAAGGTCTAACGACAATATTCACAGAAAGGATAAAATAATTGAGATCATCTTAATAGGTTTGTTATTTAGGTGTTCACCTAAAATTTTGTTAAAAATAAATTATTTTTCTTGTTACAATTGAAATATGATCTCGTACAATAATAGTTGGATTATTATGCCATACACAGGTTGTGTAAAATTTTTTGTTTCCACAAATGTCTTAATTTTAGAGTTTAGTGATTTTAGCGTAGGGGTTTAGAATTTAAGGTTTATGGTTAAAATTTAGGGTTTAAGGTTAGAGTTATGTTGTAGGATAATATAGTTAGGGATTTAGGTTTTAGGATAATAGAATTAGAGATTTATTTTTTAACCTATAAACTCTAAACCCTAAATTCTAACCATATAAACTACAATAGAGGTCACTCAATCATGGTTAGAATTTAGGTTTTAACCTATCAACAACCCCTAAATTAAAAACTACTACATTTAAACCCTAAACAAAGTCCCTAAACCCTAAAATTAAGGTGCTTGTGTGCATGGAATAATTACCCATAATACTTTCAGTCTCCAGAATTTATACATACTATTAATTTGGCCATAATTTAAAACAATTCAATAATCTTAATCGTTCATATTTAAAAATTCAATTAGTTAAGTGAATTTATCTACTAGCACACAACGTTAGGTTCATTCTTCCGTCAATTGTCCAGTAATAAAGTGATTGTGTCTATTGAACTATCACATGTTTCAGTTTATTGAGTTGACGGACAATAGCAAGGACTGAGATAAGTGGTTGGAGGAGAGTGTATCAAGAGGGTCCAATGTCGAATTTTTAAATATATATAGTTAAATTTATTAATTTATTTTACTTACTTCCAATAACATTCCAAAGGTAGGGTTTCTGAATCTGACCAGCCAATATGGAATTGCACGTGGTTTGCAGAGGCAACATCTTCTGCAAATTCTGCAAAAACATTTCCGGGAATCGAAATGGTACTTATATCTCCTCAACAAATTCCAAGAAGAAGAATCTTTTACAACAGATTGGTTTTCTTTTTCACGTAAAAATGGCCGCATTTTCTTGTTTTATTTTCCCATTGATTCTCGAGTATGGCATGGCTAGAAACTAGCAGTTGAGCACCAGATTTGGATAGGGATAGCATCTAGAGGAACCCGGAACGACACAGAATTTTAAAAGATTATGTATAATTTATTAAATTAAATCTATAATTTTAAAAAAAATTAATGTTTGTGAGCAAGCGTTGATATCGGTTGGTCAAAGTTGCTCACCGCTCTATTCTCCTTCTCCTTAGATCTAAGTTCAAGTTTCATAAGGAGTATTTTCTTTCCCTCCCCCTCTAGGTAGAAGTATGTAGTCTTTGTCTAAAAAAAATTAATGTTTGTTAATTCATTGTGTACGTAGCAAACTGTTTTTTAAATAAAAAATAAGTCTAATAAAACTCAAATTTTATAGACTTTATCACTAATCTAGAGTTAATCTTTTGTTTTTCTTTATAAGTATTGTTAAGCTCATGGACTAAATGTTGTTTTACCCAATTTTAATTATATTGATATTTTTTTAATAGTCTTGAGGTGATTACAAGATAATATCTGTCACACATTCTTAACATTTTGACAATGTACACATATTTTGTAGACAAAACATTTGAATCTAAATCTTCTATAATAAACATCATTTTTTTCTACTAGAACCACTCATTATGTTCAATTATATTGGTGTGATTACAAGGTAGTATCTGTTCATTTTTTTAGTCATTTAATAACGTGCACACATTGTACTTGAACCCAAATTATCTAGATAAAATTTATCATCATTTATCACTGGGACCAGTCCAAAGTTGAATTATATTGTATTCTTAGATTCTAAGCAAGTATAGGACGAACATAGATTCAATATAAATAAAGATCATCCATATCCGGGTGCAATAGTTGTCGGTTCTAATGTCTTTCTAAATGGAATATTGAAATAAGAAAATTGCACTCAATCTCTTTTAAAACAAGGACAAAAAGGCAGAAACAAGACCCCACTTTGTCTTCATCCTTCTATATGATTTGATGTGAAATTTATCCATTTGGTCCCTTTTCCATAGGGAACCAACCCTTTTTATTTACTTCTTCCAAACACCATACTCCAAAATAGTTCAAATTCTGTCAACTTTAATCCTCACATTATTCCAATTTTAAAATTTCAATTTTGATTAAAAAACTAAAATTTGAACTTACATGTGATACATGGACTAATAGCATATTTAATTTAACAAGTGTAATTTAGATTAGGACAGAAATTTTAAAATTTGAAAAGTATAAAAATTACAAATGACCAAATTAGAGTGTGAATTAAAACTACTAAATAATTTGACCTCCAAAAGGGGACTTCAAAATAGTTTTGAATTTAATATATTATTAGGAGGGACGAGTCAAGAATCTTTCATTATTCGAAGGCCGGGACAAAAATATAAATTGTTAGGTGTTATAGTCATAAATTTTACGTTAAAAGAATTAAATTGAATTATTAATTTTTAAGAAGGGCCAAAAACTAAATTTCATCATTTTCCCTATTCAGATTCTCCTCTCATTGCTAGTATATAGATTTAAACATTGATGCTGAATTATATAATATCATTTACTAAAAACTTCTTATTAAAATGTAAATATGTGATTTATCGATAACAATTAATGCGTATACGGACGATAAATTAGATATGAGTATGTTAAAAATATACTTTAAACTGCACAAACCAACTTGTTTCAGTGGTTAAAGGAACGATTGTTGTTCCTAGAAGTTACGAGTTTAAACATCAACAGTTGCAGCAGGATGATTGAGCATGCATTGTCAAATGGTTGAGAGTATACTCTAAACCAAACATACACAAAAATAATAATTATTTATGGAAAGAGGAAGAGAACAAAAAGGTACTTGACAACAAAAATTATGGTTGTCTTTTTTAAGCAACTTTTACACTATTATTGCATTCATTTACATCAACCAATTCGTCTAGGGAGACACAAACTCGAACCCTCGAGAGTGCTTTGTTGAAATGCTTGGCTTTGGTGTCTAGGTATTCATTCCAAGTGACCGGTCGATACCTAGGTGGTTGAGTTGGACCTACTAGTTTCGGATGAGGTGATATTTTAACACTCGATGGTGGCCCGTATAAATAGGCTATCGATAGTCGGTGATGGGTCCGATTCACCATGGCACGATGAAGAATGCTCGGGTACAAACCGTTGGATAAGATATGCATGAGGTCCCCAACATTGATCACGAGCCCGTTGGGGATCGGAGGGACTCTGATCCACCCGACTCCCTCTTTCAGGACTTGTAACCCACTCGTATTGTTTTGGTAGAGGACGGTAAAGAGGGTCGAGTCCGTATGCAGGGCTAGACCCATGGCCCGGTCCGGATCGGGACAAGCCGGGTAGTAATTCAACTGTAAAGCTGCGGAAGCCCCATTGAAGTCACCTTTTGGGCCAGCCCAATTGATATCTTTCTCGGCTGTTATCCCCAATGAACCCAACATCAACTGCACCAATCTCCCTGCTAGATTCTTCATTTCTTGCTTGTATTCTTTAATCACATCACTGAAGAAAGAATCAAACAAAAACTCCATTAACATTGAAGCTTGTTATACAATATATATATATATATATATATCATGTCTGCTAACCGTGCTCACCAATGATGGATGTAATCATGGGGCCAAAGTTGACGAAAATGCTCGTGGGGTGACCCGACAATGGTGAATCCCTCAGACCACATGAGCTTAGAGAAAAAAGAGGAAATCCTTGCGAAACCGTAGCCGGAGACACCGCCCGGTGATCGAGCAGCTTTGAGCTTTTGGTTTACTGGTAAAGAGAAAAGGGTTCGGCTAGTGGACTCGGCCATGTCCAAGAGACCAGTAGGGACACCATGGTTGATGACTTGGAAAACTCCCCAAGTTTTACATGCATGACCAATTGCTTGAAGAGCATTAGGCTCATTAAGGTCGATAATCGGCACCGACTCGGCGTCGCCGGAGGAAGGGTAGTCGTAGTCGGGCTGGTGGTTCCATGCGTATGAATCGGGGAGTTCTTGGAGTGAATTGAAGTCGGGATGAGGTGTAATGGCATCGGAGAGTCTTGAAGGCATTGTTTGAGGGTCTACTTTTTCTGTGACGGAAACAGAGAAAATGAGCGTTGTGAAGATATATGATGGCCCGTATAGTGAGTATATATAAAGGGGGGAAATTAGAGGTTGAGAAGGGTAGAGAGAGAAAGAAAAGTTTTTTTCTTCTTTTTAATATAAAATAGGTGAGAGAGAATGATTTAACGAGGTTGATTCGAATGGTTAGTTAATTGAGTACTAATTCAATTGATAATGTTATTATTAAAATATTGTTGTGATTGTTCGATGTGGTGTTTGTATGTGCGATAATGTTTTCGTTAAGGCCGTGTGAGTTGTATGAAATATATTGATACTATGTTCAGGGGTGAAGTCAGAATTTGGGGTTAGAGAGCAAACTATAAATGTTTGAAAGTGGGGGGACAAATTCATAAATAAACAAATTTTTAGAGAAATTTAAATAAATGGACAAATGTAAAAAAAAATTCGGGGGTGAGGGGCGATTGTCCCTCCCACTCATGTAAATCTGTCCTTGACTATGTTTATAAACTCCTAATCGAGAAGAATATTAATATTATTAAAAGGTATATGTTATAATTATTCAATACATTGATGATAAAAGTAAAAAAAAAAAATCACGAGTTAAGAATATTGTTTGTCCTTTCAAAAATATAATTATAATTAAGAACATATGGTAGGGTCTTAAATTCACACATGAAGGCTTTGACAATATTTTAACCCTTAAATATTTTTCATCCTTTTTGACTCTCAAATTTTCATATTTTTATCAAATTTAATTAGTTGAGAAGAAAATACTAAATATATTAAACTAACACCAAAGACTTAAGGGTTAAGATATATCAAAACTTGATTCAGTTTGAATATAAACGACTCTCTCCAATAGATTTGGTTTGATATTTTTATTGATATAAGAATAAGCCTTTCTTTCTCTCTCCATGTGCCTGTGTCTTGTCTTGGAGTAGAAAAACATCAATTTCGATGTAAAACCCCACTACTTAGGACATGATTGTTCCTAGGGACGAAACTAGAATCAAATATTAGAAGAGATAAAATTTTATTAAGCTTTTAAATCTAAAAGCTAAAATAGGTAGAAATCTTATTTGACTAATATTTAAGTTTAAAAAGACCCCAAATGTTATTATACCTCTCCACCCCCCACCCCCCCCACCCCCCAGCTCCCAATTTGCCCTTGTAAGGTAGATGGATTTGTCTCTAATTTCATGGGGGAGGGAAGCAACATGACAAATGCATTTTTTAACAATACGTACAATCTAAGAGAGGAAGAAGAAAAAATGTTCATGCTGGATAGCGAACACAAGGCCTAAAGAGGAGAGAAAGATGTTAACGGGAGGCTTTACCACTTACTTCAATATTTGTTTACATCTTTTTCAACTTATGCAAGAGCATTTTTGTTCAAAACATGAAAAATATGGTTTGAGTGTTCTTATGTATGTACTTACTTCCATGAGAAGTTGTAAAAGTTCCTTTTGATATTAGGGGTTAGATTCTACATCTTTTGTCCTAAATGACCCAAGTGGGGCGTTCCAAAACAAAACAAAAAAATAAATAAATAAAACATCACTCTTAAAAACACAACATTTTGGTGTGTCCCGAAGCAAAGGGATATAATTATCTAATGAATTTTTGTTTTTTATTTTATCATTTATATTTGTTTTATGATTCATGTTAAAAGTTTAAATATTAATTCTCTCTTTAAAAATATAGTATATCTTGAATCAACGTTTACCGTCACCGTTCGGGCGGTGTAGACCAAAAGAGGTATTTCGTTCAACATAGTTTTTTAACTTTGCTTTGTAAGAATGAAGCAACAATTTTAAGATTTGATAATAAAAACATTTGGGAACGAAAAACAACTTGAATAGAGTCAAATATGATACATTACAGAAGAGGTAGAAGCTAACCAACTCATAGATGTCAACAAAAAGTTACAATTTAAAAAAGTACCATCTAAGTATAGAATCCTATGACAATAACAAGTTACAACATACCAAATTTATGTAAATATTAAAATAATTTTTATTTAGAATACTACAGCAAATATGTATACAAGTTTAAGCAAGCACATAACGTTTGAACGTAAAATATATAAATAAATAAATAAGAGTTTGAAGGTTTTTATTGGCACAATAATGAAAAAGACGATTGGCTCGATAACGACAAATGGTCACGAAAAAGATCAAGGACACACGTACTTGGCTGACATCTTAGAAAGAATGGTGGCGTTGCTTGCTTGAAGGGGAATAGAGTTTTTGGGTAATATGAACGACGGAGATTGAGAGATAACTCTCAATTAACAAAAAAAATGTAAACTACTAGAGAGATCATCTAAACTTAATAAGGTTTAAACAAAGACACAAATATCTTGATGGATTAGAATATTGATAATAAGATAGGTATATATGTATATGTGTGTGTATATATATTAAAAATTTTGTAAAATATCAAGATCCGTGCGCATATTTTTTGGGGATCCCAAAGGTTATTTATACGATTTCGGTTTGGTTATCTTTACGGTTCGGATATAGCAATCTCCGTCCCCATCGCCATTTGAGCTTCGGTGATAAAACTTCACCCGTCCTCGTCCTTGTAGGTGAAGATTTCAAAATTTTCCCTGTTTCGTGAGTTCGGATCCCCACAATTTTCGGATATTTCCACCCAATTCCCACCCTATATATTGGGCAATCTTTCCCCCTTTTATTGATATGATTGATCTACAGATGAATTATGTTGGATAGATAATTTTAACGAGGCCCACATTTGAAAAAAAACTCATATTAATCAACTTTAAATTGACCTGATCTGAAATTAACCCAAAACATCCAATTAACTGGACATTGCTAAATTCAAATATAGATTCAGTTTGTCATTCAGACTCAAATCCGTTATAGTAAAAAAAAAAAATTGTATTTTCTTTTAATCAAAACCGTGGATCTTCTCTATATATCGCAATAGAAATAAAAAAACATAGAATCAGCGTTTATTACTATCATCATCATCTTATTCTATGAATCCTCATGAAAAATCAATGTCCGACCGGTCGTTGTTCATCCACCGTCACACTACGACTATCCGTTGCAGCGGCACCGTGAGTGCATCGTGTGTAGCATTGTTTGATGCACCGTTGCATCCACTGCGGTGGTACATCGCAACCGTACAAGCAGCTATCAAAGCACTGCTGGTTCAACACTGCATTTGCCGGCCCTGCCGCAAACAGAAGCACCAGCAACAGCCCCGTTATCACGACCGCCGCCTCGCAAGTCTTACCTTTGCCTTTGATCACCTCCATGCCTGTAAGATCTTAATATTTCTACAAATTTAATTTGTTCATATATATATATATATATTATAGTGCTGCGGTATATATGGCAAGTTATCACATATGGAATAATGGAATGTGTGAATTTCCTTACCGTTTGAAAGAAAACCCGTAATTAATTGTACGTTAAAAATTTTAAAATTGTGATTTTTTAGGAACAATTCTTATATAGAGGAGGGAAATTTTATTCATAATAAGAATTAAGCCCACAACTTAAGGGAGAGTAAATTACAAAGAAACGAGAAATTATATTATAGGCGTGTCCGTCATATTATTTATGACCTCAATCAATAAAAATGATCTATTTTAATAAATTTTTTTCATGTCATCTTTTTACCAAGTAAAAATTATATTTTAAATTTGATAAAAATATGACATAGTAAAAACTTTTAAAATATATAATTGTTATTTATTGAGACCGTGAACATATGACGGGACAAGCCTATAATATAATTTTGTAAAAAAAAAAAACACACTATGTTTAGCTTAGTCAATTAGTCTTCTTTTCCTCTGAATTCTTCAATCATTTTTTAATCTTTTGGTTCGGTTGTGACAATTAGATTCTGATTTCGTTAAAGGTTAGGGTTTTGTTATTCATTTTAAGGAGGATGCTATTAATTGGAATTTGATTTCCGGGAAAGGAAAAACCACCGATCATGGAGTCGTTTGATTGATTGGGAAATAGGAAATTCTGGGATTAGAGCTATTAAGATGTAGGGGAAGTATCATTTTGTAAAATTTTTAATTTAAAATTCTGGGAATCAATATGTTGATGATAATGAAGATGTGGAGGAAGAAGATGATGAAGAGTTGGGAGAGGAAGAGGAAGATCGTAAACAAATTATAGGTGTTCAGTATGATACGAATGATGTTGATGGCGGTGGCGGTGGCAGTGGCAAAGGTGAGCCTGATGATGGGGAGGATGATTTCGATGAAAATGGCGATAAACAGAAAGGATATGGTCGAATGGGCGATGATTCCGATATCAGTTTCATTACTTACAACAAAATAAGCCGGAATGATGGTTTCGTTACTTACAGCTAATTAGGGGTGCTTATCGAGCTAATCGATGGCGAGTTGAGTAATGCTCAATTCGTGTTCGTTAAGCAATTTTGTTGCTCGACTCAACTCGTTGCTCGTTAAGCTCGCTAAAATTTTGCTCGACTCATGCTCGTTAAAAAATTTTGTTGCTCAACTTGACTCATTGCTCGTTAAGCTTACCAAAATTTTTACCTTATTTTTTTAAAATATAGATAAAATCTAATGATGCTATTAGAGCTTAATATAAACATATAAATTTAGAATAAAAAAACTCGTGAGGACTGAGACGACATATAAAAGAACATGTTATGACTGAGTTAGAGACGAAGTCGATATTCAAGTGTGAAATTCTTTTTAGTTTTTCAACAATCTTCGATGAACTAAAAAGGAGAGAATACCTTCTAATGTAATAATGCTGTGAGATTCTTTTAGGGACTTTAGGGACTTCCCTAATTTCAGTCCGACCAAGGTCTAACTTCTTCAGTCTTCGAAGCTTCGAAAGACAAGGCATATCTCTTAATTGTTGACAGAAACCAAGCAACAGGCCCGGCCAAAAGCAGGAGCACACTGAGCGCCTGCTCAGGGCCCAACTCTCTTGGGGCCTCAAAAAATATGCTGCTTTTAGTTTACAAACAAAGTATTATGCCCGACAAATTCAAAGTACAGCTGACTGGATTTTATAAATATTTTTATAATACGGATGGGCCTCACAAATTTTATTATAACATGGGGCCTCACTAATTAATTAAGGCAACAATCAATGCTTTCATTGATCTGTTATTAGTGGTGGTAATCAATTGAAAAAAATAAATGTTATTATATTAAAATTTGAAAATAGAAAAAAACATTTAAATTGCATTAAATAAAAAACAAACTGTAACTTTTAAAATTGATCTTTAAAAATAAATTTCAAACATTCTATTTCTATTTATTCTCTATCAATTGAACATTCAATTTTTTTTTAAAAGTAATTGTCTTAAAAATAATATATTCATACTATAATTATTAAAGAAAAAGAACGACAAGCATTCTTCTTAAACTTAGGTTGTCGTTGTTTCTGATATATTCATGGTAAACTAGCATCTCACTCTCTCGATCCTTCAAAGAATCGGATCAATTTCCTTTTTTTTTAATTTTTTTGGATTGAAAATCAGGTTTGTTGCTCTTACTTTTACCTTTTTACTTATAATTTTTTTAGTTTTTTTACCTTTTAAATTTTTACATACAATTTTTAATTATCTAACTATGTTCCATAAAAAAAATACGACTCGGGATGTGAAAAACGTAAAAAAAAATCAATGAATTAAGAGTCCATTTAAAATTTCGCTCAGGGCCCCTGAAATATCCGAGACGGCCTTGCCAAGCAACAATGCTGTGAGATTCTTTAGTTCAGAGATAGAATTTGGTAAATGATTGATATATGTATAGGACAAATTAAGAACACTAAGTCTAAGACAAGGCATGTTTGCAAAGAATTTTCTTGTCCAATTGATTCGAATGTAATGGAACAATAAAAATGACATTAAGCTAACATCAGTAATTTTGTCATTTCCTACCACGTCATTAAAAAAGTGAAAAAATTAATTTTAGTTGGACACTCTTTTTTCCATCTGCGGCTAAATATTGAAATTTGACTTAATGCTTATATTAACTGGGAGTTTTTAACAAGTCCCATTTCCCTTCAAAAATATTTCAGTCAAATTCTTACTTGATCATCCGCGGCTATTTGTTGTTGCAAAAAAGAAAATATATTTACAACGTCATGTCATTAGAAAAACACCAAGTTTTATGTAAAAATATAATAATAAATAAACCCTTCAAATTAATAATAAATTATTTTATCAACAATTAATAGAAATTTATTTAAACAGGGAAAACAAGTGAAGTTGATTTTCTAACATGGAAATCAACAAAATTATATGCAAAATGTAAACCTCCTTCTGTTATAACATATATACATATACACACACACACACCGTGGCAACAATTTCATGGCTTTCTCTTTTGAATATGATATTTAAGTGGACTCTAACGAGTAGTTTCGGTAGAAAAAGAAATGATATTCATTCAAGGAGAGTCAAATTCGAGTAAGTGTTATCAAATGATATGTAATCAATTTTTTTCGGAAAACAAATTGATTAATAAAAGCGATGGATACAAAATCTGCCGGCATTACAAAACAAAAGCAGAGATGAAAAGAAAAACAACATAGCCGTATTCTGCAGAAGACAAGGCACAAGAAGAAACCAAACACAAAAATCATGGACTGGGTATTCTGCTTATCTTCATAGAAATGCAACACCACATAGCTGCTTAAGGTTCTGTAATAATCACATTCACAGAAGAGGGCAAAATGCCATTCTCCCATTCTAGCTTTGCCCACCAATCTTGTCTGCCTTCAATGATGATGTGATTCCTTTTTGCGCTGTCCGAGTTGAGAGGAAGCTTCTTCAATTTTGGGCAGCTTGATACAGTAATTCTTTTCAGACATGGGAAGGGCAGGGCATCCCAGTATATGCTCTTCAGTTCTTGTAGTCCAATTAATCTAAGTACTTCAAGCTTCAGAAATGGTGTAGGGTATGGAATTCCGATCACATCTGCAACTTCACCGAGTTTCCCCTTGCTCATTATTTCTACCATTTTCATACAATGATTTATGCTAAGAGACCTTAGATTTGGAGCAAGAATCAGCCAGGTAACATCCGTTAATTTGTAACAACTTGTAATTGAAACTTCTCTCAATGTGTGAAAGCGTGAAGCATAACTAGTACTCGGGGAAACCTGGGGATGCAGTTTTACCATTTTCATCTCCTCTATATTTCCAAAACCCCTTATATCTAATCTCTCCAGACACTCCATGTTTTCTAAACATAAAACATTAAACTCATTCGAATCCCTGATACCGACCAACTCTAGTGTTTCGGTGCAGCATGGAAGCAAGTGGAGGCTTAGAAATCTTTCTAGACCAATCATGCTTCTTACTGCTATTCCTACTCTATTCAAATGTTGCAAACTATTCAATTCCTCCATAAGATTCTCAATACTATTCCCGTTCGGACCAATCACGTTCCCCCCTATTCTGAATATTTGCAACTGGGAAAAACTAGATATCAGATATTGTGGGATTTTTCTGAGAGACGTGTAACTCAAGTCCAACATTTTCAGTTTTGTCAAGTATTTCAACTCTATTGGCAACTCTGTTATATCTGTCCAGGATAGATCAAGACATTCAAGTGATGTCAATTGTGAAATTCCCACCGGCAGTGCACGTAAATCCTGGTTACTTGACAAGTTGAGAACAGTTAGATGAGGCATAAACTGAAAGAAGCCATCACTGATCACCTTCAACTTATTCTCGCTAAGAAACAAAGTACGAAGGTTAGGGCATTTAGGGGTTCCTCTGAGAACTTCAATTCGATTTTGCATCACCGAAATTCTTTTTGCATCTTCCCATGCCTTAACATTTGGCTCTTCAAATAATTGAGCCCCTGCTTTCACAAAAAACTTATTCTCTTCTTCTTCAACCTCACATGCTATCCACAACCCCATGTCACGAATCACATCATGCATCTTCACACATTCTTCTTCATAATATAAATTTTCCGCTTTTTCCAATAAACATGCACTAAGAAGAGAGTCGATGATGTGGTCTCCTTGCCTTTGAGCTTTACTAATTGTATCATATTCATCCAACAACCCTTCACAAAACCAGTACTCTACTAAATCGCTTTTGGGAATACCATAATCTTCGGGATAAAGACAACAATATAGGAGGCAACATTGCATTGTGTGATCCAGATTATCATAACTGAATTTTAAAAGCGGATATACCTCATTTTTCATTTTGAGTAATGCTGATCGCCTCAACTTCTCAATTGCATATTCCCATTCCCCTGGTGTTGTTTTGCAAGCCATGGCACGACCGATTGTTATCAGTGCAAGAGGCAGTCCACCGCACTCTTCAGCTACTTTTTCAGCTAGTTCCCGAATATCTGGATGGCTGTTGAGGGTTTCATCTCCAACCTTGTCTCGAAACAATTCCCAAGCCTCTTCCGGTTTCAGGCACTCCACTCTTATTTTCTTTCGGGCTTCCATTTCGCCACAAACCTCCAAATATCGAGTAGTGAAAATAAGTTTGGAACCATTTTTTTGGCTTGGTTTTGGGATCCCAACATCTTTCAAATCAACCCTTTCCCATAAATCATCCAATAGAATAACAAATTTCTTGTTGCTCAAGACGCCATAGATATCCTCAGCTTTCTGGTCAACACTTTTATTTTTCCAGGATTCTGAAAAACCAATTTTCCCGCCAATCCTGTCTTGAATCTTTCCAACATTGTAATCTTTAGACACCAGTGCCCAAATTACCACGTTGAAATCATTATGTGTGGTGCTGAAGTTGTTGTTGATTTGGGTCAAGAGCGTTGTCTTTCCAACTCCTCCTATGCCATAGAGGCCAAGGATCCCTACATCTTCGTTCACGATGCAACTCCATACCCGGTTGATTGTGGATTCAAGAGCAATTGGTTGCTCGTCAGGTCTTACTACCACTGAAGCTGCGGGCTGCGTCTCTGCTACCTTGTCAAAAACTCCTTTAGTCATGTGATCCTTAATGTCTTGAAGCATTTTGGCCACCTTCTTACCAAACTTGTAGGTAGACAGGCAACTCCTGGAAACGCAACCGCCTAGACACAAGTTATTTATTTCTCTAGGGCCATCTGCAATCAAATTTCCGGCCTCTTTAATCATAGTTTCTGCTTTTGAAAGCCATAGCTGAACTTCATCGAGTCGCTTTTGTTGTCCTTGTTCAGCCAGATCAACCTTGCTTTGCACGTCGTTCTTTCGTGCATTCAGTTCATCTAGAGCAACAGATAAAGTAGGAAGAGTTTGTTTAAGCTTACACACATAATTAGCCTGCCCAACAGTGGAATCCCAGCATTGAATGAGGATGTTCTCGAAGCTAAACTGTACAGAGAAGCAACTGCCCATGATTCTGCAAAATAAAGGAAGTGATTTTGGTTTGGAAGGTGAGTAGGCAAAGGATTACAGCAAAATGCAGACAAAGCTCTTCAACTAACAACAATTGTGCGGTGTTTTAGTGGGTTAGACTTGGTGGTGATAAAAGAGTAATCTTTCTCTCCAAGACTCCAACTAGTTGGCACTGATTGGTTTGTGCATCGCCCACGCATTGCATTTACCGGACTTGAAAAAAACAATAATTGATATTAATATATAAGTTTTGATGACTCAAACTATTATTATATCAAGCTTTGTTATATATACATTTGAATTTTAACAAAAGAGTGATCTAATTGTATGTTTTAATAATTGTGTGACATGTTTGTAACTTCACTAATAATTTAGTGACATGTTTGTAACTTCACTAATAATTTAGTGACATGTTTGTAACTTCACTAATAATTTAGTGGCCCAATTAAGCATCAAAATTTAACAGTTGTTTGCAATTAAAAAGTAAAGTTTCCATAATATTATTTGAGTGACTCAAATATAACTTTTAATAACTAGGTGACCTAAATATAACCTTACTCATAATTGAGTGATTTCTGTTATAGTTTACCCTAAATATTAGGCTTAATATTTAAAAAGTTTCCATGTAGAGTTGTTTGTTGAAGCGACTAAAGTTTTGTGTGTAAAAATATGTGTCTAACGTTTCATTGAGTTATATTTTAATTTTTTTGAGTCAAAATATGTGTCTAATGTTTCATTTAAATTTTTTGGTGACTTGTTCATGATGGCGGAGGATTTGAGGTTATTTTGAAGAAAAAAAGTAGAATTTTATTTTTTTTAAATAGGTTTTTATTTTTAAAAAATTAAAAACCCAACCACGTGTCAAAAAATAATTAGTTGATGAATTTTTTTAACAAACCGATATTAATATATTAACGGAATGAAACGTGAAACATCTAAAATCATAATAATATAATTGTTAGATACTTAAAAGTAAAAAAAAAGATGGACAATATTTTCCTTATTTAATCCTCAATGTTATATTATAGTCAATTTTGGTAGCTTGAGTAAATCAAGTCTTTCAAACTTAAGAATGGTGTCGGGTGTGGAATTTCGATCACACCCGCTCCTTTCAATAATGGCCCATGACATAATATGACACGAAAACGACTTGGAAAATTCATGGAAAGTTGATAAGTATCTTTGTGGAGGGTCATATATGGTTTGGTTTGGTTTGGTTCAGTTCAGTAATTTTTTGATAATTTATCGATTTTTGATTAATTTAGTCTTTATTTATAATTTTTTTCATATTAATATAGTCTCGAAAATGTATTCTACAAAGCAATTGCCCATGATTCTGGTAAATACTTGGTGCCTTCAGGAAAGAAATCTAAAGTTTGGAAAGGAGAGTAAGCAATTCCCTGCAACTAGTTGGTACTGGTTGGTTTGTGCATGGCCCATGCATTTACTTTGCAATTAATACTGACATGACGTGACATGAGAAGAATACTAAATAGAAAGACGACTTTGAAAATTTCAAAGTCTTTGTGGGTGGAATTGTGATAGTCGATATTAGGAGATAATATCGAGGTCGGATATTGAGTGTTGTAATTAGTTAAATAAAGAGCACATATCACCCCTAATTGTCCCAAGTGATAATGGATAATGTAATTCATCCAGATGATCAATATTCAAGCACCAATTCTAACAAGGATAAATATTTTATACACATGCGGTAAAAACTGAAAGTTTTCACAAGCGCCTTAGTTTTAGGGTATATGGAGTTAGTTTAGGGTATAGTGTTTAGTGGATAGTTGTTTCAATTTAAGGTTTATAGGTTAAAACCTAAATCTTCACCTTATTACCCTAAAAACTAAACTCTAACCTATAAACCCTAAATTATAACCCTAAACCTTAAATTGAAACAACTATCCCTAAATGTAACCCCCTAGACCTGCCTATGCGTTACAACGGATCCTAGGAAGTCACATTAGGGTCACAAGAGCGACCCACGATAAGATTTCAAATAAACATATAGTCAAACCTTTAAAATCATAAATCAAATATCTGATTTAAAATAAAATTTCAGAAATCGTTCAAAAACGATAAAACAATTATGATACAAGTTGCGGAATTAAATTTCGGACTCATTTGTATAATGCAAACACGACACACATGCCCCCTAGTTACATAGATACCATACTCACTGACGAGCCGAAGAAACTCCCATACCGACGTTGATAGGTGCAACTTGTCTGATCTTTTATCCTGAGATGGTAAAAACAACATGAGCTTGGGAAAGCTCAGTAATACAAAACTACCAGAAGATGCTATAAGCTCATGCAGATATATGGTAGGCATAACATTTTCATAATGTTTCAAGCAGTGACAGTCCTCTATTTCTTTCTGTTATTTTAGAGTAACGTTATACTTGAGATTAACAGTATTTGTTCTTTATTCATCATCGAGTAACAAACGGAAATTATACGAGTTGATAGTTACGAAGATGAAACAAAGAGTTTAATGTCTAGTGTGTTCTGATAAGTGCATATCAAGCAGGCATAATTGCATACTAACCATATCATAAGAACATTAAACAATTCAATGCAAATGCTCAAGTACATACAAGGGTTTACTAGAAACTACCCTCCAACCGAACACCAAAATGCAATTCCCCATGAACTGCATACAGAAGGTCTTACCCTAGGCCTAAGGCGTAGGAGCCTACCTAAGGGAATGCCTTAGGTCCAGAAAGACTTACCCTAGGCCCGTGGCGTAGGAGCTTAACAGAACAGCTGGATTAGGGCTGTGACAGACACTTCAATCATAACCCGAGAGTATCCCTAAGCAGAACAATTCAGATTATAACACATTATCATTAGATTTCAGTCAGCAGAGCATATAGCATATCCATCATACAGAGATTCAGATATCATAAGTTCATAGCAGACCAGAATATAATCTCAATCATATTGCGTATACAAGACTTTTTCAACAGATATAATCATGCTTCTCAAACAGAATCATTCATACTTTTAGATTTCACACCCTATCAGATAAACATGTTTTTCAACTCAAAGTGCATCATATATCATGATCAGACAACCATCACATAATCATAATCCATATATATATACATATATACACAACAGAATGCAGCACACGTGGAACATACTAGACAGAACAAATTTTATTTCTCAGAGATACCTGATATTTACAGAATGAGGCACATTAAACTTTTGGCTCGAAACAGACATTCTAGGAGTTCATACATCATGCTCTTTAAAATCAAATATATCGTGAACGGTTTAATCATTTAAGCTCACAAGGGTATTATGATCATTTCGACATTCATGGGCATTTTGGTAATTATACCAACATTGAATAAGCAATGGTTCACAGAACTCAGGTATCTTGTTTGCTCATTAGTTTTTTTTTAACCGAACATTCAAGTATTTCTATATCAAGGTCTTTTAAGTTATCAGATAATTTCAGGGATGCTCTAATATTTTATCAAACCTCTAAAATGTGTTTAATGCGGCATATCTCAACTTTACCATACTTACTAACATTCAGATGTGAATAATTTGCGTGTATCAGAACTTAACACTTAGAGGCACTTTAGCCATTTAAGTCTTATTAGAAAATTTCAAGATTTCATTGGGTGTATAACCACATATTTAACTGAAAGGGGTATTCTGGTCATTTTGGAAATTTGGGATAAAGCCACCATTCTTTTTTTTCCTGAATTACCATTTGGTACCTCCATCATTCACGTACTCGGTAGAGATTAAGTCGTCTTAATCCCTGTGACTGTTACAGACGATTTATTCATTTCAGAACATGAAGGTATAAACGTCATTCCAATTAATTAGACATTTAGGTGTTCGATGGTACTACAGTCTTTTTGGTCATTACAATTATTCCAATTAATTCGCTCGTTACTGTCGTAAGGATCGACGTAGGATTACAACGATATTCCCAGATGATTCGCCTTTATGTGATATACAGAGTTTATGGGAAAATCTAAGTTTTTAATTACACGAATTTGTACAAAAGTGCCGGAGTCTTTCCAATAAATTATACATCTTAGGTGGAATAAAATTGCTTAGTTAGACAGAATGCAGATTTCGAGTCATTTCTTTATTAGAGGGGTAGTTTAGTCATTCTTATAACTCAAGGGCAATTTCATAATTTCATAACCAGCATCTCATACTCCGCATTCTGAGCATTGGTTCTTAGACACCATTGATAGAGTTTCAGATTTAACTGTATTATTTATTACTATTAGCACTTTCGATACCCGGTCTATTAATATTCTTATCCGAATATCTTGATCTTACTGATTCTCATACTTATTTTTCGTATCTGATTCGACTTAAGAAGAGTTCAAGAATACACTTCATCACAAACATGCATGCGTTAACCGAATATCAACATGATCATAAAGCATACTAGGGGTAGTAGTGTATTACCTTAGCTCCGAGTTATACCGGTTGACCCATGATACTACATTCGATCGCATTCGAATCCAGACTGAGTGCCCCAAGACATTTCGAATACCAAGATACTTGCATACCTTCAAATACACAAATTAACATTTCAGTCCTTATCCAAAGAGCTCTTAACAAAATTAAACACATAAACACTTTCGGGTTCAAGGTCAGATTCGGAGGCCTTCGGGTCAGAATTTTGCAAAACGGGCTTCAAAAACGGACTCAGAACGTCGAAAAACATTAAATAGGAGTTTTCGGAAAATTTGACTTTTTGGTCAACGGTCAAAGTCAACGCTGACGTCAGCAGGTCAACGGGGTCAAAGTCAATGCTGACGTCATCATGACGTCAGCAGTCAACTGAGTTGACTCGGACTGACTCGGACGAGTTGACTCGGTTGACTCGGACGAGTTGACTCGGGTTGACGGGTCGGGTCGGACGGGACGGGTCGGACGGGTCGGGTCGAACGAGTTAACTAGGTTTGGGCTTTGGGCCAAACCGGTTTGGACCAATTTAGACCGGGTTGAACCCGGTTTACTTACCCTAACGAATTTCGCCAGAAACCTCGCCGGAGAGTCGCCGGAGGCTCGAAACGGCACGATTCCACCTGAAAAAGAATGACATAATCGATTATACGACTAACCTAACCTACACAAGCCCGAAAATCACCGGAAAAATGACCGGAATCCTTGCGATAGAACAAAAGATCGTCGGCACTTACGTAGCTCCGATAGGGGCTTCGCCGGCGTCGGTTGGGCACGAAACGTTGAGGGTTTTGCACGGCACAACGCGAGGAGTGCACTGGTGGTGTCGGCGGCATGAACGGGTAACTCAGGCCGCCAGAAAATGCCAAAAACCGAGGCGACCTCTTGGGTTCATCGCCGAATCTTTAGACTAATATTCACGGTGAACGGTGACCATTCACCGCGAGTGGGAGGCAGGGTTGAAGTCGGGGAGACACGACAGACAAGGCTACAGGGGCGGTGGTGGCCACGGTCGGGCGGTGGAGGAGATCGGAGGTGACGACGGGATGGGTTAGGTGAGAGGCTCATAGAATTCTCTAGATGTTTTTTCACCAGACTTAGATCTGAAGGGTCAAATGGGATATTAAATTTGATTTAATATCCCGCTCAAACTTGATTCTAATATTTCTCCATACAGAATATGACAGAATTGAGCACTTGGCTCAATGGTTTAGCATTTAAGGGGAAGGGAGGGGTGAGGTCGTGGGTTTAAAACCCCACAACTGAAATTCTTCTTCTTTTTTTTGAGTGTTACACTAAATTTTAAACTCCTACACCTAAACCCCTAAACCCTATACCATAAACTAACTCCATATACCCTAAAACTAAGGTGTTTGTGGAAACTTTCAGTTTCCACCGCCAATGTATATGATATTAATCCTTCTAACAATATATACTACTCTTGTATCACCTTGTTTGGTAAAGAGAGGTTTTGACAAAAAAATAGAGGTTTGAGGCATAATTAGAGGTTTGACCAGTCAGATCCGCTAATATTATTGTTTGGTTCAGCTATCAATAGGAGTTTTTGAGATTAGAGGTTTGATATTAGAGTTGTAAAGACTCTTTTACCCTTACCAATTACCAAAAATCTCAAAATAACCTAAATTAAATATTTTCTCACCCTATTTATAAGCTAATCTTATTTGCTTTTTTTTATTATCACATATTTATATGTCTATTTAATTTTATTAATTAATTAAATCATAATAAAAATAATTATATAATTAATAAATTGATATATAAATCATTTGAATATGTTTGGAAAAGTTATATTAAAAATAATTTTATAGATCTAATTAACAATAATTAGATACAAAATATTGATAACTAATAAACTATTCAAACAAGTATTGAATATAATCATGTCCTTATATGTCATTTTGCTTGTTTAAATAATCTAACAGCTATCAACTATCAGTTAATTTTACCAAACACTTTTATACAATCAGCTAGTTAAATCAACTAATACAATCAGCTATCAGCTAATATAATTCGCTATCTGTTATCAACTATCTGATAATTGCCAAATAGTACCAGTAATCTTTCCCTGCAGCAAAAAATTGGTACTGATTGTTTTGTGTATGGCTATGCATTTATTTTGCAATTAACACCGACATGACTTTGAATAGGAAGACGACTTTGTAAAAAATGAAAGTCTTTGCTCTCGCAATTTCCTCGAAGTTTCAGTAATGGCGGGAAGGAAACAAGGCTCAATTATTTGTTTTTTTAGTGAAATAATGCCTTTTGATTACTATATAATTAGGAAGTTTCCTAGCATGTGGCCGCCTAATATAAGGCTAATATACGGTGTTACCGGAAACATCATAAAATATACCGGAAACATCATAAAATATACCGGAAACATGATAAGGTATACCGGATATGTTGATTTCGAAAGTATCCATACTTTTTCGAAAGTATCCATGTTTCCGGTATATTTTATGATGTTTCCGGTAACGCGCCATACCGCAGAACTACCCTATAATTAGGGAAATAGGCTATATTAGAGATTATTTAGGGAAATACCGAATTTGTAATAGTGGAACTGTAGAAGGCGAACTAGTCGTGTGTTTCGAAAATGCCCTTGTTTATAAAACTCGTGATTTGAAGAAAATTCTTAATTATGCGGCTTTTATTATATCTCACACTAAAAAAAATTAAACTTAAACCTTAAATTTTACATCATAAAAAATACACTCTACTTTTAATTCTATAAGCCCTAACTTTAAACCCTAAACTCACTTTTTAAATTAGTACATAGAAAGGGGCATAGTTAGGGGCAGACGATTTCAATCCCTCATTATGTACTATGTAGTATAGATGAATAAAAATATATATGATCTTTATCGGTACCCCGTTCTATGTCACAACACTAAAAAAATAAATTAAATTTTACTCTAAATCCAAAATTTAAATTATAAATCTTGAATCCTAAAAAATACACTCTACTCCTTATTCCCTAAACACTAAACTCTAACTTTAATCCTAAATCATAAACTTATATTTTTAGTGTGGGACATAAAAAAACACCAAAAAAAATTTTCTATTCAGTATAAACGAGTTCTAATTGTTTAACATTTATCTATTATTTTTACCTTTTTATAATTTTAAAAATAAATTAATTATAAATTTATCGCCAATTTTCAACATTTTTATTTTACCACCAATTCATCAACTCTTAATATATTCAAATCTATAGATCAAATGTTGTGGTACTTCCTCCAGGTAATCTCAGCTTGGCAGATACCCAAATTCAATAAATTTAACAATTAGTGTTTAAAAGTTCTGACACTACATTTCTCTGACACACATTTTTATCATTAGTCACAATTTCCATTACTGTTTATAAGCTCGATAATCAGTAGATGAGATAATTCAACAGACAAAATTACTTCGGTATTAGACAACTAATAGACTAATGGAACAAACTCGTTATAACTCTAACGTCACTTACTAATAGACAAAGTCACTTCACTAATGAAATTATAAAATATGAAGATTTAAATTTATTGAAATATTTAAATTATGATCAAATTAATTAAACTTATAGGTTTTAGGACTAAAACTGTTATTATACCACGTCATGTTAAACTTACATTTCACCTACTAGAAAAATAAAAGATAGGTTTAGAATCAAATGTTGTGAATAAAATAACAAAAAACAATAATAAGAACAAGAATGGAAGAACAAAGAGATGAGAGAAAGAGGAAAATTTGTTTTATTCTCAAATATGGAATTGTATACAATGCCTTCAATGAATCATCTATTTATAGGCATAAGAAGTACATAATACATTAAACTCTAATTCATAGAGATAATATTTCTAATAATAAATAAATCAAACTTCTTTGATAAAGTTCTAATCATGATAGACATCCACATAGATAAATATTCATAACACTCCCCCTTGGATGTCTATGAAGATAATGTGCCTCGTTAAAATCTTACTAAGATAAAAACCCAGTGGGAAAAAAAAAATTTAGTGAAGGAAAAAGAGTACACACAACTTTGATACGCATAACATGTTGCCTCATTAAAAACATTACCAGGAAAACCCATTGGGACAAAACATCGGTTAAGGGAAAAAGAGTGCAACGCGTATTTACTCTCCCTCATGAAAACATCACAGAAGATCTTTGAATCTTCATAATTTAATCTTGAATATTATTTTTCTAAAGATCGTGAGGGATGAAACTTTGGAGTAATATGTTCCATGATGTATCCACTTTCAAAATGAGATATACATCTTGGATTATCTTCACACAAGATAGCTTTTATCATATCTTGTAAAAGTAAATCCACATATCTTTTGGATATGTTGGGTCAATGGTCTTAACCAAACACATTTTTTGGCTTGCCTCGTGCATAACAATTATTTCTACGACATTTGAGGAGACATCAACGAATGTTTGAAGATCTAAATGTAATGATCTTTGTATATTCATAAATATTTCCTGACCAACTAATATATAGTGCTTCAAGACCAAGAAAAGATATAATGATCTTTTTTCACATCCAACAATCTTACAACTATTGGGATACTCAATAGATATGCTCTATTCATATTGAATCTTTTTAAGATTCTTTCAGCTTATGTCTATTCATAGACAAAAAAAATATATAAAAATGCTCGATCTTCAGGTCGAGATAAACTTGATGTCAAGATTCAAGTACTTGTATTGAAAGTACTTCATGAGTTTTAAATTTGAAGCTCTTTAGGAGTTCTAAAATTATCATAATGGATCTTGATCCAAACTCTTTTATAAAATACATAAGGAAATCTGATCATTCTTATAGTATTTTCTCAATGAGTATTCACTAAGGCGATTATACCAAATGCGCCAAAATATTTATGAGACATGTCTAAATAAATTTCCTCGAAAATTTCCAAATGTTTCTAGCATTTTAAATCCTTCAAGGATAAATATGAATTCATAAATAATTAGACGCATGTAATATATTTCATACTGCCAAAGTAATTGCATCCACCTTTAAGAAATTAAAACTCTTCATAAATCATAATTTGTCGTATTTACGATTATTTATTTGTGCCTCACTTGCATTACACTTTTAGGTGTTTGGACTGTTGGTCCAAATACTTCTCTTTTAGAAGTTCAAAGCGTCTTTCAACATCGGCCAATTCAATATCTATACTTCAGGATAGATTTTATACGAGATCCTCGATTTCTTTCTTTACTTTTATAAAAGTATTTTATGTAAAATTGTTTGTAAAATCGTTGTCGACAACTTTCCAATTTTCTGGTTCCATTCTCGTAGTGACATAACTCGTCGAGATCTCTTCAAGATTTCAATATTTATTTCAGGTACTTGAAACTCTTCAAGAGTTTTATTATTAGTTATGTCTTGGGTCTCTTTAGGAGCACTCGTCTCCAATATATGACCATCTCATAATACTTTTCATTTACGAGAATTTTGATCATTGGAACCATTTCAACTATCATGCTTCAAGCATGATTTACATCCACTTGCTTTGACATGTAATTTAAACTTAAAGCATTTCAGTTGGTATATGAGACTTAATTACTCTCATTAGGTCAATAAATATGTCTGCCAGTTGACATGTAATAACATGAATTATCTTATGAACTTCTAGTTTATATACGAGGATCTAGATAATGATAATTCATTTTCCTCTATCCAACTGATTATTATCTCCCCCTGATGTTGAGAAAAATCATGTCATAAATGATTCTCCAATTAATGTTTAAGAATTTAAACATAAAAGGAGACTCGTACTTAATAATATTCTCAACCCTTTTTACTTGCCCATTTTGTGCGTTATGGTGGAGCAATTCAACTATATATCGCACATTCAAAGATTCAAAATGGGAAATATGACTTCTGACCAAAAGTCAAATCATAATGGGGAGTTTATTATAACTCGTTGGCTTGATGCGTGACAAGTCGTCGTTAACCGGTCAAAATAAATATAAATAATTAACCTCTTTCAGCAATAAATAAAATAAAGAAATTAAGTAGTATAAGGAAAGAGGGTCGATCCACAGGGAGACTAGTCGAAATTCTTGACTTGAATTTTGTCGGATTTGAATTCCCAAGAATATCTGCAAAACAAGGAAATAAAAGGGGGGTGATATGATATTGAGTGAAGTAATAAGATAAAATGCAAGAATTAAAAATAATAACAGGAAAAACCAATTATGAAAATTAGCCTCGAGCTAGCCTTGTCAATTCCTTCGATCATCGATATAGATTTTTACTTCGGGGATTATGTCGGTTACAGTCTGCGAGGCCCAACCCGTCGCAACTTGCTTCTCTCTCGAGTAACCAATTCTCCCAAGACTATCTTCGAAGGTTGATTCTTAAACAAATTAGCCACGTCTATCGACGTTAAAGTGTTTAGTTTTGAAAGCAGGAAAAGCCCGACTCAGAAATTGTCTTAAAAAGAATCGCTTCTGATTTTATCTTTCCTTAGCGGACCGCCGCTAAGAGTGTTCACAGGAAGTCGAAATTGCCATAGGCCGATCCTTCCTCCCAACTATGTCTTTAAACGATTCCAGATCAACGAGCTCTTTTTGATTTGAAAAACGATTAAAAACTTTAGTAAGGCCGATTGCCAAACTATCTAAACAGAAAGATAAAAATGTATTCCCGAAGGAATTTAGGCAATGTTCAATTCTCACGATTAGAATTGATTTGGCTAACTCTTGGCTCAAGAAATTTAGCTAAGCATGATATTAATTATCATACTTAACTTAATTTTAGAAAAACAATTAAATAACATAAAAAATGAAAACAAGAAATTAAAGGAAAATGAACTTGAATTAAAACTAAAAAGAGTTTACAAAGATAAAAACTAAAATGAATGATGATGATGGATGATCTAAGCCTTTACCAAGGGTGGTATTTATAGGCTTAGATTTACAAAGATAAAGTGATAATATAATTTAAAATAATAAACAAAAGATAAAACAATTCAAATGTTTTGAAATTTAAATGCAGGAATCTAATCGGATAAGCTGATAGGCTCTCTCAGAACGTTCCAGAAGCTTCTAGAAGTCGCAACGTCACTGCCACGTCACTGCCACGTCAGACGCGTCATGCCCGGTGTCGTGCCCATAATGCCAGTCATGATAGAATTATAATAAAAACTGCAGAAATGCCTCATTTTCACTGCTATTTTCAGAATTGGGTCCCTGCACAAAATGTAACGAAAACAACATGTATTAAGCAGCAAGAAGTCCCAATAGCTAGAAAAATAACAAATGAAATATGTCATATTTGAGCACTCATCAAATTCCCCCTCACTTGTCTCATACTTGTCCTCAAGTATGTCCGAAAAAAATCATAAACCCAAGAATGCATTTCTCAACCATTACAGGCATCAAACATAATCATAAAAGTTCTAGCACGAAAGGAGGTTCATGAAAGAAACATAATTAAAACCAAATAGATACAAGCAAAGAGCAGCCCTTGTCCCTTTCAATTACCTATCAAGCATTAATCAAATTCTAACCTAGTCTTAATCCTCACCAAGGTACACTCAAGAGCACTCAAAGTGTTTTAAAGGTAAATTTGAAGCAGAAACACTCAAAGTCAAGCATGAATAAAGGTTTCCATATGCTTGTAACAAGTTCAATTCTCCACTACTTTATTAGAATCGAGGTGCAAAAATCATTAGGTCTTTTATTCAAGGTGTAATGTGGGTTTAGGAAAGGGAAAAAAGATGGAAAGGAAATAAACAAAGAAGATGATCAATGCAAGATTTTTCAAAGCAATAATCAGTGAAGACATTAAAAAGGAGTTAAAAATGGGCAAGCAAACACACATTTTTTTCTTCTTTTCGAAACTGTTTTTCTTCTTTTTTTTTTCTTTTCGAAGCAATTGCTTCCTTTTATTCTGTTTTCTTTTTTTTCTCTTTTTTTTCTTTTTTTTTTGAAAAAATTCTGCCCTTTATTCGAATTGCAGTCCCTTTTTGTCTAGCAATACAAATTCTAGCATTTGATCAATCAAAAAGTTTGGTTGAGGGTTAAGCCAAAAAAATGGGGTGTAAGGCTAACAAAAGTTCACTAGGCGATGAGAAAGGGTAAATTAAAATGAAAGGGAAGGAAAAAGGTTTAAAGCCTAATGCCTAAATCATTTTAAAGCACCTCGTTCTTAGTGTAGTCTCGAATCGTAAGCAAGCCACAAGTTCTAGATTCCTAAATTCAAGATGACACTCTGAAGCAAGGAAACGAGCATAATATGAAGACTGCATGCTCAAGGCTCAAATCTTACCAAAATTAGGCTAAGTTGATTAAGCTAGGCGAGAAATTTAATTAACACTGTCAAGAGTAATTAAAAGAGATGTTAAACTGCATATTACCCATATCATTTGATTATCAAAATGCTCCAATTCAATCATTCCTAAGCACTAGAACAAGTACAACATGCTGGATAACAAGTAATGGCAAGAAAAAATTCATCTCAAGTTTAATCAGAGTCAAACATATAATCAAACAAGCAGACAAGTGGTAATTTATTACCCTCCCCCTCACTTAAGTGAATTGCCCCAATTCATAAAAATTAAGGAAATAAAAAGATAATAAGGGCAAAAGATACTCCCCGTGAGTGATGAAATTGAGTCGATGGGAATGGTGCACTATGAGTGGCTCGGATCAGCAGCGGCAGAGGGCTTTGAACGGAGCTGCCAGATGTGCGAAAGAGGGTGCAGCGAAGGGTGGTTCAGCATTTTTTGGGCACCCGTCGAACGGTTGCTGGTCGTCGGCCACCACGGCGAGGAGGAGGTGTGGGGCATGGTGGAGTCGGCGTGGCTGAATCGGCTGTGCTGTTGGAGAGACGCAAACGGCGGACGATGGTTGGGGATGAAGGCGGAGGTGTTGTGGAAGCCGTAGGAATGGGGGCTTTCCGTGGTGCGGGGCATTGCGGCTGAGTGAGTTGTGTTTTAGGGATTTGGTGGTTTTGCGAGAAAGAAAGAAAGGGAAAAGGGGAAAGGTTTCAAAGGGGGGAAAATAAAGAAAGGAATTGAAAACAATTCTTACTTTATTTTATTCCTATGCAACCGGTCAATGGGTTTTGAAAATGGTTGGAAAGGGTTTGCTATCATGCGCCATTAAGTGGAAAGGGATTTTGCTATCGTGCACCACTTTCAATGGGACTGCAGCTTATGATCGAAGAGTTCTTGCTGTGTGAAAAAAAAATCCTGCAGAAAAATTATTAAGGTAATTAGAAAAAGAAAAATAAAGGAAAATAAATAAAATATAAAAAGAAAGGAAATTAAAATTAACGAAAATAAAAAAAAAAGAATGGGTTGCCTCCCATTTAGCGCTTTGTTTAACGTCGTTTAGCTCGACGACCTTTGCTAAATTTTTGGCTCTTCAAAATAAAGGTCTTCAAATAATCGATAATGTCCATCGCTCGTTGTTTTAACGTCTTCCTTCATCTTTCTTTTTGTGCGCAAAACAACAACTAAGCTTCTACCTCCTTCCCAAGACGACAACTTACTCAAGATGATGTTTGGCAAAGTTTGGTTGTCGCCTAAAAATATATAATCAAACCATTCCAACCTTGGCTTTGGTTCCTGCAAAATTGATGGAAAATGTTTAGTTCGAATTGGAATTAATCGAAAATCAGAAAGGGAAGAAAGATTTGAAATGATTTCGCCTTTGTTTTTATCGTCGAGATCTGCGAATTCCCTACAAAATTCATAACACAAATTAGTTTCGATCAAATCATCAGCTAACGGATCTATAATATCAATGAAATTTAAACTTGCGACCGAATCAGGATACTTCATATCTTTATACATATCAAATTTAACTACTTCCCCATCAAATTCCATAGTTAAGATGCCGTCGCGGACATCAATCTTTGTATGCGCAGTTGATAGGAAAGGTCGGCCAAGCAAGATTTCGGATCCGTTATTGCTGTGATCATTTTCCATGTCAATAATGTAAAAATCAGCAGGAAAAATGAGATTTTTTACCTGTACCAACACGTTTTCTAGTACTCCCTCGGGGTAGATGATTGATCGATCAGCTAATTGAACCGTCACTCGCGTTTCTTTCAATGGTTCAGTCGAAATTTTGTTGTAAACGCTTAACGGCATGACGTTGATAGATGCGCCTAAATCGCACATCGCCCTTTTTATCCCAACATTCCCAATTTTACAAGGAACCACAAACATACCTTGATCCTTGTATTTTGGCGGCAATGGTCTTTGAAGAATAGCCGAAACGTTCTCACCAAGGTTAACTTTTTCATTCCCAAACAATCGCCTTCGGTTTGTGCATAGCTCTTTCAAAAATTTTGCATACTTAGGGACCTTCCGAATAACATCCAAAAGTGGAATGTTGATTTCCACTTTTTTGAATATATCCAAGATTTCCTTCTCTTCCTCCTTTTTATCTCGTTTCGCCAATCTACCTGGAAAAGGAGGAACAGGTTCGTAAGTAGAAACAAAAATATTGGATTTAGAGTTACCTGCAATGGGTGGAGACTTTTCGTTCTGGTCCTTCGAAGAGTTGCCTTGCTCATCGGATTTTTGCTCATCTTGCTTGGGCGGTTTAGGCGTTAAAACTGTTCCACTACGCAAAGTTATCGCACTAACGTTTTCCCTTGGGTTGGTTTCGTTTTGGGATGGTAGCTTTCCCTGGGATTCTATACGGCTAACGGCTTGAGCTAGTTGGCTTATTTGCTTGTTGATTTGTTGGAGGTGGGATTGTGTTTGGGTTTGGAATTTTTCCTGCGAAACTGTCAATCTCTCAACAATAGACTCAAGCGAGGATTTTTGGGGTGCTTGGTTTTGGTAGGGAGGTTGTTGCCTAGGTTGGTAATTTGGGTTCTGATTACCGTAGCTCAAGTTTGGGTGATCTCTCCAACCGGGATTGAATGTATTGCTATGTGGGTTATAGGGTCTTTGGGGAGGTCCGGGAAAGTTGTGTATGGCGTTAACTTGGGCACTAGACGTATCTCGCAATAATGGGCATAAGTCGGTTGCATGATCTGACATAGTGCATATTCCGCATACCTTAGCAGCTTTTATCTCCCCTGAAACAAGAGAATACACAATATTAGTCAAATTATCAATTTTATTCTCTAATGAAATTGTGCTTACTGTGTGAACCCGTCGGCTGAGTTCACTTGTAGAACCAAATTGTTGCGAGTTTGCAGCCATCGTGGAGATTAATGTTCTCGCCGCAGTAGGAGTCATGTTAACGAGCGCGCCACCGCTTGCTGCATCTACCATCTTTTTGTCCATTGGTAACATTCCTTCATAAAGGTATTGAAGGAGTGTTTGCTCGGATAGGCCATGTTGCGGACAACTTGCGCACAGCTTCTTGAACCTTTCCCAATAATCATATAGGGATTCGTCGTGCATTTGTTGGATACTCAATATGCTTCGCCTAAGTTCAGTCGCTTTTGCTGCAGGGAAATACCTGTCAAGGAAAACACGAGAAAGATCAGTCCATGTATTAATAGAATTCGGAGGTAAATAAAATAACCACTCTTTAGTCGTTCCGGCTAAGGAAAAAGGAAAAGCCCTTAGTTTTATCTGATCCTCTGAAACTCCTTGCGGTTTCATGCTGCTGCACACCATGTGAAATTCGGCAAGGTGTTTATGTGGGCTTTCAGTAGGGAGGCCATTAAAGGTGGGTAATAGGTGAATCAGGCTCGTTTTGAGTTGGAATGGGGTATCACCGTGAGGAAAAGCGATACAAAGGGGTTGTTGCACAGTAGGGGCTGCGTTCAGCTCTCGAATCGTTTGTTCCGCCATCGGTTCTGGTTCCTGTGTAGGTTCTTCGATTGGTGTAGATTCGGAGGTGGATTCTTGTTCGGGTTGTTGTGTGCTTTGTTGTTTCTTTCGTCGAAGGGTTTCGCCGTGAGTTCTACGAGCGCTTGCTTCGATTTCCGGGTTATATGGAGCCAAAGTACCCGGATTCTTCCTGGTCATAAAATAAAACAAAAATCAGTCAAAAATTGCCAAAAATAAATCTCCCCGGCAACGGCGCCAATTTTGACAAGTCGTCGTTAACCGGTCAAAATAAATATAAATAATTAACCTCTTTCAGCAATAAATAAAAAAAAATTAAGTAGTATAAGGAAAGAGGGTCGATCCACAGGGAGACTAGTCGAAATTCTTGACTTGAATTTTGTCGGATTTGAATTCCCAGGAATATCTGCAAAACAAGGAAATAAAAGGGGGGGTGATCTGATATTGAGTGAAGTAATAAGATAAAATACAAGAATTAAAAATAATAACAGGAAAAACCAATTATGAAAATTAGCCTCGAGCTAGCCTTGTCAATTCCTTCGATCATCGAAATAGATTTTTACTTCGGGGATCATGTCGGTTACAGTCTGCGAGGCCCAACCCGTCGCAACTTGCTTCTCTCTCGAGTAACCAATTCTCCCAAGACTATCTTCGAAGGTTGATTCTTAAACAAATTAGCCACGTCTATCGCCGTTAAAGTGTTTAGTTTTGAAAGCAGGAAAAGCCCGACTCAGAAATTGTCTTAAAAAGAATCGCTTCTGATTTTATCTTTCCTTAGCGGACCGCCGCTAAGAGTGTTCACAGGAAGTCGAAATTGCCACAGGCCGATCCTTCCTCCCAACTATGTCTTTAAACGATTCCAGATCAACGAGCTCTTTTTGATTTGAAAAACGATTAAAAACTTTAGTAAGGCCGATTGCCAAACTATCTAAACAGAAAGATAAATATGTATTCCCGAAGGAATTTAGGCAATGTTTAATTCTCACGATTAGAATTGATTTGGCTAACTCTTGGCTCAAGAAATTTAGCTAAGCATGATATTAATTATCATACTTAACTTAATTTTAGAAAAACAATTAAATAACATAAAAAATGAAAACAAGAAATTAAAGGAAAATGAACTTGAATTAAAACTAAAAAGAGTTTACAAAGATAAAAACTAAAATGAATGATGATGATGGATGATCTAAGCCTTTACCAAGGGTGGTATTTATAGGCTTAGATTTACAAAGATAAAGTGATAATATAATTTAAAATAATAAACAAAAGATAAAACAATTCAAATGTTTTGAAATTTAAATGCAGGAATCTAATCGGATAAGCTGATAGGCTCTCTCAGAACGTTCCAGAAGCTTCTAGAAGTCGCAACGTCACTGCCACGTCACTGCCACGTCAGACGCGTCATGCCCGGTGTCGTGCCCATAATGCCAGTCATGATAGAATTATAATAAAAATTGCAGAAATGCCTCATTTTCACTGCTGTTTTCAGAATTGGGTCCCTGCACAAAATGTAACGAAAACAACATGTATTAAGCAGCAAGAAGTCCCAATAGCTAGAAAAATAACAAATGAAATATGTCATATTTGAGCACTCATCAATGCGTATAAGTGTTGCTCTATGGAAATACCATATAAATAATAAATGTTTTGTTATCACAGTTTAGCTATTAAATAGGAGGCATCCAATTAAAAATTTGCTAAACCGTATTTTTCATAATCAATAGGCTTTGTAACAACCGATATAGCCTAAAATATAAACCCACTAGCTTTTCAAGACGAATAGTCTAACTACATAATCTGATTTTTTTTAGAATCAATCTCACAAACTTTTGGTTGTAAGTCGATAAAACAATGTAGATGTGTCTACTAAAATCATGTAAAACTTTCCACATTTGTGGATATATGGGCCCATATTTCGTTCAGATATGCAAGACATACAGTCTCAACTTCAGTACAAAAACTTTAAGTTTTAATTCTTTTGGTAAGTGGGATCATCTATATCCTTTGAGAACAAACAACACAAGAACCGCAGGTTCTTTTAGTAAGTGAAATTTAATCAATTCCTTTAAGCAACACAAGAACTTCACGTTCTTTAATAAGTGGAATTTAATCCATTCCTTTGAGAATAAGCACCACAAGAACTATAGGTTCTTTTAATACATGTGCATGTAAATCTCAATAATTTCTACACCATTATTGATCAGGATGGTCTAACCGATCATGCCAACTATATATATGTGTATATATCTCTGAATTTGTAAACTTCTTGTTTACCATAACATGTAATTCAATCTCACTTGTACATGTCTAGTACGACCATCAAAATTGTTCCTTTAAATAGGAATATATTTAGCTCTTTCGCAGCTTTCAATTGAAATTATCTTTTGGTAGCAATATATAGCTCTTCTAGAGCTTTCAACTGACTTTTTGCCTACCAGAACTTATATCCATATTGGCTTATTTCAAATGCCAATTGATAATATATGTTATCTATAATTCCCAAAGGGAAATTTTGCGAACTCATATTGCTCTCTTAAAATTTCCACTTATAGTGGTGACGATATTATTATCATTAGCGGTAATTATTGCAATATTCGCAATTCTGCACTTTTCATAATGTGCTTTCTCTCAAGAATTTATTGCTCTTCTAGAGCATCAATATTTTCAATACTTTGAGATATAGTACTCACATTATTCTCTTGCATTTAAATGAGAAAATATATCTTATGCTTATGTTGAGCATAAATCGTCACCATAGATTGTATTTGACAAGTAATCATGTTAAACAAAATAAATAAATATCATAATATATAAATATAAATATAAATATAAAATGTAAATAATTAATGTGTATAAAATAAATAAATAATTCTCTTCAAAGTTATGAGAATAATTAGAAGATGATTTATTCCTTTCGAGGGTTATAAGAAAATCAACAACGTCCAAAAGAGTTGGACCAACAATGTCCAAATAAAGTTGGACCAATATCATCTTCGTCATGTTTCGCAAACAAAATTTACTTTTATTTTCTTTCCTTTATCATTCAATGATTCTTGATTTTTCAATGTACAACACGTATGAGACCAATGGTTTATAACATCGCATTGGTAATAAGAAGAGTTTTATCAATAAAATGATCTTTATCACTCTTGCCATCCTTATAACCTCACTACCGATGGGTAGAAGTATTCTTAAAATGACCATATTTTTCATGTCTATATTCATAGCCTCGACCACGACCACAACTTCTAATGTGATTTTTATTTCTTCCATAATATAATTTCACATTCACTTCAGGGAATGGAGTAGAGCCAGTTGGCCTTTAAAACCTTTTTCACATATCCTTATCATAGAGTACAAAGATTTAATCCTCGTACGCGGCATTGTTAAACTTGTCCACACGGTTCTTTAAAAACCTCCTTTGAGACCAGTAGCCTCGCAGAAGGGGATGTCCAACCAATATACTTGGATTATATCGAAATTATGTCTCTAATTGAATAATGATTTACCATTGTTAAACTTCACCATGATTTATCGCACTTTAAAATCATAGTTTAAGGGGGAAATAGATTTTACCGATAATGATTTTCCTTTCGAGAAAGATAGAGACATAAAAAATGAACGAAACAACTTCTCATAATCCCTTTATATCACGTCTCTTTCCAAGTGATTTAAATACATGTAAAACTCAAAACAAGGTTAAAAATATTAGCTTTCACCAATAGAATAACGTAAATAAAAATTGATCTCAATATAAACATATTGAAGAAACGTACCTCTTTTGATTTTATCTTGATTTAAGCCATACCAAAATACATTAACCAACTTATAAACCTCTTATGTGGATGTACGCACATCACCTTAAAGCAGTGTTAAAGAACAATGCTACACCAATGACATCAAAATGATTGAACGTTGTTTGATCAAATTCACATTAAAATGGAAAGCACCATAACCAAGTGCATTGATACTCGAGATTGAATCGTCACCTATCCAAGTACATTCCCTGAAGGTTTCGCTGAAGGTTAAATATATAAACTTGGTCCAATAAACATCATATAATATTAAATCGAAATAATAATTAAATAATATATTAAAATATATCAACCTTAATTTGTGAGTGATTAGTCAATCACTATATCTATATGTAAATAAGTAAAACATATCAGACTTTCCAAGCTAAATTGAATATATTGAATATATGGTACATGTGATCGCCAATATCAAATTGAAATCTTTTCGAGAATCACCAACAAGAACCAGGGTAATTGGGCGAGATTCCATGGTTCGCTCAAACCTTCAAAATATGTTACCATACTTTTTCAAAATAAAGACCAAGTTAAAATATCAAGATAAAAGCAATCAATAACAAAATGTGGGGAAAAAACTTATCTTCGATTCAACGTAGAATCAAATTTGTTTCGGTAACTACTTAATTTGGGATTCAAACAAAGAGCGCCAAAATCTTTCGAGCAAACTCGTGCTGATAACGTGTTGTGAATAAAATAACAAAGAACAATAATAATAACAAAGAACAAGAATGGAAGAACAAAGAGATGAGAGAAAGAGGAAATTTTGTATTATTCTCAAATATGGAATTGTATACAATGTCTTCAAATGAATCATCTATTTATAGGCATAAGAAGTACATAATACATTAAACTCTAATTCATAGAGATAATATTTCTAATAATAAATAAATCAAACTCCTTTGATAAAGTTCTAATCATGATAGACATCCACATAGATAAATATTCATAACATCAAAAACATAATTGAACGATGTTGAATTATTTATGAGACTTTTCAAAGCTTGTTTTGAGACGCCTTCAATCAATTCAAGGAAATTTTTTAAGGGGGAAATTGAGAAAAGTGGACAATTTCAAGGTAACCTCTATATTTAGAAACCCTAAATTTTTATAATTTCACACCTCGAATTTTTAATATAATTCCATGACTCATACTTTCATCTGGCATTTCATGTTGATCATTACTCTTTTGATCATAATTCATGACATTATCTTCTTCTGATATAAGAACTTTGTCCTCAAGGTTCTAGTAATAAAAATTGTTGTAGAAATTCATCTCCGTCCTCCCAAGTCTCTTTGCTTTCATTAGTCTCGTCCCAATGCACTAACACTTGTTTATCTCTCATAAAAAATTCATTTTCTGTATAGTTGACATACCTTAATCATTAAAGTCTATTTTGATATTATATATATATAAGTTAAAACTTGACATGTTCTGTTATAATTTTTTCCAATTTGGTCTGCTTTCCTCGCATTATTTGTTTCTTTAGCTTTTGAAACTGTATACATTTCATATGTGTGTTAAATTTTGAGTGATGGTATTGGTTTTATTATGAGATTTCAGGTGAGTTGCAGTTTCAATTTTTTTTTGCAATAACGGCACTTTAGGGCCGTCTCGATGGACAAAATCAGCAGCAGGAGCCATTAAAATCAATTGTGACTCTGCCTTCAACGGAGCAAATGAAGAAGCTAGAATTTCCGCCTTAGTCTGAAACAACGAAAGAAAAGTAATGACTGCAATATAATTTGAAGAATTCAAATAGGATCAACAAATTTAAAGAAAGAAACAAGTTGATTGATTTATATATTAATGGAAGTCTCTTCATTATTGGCTAAAGGGTCAAATTTGCCCCTGTAGTAATCCGAAATCAGCAATGTTGCCCCTAATTTTTTTTCTCCGTAATTTTGTCCTCAAATTCAGTCAATTGTAGCAATGTTTCCCTTTGACCAATTTTGACCGTTAAATGCTGACGTGGCAGTTAACGGTGCTGACGGAGCAATTTTACCCTCAAAGTCGTTTATGCAATTTTGCCCTCGAAGTGAGAACTCTCACAAAAAATCAAAATATTATTCAATTTTTTTAAAAAATCTATAAACTTAATAAAAATAAATACAATATTCAAAAAAATTATTGAAATAAACCAACGAGAAGCGTGTTAATTTAACGGTGAACGCGAACTATGCTATTCGAACGATGTTCGATTGACACACTTACCGATGATGGGTTGTTAGGAAAAAATGTACGGTGAACTCGAATCATGTGGCTCAGGTTGAATTCTGCTTTATCTTATGGATATCCTTGTATTTATCTCCCATGCCATTTTTGCCGAACACCACTAATGTCATTTTCTGAGATCATCGTACATTTTTTCCTAACAACCCATCGTCGGTAAGTGTGTCAATCGAACGTCGTTCGAATAGAATAGTTCGCGTTCACCGTTCAATTAACACGCTTCTCGTTGGTTTATTTTCAATATTTTTTTAATATCATATTTATTTTTATTAAGTTTATAGATTTTTAAAAAAATTGAATAATATTTTGATTTTTTGTGAGAGTTCTCATTTTTCTTATTTTTAAAATTACTAGGGACTCAAAGGATATTTACATCAATTTGTTAATCGATTTTTCATATATTCTGTTTGTTAAAGTTCAACTCGAAAAAACCCAAATTATTTATCCAATTTTATTCAAAAACTAAATAAACCAAGGGTAAAAGTGTTGCAATTAATGACTTCGAGGGCAAAACTGCATGAATGACTTCGAGGGTAAAATTGCCCCGTCAGCACCGTTAACTGCCACGTCAGCATTTAACGGTCAAAATCGGTCAAAAGGGAACATTCTACAATTGACTGACTTTGAGGGCAAAATTACGGGAAAAAAAAATTAGGGGCAACATTGCTGATTTCGGATTACTACAGGGGCAAATTTGACCCTTTAGCCTTCATTATTTATAAGGAATTCATAACTTCAATCCCAAAAGGAATAGGATTTGGGAAGGCAACTATAGTCTTAATTAATATGAATTACTTAAAAGATATAGGGATATGGTTCACTCTTTAAAATATTTTATTTTAACATAATCGAATTCAGATTTGGATTAAGAGGTACTTACGAGAATTCCTTATTATACTATGCAAACTACTTGATTCCGCTAAGAGTTCTTGAAAATATTTTAAGGATTAAGCAAATTTTGTATTGTCTCATAAAAAATTAAATTTTTTATCCGATTTGATTCCATTCGTAATTTTATGAATTCAACTAAAAAGTATTTTAAATAAAGTTTGAGTTATAAGATACACTTTGAATAATTCAAAAATTTTAGTAATTAGTGGATCGATTTTTAAGTTCAAATTGAGTTTTCCCACTTTGCAGGATATAGGTATATTGCATCTGAAAAATATGAAGATATGTATATGTATACTATATTCCCTTTTAAATTGGGACCATAACCCTATAAATATTTACAATTAAACTTGAATAAAAACTCGAACAATTTAACTCAACTTGACTTGACTCTATTTGAATTTTTTTAATAAAGTAAAAATTATAAAATAAAACTCATAAACTCAATATTTTAACTCAAATCGATAAATTAATAAACTTTTTTATATGCAATTAATAAACTTTTTTTATAAACAATTAATAGACTTTATTAAAACATGGAAAACGTGTGAAGCTGATTTTCTAACATGGAAATCAACAAAATTATATGCAAAATGTAAACCTCCTTCTGTTATAATATATATATATATATATATATATATATATATATATATATATATATATATATATATATATATATTATGATATGCCGTGGCCACAATTTCATGGCTTTCTGTTTTGAATATGATATTTAAGTGGAAACCAACGAATAGTGTCAGTAGAAAAAGAAATGATATTCATTCAAGGAGAGTCAAGTACAAGTAGTTTTGTCTGTAAAGTGTGTTATTAAATGACTAAGAAAATATGAACAAATATTACCTTGTAAATCATCTTATAATTAAACATGTGGAGTGTTTTTTTTCCCAAAAAACAAACTGATTAATTAAAGCGAGGGTTACAAAATCTGCCGGCATTACAAAACAAAAGCAGAGATGAAAAGAAAAACAACATAGCCGTATTCTGCAGAAGACAAGGCACAAGAAGAAACCAAACACAAAAATCATGGACTGGGTATTCTGCTTATCTTCATAGAAATGCAACACCACATAGCTGCTTAAGGTTCTGTAATAATCACATTCACAGAAGAGGGCAAAATGCCATTCTCCCATTCTAGCTTTGCCCACCAATCTTGACTGCCTTCAATGGTGATGTGATTCCCTTTTGCGCTGTCCGAGTTGAGAGGAAGCTTCTTCAGTTCTGGGCATTTAGATACAGTAATTCTTTTCAGACTGTAATTACTATTTTTGTTCGGGCTAACATCTTTTTATTTCGTCTTATAGTAGTTGGCTTATATGGGCTATTGTCGAGTTATTAACTATGTAAATGTGTCATTAAAATCCAAAAAAAAAAGCAAAATATATTACTATTAGTATTATACCTATTATTATATCATTTATGTGAAAAACCCGTGTTTTATTATTATATGCTATATAATGTAAGTATTATTAGCATTAGTTATTATTTTATTACTACCATTATTATTATCTATCGTATACTATTACTAGTATTATATTAACACTACTATTATATACTATGATTATTATTATTATTATTATTATCAAATCTAAAAACAAAAAATGTGCATAAACATATAATAAATAAAGACCCAGGTTAAAATAATGAAGCCTGGTATGTATTAATAAATAAATAAAAGCGCAACAGTTTCTTATACAGTCCATTTACAATTTTCATAACCTATTTAAAAGCCCATTTTGGGCCCAACATTAATTAAATAGAATACCCTAATGAGCCCTCTTTGTTTGCAGCCAACTCATCAGCCACCGTTGGATCCAGATCGCATCGGACGGCTCAGATCATTCCTGAGGCGCGTGTAAACCACGCACCCAACGCTTCGGCTTCCCCGCGCGCAGTTCTTCAGTTTCTCAATGTGCGCGTGAGTCTCACGCGTACCCCTTCAGCCGCTCATCCTCACCCGAGCAAAGAATGGTCCCCTTGTCCTTTGTACGGTGGCCTCATCACATGCAAACAAGCCAAATGAAATGGTTGCATCTAGGGGTGTGAGAAACTGACCCGACCTGGTAACCTGCCTGAAACCCGATCGAGTCAGAACCTGGTTTAACCCGAAAATTCAAAGACCGAACCCGACCTGCACCCGACCGAAACGAACCCGAACCCGAATTTGACCTGTAACTGTAGAAACCGAACCCAAACTACACCCGACCGAAGTGAACCTGAACCCGAATTTGACATGTTATTGTAGTAACCGAACCCGAGACTAACCTGCCAGATAACCGATTTAACCCGACATGTTTTGAAACCGACCTGTTTTGAACCCAACCTGTTTTGAACCCGACCTGTTTTGAACCCGACCTGTTATTGACCTGAACTGTTCTTAACCTGAACTGTTCTTGACCTGAACTGATATTGACCTGAACTAATATTGACCTGAACTGATATTAACCTGAACTAATACTATTATTTGATTTGCTGATAATAATAATTATCTGACATTTGAAGAAGTTATATTTAATAAATATAAAATAATGTCAAGTATTGATAAATTTTAAAATTAATAATAATGGCAAGTATTAATAAATTAACTAACTTAACTTCAATTAAAAGACAAATTGAATTAATAATAATTCTAAGTATTAATAAATTGTCTTTCTAATTAACTTAACTTTTAATTTAAAATAACTTCAAAGATAAATTATTATACTTAATTAACTTAAGTAGAATGAATAATCATTACTAAATTAAATTTTTATATTTAATTAAATTAAGTTAAATGAGTAAAGATTATTAAATTAAATCTGTATTCTTAATTAAGATAAAATGGCTTAAATCTTTTATTATATGAATAAATTAATGCTAAATTAACTTAACTTAAGATTAAAAATAAGTTTAATTAACTTGCATTCATTTTTAAGTTAAATAATTAAACATTATTAAATCAAATTATCTTTCTAATTAACTTAACTTTTATTTTAAAATAACTTCAAAGATAAATTATTATACTTAATTTACTTAAGTTGAATGAATAACCATTATTAAATTAAATTTCTATACTTAATTAAATTTAGTTAAATGAATAAAGATTATTAAACTAAATTTGTATACTTAATTAACATAAGATGACTAAATTTTTTATTAACTTAACATACTTAAATGACTTAATAAAAACCTAAATAACTTAAATGACTTAATTAAGTTAAGTTGTTTAAAACATTATAGTTAACGGTGAATATATAAAAACTTACATAACTTTTACAAGAACATACATGACTTAATTATGTCGTTTAACGATGAAATTAGGGATACTTTCAATGGAGGAGATGGAGTGCAAAGAGGGTTTTGGGTGATAGTGGTCCAACGAGAGGGTAGATTTTTGCTTCACCAACAGAGGAAAAATTGAATTCTGAAACAACAATAAAATTTTTAGTATCAGAATTTTGAATCATTGATTTAAATCAAATATTTTAAAATAATGATTAAAGTAAAACTAATTAATTGGAAAATGTTTTAGAAAAAAAATTTAATAAGTTGCCATGTGTCAATCATTAATGGGTTCATTTTTATAATATTTTAAATAAATATTTGATTAAAAAAATTAAATTTGAATGATTTAATTAAGAAATTATTAAAACATTGAGGACTGATCTTGTTATTAACCCTTAAGTGAACTTTTTTTAAAAAAAAATAAAATAAATTACACGTGTCAAAATATGAGTGGTTCAAGGGGTCCACCTGACCAGAATTTTTTATGTCTAAACAGAAAAAAATACTAAATGTATGAAACTAAAGAATTTGGTATAGTTCATTTATCCAAAAAAAAAGAATTTGGTATAGTTCATGTATGAATGAGGTAATTAACCCTTAATTAATTATAGAATCATGGGCATTTTATTTGCTTTTGTAAAACACAATCCCTATTGGATGATAATACCATTTATTTGTATCATTAGTTAAAAACAAACAATCAGATTTAATAATCCAAGGCAAAGCATGCAAATATACACAAACCAATTGTTCTTTGAGATGGAGGTGGGCACATCTCTTTTTGAAGTAAAAACCAAGCAATGTTCCACTGCTAAAATCACTGTACAAATTGGATAACAGAAACTCGAGTCTCTTTCGGAAAATACCTGATTATAGGGGGTTTAAGACGGAGAAGGCTCAGCTCCATCATGTAGTGCGCAGCAAACAGTTGCCTTATGATGTCCTTGATACGTCTTTATCTCTTCACCGCTCGTCATTGACCAAAGCTTGGCTGTTGTATCAGAAGAGGCTGCAATCCATGGTAATCCACAGACATTTCATTAAAATAGAGATCGAATTCGATGAGGAAATATCACATTTTCCAGGGAAAAGAAAAAACCCTTCGGTTATTACAACCATTTTCTTTCATGTAGTACAGAACGTCTATGTTATACAAGCAATTCAATCACAAAGGAAAGGATTGGGTAGGCCTAACTGATCAAGGTGAAGAACATTGCAAAACAAGTGGAACCGTGTGTTTACACATTGAAACCAGAGGATGAGCTGCTTTACCATTTGGCAAAGTGAGAGGAAAGGTACATGTCTTGGAGTTTCATGAGTTTTAATCCAATAACAAAACAATCTTCATGCAATTTTCTAGTATTAGAAAATATCATTAGAACATATATAAGTTAATTTTGCAGAAGATGTAATTTGTTTGTTCACGATTGTGTAAGCATGAAGGGTTATGTAACATCCACGATGCCCATAACGGCGACAATCTAGGACTATCCCCAAGTGAAAGATAAAATTCAATCATATAAAGGGAAACAGATGCCTTCATACTTGGGTCGGGATCTTCCCATAGTCTTGCTAGAATCTATGTGATTTTGGCATGGGTGTCGCAGACCAGCTAGAGATAAGTGGGTGACATAAACAAAGTCAGGACACCCAAATGGTTGGAAAACTGGTGCACGTGATCTGGATGCAATATTAAAACCAAATACCTGTTATGAGATAGGCACCATCTACTGAGAAAACACAGTCCCATACCCAGCGTTGATGTCCTGATACGTAATAAAACACAAAACAAGAAAAACCTTTTAAATCGATTAACAGTTGGCTTAATTTATGCAGTCAAAACTATAGCACGACTTAAAGTTGAGAATTCAGTGCATACCTATTAAAGTTTTCTCCAATGTGAAGCCATCAACATTCCATATCTTGACAGTGTGGTCAGAAGATGCAGTGGCCAAATATCTGAAAGATATGTTAACAGAAATTACACTAGCATCGGAATGCAGGCACAAAAGTAATTTTTTCCTTTAAGAAGCCAAAAATTGAAAAGAACAACCAAAAATCTCAAGCAGTAGAACAGACTACAATATTTGTAACAATTAGAATAACATAAAAATGATAACCGATTGTTTCACTTCAAAATCAGAATTTCCAACAACCAAAAACCTTAAATATTTTATAAGTAGTATGAAACCAAAACAACAGATTTGGGGGGAAACAAAGGAACTGACCGAGTCAGGGTATTGAATAGTACGGTAACAGCGGCCGCTTTTTGCCTCCCAAAATCGAATGGTGTGATCATAGCTGGCGGTTGCTAGTATTACCGACGGTTGTGTCATCTTAATCTGCTGGTAATCAACCGTTAATCATTAGGTTTTTAGGGTTTAGTGATCTAGGGTTTAAGGTTTAAAGGTTTATTGTTCTATGATTTTGAATTAGGGTTTTGTTTTAAATGTTTAGGGTTTTCCTTTTCAATATTTAAACCCCAAATCGGGAACAATGTAAGGGGGGTTCAGATTGTAATATCAATACAAAAAGCAAAAGGAGAGCATTTCGGCAGGGAATTTTTCACTATCAATACGAAGGTAGCAAAAACTTCTGAGTCTGTTTTTCTTCTTCGTTTTCGTATAGCTTTGGGTTTCTTCTCTTTTCCCTTTTCCGAAACCAAAACCAAAAGGCTTTAATCTCCCAAAAAAGTTTATCTTTAAAACTAAGAGGGGTTTCAAAATTTTCGATAAGAACAGTGTTTTAAAGCAAAATCTAGGGGTTTTTTCCGGATTTTCAAATCAAAATTTAGTTTTTGGAATCTAAATCGAAAACTAAAAAAGGAGGGGTTCGAGTTTACCTGTCACCCGGGAAGAAGGCCGCCGTGTTATCGCCGTCTTCGGACGCTGAATGGCCGGCGAGGTCGGGCCGCCGATGAACGGCGCATGTGGGGAGAGCTCTGCTTCGTAATTTGAGAGAGAATAGGGCAAACGTTTTTTTGAAACCCCAAATGTGAGTTAAACGGGTGCTTTTATTTCCTTTATTTTTTTTTTTACCATTTAATGCCTGCGTCTTTTTAAGCCTTTTTAATTCCTTTTTTTGAACAAATTAATTCCTTTTTTTTGTGTTTACTATTTTCATTCTCAGGCCCGTTGCACATTTATATACTATATATATTATTATATTATCCTATTATGATATATACAATGAGCCTTTTATATATTATATATGTTATTCTCTAGTTTTTTTTTTGTTGTTGTTTTATGCATATATGGCTATATGCGCATACTACATATACATATATATATTTTTATCTTATTATAAATATATATCTTTAATTGCTTGTTCACCTTTATTTTTGTTCGAATGTGATTCCTTTTCGGTCTTACGGTGACCCGCAACGGGATATGACTTGTATTATTATGGCCGGTTTAGTGTAATTTCTACCCCTTAATCTAACTTTTAAATCTAACCACTAACATTTTAATTTCTAGCATTTTAATTCCCATTATTTAATTTATCGCACTTAATTTACGCGTTCCGTATACGATCCGGTCCTTTTCCGGATAATATAATTCATCCAGGTGACCAATGTTCAAGTACCAATTCTAAAACAAGGATAAATATTCTATAAACATGCGGTAAAAACTAAAAGTTTCCACAAGCGTCTTAGTTAATCCTTAAATTCTAAACCCCTACACCTAAACCCCTAAACCCTATATCCTAAACTAACTCCATATACCCTAAAAGTAAGACGCTTGTAAAAACTTTCAGTTTCCATCGCTGGTATATATGATATTAATCATTCTAACAATATATACTACTCTTGTATCACATCAGCATATTTAAAAATAAAACAATATAAGCGTTAAATACTTAAAATAAAAGAAAAAGCGATAAACATTTTTTTCTTTCTAATTTAAGCCTAAATATTACTCCATTATAGTTAATTATTTTTGTAACACACCTGTGGTCCAATGACTTTTACAAATACTTTTCAGACATGGGAAAGAAGGGCATAAGAATCTTTGCTCCCACACTTTCCTCTAAGTTTCAGTTTAGCATACTCAGTGCTAACAACAAGAGTTGTTTGATTGAGAAAAAAAACAACAAACCGCTATTTTTAAATACCTTCCAACTGTCTTGAAGGTCTCAAAAAGACATAATGCAAGTGCTGCAATTTAGCTTTGTTAGTAGTATTCTTCTGGGTTTTCTTTGCTCCGAATGAGAGGGACGCCGTCTTCTCTCCAAACTATCCGGTCTTCGCATAATGCAGTTGTTACCTCCACATATAATTTATGTTCCTATAAAAAAAATCGAAAATCATTGTAAAGTTGCAATTCGTTTGATCACCATCTTACTATCAATTTACAATTGTGCAATTCGTTTCGGTATAATGTTTAAGTGAGGTTAAAGTAAGAAAACATTGTTAAGAAAAAAACGACATAAATGCACCTCACCTCTCGCAAAACCCTAGAGGCTAACTCCTTGGCGGTGTCATTTGCGAGAACAGGGACAACTTTTTGTGCAAGTATCCGACCCGTATCGTACTGCTCGTCAACAAAGTGTATAGTTGGACCAGAGTATCTAAACCGCCATAAACAATATCAAAGCTTTATCAGCTGATAAGGTTCGAAACATAAAAACATGATACATGAAACTAAAGGGGGAAATATACCTTGCTCCAGAAGCAATAACTGCTTCATGCACTTTCATACCATAATAGCCTTTACCTCCAAAAGCTGGAAGAAGGGAGGGATGGATGTTAAAAATCGACCTAGGATAGGCTCGAATCAACTCGACAGGTATAAGTTTCAGATATCCAGCCAAAAGAATGAAATCGACCTCGAATTCCCTGAATTTGATAAAATGCAATACATGATTATTATTCATTTGCATAAGCAATAACCAAAAAAATGCAAAGAAACTCTTTCAAAAGTTTTTAAGCCACGTATAAAGCTGCCTTTGGATTGTATTATATAGGTAAAGAGTTAATATCGAAAGGGATTATAAACAATATATACTACATGGCTACATGCAAATGCCAAATTAGAATAGAAACTAACTAAAAAAAACTAGGTTGAAAGAAGAAAACAACCTAAGAACCTTTACAAGGTCATCGGGAGATAGGCCATTGGGTTCATCTTTTGTTTTTGGGAACAAAACTACCGGGATGCTTTTATCCCTAGCATATTGCGCACCTCCACAAGCTGACATCACAAAAAAATGACAATCGGATTACTTCACAGCCTCCCTAATGATAAAAAGCAGATTCTATCGAGGGTAGCAACTGAAAACCAGAAAATCCGAATAACATTACTCAAATCACATTTTAATTCAAAGTTTTTCTTATGCAACTATATTCTGGGAAGTACTAAAACAGAAGTATAAAAAATATATATAACTTTTGACTCACATTTTCTTTAACAGAACAAATTACCATGTTTATTAGTGACCAAAACCACAACATCTCCATTGGCAGAGCCTTCAATGCATGCTTGGTTAATTGACCTGAAATTCGAGCCTCCACCGGAGACAAAAACTGCTAGTCTTTTCCGCGTCACCCATGATTTTGAACCTTCCTTCTCAGAAACAACATTACTTACTTTTTCTACACTGTTTGCACACTCTAATCTTATCACAGACCTCATCCTTTCAGAAGCCGGGAGATGTTGGAGTTTAAAAGAGACCTGGTGTTTTGATCCGATGAAACAAGAGGGATATGCAAGAGAAGGCGATGAGGAAGATAACAAATGTTGGTTCTTTTTGTATAATAGGGTTATCGAATTCGAGCAATACCTAGAAAACAAGCTATGTGATTCCATTGAAATTAAAGATGGAAGCTATGAATTGGGGGGAAAAGCTTTTGTATTCTCTCAATCAATAGTGGTTGTAACAAGACCTTAAAAGCTTGATATTACCAAGTTATCAATAAATGAATAAACCTGGAAATATACTCAATCTCGAGCTCATAAACCCTTCAAAATACTCCCTGCAAAAAAAAAGTTTCAGTGTTAAGCATTTACATGTAGAGGAAGATGATCAAGAACTATGCAATACGAGATGTAAGCACATTTGAGAGTAGCAACAGCATAAAAAGATATTCGATCTATAAAGCAAAACTATATCGTCTGAACTTTAATTAAATCCGGAACTATTTGAGAACCTTAATCATGGTCTAATTCAAAGTTTTCTGGTGCTCAAGTAAATTCTCAATGTAATAAAAGTGGCCAGCCCGAGCTAATCTAGAAACCGTATCTTCAAAAGCAATCCTTTTCTCTCAACTTTAAGCTTGGAAAGAACAATTTCTTGTAAAGGTATTGCCTTTGGAGATTGCTTTGAGAAAACTGTAAGCAAACAAAATCGGCGAAACCGTAGCCGAAATAACATGTTCTGATATCCTCTCAAGTCTCATCCATAAGACACCAATCTATGAAACTGAAGAATCCCAACAATCCAGAGACATGAAACTAATAGAATAATACCCATATACAAAAATAAAAATAAAAATCGTTTCTTTAAGGCACCATAGTCAAGAAATCCTCAAAAGCACAATAACCCAGATTTCAAAATAGAATCAAATGCAATATCTTGAATGAAATAAACAGTTACAGATTAACCGGTGCAAATTATATCTAAAAACCCAGAAAAATAAACTTCTTTAAATCAAAAGTGAAGACAATGGAGAAGATAAGTTTACCGAAAAATGTAAGAAGGGAGCTGGAAGGGGGCTGAAAGAGAGCTATTTTTTGCTCTCTGCCGGTTATGGTGGCGCCGGTGACGGTGAGAGTTTGGGGGTTAGGTTTTGCCTATGGTTAGGGCCTTAGGGGGAAACAATGTATTTAATTTGGCTGTATTTTATTCAGGGGGAAACAATATTACTAGTCACTCAATTATTAATGTATTTATATTTTGGTCATTAAATTTTAAAATGTTTAAAAATTGTTGGCGTAGCTCTCCATAAATTAGTATAATAACACATTTAGTCTTAATATTACATTTTCTCTCAATTTGACCTTAATTTTAAATAATTGAATAAATTTAACTATTTAAATTTAGATTAATATTCTATATACTGGCGGTACAAGCGACTTAGTTTTAAGGTATAGGGAGTTAGTTTAAGGTATAGAGTTTAGGGGTTTAAGTATAGTGGTTTAGAATTTAGAGATAGTTGTTTCTCGATGCAGAGAAGGTATATTTTAGAATCAACCCAATCCAAAGACATAGAATGAAATCAAGAAAGGTAAAGTGGTTTTATAAAATTTAAACCGTTAATCCTTTGCTTTATAATAAAGGAAAAATATATAATCCACCGGGAGTGGAAATATTTTATTTTTAAAAGCGCTCTAATTGTATGGGCTAAGAATCCAATTTAAAGATAGTTTTATGGGTTTAGATTTAGTGTTTTAGAATTTAGAATTTATGGTTAGAAGTTAAGGTTAGAGTTTAGGGTTTACATGCTAAGATTTAAGGTAATATGTTAGAAATTTAGGTTTTTACATATAATCCATCCCTAAATTCAAACTCTGAACTCTAAATTCAAACCACAATGCCTAAATTTTAAGTACATAAACCTAGTTTAAGGTATACATGCTAATTGCTAAGGTTTAGGGTAATACGTTAAAAATTTAAGTTTTTATATATAACCCCTAAATTCAAACTCTAAACCTAAGCCACAATCTCTAAATTCTAAAGACATAAACCTAAACCCCTAATTTATGAAATTACCCTTTATAATAAATTGTGTTTTATTTTTATATATTATGTAAATTATTTTAATTAAATGTATAATACAAATGGCCTACTTCTAAATAAATATTTTGGGGGGATAAAAATAGTACACGCGCGCCAGATAGGGTCGACCTATGACTTTCTGCTTAGGAAACAGACGCTCTATCCACTGAGCTACAAGCGCCCTTATTATTTAAAATTTCATCCCTTTATAAAATTGAAATGAAATATAAAAATGAAAAAAAATATTATTCAGGCTTCAGACAAATCAGAAAAAGGTTAATTTAATATTTTTTTGTTGTCCTATCGGTTCTCCAAGACTTTACTCTAACTAATTCGAATTAACCTATGTTGTACAGCTGGTTTTGGTGGGTGAGTCTCCCAACGAAAATTTTTTGCATACACAAAATCTTGAACTCGAAATTTGCTAAGACGATACCTAATTGTTTATCAATTGGACTAACTTCATTGGTGGTTATGGGCGCCCTTCCTGTTAGATATCTTGGCGTTTTCTTTGCTACTAAGAAGCTAATTGAGACTGATTGTCTACCTCTCATTGAAAAGATCAAGACTAAGCAAGGTCACTGATACAACCTCAAGCTCAGTTATGCTGGTAAATTATAGCTGATCAGAGTTGTTATTTTCGACATTGCAAATTTCTGGGGCAGACAACTCATTTTGCCTCACTCCGTCTTCAAGAAAGTGGAGCAACTATGCATGAGGTTTTTTTGGAAGAATTCTGATTCTTCTGCTGTTGGCGCTAAAGTCAGTTGGGTCCAAATTTACTCCCATAAAGTTGAAGGTGACATTTATTTGAGGGACTTAAAATTCTTGAACAAAGCATGCATTTTCTTTCTTATGAGAAACATCCTAGTTGGGCAGGGGTCTCTTTAGATCGTTTGGGTTTAATGTTATGTTTTAAAAGGTACCGGCCTATGGTAAATTGACATAAAGCCTTATTTCAGTTGGTGCCTAAGGAAGGTCATGAAGGCTCGAGATGAGGCTTTTCCTATTTTTAACTCAGTAAATGATTGGACTTTGATCGACACCACTTGAATTTGGTCTGAGCTTAGAGTAAAGGGTGATGTTGGTATATGTTAGTTTGGTGCCCTTTGTAGATTCACAGACATGCTATCATTGCTTAGCTTGTCATTTTGAATAGACTCCACACCAGAGATCGTCTCTTCAAATGGGGCGTCAAGGTAGACGAAAATTGTATTTTTTTTTGTGGTGCTTCTGAATGCATGGATCATTTGTTCTTCGCTAGTCTTTTCTTGAGAAAAATTTGGAGGGGTGTTTTGCGTTTATCTAACATGACTAGACATGTTATGGATTGGAATCAGGAGCTCTTGTGGACTTCTTTTCTCCTGAAGGGAAAAACTTTGCTTGCTGATATTCTTCGTGTAACTTGGAGTGTTCATCTGTATTTTGTGTGGATTGAGAAAGATTCTAAGATTTTTAAAGGATGTGCTAGTTCTGTTGAAACAATTATTGACCTTATTAAAGTAGTGGTTCGTGTTCAATTAATAGGAAGAATATTGATAGGCTTGATTTCGTTAATTTTAAGGTTTATAATGCTTGGGGCATTCTGCCCTGAGCTGCTGAATTAGTTTTTTATTCAGTTAAATGTTAGAGTCATTTTTAGCATTATGCCAAATAAATAAAAAAATAAAGGATTACGGTCCACGTATATAAATGGTAGCCAAAAGTCCACGTAGAGCCATAAAAAATCTCCACTGAAACCATTTTTATCCCCAAAAGCAACTTTTAGAAGAAGAAAAAACCCGAATCTTTCAACTGCTGGTGTTTTCAATGGCGGTTCCTCTTCCCAACGGGTTCACACGACTAACCATCTCACCTCCTGCCCGGTTCAGAAACCGGTCAACCGTTTTCGCCACTTTAACCCCTCCCCGGCTTGATTCTGTGAACCGGGTCGAAGCCACTTCCAGCTTCTTCGACCAGGACACCAGGCCCATCATGTTGTTTGACGGTATTATTACAGCACTCTTTTGTTCTAATTAAGACCAGACATGTTCACTTCAAAATTTCCTCATCTTCTGTTTTGTTCCGACAGGAGTTTGCAACTTGTGTAATGGCGGCGTCAGGTTTGTTCGTGATGTTGATCGGAACAGGTCAGTTGGTTTTGTTGTTTGGTTTTGACCCATATATGTACATTTTACAAGCATGGACTTTAACTATGATTTTTGTGCCGATTGAGTTTAGTTCGGTTGGCATATTGCCGGTATAATATACATGTTTCGAACATGCTTAAGCAGTCAATATCTGTGGATTTTGGTTTATGTTCAGATATATTTCGGTTATCAGTTGGTTTATGCATTGCAATTATTGATTCTAGTAGTAGTTATACCATGTATTGATTGTAATGTAATTGTAATTCCGTTTGTGTATTGTACGGACCGATTCCGGCTATACTCGCGATCTATGTTTCGATGATTTCCCCCTTTTTGATGTTAATAGGAGAATAAGGTTCGAAGCTCTTCAAAGTGAAGCTGGGAAGAAGCTACTGAGGAGATCTGGAAGAGCTCCTGATGACATTTCTAGTGTTGTTCTTGTTGAAAAAGATAGGTAATGTTTCGGGTCATAAACCGTCAACCGGTAATGTACTATCCCTGAATTGCATCATGTCGGTATTGTACGCGTACTATCGGTATTTCCTTTGGTCGGCCACTTACCGGAAGGTGTGATTTCCATGTTCGAACACAAGACCTCCTGCATTTAGGAGCCTTGTTGACAATTTAAGCTAAGGACATGCATATTCGGGTGACCAAGTCTTTAGGAACCTTGCCAGTCGTTACGCTTTATGAGTCGATTCCGTTTACCGTCTTTAATCTTTAAGTTTGTTGATGGAATTTCAGATCGTATATTAAGTCGGAAGCAGTGTTGAAGATCATGGAATACCTAGAATTGCCTTTCCCTCAGCTTGCATTCTTTATACAATTCATACCCTTGTAAGTCATCACTTTCTGCTTCTCCCTTTAGCTTTTATGCAGGTTGTCGATGTAGATCTGTCATTGTTTCTTTGTTTTCTATTTGCCGATTGCAGGTTCGTAAGGGATTTCATGTACGATAACGTCGCGAACAACCGGTATGTGATTTTCGGGTATTCAGATTCGTGTGAGATATGAAGCAATACAATGAATAGTAAGTTATATACAACACAAAAATGGAGGGCATCTTAATTTGATAAGCCCTGCTGTATATATGAATCCCGTTTCTTGATCGTTTATGTTGTTCTCACCATGAATACGATACATATATTAAACATTTATCGTGTTTAAATGTGTCGGTGTCGTGTTTATTACACTGTTTCGTGCACTATTAAACGGGTCCGAAGATAGTAGCCTCAAAGTAATGTTGAAATAATAACAATTGAACAATTGTGCATGATTGTATAAACATGCACACCAGAGGTACATTTATTCTATAATAATCCTATAAAAATCAACAGCGTAGATTAAAGCCTATTGATTATTGTCCTTTGAATGAGGGGCTAGTGATCCATGGTTCGAACTCTGCCTCGTGAAATCGTGTCGAACTGTACCGAGAATTCGAATGTGTTGCTCAGATTTTGCACTAGACATTATCATTCAGGAAGTGGTCTCCGAATCCACCGTGCAAGGTTTGTTTTAAAGAGTTTTGCCTGCAAGTAGCCTCTGAAAGCCAACTGCAAATCTGAATAAAAGAAGCAGAAGAAAGTTAGCTGAAATTCGGGTCAATCGTGGTTTCGAAATCTTCACTAGATCAAGTAATTTACCCGATAATTAACAGGACGAAAGCGATACTGAAGAACACATACTGGTACCACAAGTGCTTTGAGACTTTATGTTTTATCTGATATCCCTTTGGAACATGCTTCGGGCTTATGTACCCGAACTGAGGTCGCATTAGAAGGACAAATCCGGCGAGTACTCCGGAGACAAACCCTCCTATATGAGCTGAATTATCGACTTGAGGTAGAAATCCGACAGCTAGGTTCAGGCAAATAATCAACACCATGGTCGACAGAGCTGAACACTGAATAGACTAGAGTCAGAACTCATAACCCTAACAAGAGAAGAGATTGCAGATGTTGTGATTACCTTGTTTGTATAGTTCGACCAGTTCGTAAAAAGTTCGGAAAGCATTGCTCCCAACAGGCCGAAAAGCGCACCGGATGCACCGACGGAGATGGTTTTTTTCCGAGCTTGGGATAGAGCAGACGCCAAGCTCCCACCAAGGCCGGAAATCATATATAACGGTCCGATCCTCACTGCAATTGTTGACATAACTCGAATTATTTACCGGAAAAAATTCTATCAGCATAACATTTTAGGATATGAAGTTCATACAAAATCCAAATTCTTGCTCGAGCCGGATTCCGAGGAACAAAAGGCTGATCATATTAACCAGTAAATGGACTACACCAGCATGAAACCAAATGCAGGATACCAGACGCCAATATTCCTTCTCTTCTACCACTAGTTTCCAATCAAGGGCTCCTAGTTTCTTCAACCTGCAGTTAAACCGAAAATCGGTTAACCATACATACATACATATGTACGTACATATGTATATATGTACGTACATGTATGTATGAGAGAAGCGGATTCTTACGTGATGTAGGAAGGGCCGAGGAGAGGGTTTTCTTTGAAACGTTGAAACGAAAACCTTCCCAGATATTCATACCCTAGACATCTTTCAGCTCCGGATGAATGTGGACAATCGTTGACGTACATGGTATAAACGAATACCGCAATGTCAGCCACGAACACCAGCGACATCAGCCATGGTGTCCATGGTTCGGGGGGCGGCGGCAGAGGAGGCATTTTTCTCTCATTCCGTGGCATGCGGTTGGAGATTCCATTCTCTATATCGTGTGACGGTGAAGACGGTGGGGGCCGCCCCTTCCCCATGACCTATAGGAAGAGACGTGTCAATGCGGCCGCCGCTTCGAGGGGGCGGTGGTGGCGGGAGGAGGTGCGATTATGCACCTAAGAAAGGGAAAGAAAAACAAGGAAGAAATGTAGAGGATTTGGGTGGCAATGAATGAATTTTGCTATGTTGGTAGTTGGTTAAATTTTGATGTTTATTTTCTTTTTCTTCCTATTACAACTTTTTCCTTTACAAAATTATCTTATATATTATGTATACTATATATATATACTAGATTTGAGGCGCGGCTTATATCCGGGATTGAATTGATTTTTAATTATATTAAACAATTATTAATTTAAATATTTATATGTTTCACATAAATAAATTTACAATTAAATATTTTTTGATAAGAAAAAGGTATTATTATCATTCTCATGTGCCTCATTAAAAAATCTCCATAAACCTAATGGAGGAAAAAGAGTGTACATGATGAGATATACAAAAGACGTGAAGATTACATCTTAGAAGGAACTAAGTCATCGCGTAAAAGATCAACAACAAAAGTCGGAACAGAATCCAAAAGAACTAAGTCGAGATTCGAGAGACTTGCATGTTTTGCCAAAGCATATGCAACTCGATTGCACTTCCTAGGGATAGCACGAATCGAGATCTGTCAATCTCTCTAGACCACATCCTGGATTGCACGCGTGATAACGAGAGCAAAACCATCACGCTCTACCTGATGAATAAACTTGATAGCTTGAGCATTATCGGATTCTACCTCTAGACTCTGAAAGCCTAGATCCCACGCAATAACAAGACTCAGGTAAATACTCCATAACTCGGCTTCCACGACTGAACAACAGCCAATAAATTTAGTAAAACCTTGCACCCAGGAACCAGAATGATCCCTAATCACCCCACCACACCGAGCTTTCCCATCATGAATCGAGCACGAGGCGTCGACATTTAGCTTCACCCGATCTATAGACGGCGACAACCAACGAGCTACATGCGTCACCGTTGAAGGCTCAATCTGTCTTCTACATTTGGCGTCGAGCGGTAGACGAGTTGCGTTCGCAAGGCAACAACTTCGTTCGATGATAGAACTCCAATTATCAGTCTCGACACGAAAGACAATGGCATTTCTTCTACATCAAATGTTCCAAACCACCGCAGCAAACAACAGATTCCAGTCCCCTTCCTTTGCACCAAACGAAGCATTCTCGTGTAAATTGGCCTCAAACTATTGCAACAGTGAGAGATCAAAGAATTCAACAATTTTGAACGCTCGAATCAGCTGAAACTAGACCGATTGGATGGCTGGACAAGAGCACAACATGTGTTCAACAGGCTCGTTCTGCTAATAGCAAATAGGACATCGCAAGTCGATCGTAATTTACAATTAAATATTAATAAGGTAGAATGATAATAATTTCTTTTATCTTAACCGATGGTTGAGTCTTCAAGCCTAACAAAACACAGAGGGTAAAAAGATCAAACATGTTCATTATTCATCCTTCAGCAAAGCTATAGCAACTTCTGCAGGGGTTCCATAAAGCTGATCGATCCAACCGGGGCGCCACGACATATCTGAGCCAAATTATCGGGTACTTTTTCAGCTTCGTGACGAACATATCGAATAAGACTCGAACATTGATTCTTATTAATGAGCTAATGAGTATTCAACCAACAGAATTAAACATGATACATATTTGAAACAGAAACTCATGAGAATGTTACCAAGTGGAAGCACTACTAATCACAAATACATAAATTTGCATAACATTAAGAGAACATGATTCTCTAAGGCACAGTCACGGAGTCAGGAGTAAAGTATAAGGTATGAAAGATTCTTATAGTTATACCACTACAATAAGTATTGTCGACCTTGTACCCAACAAATTAAGTGATGTCAAATCTAATATTTTTTATGAAAAATTTATATTACCACATTAAAAATTTCATACTCAACAAATCAAGTGGAGCAAATTGTACTCCTACTTTATATTCTACATCCGCCCATGCTAAGGCATACTAGCTAGTAGAAAAGAAGATAGGTTTGAAGTCTCCATTATCCCCTAAACTATACTACTTTTATCAAATTGTCCCTTAAAGTATTTTTCTGGACGTTTTTCACCTAAAGTTTCAATAGTTAACATGTAAATTGTTAACTTTATTTCTGCCTAAGTTTAATTCAATTGACTAAATTTGAGGTCAATTTTATATATTAATCCGTTGAATTCATTGGAACCTTTATTCGAATGCTATTGTCAGGGATGTTTCAATAGTTTGTCAATTAATTTTACTTTAATAACTTCCTGTGTAGAATACATGTATAGTGTCAGATTTAAAAATTTAAAAAAATTAAAATATTTTTTTTTCTAAAATGAGTATAATTTTTTTTACCTTTACACATTAAATTAAAATAATTTTAAGAAAGAAATTCACATTAATTAAAGATCATGTATTGTATACTGTGAGAGTATTGTTAATTTCGTACCTAAAAAAGTCAACTGAGTTCAATTTTAATATTTTCTATAAAAAAAATAGAGCTTCATATACTTTGTAATAGGGTTTGAAAGATATTTAAGTGGGTAAATTGCACCCTCAAACTTATATATACATCCTCCCATGTGCATGTAAAGCAAAGGGTTTAATTTATCTTTTACCATAAACTTAGGGTAAAAGTTTTAACAAAGTTAGCTAGAATTTTCACACTCTCAAAACTAAAGTTCCAATATTAATAATATCATTCTCGACGAAAAAAGTTTTCATAACGCCAATAATATTTTGATAAACAAGTTTGTATAAAAAATTTACACAACTGTTAAAACCCTACAATATTACTCTTAGACTCTAAACTAACCTCATAAACCCTAAATGAGCAATCAAGTTTAAGCTTGTATGATTATTTCATGAATAAATCATACTTGCTGAGCAAAAAAGATCTAGGTATTTAGAAAGTTAGTTTAGGGTTTAAATCTTTAATCTTATTACCCTATCCCTTAGCACTAAACCTTAATTTTTTTTACTATAAACCCTAAATTCCAAACCCTTGACTTATGCACAGAAACTCTAAATCCTAAACTAACTCTCTAACCCGATTATAAAAACTCTTTTCGTCTTTGGCCAAACATTGCCTGAAAATGATATTCGCTTTCGATTTTCAGTTCATTTCATCAAAGATAGCCACTGGTTTTTTTGTTTTAGATTTCTCTGACATATTCTTTCTCGTACAACTTTTTATATTTTTTTTAACTAAATGATGAGTCTAAAGTAAATATCATGTACCGATATGTACTCTTAATCATATGTATTGATATGTATCATTAACTATTTTAATGAATTTTAAAGTTATGAGACATAAAGTGTGATTATTCTTTTTAAGAATAAAATATGTTGAAACACATTTTGTACCATTTTCAGGGTTGTTTCTTGTTTAATTCAAAAATAATAGAATCTTATCAAAATAGTTATTACTATTTTTTAACTTTTAATTAAATTCTTTTGAAAAATAATTAAATAAGTTAAAAGTATAGTTTTTTTCTTATCAATTCTTTGCCTAATATTTAACTTAGCTTCATCTTCCCAATAATAAACCCTAGAAATTGTATAGATTAACAATTTTTATTGAATATCATAAATTTATCAACTGCTATACAATCAATAATTTAAAATTTTAACAATTTAAAAAATATTTTTTTTTTGTAAAAACACTAATTCTTTAATTCTCTATCGCCGCTGTTCATCATCTTCTTACTGCCTATTGCAATTTTTTTTCTTCTTTTTTTTTATTGGTGGTCGGCAATCAATCTTAGTATTGGTTGTCGACCACCGGATTTATTATTTTTCTTGTTTTCATTTTTTTTCATATTTTAATAAGAATCTATGCCTTTGTGGCGCGCGTTTCTTCTGTCCTCGTGACACGTTTTTTTCTCTGTCCTTGTGACATGTTTTTTTGTTCGTTTCATCTATCCTTGTGGCATGTTTTTAGTATACCCTCAGAGATTTTAATGGCGCTAATTTCTAATTATGATTTTGTCGGTGGTCATAGAAAGTTAGATCCTCACTCGCTTGATGATTGCTTGCCGATGTAATCAGTCATAGGTAGCGAAACATTATGCATGATAGTTTGGGTCACTCGCCACTACTTTTTAACTCGTTATGCGTCTTGATTGGATAGACACAAGAAGATTCTGGAAAGCTTCTAGATTTTGATGGTATGCTTATCTCTATGAAAGTATTCACTTTTCTTTATTTTTGAGTTGTAAGAGATTTTGGTGGATTAGACCCATCATTTTTCTTCCCGAATGCATTGTAATTGTAATATCTTTTACGGTTTTAATAAAAATTCAATGCTATATAAAAAAATAATTTAACAATTTATATACAATCAATCGACAAAGAAAATGATAAAACGTTTACTATTACATTTATCAACAATTTAACGATTTTTATACAATATATTTTATTCTCAAAAATAATAATCATGCTTTAAGTCTCATGATTTCAACTGAAAAAATTGCATGTTTTGACGTATTTTATTCTCAAAAATGAATAATCATACTTTAGGTAGTTATTAAAATAGTAAATGGTGCATACTAATGCATATAAACAATGGTACATATTAGTACATAGCGTTTACTCTAATTTTTTCTTAAACTAACTATCACTTAGTTTAGTGAGATAATATAGAAAATTTTAGAGTAATCGGCCTGTATCGATATATACAATTAATCATATGCACCGATATGTACTTAAAGTATAACCACCTAAAGTATACTTTTTGGTCAAATCGGTACCTAAATTATTGTTTTTTTTGGATAAAACTAGTTAGTTTATTGATCATCAGCTCTGAACATCCCAATCAGGAACGAGCTAGATTTATAATTACATGGTAGTACGTAATAGATTGAAAACTAAAAACACCCAAACAGGAACAAGCTTACAATTAATTTACAGACACAACACAAGCGTTTATTACAACAATTTGTAACACAAACATTAACAGAAAGCTTACTTACTGAATGAACGTCACCGTTTTGTTGGTCTTCAACAATTTGCATCACCATTTATCCCAGTTTTCTTCAATATCTTTCAACTCCTTCTCCTTATATTCTTCAGCATCCCAGTAGATTTTCTGTTGGTGTTCGGTGATCGGAGGAGTCACCGCTCTCTTGACGGGGTTCCAGTTATAATCGACGATGTATTTGGCGACCGGTTTAGGAATGTCGGGAAACAAAACCTTGATACACCGGGGAACACTCCAGTCGGGATGCTCTTTATGCAGTTTCTCAAATTTAGATCCGTACACGGTGATGTAATACATTCCCTGGGCAGCTATCGAAATCGCATCGAACCACCCCATCGCCACCTCTCACTTCTCACTTCTCACTCAATATGAAACTCTCTACGACAAAACTTTAATTTATACACTCATTCGTGAAGAAATCTGGAAATAATATGTAACCCCCCTAGACCCGCCTATGCGTTTCACGGATCCTAGGAAGTCACATTAGGGTCACAAGAGCGACCCACCGTAAAAATCCGCATAAAACATTTCCTCTGAAAGACACATATTAAATTATAACGGTAACTTTTGTTGAAAATACTCTTTCATAAAATCATATAAACATATAACAGACTTTCAGAAAACATTTTACAGACACTATCATAAAACAATAATGATATGCATGCCCACTAACTATGTCGGTACCGTACTCCAAAAGCAACGCCGAGAGAACTCCGAACATTGATGTCAAATGTTATACCATGATATATTCCTTTAACCTGCGATGGTAAAAACAACGTGAGCTTGGAAAAGCTCAGTAATACAAAACTACTAAAATATGCTATAAGCTCATGCAGATATATGGTAGGCATAACATTTCCATGATGTTCTGCGCAGTAACTGTCTTTCTTTCTTTTTCGATATTTCAGGGTAACGTTATACTTGAGAATAACGGTACTTGTTCTTTATTCAATTATCGAGAATTAGACGGGAATTATAGGCTATTAATGTACGGAGGTGGAATTAGAGAGTTCGGTTCCTAGTGTGTTCCAACAGTGTAAGTAAAACATGTACAACAATAGTATAATATACATTTCCAGTTCAAAAACATAAAGTTCAAGTAACAATACAGTACGGTTTAATTTTTTTTATCTACCCTCCAACCACACTCCAAGAGGCAGTTCCCCAAAACTGCGTCAAAGGCGTTAACCAGTGCCCATTGGGCATAGGTGCCATCCTAAGGGATTACCTTAGGAACGGTACGGTACGGTATGGTAGGTATTACCCTAGCCGAAGCATAGGAACCTGTAACGGTAAAGGAATTACAAGCTGGATCAGGGCTGAACCTACGGTCACTTCATATTCTATCCCAAGTACCCCAGTAACAATCTATGTAACAGTTCAGTTAATCAATAACTGTATTTTTAGTAATACATTATCCATATAGCATGTTGGTCATATCAGGTACATATGCATATATCAAGAATACAATACGGTCATGTTTAATTATAAAACATGTCATGTTCATGTGAGTTCAAATATTCTATCATGTGCACATAATCGATATTATAACATGTAAATTAGTATGCAAAAACAGTCGTGTAGCACACATGGAACACACTAGGTGGAATAGTTTATTTCTTTGAAGATACTTGACATTTACGGAAGATAACATATTAACTTTTGACAATTGAACGGATCTTTGAAACAAAGTCCCTATTAAAAGAGGGGTTTGTACTAACGATTCAAACCAAATAGTCAGGAGATGATACGTCAAGATCTTGAGAGTTTAGGCATATCATGAGTGATTTAGCCATTTAAGCCTACCAGGGGCATTATGGTCATTTTATCATACACGACATTTTGGTAATTTATACCAATATGGCGTAAACAATGGCTCAGAAATTCTATTTTTGCTCATCAAGTTTCCAACCAGGCATTTAGGGATTTCTACGTCGAGATCTTCCATGATATCAAATACATTTAGGGCTATTTTGATTACTTGGGCCAACGTGGGCATTTTGGTCATTTAACTATCAGGGGTGGTTTGTAATTTAGCCCAATAATGATGAAATAACGATTTGCAATATTTAAGATTCCCAGAAGTTTATCGAGCCTCCAAAACCATTCGAACTAACATATTCCAACCTTGTAGTACTAACCAACGCTTCTGATGCATCCAACGGTATCGTATATCTGAACGGTTGCTTTCATTTTTTTTTTCACCACAAGATTTTCCACGAAGTAGTCAAACTTATACTCTGTGCGGAGAAACTTCCAGCCTTACATTAATATCAAGAGTGATTGACGTATGTAAGTCATGCTTCAACTCATAGGGGCATTTCAGTCATTCTGAAACTCAGGATATCCATCATTCTAGTTAATTTGCAAATCTCGGTATCTGAGGATACTTCAGCCTTTTTGGTCGATACGACCCGTCCAATTGATTTAACCATGCCCGTATTTTCAATACTTTTAGTCATTATGATCAATTCAGTATTTGAGTCGCTTGATCAATTTAGAGGTACGAATAGTTTCCCGTAAATATAACTATATTCAGGAATTCATTCTAAATTCAAGGAAGTCTAACACCTTACAATCTCGAACGTTTAAATCTTGTTACCATATCTTACCAGTAGATCGAGGTTTCCCGATGAATCGAGTTGATTTACCATATCCACTGTAGATTTCTAGACCTCTTCCAATTCGAAGGGTATTTTAGTCATTCTCATATCTCAAGGGCATTTTCGTGATTTCATGTCCAAGTATCTTTCTCATTTAAACGTTTCACACTAATGCTCGAAATTGGAGATTAGTTGCCTCATTAATTATTTAATGAACTTCAAATTTATTAGCTTCCTCGTTCGAACATTTCGGTCTTATCTAAGTTATCATACTCAATTTCATATTTAGTTTGACTTAAGTAGGGCTAACAGCACTCCTTATCATATTCATGCATGCATTAACAAATACCAACATGTTCTCAAAGCATACAAGAGGTAGTAGTGTATTACCTTAACTTCGGGCTGTAACAGTCGATTTATGATGCCTCATTCGATTGCACTCGAACCCGAATTCGATGTCCCATAACAATTCAGATATGGAGATAAGTGGGTACCTTCAATAGAACAATACCCTTAATCAGTCCTCATTTACATCGGTCTTATACTAGATATTTAACTTATGCACTTTTGGGTTCGAAGTCAAATTCAAAGGCTTTCGGGTTAGAATTTTGCGAAACGGGCTTCAAAATCGGACTCAGGACGTCGAAAAACATAAAATAGGAGTTTTCGGAAAATTTGACTTTTTGGTCAACGGTCAAAGTCAACGGGCAGGTCAACGGTCAACGCTGACGTCAGCAATCCAAGTCAACGCTGACGTCAGCAATCCAAGTCAACGCTGACGTCACTGGTTAACAGGTTTGACTCACTGAGTTGGCTCGGGCGAGTTGACTCACTGGGTTGACTCGGTCAACGGGTCGGGTCGGGTCGGTCAACGGTTCAACAGGTCGGGTCGGGTCGGGTCGGTCAACGGTTCAACAGGTCGGGTCGGGTCGGGTCGGTCAACGGGTCAACGGGTCGGGTTGGTTCACTGTTGGGCTGGGCCGATTTAGGTTGGACCGGTTCACGGCTAGACCGGGTCTTAGCCGACCGGTCAACGGCCACCGTCCAGGGCGGCCGGAAATCGTCCCGGACGGCGTGTGAGGCCCACGCGCGGCCAAAAATGGCCGAAAAATGCACCAAAATGTATATTTTTGCTTCGATTCATCCCACCAACAAGTCTATTACCCAGAAATCAAATAGAAAACTTACCAAACTTACCCAAAATGAATCCGAGGTTGCCGGATTTGACGAAGCTCCGATGAAGGGCTTGCCGGCGTCGAACACGCGATCGGTCGGTCGGGTTTTGCTCGCCTTGCTACGGGGAATCCAACGCCGGTGAGAACGCGGCGAACGGACGTCGATCTACCCCGAAAACGACGAACGGAGGTAGTGCGGGTTTGGTGGCTGCAGTCGAACCTTTAGGCTGCTCTCCACGGCGCACGACGTCGATCTAGGGCGAGTGGTGGCCGTAGCTAAACTGGTGGCGCAACGGAGAACACGTCGACGGCAGCGGTGTCTGCCACGGCTAAGCGGTGCCGGAGATCGAGGCGGACGGTGGAAAGGGGAACGGTTGAACGAGAATATGAAAGGTCTCAAACTTTCAGATCTAATCCTTTTTTTTTTTACTGATGCATTTAATTTGGGAGAAAAGGGGTGGTTGGGATATTTTGAATTTAATATTATTATTATCAGGTTTCCAAGGCAACGATTAAAAATATATCTGATTAACATATAACCAAGACTACTCTCAGTTCAAATGGTTAAGCTTGTCACTCTCCAAGCTAAAGGACATGGGTTCAAATCCCCTTAGTTGTAAATCCCCCTTCTTTTTTTTTCCTTTTTTTTTTCACCATTCCATTATTTTTATTTTATTTAACTTAAAACTTTAGGGGTGTTACAACTCTCCCCTCCTAAAAAGAAATTTCGTCATCGAAATTTATCTAAGACGGAGATATGTAAACATTGCCATTTCATTCCATTTTTGTACTGAAACTTATCCATTAGAGTATTATTATTTCTCGAGAATATCAAATGGTCACAGATCAAGCTAGCGGTGTCCTCAGTCACTCAAACTGATTTTAGACTTAGAGCCATCCCACCATACATCTCAGATCGGCTAATCAAGATACAATATTGAACCCATAATGAACTTCATACGGTGTCGCACGAACACTTGTCTCGTAGCTGCTTTGATTATAGCATACTCAGTCAAGAATACAAAACATTCTCGCCACCACATAAGTCGATCATACAGACTGAAAGTACGTCTTTCAAAGTCTGAATTACTCTACTAGGTTGACACTCAATTTATAGATGAACAACTGTGCGTGTAGTTTATGCGAGTACTCAAGACATCAACCAGAGCCCTCCAGAATCAAGATGTAAACATCAAAATTCAATAAGTATGATACATATAACGATACATTGCGTCACTTTTCCCCAAAATGTCTTTCTTCATACCGGACAAGTATAACAAAGGTTTTAAACGAATATCTCTTACATTCATTAAAATACTCCGATAATTGTTTCCTTCGTGCATAACAGAGCCACCACATAATCTATACTTCCACCGATCTCACAGACACTTTTCTTTTAAATTCGTAATACTTTTATCAAATTTTTGTCAGAATATTCTCAATCACACTCATTATCACCGAGCTACTTTGCTTGAAATCTTATATCGGTTTCTTCGTTTGATCAAACATTTATTCTTAATCTATTTCAGATCTTCTATTTCACATGCATAAACCATTTCAGGTTCTCTATCCAGATTCAAATCCATAAATTTAATCCAATTCGTAGACAAACATTACCGATTTTTCCTTTCCAGTACAGATCAAGCTATTATGGACAGAAGAGTTAGATGTACTTATTACAGGAAATGATTCAACATCGGAGTCTCAGCACAGAGGAGTACGGTTATGATCTAGGGGCATGCACAGACCAGACACCCTATGACAGACGATCGGCCGATCTACCCAGAAAGACGCAACTCTAAGCTCTGATACCACTAAATGTAACCCCCCTAGACCCGCCTATGCGTTTCACGGATCCTAGGAAGTCACATTAGGGTCACAAGAGCGACCCACCGTAAAAATCCGCATAAAACATTTCCTCTGAAAGACACATATTAAATTATAACGGTAACTTTTGTTGAAAATACTCTTTCATAAAATCATATAAACATATAACAGACTTTCAGAAAACATTTTACAGACACTATCATAAAACAATAATGATATGCATGCCCACTAACTATGTCGGTACCGTACTCCAAAAGCAACGCCGAGAGAACTCCGAACATTGATGTCAAATGTTATACCATGATATATTCCGTTAACCTGCGATGGTAAAAACAACGTGAGCTTGGAAAAGCTCAGTAATACAAAACTACTAAAATATGCTATAAGCTCATGCAGATATATGGTAGGCATAACATTTCCATGATGTTCTGCGCAGTAACTGTCTTTCTTTCTTTTTCGATATTTCAGGGTAACGTTATACTTGAGAATAACGGTACTTGTTCTTTATTCAATTATCGAGAATTAGACGGGAATTATAGGCTATTAATGTACGGAGGTGGAATTAGAGAGTTCGGTTCCTAGTGTGTTCCAACAGTGTAAGTAAAACATGTACAACAATAGTATAATATACATTTCCAGTTCAAAAACATAAAGTTCAAGTAACAATACAGTACGGTTTAATTTTTTTTATCTACCCTCCAACCACACTCCAAGAGGCAGTTCCCCAAAACTGCGTCAAAGGCGTTAACCAGTGCCCATTGGGCATAGGTGCCATCCTAAGGGATTACCTTAGGAACGGTACGGTACGGTATGGTAGGTATTACCCTAGCCGAAGCATAGGAACCTGTAACGGTAAAGGAATTACAAGCTGGATCAGGGCTGAACCTACGGTCACTTCATATTCTATCCCAAGTACCCCAGTAACAATCTATGTAACAGTTCAGTTAATCAATAACTGTATTTTTAGTAATACATTATCCATATAGCATGTTGGTCATATCAGGTACATATGCATATATCAAGAATACAATACGGTCATGTTTAATTATAAAACATGTCATGTTCATGTGAGTTCAAATATTCTATCATGTGCACATAATCGATATTATAACATGTAAATTAGTATGCAAAAACAGTCGTGTAGCACACATGGAACACACTAGGTGGAATAGTTTATTTCTTTGAAGATACTTGACATTTACGGAAGATAACATATTAACTTTTGACAATTGAACGGATCTTTGAAACAAAGTCCCTATTAAAAGAGGGGTTTGTACTAACGATTCAAACCAGATAGTCAGGAGATGATACGTCAAGATCTTGAGAGTTTAGGCATATCATGAGTGATTTAGCCATTTAAGCCTACCAGGGGCATTATGGTCATTTTATCATACACGACATTTTGGTAATTTATACCAATATGGCGTAAACAATGGCTCAGAAATTCTATTTTTGCTCATCAAGTTTCCAACCAGGCATTTAGGGATTTCTACGTCGAGATCTTCCATGATATCAAATACATTTAGGGCTATTTTGATTACTTGGGCCAACGTGGGCATTTTGGTCATTTAACTATCAGGGGTGGTTTGTAATTTAGCCCAATAATGATGAAATAACGATTTGCAATATTTAAGATTCCCAGAAGTTTATCGAGCCTCCAAAACCATTCGAACTAACATATTCCAACCTTGTAGTACTAACCAACGCTTCTGATGCATCCAACGGTATCGTATATCTGAACGGTTGCTTTCATTTTTTTTTTCACCACAAGATTTTCCACGAAGTAGTCAAACTTATACTCTGTGCGGAGAAACTTCCAGCCTTACATTAATATCAAGAGTGATTGACGTATGTAAGTCATGCTTCAACTCATAGGGGCATTTCAGTCATTCTGAAACTCAGGATATCCATCATTCTAGTTAATTTGCAAATCTCGGTATCTGAGGATACTTCAGCCTTTTTGGTCGATACGACCCGTCCAATTGATTTAACCATGCCCGTATTTTCAATACTTTTAGTCATTATGATCAATTCAGTATTTGAGTCGCTTGATCAATTTAGAGGTACGAATAGTTTCCCGTAAATATAACTATATTCAGGAATTCATTCTAAATTCAAGGAAGTCTAACACCTTACAATCTCGAACGTTTAAATCTTGTTACCATATCTTACCAGTAGATCGAGGTTTCCCGATGAATCGAGTTGATTTACCATATCCACTGTAGATTTCTAGACCTCTTCCAATTCGAAGGGTATTTTAGTCATTCTCATATCTCAAGGGCATTTTCGTGATTTCATGTCCAAGTATCTTTCTCATTTAAACGTTTCACACTAATGCTCGAAATTGGAGATTAGTTGCCTCATTAATTATTTAATGAACTTCAAATTTATTAGCTTCCTCGTTCGAACATTTCGGTCTTATCTAAGTTATCATACTCAATTTCATATTTAGTTTGACTTAAGTAGGGCTAACAACACTCCTTATCATATTCATGCATGCATTAACAAATACCAACATGTTCTCAAAGCATACAAGAGGTAGTAGTGTATTACCTTAACTTCGGGCTGTAACAGTCGATTTATGATGCCTCATTCGATTGCACTCGAACCCGAATTCGATGTCCCATAACAATTCAGATATGGAGATATGTGGGTACCTTCAATAGAACAATACCCTTAATCAGTCCTCATTTACATCGGTCTTATACTAGATATTTAACTTATGCACTTTTGGGTTCGAAGTCAAATTCAAAGGCTTTCGGGTTAGAATTTTGCGAAACGGGCTTCAAAATCGGACTCAGGACGTCGAAAAACATAAAATAGGAGTTTTCGGAAAATTTGACTTTTTGGTCAACGGTCAAAGTCAACGGGCAGGTCAACGGTCAACGCTGACGTCAGCAATCCAAGTCAACGCTGACGTCACTGGTTAACAGGTTTGACTCACTGAGTTGGCTCGGGCGAGTTGACTCACTGGGTTGACTCGGTCAACGGGTCGGGTCGGGTCGGTCAACGGTTCAACAGGTCGGGTCGGGTCGGGTCGGTCAACGGTTCAACAGGTCGGGTCGGGTCGGGTCGGTCAACGGGTCAACGGGTCGGGTTGGTTCACTGTTGGGCTGGGCCGGTTTAGGTTGGACCGGTTCACGGCTAGACCGGGTCTTAGCCGACCGGTCAACGGCCACCGTCCAGGGCGGCCGGAAATCGTCCCGGACGGCGTGTGAGGCCCACGCGCGGCCAAAAATGGCCGAAAAATGCACCAAAATGTATATTTTTGCTTCGATTCATCCCACCAACAAGTCTATTACCCAGAAATCAAATAGAAAACTTACCAAACTTACCCAAAATGAATCCGAGGTTGCCGGATTTGACGAAGCTCCGATGAAGGGCTTGCCGGCGTCGAACACGCGATCGGTCGGTCGGGTTTTGCTCGCCTTGCTACGGGGAATCCAACGCCGGTGAGAACGCGGCGAACGGACGTCGATCTACCCCGAAAACGACGAACGGAGGTAGTGCGGGTTTGGTGGCTGCAGTCGAACCTTTAGGCTGCTCTCCACGGCGCACGACGTCGATCTAGGGCGAGTGGTGGCCGTAGCTAAACTGGTGGCGCAACGGAGAACACGTCGACGGCAGCGGTGTCTGCCACGGCTAAGCAGTGCCGGAGATCGAGGCGGACGGTGGAAAGGGGAACGGTTGAACGAGAATATGAAAGGTCTCAAACTTTCAGATCTAATCCCTTTTTTTTTTTTTTTACTGATGCATTTAATTTGGGAGAAAAGGGGTGGTTGTGATATTTTGAATTTAATATTATTATTATTATCAGGTTTCCAAGGCAACGATTAAAAATATATCTGATTAACATATAACCAAGACTACTCTCAGTTCAAATGGTTAAGCTTGTCACTCTCCAAGCTAAAGGACATGGGTTCAAATCCCCTTAGTTGTAAATCCCCCTTCTTCTTTTTTCCTTTTTTTTCACCATTCCATTATTTTTATTTTATTTAACTTAAAACTTTAGGGGTGTTACATAATATGAGGTGGAATTTGTGAGGTTAAGAATCACCGACTTATCTCCTATTTTTTATGGTTTTAGAGACATCCATATGGGTGAACTATCCCCATAGTTCTAGAGTCCTCCAAAATAGTTTAAAACATCAAATATATAATAATTAAATAATGTAAAAAATCCAATGCCTAAACCGACGGCCATGCATTTTGCTAGATGGTAAGTGCTAGGGGTGTTCGCGGTTAACTAAAATACTATAACGGTTAACTTATAAGTTATATTCTTAGTGAAAAAGTTATATGTTCTCAATGTAATTAGAAAGAAAATACATAAAAAATGTGTCTAAAAATGCATAGAAAATTAGGGATTCATTTTTAATAGTTAACCAACGGCTAACCGTGAACACCTCTAGTGAGTGTGTGCAAGTGAGTGACCGTGAGTGAATGTGTGTGTGCAAGTGGGGCGTGAAAAGTGAGATGTGCAAGTGTGGTGTGAAGAGTGTAGGTGTGAGTTGAGAGAGTGAGTGTGAGTGTAGGTAAGTGTTGTAATATTTTTTTAGTATTAATAAAAGTGTTGTTTTCTTTTGTAATTAGAAGTTTTTCGGTTAAGCTTTAATTCATGTATTTTTTTAGTGCACTTGAATTGGTTATTATAATGGTCGGTTATGCCGCCTAAGTAATAAATGGTCAGCTCTGCCGCCTGAATAGTGTATGGTCGGTTCTACCACCTAATGGTATATGGTCGGTACTATCGCCTAAGTTGTTGCACACTAAAAAATTAGAAGATAAAAAGGCTAACCGATTCAAAAAATTGGTGTAGGACTAGTGGTCAGTCTTAGGTTTTTCGCAGTGGGTGTGTTGGGTCCGTCGGATTTCCAACATAATATGAGGTAGAATTTGAGAGAGAAATCTGGAAATAATATGTTAAGAAGCACTGACTTATCTCCTATTTTTTGTGGTTATAGAGATATTCATATAGGTGAACTATCCCATAGTTCTAGAGTCCTCCAAAATAGTTTAAAATATCAAATATATAATAATTAAATAATGTAAAAAATCTAATGCCTAAACCGGGGGCCATGCATTTTGCTAGATGATAAGTCTTAGGGGTGTTCGTGGTTAACTAAAATACTATAACAGTTAACTTATAAGTTATGTTTTTAGTGCAAAAGTGATATGTTTTTAATGTAATTAGAAGAAAAATATATAGAAAATATATCTAAGAATGCATAGAAAATTAGGGACTCATTCTTAATGGTTAACCAACGGTTAACCGTGAACACCCTAGTGAGTGTGTGCAAGTGAGTGACCGTGAGTGAATGTGTGTGTGCAAGTGGGGCGTGAAAAGTGAGATGGTGCAAGTGTGGTGTGAAGAGTGTAGTTGTGAGTAGTGTGAGTTGAGAGAGTGAGTGTGAGTGCAGGTAAGTGTTGTAATATTTTTTAGTATTAATAAAAGTGTTGTTTTCTTTTGTAATTAGAAGTTTTCCGGTTAAGCTTTAATTCATGTATTTTTTTAGTGCACTTGAATTGGTTATTATAATGGTCGGTTATGCCGTCTAAGTAATATATGGTCGGCCCTACCGTCTGAATAGTGTATGGTCGGTTCTACCACCTAACTGGTAGATGGTCGGCACTGCCGCCTAAGTTGTTGTGCACTAAAAAATTAAAAGATAAAAAGGCTAATCGACTCAGGGAGTTGGTGTAGCACTAGTGGTTGGTCTTAAATTTTTCGTAGTAGGTGTGTTAGGTCTGTCGGGTTTCCAACATAATATGAGGTAGAATTCGTGAGAGAAATATGGAAAAACTGAGAAGCCGATGACCGTCTTTTGACTCAATGTATTACAAAAGTTATGTTTTTATTTTAAGATATGTCTGTCCAAAGACAAATCATTAGTGTTTTGTTAGAATTGGTTCATTGAATTGATTACTATAAAATTTCTTATTAAATTAATTTTTGAGATGAGTCGAGAGTAAACGACATGTATCGATATGGCCAATAAGTACCAACTATACTTCCAAACCAAAACTAAAACCACCCACTTGTCTTGCCAGAATCATGGGCAGTTGCTTCTCGGTACAACTTAGTTTCGACAATGTCATCAACCGTGGCTGGGATTCCATTGTTCCACATGCTAACTACGTGTGCAAGCTTAAACAAACTCTTCCTACTTTATCTGATGCTCTTGAAGAACTGAGGGCGCAAAAGCATGACGTGCAACAAGAGGTTGATCTGGCTGAACAACGACAACTGAAGCGGCTCGAGCAAGTTAAACTATGGCTTTCAAAAGCGGAAACTATGATAACAGAGGCCGAAAATTTGGTTGCAGATGGCCCTCGAGAGGTAAATAAATTGTGTCTCGGCGCCTGCGCTTCCAAAACTTGCATGCCTAGCTACAAGTTTGGGAAAAAGGTGGCCAGAGTGCTTCAAGACGTTAAGGATCACACAAGTAGAGGGGTTTTTGATAAGGCAACGGAGAACCAGCTCGCTGCTTCAGTGGTAGTAAGACCTGAGGAGCAGCCAATTGCTCTTGAAAATGATAAAATTGCCTCTTGTTTGCACTTGGAGACTACGTAACCTTGTGTATCAACGCTTGCATTCATCTTTTGCATGAGAAGTGTGTGCACACCATTTGTTTGTGAATATTTCTGAATAAAATTGTGTGCACAATTGAAAATTCAAGTAAGGATTAGAGGCGCGCACGCAACCTTAATGGTGAGGAAAACGAGCTCGGGAAATCAGATTCAAAGAGTTTGGATGGTTTTTGTATCAAACTTGCCGGAGTAACTACACTGGCAAGGCGTTTGGCAAGTTTTTGATAGACATGGAGTGGTTGTGGATGTGTTTGTACCAAGAAAGAGAACGAGAGATGGAACCAGATTCGAATTTGTACGTTTGGGGTTAAAGGCGGATGCTAATCGAATCATAGAGCGTTTTCATGAATTTCGGCTTTACGGATACAAATTAAAGGTAATGATGGTGCAAAGGGAGACTAGGGATACATTTTGGAGAAGAAAACGTGATAACACTGATTCAAGGACGAACAAGGAGATCCAGAAACAGTGGGATGATCATGATCATACGAACAATTCCAAAAGGAATCTAGTGAGGCGGCTTAACAAGGATGAGGATGGTGATGATCGGATCACAGCGAAAGAGCAATCTAGAGTGGAAGAGAAACGTAAATGCGTGGATGGGGTTGTTGATGCCGATAAATGGGAAATTTTACAGAATTGCGCTTTGGGTTTTTGGCGTCAACCTTGCCAAATAGCAGATCTTGCAAATGAGATTACAAAGGCGAAATTGACAGGTTTTACGTTGATGCGAGTTGCGGGCTCTCTTGTATTATTCATGTTTAAAGATAAAGAATCGAGGAAGATAATTTTGGAGACTAGGCGTCTAGAAACATGGTTTGAAAATTTAATTGAATGGTCGCATGCATCATTTTTACCGAATCGAAGGGTATGGCTTTCAGTAAGTGGAATTCCTATTCATGGATGGTCTGAAGAAACATTTCAGAATATTGCAGCGATTTGGGGCAAACTCGTACGAATTGACATTGAGACTTTGGCGCCTTCGGCGTTTGAACGATGTCGATTTCAGATCGAAACCGACTGGATTTCACACATAGATGAAGTAATGGACTTGCGCATTAACGATAATGTCTTCACAATTCGCGTTATAGAAATTGAGGAAGCGATTGGCCCTAAGTGTGATTGTAGTTGTGAGGCGGCGAATTGCTCGGAAGATACAATGAGTACTGAGGATTTGAACATGGATATGTCCAGCCCGGTTAAGGTGTCTATAAGTGGGAGGTCAGCAAATGATACAGTGGTACCCAATTCTTTCTCTTATTCGGATCTAGGATCGAGCCATATTGATCGTATGTGGAATGAGAACAAGAGGGAGGATTGGCGTGTCATGAGCACGGCAAGTTGGATGGCGGATGAAGATGTAAGCTTTGTCCATCGAGAAAGGGAAAGTCAGCGAATTCTGGATGTTTTGCCAAGTGATGCTGTGGTGGATGTTTTTCCAAACATTGTGGGAGTACCGGGTGCTGAACTAGTTGCCGAAGAACTAGTAGCTGATGAATTGAGCCCACGTGTTGATGGGTCAAGGATAGAAATTCCTAGGGCTAATAATGCTCAAACAATTGAACACAATGGAGAGTTTAGAAGGTTACGACAGGTTTCAGAAATCAAACTGAGTTTTTTTTTTCGCCTGGTGAGCGAGGTGAGGCTGAAACGAAGTTGGTAAAAAAGGGCAGAGGTCGTCCGAAGAAAAAACCAAAAATCATCAAAGGTAATTGCTAATGGCTCTTTGTCAGATTCAGACTTTTATAATCGGAAACAGATTATTTTAAGAGAAGCGGAGGAAACATTGAAATTGGGTAAATTAATTAGGTGGAAATAATTGGAAACGAACAAGAAATTATAAAGGATATCGCGCGTATGATTGAAGCGTGAGAATGACATTAATTGCGAAGATCGTTGAGTTTGTGGTTGTGGAATGTGAGAGGGATTGGTTCAACATTGAAGCGTAAATTGGTTCAACGCTTTTTGAGACAACAAAGGTGTGCGATGGTCATTTAAATGTGACTTAATTAATGACATCAAGTTATGGTATGGTGAATAAGATATGGTTTACGGATGATTTTGTTTATGTGTTTACGCCTTCTTCAGATGTTTTTGACATTCCAGAGAGGAGACTAATTTGCTCGGTTCTTGGATGTCTGTTTTTGTGGTATAGTAAGAGTATATGTACCGTGTGTGAGAGGGGATCAAGCGAGTTTGTTAGGCGATATGTGGTGTGGTAATCTACAACGAGGCATGATGGAATTATTCATTGGCTGTGGTGCGTGATTTCCTTTGTGTCGATAGAGTGGCGTGGTTTGTTAAAAGTGTGAGGATCGAATAGTATGAAAACACGCAACATCAGACCATTTTTTTGTTGGTGCTTGACGACATCTTTTGGCCTGGAAATTGCATCCGAGTGGGATTATTGTTGAGCTCATGTATTCATGTTTTTATTGAGAAGCGAATTGCTTGGATGACTCTTTGGCGAGAGGTGGTGTTGATCGTACATCTTGGTTTTGCATGCTAGCGTGAATGTTTTGTGTTTTGGTTTCTTCGATTGTTTTTAGTGTTTGTTCTTTATCTCATACTCTTCTGTACTTTTTTTCCACCATTTAGGTGTAGGGAAGTTTTTAATGAGGTCATGGAGTGTGATGACACTGTATGATACTTATTAATAAAATCATATTTTTTTGCCGATAAAAATTTGATAAAACGTTTACTATTACATTTATCAACAATTTACCGATTTCTATACGATCAACAACAAAGGATTGTTTATTATTGAGTTTATACAATTTCTAAGGTTTATTACTGCGGAAGATGAAGGTAGGTTCAATATTTAGATAAAGAATCATACTTTTAATTTATCTAATTGTTTTTAATAAAAGTAATAATTTTGTACGATCGAAAAACAAAGAATTGATAAACGTTTACAATTTCAATACAATGAATACTTTAACAATTACTACTTTAACTTTTAATTAAATTACTTTTTAGAATTTAACTCTAGCTTCATCTTCCCTAAATAATAACATTTACTATCAAATTTATGTGCAATAAAATATAAACCATTTCTCTTCAACATCAAGAGAGGGCTTAGGCAAGGGTGCTCACTATCCCCACTTCTCTTCAACATTGTGGGAGAAGCGCTTAGTAAGCTGTTGGTTAAAGCTGAAAATATGGGGATGTTTCATGGAATTCAAGTTGGCGGCAGTAGTGTAAGTGTAAGTCACATCCAGTTCGCGGATGATTTAATAATTTTTATGGAAGCAAAGGAAGAGCCTATTAGACAGATAAAAAGGATTTTGAAAATCTTTGAACTCGCTTCTGGACTGTCAATTAATATCAAGAAGTCGAAGCTATATGGTATTCATGTGGAAGAAGAGGTCATATCTAGGTGGGCGGAAGGTATTAAATGCGGATGGGGCAAATTTCCAACGGAGTACCTCGGTCTCCCGTTGGGAGTCACCCGCAATGTGATCAGTTTGTGGGATCCAGTAATCTCCAAAGTTCAGAAGAAGCTGGAATGCTGGAAAGGTCGGCTGCTATCCTTTGGGGGTAGGATTACCCTTGCTAAATCGGTTCTAGCTAATATGCCATTGTACTATTTATCCATCTTCAGCATGCCAATAACCGTTGCAAGAAAACTAAATGGGATTATGGCAAGGTTTATATGGGGTGTGAGTGATGGAAATGGAATCCATTGGGTAAAGTGGGAGGAGGTCTGCAAACCCAAGATGGCGGGAGGCTTGGGGTTGGTTGACTTTAGAATAAGGAATAAATCGTTGCTAAACAAATGGGTTTGGAGATTCGGATGCGAGGTAGACGGGTTATGGAGGCAAGTTGTAGTGGCTAAGTATGGTTACGACCCTTCTTCTCTAACCTTGCGCGAAGGGAATTTAAGGAAGGCGTCTGTTGTTTGGGGTAATATTGTGAAGGCAGTAGATGACCCTGAAAATCCGTTTACCAGAAACGTCAGATTAGTATGTGGAAATGGAAGTAACATCGAGTTTTGGGATGATTGGTGGACCGAGGTTCCAGCTCTACGCATTGCTTATCCTAGAATTTTTGCGGTAGCAGTGAAGAAGAGCGGGAAAGTAGACAGCTTCGGGACCCGAAATAATGGATGTTGGGTTTGGAATATTGAGTTGAGGCGAAACCTTTTTGAATGGGAATGTGAAATCTGGGATGCTTTTATGAACACTATTGAGCGAGCTTCACGATCAGGCCTCTACAGAGATGTATTGCAGTGGGCAGGGGATTCATCGGGGTTGTATTCCCCCAAAGGGTACTGCAAGGTAATGGCGAGGGACGCTCCTAATGATGGCAGGTGCTGGAAGCTAGTTTGGGCAAAGGTTGCCCCCCCGAAAGTGGAGGGTCTGGTATGGAGGGTTATCCATCGCCGCCTTCCGACTTTAGTGGAACTAGCGAGAAGAGGGGTAACATCTATTGTATCGAATGTATGTGGTTTGTGCAAAAAAGAAGACGAAATGGTGAACCATTTATTTCTTCATTGTGAGGTCTCGTGGAGACTTTGGCAGCGTGTAAGTAGCATATGGAATGGTGGTTTGACTGTCCCCATGGATGTTGCTGGATTCCTACAGGTTTGGTGTGAAACTCCGGTTAAATTTCAATTAAAAAAATTCTGGCATATGGTATTTTTTGCTGTAATGTGGAGTATATGGCTGTGTCGAAATGAAGCTATTTTTAAGAATAGAAGATGTGACGAAGAGCAACTATTCGATGTGAGCATTAGAAGGATAGGGTATTGGTGCAACGGTTTATGGCCTAATGCTATTAAATCTCTAACAGATTTTGTAAGATGTCCGAGGGAGTCTGTGGCAATAAAACAAGAAAAGTATAGACCGAGTATGGGAAGTTGGATTGCTCCACCGATACATAAACTGAAATTCAATGTCGATGGAGCCGTCGCTGGAAGCTTCGGTAAAGCCGGAATAGGGGGAGTCCTTAGAAATAGCGAAGGAAGGATCTTAATTCAGTTCTCGATGTCAACAGGAGATACTGATCCTACTTCAGCAGAGTTGAGAAGCATTGACAAAGCTGTCAAGCTGTTTATGTCGTCCAGGTGGTTTGGCTCGTGTGGGTTGACTGTCGAAACTGACAGTTGGCTAGCGGCTCAATGGATTAATAATCCAGCAATGTCGCCTCACTCCTTCTATGAATTGGTGGCTAAAATTGCCGAGACTATAAATAGGCAAGAGTGGGAAGTGTCCTTTGAATTCATGGAGAGAAACTGTTTGGCTCATAAACTTGCAAAAGAGGAGAGCAGTTGATTTAGTGGACGTTTGTGATACTGATGAATAAGAGCGGGATTAGTCTGCTGGGATGGTTGTGCGGATGGGATTGGCCTGGCTAGTGAAGATGATTTGGTGAGCTTTGACAGAGGTGAAAGGGATGATTGGATGCAAACAGTGAAGGGTCTCGAGGGTCAACTGTGTCTGGGTGATCCTATTTTTGTTATAAGGGGCAGGTCACTTCGGGGTCATTATGGCCTCTGGATGCTAATATGTATGGGAAATAAATGATGTATTTGAATCGTATACGTGGCACTCTTTTTCCTCCAAATATAGGTTAGGGAGGTTTTTTAATGAGGCTCGTATACGATCATGATCAAGCGAATAAAGGTCTAATTTTCAAAAAAAAAATATAAACCATTGAATATGGGTAATTTAACAATTTCTATACAATCAGTAGATAAATAATTATTTATTATTGGCTTTATATATACAATTTGTAGGGTTTATTATTGGGGAAGATAAAGTTAGGTTAAATATTAGATAAAGTATTGATAAAAAAAATTAATTTTAATTTATTTAATTGATTTTTAAAAGAATTTAATTAAAAGTTAAAGTAGTAATTATTATTTTAATAAAATTTATTAATTTTTAAATTAAAAACTAAAAAATGTGGTGTGTTTCAACGTATTTTATTCCCAGAAATAAATAATAATGGTTTAGGTCTCATGATTTCAAAAGTTATTAAAATAATAAATAGTGCATATTAGTGCATATAAACAATAGTACATAGCGTTTACTCTAAATTTTTCTTAAATTAACTATCAATTAGTTTAATGAGATAATATAGAAAATTTTAGAGTAATCGGCTTGTATTGATATGTACCATTAATCATATACACCTATATGTACTTAAAGTATACTTTTTGGTTAAAGTAAGTACCTAAAGTATACTTTTTGGTCAAATCGGTATCTAAATTATTATTTTTGTGTGGATAAAACTAGTTATTTTATTGATCATCAGCTCTGAACATCCCAATCAGGAACGAGCTAGATTGAAATTAAAAACACACCCAAACAGGAACAAGCTTACTTAATTTACAGACACAACACAAGCGTTTATTACAACAATTTGTAACACACACACACAAACATGCACGGAAAGCTTACTTACTGAATGAACGTCACCGTTTTGTTGGTCTTCAACAATTTGCATCACCATTTGTCCCAGTTTTCTTCAATATCTTTCAACTCCATCTTCCTATTTTCGTCAGCCTCCCAGTAGATTTTCTGTTGGTGTTCGGTGATCGGAGGAGTCACCGCTCTCTTGACGGAGTTCCATTTATAATCGACGATGTATTTGACGACCGGTTTAGGAATGTCGGGAAACAAAGTCTTGATACACCTGGGAACACTCCAGTCGGGGTGCTCTTCATGCAGTTTCTCAAATTTAGATCCGTACACGGTGATGTAATAAATTCCCTGGGCAGCTATCAAAATCGCATCGAACCACCCCATCGCCACCGCTCACTTCTCACTTCTCACTCAATATGAAACTCTCTACGACAAAACTTTAATTTATACACGAATGAGTGAAGAAATCTGGAAATAATATGAGGTGGAATTTGTGAGAGAAATCTGGAAAAACTGAGAAGCCGATGACCATCTTTTGACTCAATGTATTACAAAAGTGAAGACATGTCTGTCCAAAGACAAATCATTAGTGTTTTGTTAGAATTGGTTCATTGAATTGATTACTATAAAATTTCTTATTAAATTAATTTTTGAGATTAGTCGAGAGTAAATGTTACGTATCGATATGAGCCATTAGTCATGCGAACTGATATGCATAATTAATTATTTTAATAATTTTTGAAATCGTGATACCTAAATGTAATTTTTTTAAATAAAATATGTTGAAACATTTTTTGTGCCATTTTTTCAGATTCTTTTAACTCAAAAATAATAAAAATTTATTGGAAAATAATTACTACTTAACTTTTAATTATATTCTCTTTAAAAGTAATTAAATAAATTAAAAGTATGTTCCAAATAACCTCGGATGCCGCGGTAGTTCTAATTTGTGGAGGGGAATAGCGAGCTTGTGGGAGCTTGTGCGGAAGAATTTGGTCTGGAATGTTGAAAACGGCACGTTGATAGATTTTTTGGCGTAGCTCTTGGGTAGCTAATCTTGGCGCTTTGTTGGACCACATTTCGCCGAGTGTGGAGTTGTGGGTCCAGCATCTTTGTGGTCGATAGTTGCAGAGAATGGCGAGTGGGCTTGGTTGAGATTTGAAGGGATGCTGCCGCCGCGGGTCCTTAAGTACATAGTGGCGATAAAGCCGCCAATGGTTGCAGCACCACCAGATTGTGTGGGTTGGAGTTTAACCGCCGATAAAATGTTCTCGGTAAGTTCGACATACAAGGCGCGTTGCTTGAGTGTGGAGGATGATGGAGATACGATATGGAGTGTGATAGCTAAGTATGAAGGTTGTCAAAGGGTGAAGATGTTTCTTTGGTTGCTTTGTCATGGTCGGGTTCTTACCAACGAGAAGCGTGTCCGACGGCACCTAACTATGAATGAACAGTGTTGTGTTTGTTTAGCACAACCCGAAACTCTTGATCATTTGTTTCGATTTTTCCTGACGGCATGTTTGGCGTGAAGAGGAGTGGTTAAGCAAGATAAATGGCAGCTGTTTACATCGTTGCAGTTTCGAGATTGGCTGCGATTAAATTTGGAGAGTAATGTGTGTGCAGCCTTGGGTCTTGATCAGTGGAACGTGTTGTTTGGTGCCATTATTTGGTACATATGGAAGCAAAGAAATGCTTGGGTTTTTACAAGTGAGGCAGTCCAATCGAAGGAGATTATTGCGCACGCTAAGGGTATGGCGCGGTCATGAGAATCTGCACGTCGAGGGGTGCAGCGCGGGAAGCCGCCTACTCGGGTTGCTGCGCCCAAGGAACCGACAGTTTGGTTTCGCACGACGTTGGGTTTGGTAAAGCTCAATTCTGATAGGGCTCATCGTTTGATGTCGGGTGAATCGACTTGTGGAGGAATTCTTCGGTCATCGATGGGCGAATGGATACTAGGTCTCTCTATATTTGTGGGTAATTGCTCGGTTCTTGAAGCGGGACTATGAGGAGTGTTGGAGGGGCTGCAAAGAGCATGATCTATGGGTTTGCGGCAAGTGTGGATTGAAGTTGATAATGCCGATGTGGTTAGAATTTTAAAGGACAATGATAGGCGGCATCAGTATTTTTTGATTGTGCATCATATTGGGCGACTACTACGCTTGGATTGGGAGATTCGCTTGACTCATATTGGTAGGGAAGCGAACTTGGTAGCTGATTCTTTGACGAAATATGGCTTAGATATGGATGGTGGTGAGATTTGGTCTGCGGTTCCACCGGATTGTTCTCGCTTATCTTTCTAATTTTTTATGTTATCTCTTGTTATTTAAGTTGCTAGGTGTACTCTTTTCATCCATTTAGGATTATGGAGGTTTTTAATGAGGCACCTAATTAACTCCATTTATTTATAAAAAAATAATTAAAAGTATTTTTTTATTAATTTTTTTTTATCTAATATTTAACCTAGCTTCATCTCCCCAATAATAAACCCTAGAAATTTTTATTGTATATCAGTAATTTAACAATTTCTACCCAATCAATAACTTAACAATTTCTATACGATCAATCGATAAAGAATTGATAAAACGTTTACTATTAAATTCATCAATAAGTTAAGGCTGAAGGGATAATTTTGCTTCAAAATTCGACTCAAATCAGCAATTTAACCCCTCGCGAAAAAACACAGTCAATTAGGTTATTAAGTTCTCCAATTGCATCAAATTAACCCTTTGACCAACGTTCACCGATAAAACCGTTAACTTTTGCACATGTGTCTGTTAGTTTTTTCAACGTCAGATGAAATGCTAACGTGACATAGCTGATGATGTGGCAAAAAATAAAGTTCATTCTATTTTCCTTCTATAATTATAAAATGCTGACATAAAGTGGCCAATAAAACCGTTAATATTTTTCAATAATAATGCTCAATGTTTCTCTGCCTTTTTTCTAGATTTCTCTGGAAAATCCTTCCTCATATAACTTTTTAGATTCTCCTATGATTAAAATAATATATAAATTTCATGCAAATATTCTTTTTATTGTAACTAAATATTTAAACATTCATGCGAATTTTATGTAATGAGATCAATACATATATAATTCTTATTTTATTTTACATTTGTCTTTAGAAAAAAATGTAATTAATTCAGAATTTATTAAAATAATTAATAGTGCATATCAATGCATATAATTAGTGGTATATATATCAATATATGGTGTGTATTCTAGACTCATCTCATCTGTTCATACATACATTACTTTTAACCGTGAAGATATCTGGAAATAATATGAGGTAGAAATTGTGAGAGAAATCTAGAAAAACTAGAAGCCGGTGGCCATCTTTTGACTCAATGTATTACAAAAGTGATGTTTATATTTTAAGACATGTCTGTCCAAAGACAAATCATTAGTGTTTTGTTAGAATTGGTTCATTGAATTGATTACTATAAAATTTCTTATTAAATTAATTTTGAGATGAGTCGAGAGTAAACGTCACGTATCGATATGGGTCATTAATTATACGTATTGATATGTACAAATAATTATTTTAATAATTTTAAAATCATAAGATCCAAATGTAATTTTTTTAAAATATATAGAATATGTTGAAACATTTTTTGTGCGTCTTTTTTCAGATTCTTTTAATTCAAAAATAATAAAATTTTATTGAAAAATAATTTTTTTTAATCGGCAAAAGAAAAGTTGATTATGCGAAAAGTAAATCCACGTGACCACAAGCCTCAATAAAATAAATAAATTATTTAATTAAGTGATGACACGTGTCAACACCTTATTGGAGGATTAATTCATTTTATTAGTTTAAAATTAAGACTAAATTGAAAGAATATGTAAATAGCAAGGACCAAATGTATAATTATACCACTATTTTTTTAAATACCACGTCACACTGCCATTAACTTCTAACGGTTGGTGGTCACATTACATCCAATTTAATAGTATGATAATTTAATTGCTTAGAAAAAAAAAAGTAACGTGATTAAATCGCGACCTTATCAATAGTATGGTGGTCATTTATGTAGTTTACCTTTGTGAAGGGCTGTTGAATGAATTTGATCGAATCAGTGAAGCTCAAATGCAAGGAGACCACATTATCAACTCTCTTCTTAGTGTATCTTTGTTGGAAAGAGCGGGAGAATCATTTGCTGTAGAATATGTGAAGATGCATGATGTGATCCGAGACATGTGTTTATGGATAGCATGCGAGCTTGAAGCAGACGATGACGACGACGGCTTCTTATGGAAAATGAGTTGCATATGATCGACGACGGCTTCTTTCGATTTATACTCGTCTAACCGTGTTGGACTTGTCGGAGAACAGAGATTTACAAGCAGTTCCCAAAGGAATTTCACAATTGATTTCACTAGAATGCCTTGATCTATCCAAGACTAGTATAACAGAGTTGCCAATAGAGTTGAAATCCTTGACGAAACTTAAAATGTTGGAGTTGAATTACATGTACAATCTCCGAAGAATCCCGAGGCGTCTGATATCAAGTTTTTCAGAGTTGCAAATATTCAGAACTTGTCAATAGATCCTAACAAGTGGAGATAATCAGGAGGAAGACAATGTTTTGAGGTAATGAACATCTCATAGATGAATTGAAAAGTTTGGAACATTTGAATATATTAATGATACAGATAAAAAGCATGTTCGCTCTAGCTAGAAATATTTTTGAGCTTTGACAAGCTTCGTATTTTGTCAAATAATCTCAAATTAAATAAATAAAGACGTAGTATAGAGAAGAATGAGTCGGTCCACAAGACTAAAGAGTTTCTAATATATGGTTGTTCTGATTCTGACTATCGCAAAGTAATTTAGTGAATGAGTGTGCCATGTGTCTTGTCACAACATCGGATAACGTTATTAGCGAGGAGGTATTCTTTTTTTGAATAGTTGACAATGTGTCTACATCACGTAGACATAGCGATTTAAACATGTGTCTCCTAGGATAAACATCATTGTTTTTTCATTTGAACACTTGTTGAGTTTAGAGACGAGAACATTCTGTATGACAGGAAAAAAAAGAGATTAATTAAACGTTACAAAGTACAAACACCAAAGTTAAAAGATTTTTTTTCAGCACTTAGAATGTTTTTTTTGCTCGTCATTCAGCCATGCACAAACCAATAAGTACCAACTAGTTGCAGACAAAGACTTTGATTTTTCCAAGTCGTCTCCGTATGGGCCATGCACAAACCAATCAGTACCAGCTCGTTGCAAAGGAAGATTCCTCTTGTCTTTCCAATAATTGAAAATAGACAATATGCCATAATTGTTGAAGGGAATTCTCTGAATTTTGCAGTGATCTCATAACACAAATCCTTTGCCTACTTGTCTTGCCAGAATCATGGGCAGTTGCTTCTCGGTACAACTTAGTTTCGACAATTTCATCAACCGTGGCTGGGATTCCATTGTTCGACATGCTAACTACGTGTGCAAGCTTAAACAAACTTCTCCTACTTTATCTGATGCTCTTGAAGAACTGAGGGTACAAAAGAATGACGTGCAACGGGAGGTTGATCTGGCTGAACAACGACAACTGAAGCGGCTCGAGCAAGTTCAACTATGGCTTTCAAAAGCAGAATCTATGATAACAGAGGCTGATAATTTGGTTGCAGGTGGACCTCCGGAAATAAATAACTTGTGTCTCTGCGGCTGCGCTTCCAAAACTTGCCTGTCTAGCTACAAGTTTGGGAAAAAAGTGGCTAAAATGCTTCAAGACATTAAGGATCATATGAGTAGAGGGGGTTTTGAGAAGGTAGCAGAGAAACAGCCCACTGCTTCAGTGGTAGTAAGACCCGAGGAGCAGCCAATTGCTCTTAAATCCACAATCGACAAGGTATGGAGCTGCATAATGGACAAATATGTGGGGATCATCGGCCTCTATGGCTTGGGAGGCGTCGGAAAGACGACACTCTTGACCCAAATCAACAACAAGTTCAGCACCATACCACATGGTTTCGGTGTTGTAATTTGGGTGACAGTGTCTAAAGATTACAATGTTGAAAAGATTCAAGACACTAAAGATTACAATCTTGGAAGATTTAAAAGCACTACCTGAGGAAATTTCACAATTGATCTCTCTAGAATGTCTTGATCTATCTTGGACTGGTATAACAGAGTTACCAATAGAGTTGAAATCATTGACAAAACTCAAAATGTTGGACTTGAGAAACATGTTTGGTCTCAGAAAAATCCCACAATATTTGATATCTAGTTTTTTGAAGTTGCAAATATTCAGAAAAGATGGTTTAGAAAATAGAAAGCGAAGAATATCCGGAGGAAGACAATGTGCTAGACGGCAGTAATAATGAAAAGCTTATAGAGGAACTGAAAAGTTTACAACATTTGCATATACTAAGGATACCACCAATACAAAGCATGTCGGCTCTACAAAGATTTTTAAGCCTCCACTTGCTTCAAAGCTGCACCGAAGAACTAGAGTTGAGGGATTCTATGGAGACAAATGAGTTTAATGTTTTGTGTTTAGAAAACATGGAGCGTCTAGAGAGATTAGAAATATGTCGTTTTGAAAATATGGTGGAGATGAAAGTGGGAAAAGAGCTTAAGTATGCTACACGCTTTCACACATTGAGGGAAGTTCAAATTACAGATTGTGGCTCATTGACGGATGTTACCTGGCTGATTCTTGCACCAAATCTAAGGTCTCTCAAGCTATGGGGGTGTTTAAAAATGGAAGAAATATTGAGTAAGGATAAACTTGCGAAAGTTGCAGATGTGGTTGGAACTCCATTCCCTACACCATTTCTGAACTTCAAGTATTTAGTTTATCAAGTCTACCAGAATTGAAGAGCATATACTGGGATGCCCTACCCTTCCCCTGTCTGAAATGTATTTCCATAGTCTTCTGCACAGAACTGAAGAAGCTTCCTCTCAACTTTGACAGTGCAAAGGGGAATAACATCACCATTGTAGGAAGCCAAGATTGGTGGGAAAAGCTAGATTGGGAGAATGAAGCCACTCGACATGCTTTTCTGCCCACTTTTAAATTAATCTAAAACAGTCGAGTGTTTGATTGTTTTCCTTCTATCAGACATCATATTTTTGTTCTTGTCAATTGTCTGCTTCTATTTCTCTACGTTTGGCTATGCTTTGTGTCACGAGGCTAGGTCTCAAATTGCTAGCACCGTGCGACCTTGGTCGTGAAAATGGAAGATAGGTGACTAAATTAGTCTAAAAAATCAAGCAAAGCTCAGTTAGAATACGGAAACAAAGCAAAAAATTTAGAAATAATGGAGTGAATGCTTGTTCTCTTATTTCCCAATGAAAATGAATGAATATAAAGGTTGGGGTGAAGCCTCAATTTATAGGCTAGCACCTCCTGATCTAACGGTTACAAAAAAACTGATCCGACGGTTAAGATTAAGCCTAACTCTCTAAAAAGGAAAGGATTTGGAATACAAATAACCTTCCTTATCTTTGTAGATAGCTACCTTGTGTGTGGAGAGATAAATCACCATGGATTGGGGAATAGTTGTTGGCATATTCCTTTCCATGTTTGTGTGGCTCCAAAGGATGAGCACTCTCCAAGATGTGGGCTGAATCGGGCTTGTGGGCAGCCTTGGGCGGATTGGTGTGGAACAAGCCCAAGGCCTCAGATGGAACCCCTTGTGTGGCGCAGGGTGTGTTGAACTCGGCCCCTAAGTGGTGACGGCTGGGCCGGGCGCTAGTTGTGGCCCCTTGGCGTGCTTAGAAGGTGCTCGTCTCGGCCTCATAGTGTCGGGTGAGATGCATCGTACGAACTGAACCCTGATGGTGTGTGGGTTGTGCGCACTCGTGGCCCCTTTGCTATGTGAGCAGTCGGACCATAGGATGTTAGGCTGTTACATTCTTCTTAAATTATATCAAATCTATTACCATTCACATCTTGAATATGTTCCAAATAGAATCCTTCACATCGCAGGCTATCACTGCAAGCAATTCTTATTGCTTCCTCTGTAGCAACTCATTCAATTACGTGTTTGATTGAAAACGAATCATTTTTCTCCTAAAAGTTGCAATTTAGTCCTTTCATTAATAAAAATGAAACAGTCTTTTAAGATGGCTTGATATAATCACAATATTAGTTCCTAAAATTTTTACATCCTATTAATTTGGTTCTAATTTAAAATATTTCAATAAATTTAACTTTATACTTCTCAGAGTTGAAATGCTTGACAAAACTGGAAATCTTGGACTTGAATTACATGTACAATCTAAGAGAATTTCAGTTTTCGAATCACCTCGAATAAGTAGTTCAAGTTAAATAATTTAGCTCCGATTTGTATATCAACTCAACTAATTCAAATAATTTGTAATGGACTAAATCGACTCGACCGAATATTCATATCAATTTATTGTTATCGAATGATTTATTGACCGGTAGGAAACCGGGAATTCATAGTTTATTGAACAAGTAATCAATTCCTATTTAGAAATTCTTCTATCATTTGCAGTGCTGCCTTTTGTTCTTCATCTAATCCATCACCAGAAAATTCCTTTGAAACCACCACTTTGTTCTCACCATCAGTTTCAGGGCTTTTCTTCCCTAGCTCAACTGTCATAATCCAAGTCGAATCAGATCGAGGCCTCTTTTGCCACACTCCAATTCGAGAATTCTCGATGTCGAGCCTTAGACATGTTAAAGACGGAGCTTGTTTTCTGCAACATTTCCGAAGCTTTTCGTCGAGGATCGAAGAAATGGCGTTGCTACCGCCGCTTGTCGTCAAGGAATTTCCATTGACGGTTCGATTTACGTCCACCGGGAAGTTTGTTTTTGCGTTCCGTCCACTCATCAAAATGGCCGCCTCGTCGTATGCTCGAGCTGCCTCTTCGGCTGTTTCGAATGTCCCAAGCCACACCCTCCTTTTCCTATGTAACAAAACAAAAGAAAATTATAATGCACATCTCAATATATTTTTAGCCACGCTTTAGAGTAAAAACGTCACTATAAGTTCCACAATTAGCAACATTTGTCTTTGAAATGACACTACAACATAAATAAAAACAACAACACTCCTTGAAGAACCATGAAAAGGAAATAGTTAGTACTCATATACCATTGAAACAAGAAAAAATATATTAAAAAAGGATCTCAAAGAGAGAACGCTATAAAAGATGACGAATCTGAAAGAATTAAGTGTTCGAAATTCTTTGTTTGAACTTAAATCCTAAACTTTAAACATAAAAGTCGATAGTAAAACATATGTTTAACATGCACTAAAAGAATAATGATACTAAAATATTTAGTGTAGGACATCGAAACAAGTAAAAAAAATCGACGAGAACGAGAGAATACAATAAAGGATGGCGAATCTCGGAGACCCAAGAGCCCCAATGGCGTTGCCTAACACCTCTGAACTTCTTTGCTTGTACCATTTTTGGATCTTGAATGAAGTTAAAGTGTTGGAAATTGTGGGATGTTGTCAAAATATAAAGGGGACAACCATAGGGGCAGTAAATTTGGTAACATTTAATTACACAATGACATAATTTTTGCAAATATATTTTAATAATTTTACAGTTATGTTTTTATAAAAAAAAATTTATAATTAAGTCACACATGTATATGTATGTATATACATGTGATTGCAATGAAATACTTTAAATAAATATTTTACATGCTAGACCATTACTTTATTGATAAATTCAATAATAAAAGTGTTAAAATATATATACATCAATCATAGTATCATACTAAAAAAAGTTAAAGAAATAGTATAAAACTGCTTTCGTTTTACATTAATTAGCTCGAAAAAAGAGAGAGTAAATTATCACCTTTTTGTAATAAATAATTAGAAAGGAAATGGCAGCCTTAGTGGTAGCTGTAATAAGGTTTAATTTTCATAATCTTATATACAAAAGTGACCTCAATAATTTTTTTTTAAAATAAATTGTGATTCGAATTTAAATTTATCAAATCATGTATTTAAGGATTGTCTGGGAAGTGATTTGAAAAATGAAATTGAATTCATAGGACTACGTGTTAAAATTTTTTTTAAACTGGATTATATTTAATGGTGAAAGAATTACAAATGAATTACACTGTAAATATTAAAAGTTCAGTGCAAAATAAACAATGTAAAAAAATTTAACGGTGTGAAACACGTTAAAAAATCAAACCTAACACTTTCGGAAAAAACTTCTAAAAAAAATTCAGAAAGCTATTACTTTGCCTTGGGTGCTCTTTGAAGACAACATAATTCTTTCGCTACTCGTTCTTGGCATGCCGGCACATCCACAAAAAGAGAATCATAATATGAAGGGTTCGGCCTTCCTTCGGTAACAAAAAAGTTCGATGATACTCGTCACCCGAACTCTAAACTATCAAAAGATAGACTGAAACTGCATAAAAACAGACAAATGAACTGCCATACAAGCAGACAAAAGAACTGTCATAGAGGCAGGTGAAAGAACTGTCAAAGAAGCAGATATGGTAGAAACCTGGCAAAGTAAAAAAAAACAAAAAAAATATGAAACAAAAAATTCATCGACAACGATAAAACTTATTTATATACATACCCAGCAGAACGGCCAACGGCCGCCGCCAACAAAAAAAAAAGAACAAAAATGAACTTTAAAACTTAAAAAATTTATAACCGTCTCAAAAAAAATAGAAGAGATAGAGAAGAGGAAGTTTACCTGATCTTTTTTTTTTCAACAGTAGGACTACGTGTTAGAATTTCAATAAAGAAAAGATAATAATTAATGAGATAATTAAAGAAAATACATGTGGAATCATAGCAATTATACAAATTAATTAATTAATTACCTTAGTTTTCAATGTTAAAGATGAGAGTTACATGCAACGTTATTACCAGACACAATGCGTTGTCTCTTTTAACGTTGTTTCATAATTCAGCCTTATCTTATCTAAATCTTTAATTAAGTAGCTGCCAAGAAATTAAGATTTTCAGTTTTTTTTCATGCTTAATTAAATAAATATCCTATATTTCTAAAAATACCCTTGCTAAGAAATTAAGATTTTATAATGTCATAATATAGGGGGAGACTCAAATCGAGACAGAACCTTAATTAGTTTTGTTGGATTTGTAGGGTTAATGTCGGGGGAAATGGAGATTTTAATTGGGAAGTGGTTCAATTATTTCCAAATAAATCATCACATGAGTGAAACTTAAATGCAATAATACAATTGTTCACCTTTTAGCTGTATTTATTTGGATCATCCCATAATTTTAACAGCTGGATCTTGTAATAATATACCCGAAAGTTTGTCTGCTCTTTTGCCAGAAAATTAAGATTTTTCAAGAGAAAAATTATGAGATTTCTATTTACTAAGTTTTAAATCTTAATATCTTATTAAATTTTTTATATTAAAAAGTTTCTACCTTTAAACATATTAAAAAATAGGGTAAAGTATGCCAGGTACCACCGAACAATAGGGTGTGACCTGTTTTTACCATCAACCTTTCAGTTGGTCTAAATTTACCACCAAATTTTATTTTTCGACTCGTTTATACCACCCTGCTGTTAAATCGTTAACTCCGTGATGACATGGACGCTGCACCAAAACAACGTCGTTTTGGTGCCGCTATTTTGATAATAAATGACCCAAAACGACGTCATTTTGTTGGCGAAAATATGTGAAATTGTGCACTCAATGGGATTCAAACCTAAAATCTTAAGCATCAAAGACAACCTCTTAACCACCAAGCCAACCTAATATCTATGAATTAGTTTTAGCACAAATAATATATATTCTCAACTGTAGTTTGTCATATAAATATATTATTTCTAATATAAAAATATTCAAATATTGGTATACATATATTAATACATAAATAATAAATTAAATGAAAATATATAAATATTTTTATATTATTAATAATATTAAATATATAAATAGATAAATATATTATTATGAAAACTAAAAGACAAATTTTCAAAACAAAATTTGTTTAAAAAATCTAAAATTCGACAAAACTTAATCCCACTATAAATTTTAAACCCTAAAATTTTATTCATAAACAAATAATATTAAAATATATAAACAAATAATATATTATTATAAAAACTAAAAAACTGATTTAAAATATAAAATTTTTAAAATTTACGAAAAGACCCAAAAATCTCGCCATACAATCAAGACGAGTTTAAATAAAAAATAATATAATTTTAAAACTCGCCGCAGTGATGCAGCAAGTTTACAATTAGGATACTACTTTTAGAAATTTAAGGTTTCGAGTGTTGTGTCGGACATAATAGGATTTTAAGATTCTATTTTTGCCCTTAAACCCAAATTATGACATTTGAATTGGGACCAAGTATTGTTAACAACGAAAACTCAATATCTGACCAAGTCCAACACAGTGATGTCCATGATTGATTGAAGCATCAAAAGTTTGAGAGCTGAATAAAATGCCTACGGCCGGGGCCGGTTGTGTACTTGGCGTGTGATTGACTGATGAGTTCCAGTGTCATACAGTCAAATCCTGACAATTCATTGCAGACAGAAGCACTGAGGGAAGCCATTAAAGCTGATTTTGAAAATCGAAGATCAGTTGGTCTAATAGGATTCTACATTAGATCCATTAAATAATATTATAAGTTTGAATTTTAATGAGCTTCTGTAATATCCCATCTAGATTAGTCTGTCAATAAATTACACGGGTAGTTATAGAAAAAGCTGATTTTGAGACTTGTCTTGAGATAATATAATCAAAATATCATTTGGCAACTCTTTCCAATTCAACTCATTTGCATTCAAAATGTACAAAGGAAGCAGAAAAGGAAAGAACAGATGGGTTTGGATTTAGTTCTGCATTGGGTATCTTACTCCAGCTGCTAGAACTCTTTGCTGCTGTATCTGAACCATTATGGCAATAAAAAAATATAAGTGAATGATTAATACTCATAAATTTGCTTTTTTTCAACAATTTGAGAAAAAATGGTACCTGGAAAAGTTCATGCAATTTATTCTTGAGGAAACAATACTCATGTTCTAGCAGCTCCAATGCTCTCAGGCACCTGCACCAATGCCAAAAACATCTAGTTAGCACATGAATATCGGTCGAATCAAGTCGAGTCGAATATGCTCTTTCAACAATTATATTCTCTATTAACAAGACTCAAAACAAAGATGGTTGAAGAGATATTGAATTTTGAAAACCATCTTGAGTCAAGTACACTATGCTTTAACTATTTTGAAAGACGAGTCTAGTCATACATTTAAATCAGAAAAGCTCTCTCAATGCCAACTTTATTTCATTTACATCACTCAATCAAAATTAAGATAAAGAATGTTAAACTCTTTATCACTCAGTCTACCAGGTGCCTAGTGTTATATAGAACATATCAAATTTCGTACTATTCGGTCAGTAGATGATATATATACGACAACACTTAATCAAAATCAAATTAAGAAACTTCAAATTTCTTATCACCCAATGTAGAACATATCGAATTTCTTACTGTTCGATCAGTAGATGATACGATATAGAAAGCTAGATTGAAAAGAAGGAAAAAATAAACTAAAACTAGAGTGTGTAGGGGTCTAGAAGGGCACAAAAATAGAGGTAGAAAGTGAAGTGGGGGAATGCCGCATGCAATGCATACCCAGCACGGTTGTTCTGCTCAGACGCGGCTCGAAAAGCGACGCAAACATTTCTTATCCTTTTGGCACCAATGCTTGAGCTGCTCCCCATGAACTGATTCAAATGGATTCCCATCTTATTGTAATCCGACAACTCTCTATCCATCCTGCACCATACATTATCAAATCAATAAACCAACTCAACAAGCAAAAAATTGAAAAGAATTCCCATTTGCAGTGGAATATTAGGGATATCAATCATTACAGCAATGATCTGAGGTTCCTCAAGAGCTTCTCGGATTCATGGAAGTAAATGTTGACAACTTCGGATACGAAGTTCGGCGATGATTCATCTTCGAGTTGTTGCAGTTGCAGGAATTGCTCGTCAAGTATCCCCTGAAGCAGTGGCGGATTCAGAAATATATTATCAACTGATTCAGCAAAAGTGTCCTATGGATGATGGGAAATTTACATTTTACAGACCTGGTGGAAGAGGAATGCGAGCAGACGATTCGTGTCGGCTCGCAACCGGTCGGCAGCCAACCCCAACATCCACACTGGCAGACCCGTTTTGGCTACTGGGATTGTTGAATCTTCTGCACAAGTTTGAGTGGAATTTGAGCAAGAAAATAAAGAAGGGTTGGGGTTTTCTTTCTCTATATGAACAAGAAACGTTTTTTGTTTCTGTTTGTTGGTTTCAAACTTTCCAGGGTTTAGGGTTTTTGTGTCTCTTTCTCAAACATGAAGGGTTTCAAGTTCAACAGCTATTTAAAGTGTGAGAGATTAGCTAGCTTGGACCACAAACTCCAACACTCAAAACCATAAAATATTAGTACAAGAATATCATTCCTTAAAAAGATATTATTTACCCCATTCATATGATTGTTGTCATTTACTATTTGTCATATAATTTTATTATTTATACACGTATGCAATTATATCGAATTTTTCTTTTTCTAGTTATATGCATTTTTGTCTTACGGTCCATGTTCGGGGTGCGGGTTGTCCCTCCCAACAATGTCATTTTCAAAGTTCGAACTCACATCCTTTACTTGGGAGTGCAACGTGTCTTACCAATGCACCCAACACTTGTTAATATATTTTTTAATATTCAAATACAATACTAAATTTCAAATTTCATTTAAGCACAAAAAATGAGAGCATATTTTGACCGAATGTACAAAACAATTAATGTTACCCCATGAAACACTTAGTTGGGCAAAATGCATATTTCAAGTTAAAAGATGTATATTTAAAGTGCTAATATAAAAGATATACATTTATGTCAAAATGAAAATATTTAGTTAAAAAGGCTAATTTTATCAATTTATTTTTTATTAATATTCGTTGCTTTTCTTTTTTACAATTTACAACTAGTGGAAATGTTTTTCAAATTAATAGTTAGTATTTTTTTTCAAGGAATAAACTAATTAGATATAGTTTTTTTTTCATGAAATATAGTGAGTTGTTTTAGTTAAAAACAATTTTAAAAAATAAACTAATATACTAATAGAAATAGTTTATAAATAAAACTAGATTATTGAGAACAGTGCTGCCTTTTTTAGTTATGTTTGAATATGCGGGACAGTGCAAAGAGAGATGTGTATAAAAAGAAGAATTGGAGTTTGCAGTAACCATGGGGAAGAACTAAGAAGCATCTCTTTATCTCACCACTCTTCGTTAGGATTGTGAAAAAAAATCGAAAAATCGAAAATCAATTAGAATCATAATATTTAGTTCGAATTCGGTTTTAGTTCTTGTTTTATTAATTGAATTCATTGAGTGAGATTACCACTTCTACTAAAACTGTATGATAAGGATAGGGACAGAGCTAGGATTCAATGTTGGAAGGGGCAAGAGTCAATTAAGCCTTTAAGTTTAAAAATTGGGAGGGACAAAAATCTTCTTTGATTAACATTTAAACTCAAAGAGACTAAAAATACAATTATACCAAAAAAATTAGGAGGGACTATTTCTACATAGTTCCGTCCCTGGATAAGGAGTTCAATATTTATTAAGTCAAATCTTGAGATTATAAAGAATATAGTGGTTAAGACTTAAGAGAGTTCTTTTTATGTTTAATATCCGATCCAATTCGTTTTTTGTAAGTAGTGAAAACTAAGGGTGTAAATAAGCATAACGTTTGATGATGTTTTTTTTTATATTTACGAATAAGCTCGTTTATGACTCATTTATTTATAAACGGATATGTTTAGGAACACTAAACGAATCGAGCTCGAACACACCAAATTATAAATGAATCAACTCCGAACATGATATTAAAAATTTATATGAATACGAATTGAACATGGACAACTCTAAAAATAAATAAACGAACTCGAACACAAATGTTATTAACAGAAATCGAGGAATTTAGGATAGTAATAATAATAATAAAGAGAGAGAGAGAGTGAGCATGTGGCAGCTCGCGTGCACTGGTGTCTGTGTGGCAAATGCGGCGTTCCCATCTCTGACTGGCGCCCACGCCCCCCGGCTTGGCCGACAACTGCCTGCACTCGCCTCGCCAACAATGGAATTAACAAAAGCTAAAGAAAATGAACACCAACTTTTTCACCTACAGATAAATTTTTTTAACCTTTTCCAACATGCTGCCAAAATAAACAGATAAAAAAAGAGCAGCACACACTGGTTTCTGCTGCACTTTTTCAACTCTCTTCTCGAGGAAATGGTTTGAGGTTTACAGTGAGATAATTACTGCAGCCTGCATTCAAGTATGGAGGAGGGGTTAAAAAATAACTGTGACACATTTGGAAGGGAGGACACGTGGCGAAATGGGTAAGTTTTGATTTTTTATGTACATGGTGGGTGATGATGATCATGGAGCCTGAAACAATGGTGTGGGTTCAAATTACTCAATAATGGGAAGCACAAAAACATAGGTGGTGATTCTTTCACTTTTACATGATCAATTAATCTCAACTTCCTTGATTAACCCTTTAATACTTTAGTTAATGTTAACTTTCTCGTATTCATGTTGTTATTTTTGAAAGACTCGAGTTTAAACAATATTTTATATAAAATGTTATTAAAAAAATAAGATTAATGAATTTGTAAATCATATCAAAATATTAACAAACATATGTTATATTATACTATTATTTGTATAGATATTTAAAAACTTACTCCAAATCTTTGGGTAATTCCTATACTTCAAAAAGAGTTGCTTAACCTAATCCAACTATGGGCGGATGGTGAATAGAACTTTGATACTCTAAAGTTAAAAAAAATGTATTGGTCCTATTTGGTAAAGAGAGATTTGGGTAAAATTTAGAGGTTTGACCAGTCAAATCTGCTAATATTATTGTTTGATGAACAACAGATTGAAAAAACGAATTGAGTTGAAATCGCTAATTTTGAAAAAGCTCATAATAGGAACTTTTTGAGATTAGAGGTTTGATATTAGAGTTGTAAAGACTCTTTTACTCTTACCAGTTACCAAAAATCTCAAAATAACCTAAATTAAATGTTTTCTCACTCTATTTGTAAGCTAATCTTATTTACTTTTTTTTTCTTTTTATTATCACATATTTATATGTGTATTTAAATTTATTAATTAATTATATAAAAATAATTATATAAATCATTCGAATATGTTTAGAAAAGTTATATTAAAAATAATTTTATAGATCTAATTAATATTAATTAGATACAAATATTGATAACTAATAAACTATTCAAACAAGTATTGAATATAATCATGTCCTTATATGTTATTTTGCTTGTTTAAATAATATAACAGCTATCAGTTAATTTTACCAAACACTTTTGTACAATCAGCTAATACAATCCGCTAGTCAAATCAGCTAATGCAATCAGCTATCAGCTAATGTAATCCACTATCAACTAATTGTCAAACAAAGCCATTGGCCCTGTTTGGTAAATAGCGGTTTGGGCAAAAATTAGAGGTTTGAGGTATAATTAGAGGTTTGACTAGTCAAATCCACTAATATTGATGTTTGGTAAATAGCGGATTGAAAGAGCGGATTGGGGGTGAAAAAGCTAATTTTGAAAAAGCTCCTAATATGAGCTTTTTGAGATTAGAGGTTTGATATTAGAGTTCTAATGACTCTTTTACCCTTAACAATTAACAAAAATCTCCAAAGAACCTAAATTAAGTAATAATATTTTTAATACAAATAATAACATATTAAATATTGGACTTATTTGTTGTTACTACTAATTTATATGGTGACATTTGTAAGTTAATTCTATTTTTTTATTATCACATATTTATATGTGCATATAAAAAATTTAATAATTATATAAATAATAAATTAATATATAAATCTTTCAAATATGTTTAAGAAATTTATATTAAAAAATAATTTTTTAAAATCTAATTAATATTTATTAGATACAAAATATTAATAACTGATAAATTATTCAAACAAGTATTAAATATAATCATGTCTTTATATGTCATTTTGCTTGTTTAAATAATCAAACAGCTATCAGTTATCAGTTAATTTTATCAAACACTTTTATACAATCAGCTAATACAATCCGCTAGTCAAATCAGCTAATGCAATCAGCTATAAACTATCAGCTAATGTAATCCGCTATCAGCTATCAGCTATCCGCTAATTGCCAAACAAGTATATTTTTGAAATATTTTTGAAATTTTATTTAGTTCCTCTCAAAATTTATAGAAATCTCATAAAATTTTAAGATTTTAGAATACTTTTGATTACTCCCTCAAAATTGTTAAAAATTTTCATTAATTTTTTTAGTTTTTCGAAAATTCTAATTAGACCCCTACATTTAATTAGGTCTCCTCAAACTATATTGTCAAAATCCGTAATTGAAACCAACACATGGTTTATATACATGGGCAGATCTCACCCCGAAGAAAAAAAATTTCATCTTTTATCCCTTTATTTAAATTTCTTTAAAAATTGGTTTATTTATGAATCTCCCCACACACACACTTTCAAACATTTATAGTTTGCCCTCCCAACTCCAAATTCTGGCTCTGTCCCTGTTTATATAGTTATTAAGTCGTGGATTAAAACATAATCTAAGATGAGTAATGGAAGGATTAAAGAATAGGTGACTTTGTCTGGAAAAATTAGAGAACCCGTGGGGCAAAACAAACAAACAAAGAAACACAGTGACATTGGAGAAGATGAAGTGAGTGATTTATGGCAGCTATTGAAATATTAAATATATGTGGTTGAGGAATGAATTATAGCAGCCTCAAAGTCAGGTTTGGTCATGGGTTTAAGCATTATTTTATTTGGTTTTAATTGGAGAAACAAAGCATGTTCATTTGTTTACATAAACCCTAGACATTCGACATTGCATGCTCACTTGAAAACCATGCTTTCTTTTTACGTAAGCAATTGTTTCTGTTTTCTCTCATTTTTAACTATTATCTTTACAAAAATATATAAATTCTTATGATTAATTTATGTATTTTTGATACAATACCTAAAACTAGGCATAACCCCTCCTCAAACCCTTAATTAGAAGGTTATTGTGAGCACATACGGAACTAAGATCAAATTTTAAAAGGGTGCATTTGTATAAGTTCAAAAATAGTAGGTACTCCTTAAGTTTTTAAGTTTAAAGAAACGGGATCATTAGACCGACAATTTTAGAGATGTCAGAGCCCCTCATAGTCTCCCACTCTCTATGTCTTCATCCCTAATTATGAGCTTTAGTCTAAAGGTGATTACAAGGTAGTATCTGTTTATAGATATTCTTAACCCTTTAATATGTACACACGTTGCAAACATTACGATTGAACTCGAATCTCTTAGGATGAACATCATCCGTTTTTTAATAGGACCACTTGTTGGGTTCATTAAGTTTAGGGATAGGCATTTTACCCAATCCGATCGGGTCGGATTTTTTAATGAAAAATTGGGTTCGGGTCGGGTTTTTATTTAGGTTGGGTCGGGTCGGGTTTAGGGTGAAAAAATATCCTACCCGACTCGGGCCTAATTGTGTAATTTTCCTTAATTTTTTAGGAATATTTATAATAATAGTCTCTCTTTATATATTTTTTTTATAATTAGGTCCTTAAAATTAATTTTTTATTTACAATTTAGTCCTTAAATTTATATTTTTTATAATTAGGTCCCTTAAAATTATTTTTTTACAATTAGGCCCCTAAAAATTATTTTTTCTATAGGTCGTGTGCAGGTATAGAGTATTTATTTTCGGGTCGGGTCGGACTTTTTAAGGAATATGTTCAGGTCGGGTGCGGATATAGGATATGTATTTTCGGGTCGGGGTCGGGTGAGCCAAAAACCCGGCCCAACCCGTGCCCATCTCTAATTAAGTTCGACTTATTGAAATAATTGATAACTTTCTTTATTAACTTCCATCCATCGGATGAAGATAATACCATATTAAACCATTCACTTTAAAGGGCGCCTTTATAGAATTAATAAGATTAGTACATAATATGAGACATTATTAGCAATAACATCAACAATTAATCATTTGAAAAAGAAATAATTTATTCAAAAGGCTTTGCTAATATGTTAATAATCTATATATTGTATTAAAACGTAATAATTGACATGAATTTCAATGTACTAGAAACATTAGTTCAACATTAAAAGCTCATAAAAACACTGTTAGTGAACACGAGAACAAAAAACATGTTTTAACTTTGTAATGTACTTTTGTTCTAAATGTTTAATTTACCACCGTTTTGCATGCGTATAATTGGCACTCGTGTCGTTTGTAATAAGAAAACAAAAGGAAAGGTGAAAAGAAAGCATGCCTTGGATTAATTAATATAAGAAATGGATTATTGAATAATGAACCCAACAACTTTTGTTTAAAGGAAACACTTTTTGAAGGCGTTTATACCAATAGTTAAGTTAGAGTAGTTTAATGTAGGCTATACTACTAAAGAAAGTATTAATCAAGAATATTCGAAACGAGCTCTCCAGGTAGGGACGAAATTAGGATTAAAGACCGGTAAGACTGTAAACGAACCGAACGTTCAGCGATCCGTTCGGCAGAAAGTTCGTTTATGTTCGTTTATTTATTAAACGAACATAAACAAAATTTTTTTAATAAGACTAAACGAAGTTCTGATTGACATTAGATCTTGAGTTTGATCTCGAACAACTCCTCTCTCTTCTTTTATTTATATATATAAATAAGACAATTCATTTACAACCGTAAAAACAATGAGTTGAAACTAAAAACCCTAAATTATATGAATTCTATAATTAAAAAAACAAAAAGCTACTAAATTTAATACAAAACATTGATTCAATTAAACTTAATTAAAAATTGCATTCCACTCATTATTACTTTGTTACTAATATTATATTGTCATGAATATTCTTTGTGTCTTCATTTGCTTAGAAATTCCAAATGTTGGGGAGAGTGTGCTTCCTATAAAGTTGAAATCATGTCTTTTTATTTATTCCTTTGGTTAAGTTTTTAATTGATTTTGAAAAGTTCTCTCCATGAATAAGTTTTGGTTTTAAATAATTGAGACTTTGAGAGCACTCATTACTTTAAGAATAAATTTGATCTTGATAAAATAATTTAGGGTAAACTACACTGGTAGTCACTGAACTTTTAAGGCGCTTTCAATAAGGTCACCGGACTTTTAAAACTTTCATTACAGTCACCCAACTTTTAATTCGCTTTCAATAAGGTCACTGCCGTCAAACACCGTTAAAAAAGCTGACGTGGCATGTTAAATTTAATGGTAAAATACATTGTTAGTCACTGAACTTTTAAGAGGCTTTCAATATGGTCACCGAACTTTTAAAACTTTCATTACTATCACTCAACTTTTAATTCGCTTTCATTACCGTTAAAAAAGCTGATGTGACACGTTAAGTTTAAAAATTAAACATTTTCCCACCATATTTTCTCTCTCCTCTTATTTTCTTCCATCCAAACATGTCTCTTTCTTCCATAATCAAATTGTAATTTTTTGGTGAAGGTCGTTACTTCTCTAGTAACACATCAAGGAAAATATTAATGTATCTAGACATGCATGTGACATGTGTGAGAACAAGAAAAATATTGAGAGACATCCGATGATGGAATGATAAAGAAATAACTAAAATTTTGCTCATAAAAATCCTTTTTATGCTTCATGCCCGACATTTACTGAGTCATGCACTAGATAATGAGGAGTTCAAAGGAAAATATTAATGTATCTAAAAGATAGACATGTTTGGATGGAAGAAAATAAGACACAGAGATAAAATAGGGTGGGAAAAAGTTTACTTTTAAACTTAACGTGTCACATCAACTTTTTTAACGGTAATAAAAGCGAATTAAAAGTTGAGTGATGGTAATGAAAGTTTTAAAAGTTCGGTGACATATTGAAAGCCTCTTAAAAGTTCAGTGACTAACAATGTATTTTACCTTTAAATTTAACATGTCATGTCAGTTTTTTTAACTCGGTTGACGGCAGTGACCTTATTGAAAGCGAATTAAAAGTTGGATGACTGTAATGAAAGTTTTAAAAGTTCGGTGACCTTATTGAAAGCGCTCTAAAAGTTCGGTGACTACCAGTGTTGTTTACCCAATAATTTATGTTTGTTAAAAGATGCATAATCTTAATCACAAGACTTGGGTGAGATAGTAAGAGTTTTTTCTAGCTTAATCAGTGACTGGGCGTTTGATTTTCGCTCTGAGTGTGTAGCAACTCGGAATCTTGTGACCAACATCTACTCTTATATAAGTCAACAGAAAAAAATACAAAATTTTCGTTCGAGAAATATACACATAATAGAAATCATGATTTTCTAAAGATTGATGAATAAAGCTTTAAAATATTAGAAGAAATGTTCTCAAATTGGGGAGATGGGAGAATGTATTGAAACTTTAGAGAACAAAGTATGAGTGTAGGGATGTGAATGAACCGAACGTTTAATGAACTGTTTGTGAACCGTTTGGCGGAAAGTTCGTTTATTTATTAAACGAACGAACATGAACAAGATTTTTTGTTCGTTTAATTAAACGAATGAACACGAACAAAGGGCTTGTTCGTTCATTTATGTTCGTGAACGTTCGGTAATTTGTTCGTTTATGTTCGTTCGTTTGTGTTCGTTTGTGTTCGTTTATGTTCATTTAAGTTTATTCACATATGTCTAGGGGTGTTCATTGTTCGGTTAATCTATTAGATAATTTTAGGTTTTGGTTAATGATTAAGAGTTTTTTCAAATTTCAATTATCGATTAATTTGGTTTAAAATCGCTTAATTAATTGAATTAATCGAACTAACCCAAAATATTAAATAGTTAACACATTATATATGTTCGTTTGTGTTCGTTTATGTTCATTTCTGTCTGTTTATCATTTAAACGAATGAATATGAACGAACACAAACAAGCTACACTCCTTAATGAACGAACACGAACAAGAAATTTTGTGTTCGTTTATGTTCGTGTTCGTTCATTTTTTCGGTTAAAATTAAATGAATGAACATGAACACACCCTCGTTCGTGTTCGTTCGGTTCGTTTACAGGCCTATATAAGAGAATAAAAGAAATTCAAGACAATAGTGATGAATGTTGAAAAGAAAATTAACACGGGTTAGTTGTTGTGTTGATGGGCCTGGGCTCTAGGTTTTGTGTTGTGGGCCATGGTCTGCTGTATTTTGTGGCCCACTTGGCCCTTTGCTGTACTTGGTCTTTCATGAAAAATTCCATTATTGAAGCTAGTCAAGTGAAAAGTGAAAATGTAATCCCAACATAGAGTTCACAGCAACAACAGCAATGAGAATGGATTTAAATAACTATTGCAGTCGCGTTTTCAGTCACGGTATTTATAGCGGTTGCGGACAATAACAGATGTATTGCAATTATTACGGACTATTTTTTCTCATTATTTATTTTTCCTTTATGAAAATGATACTGTCCTCAAAAATCAAAGAAAAAGACAAAGATGAGGTGATAAGGTGATCATGTGTAGATTAGAGATTTGAGATGAAATAAAATCCAGATATTTCTGCACTATTTTTTTGTATTAGCCCTTTAGTTTTCTAAATAATCTCCCACTGTCACTTTCATGAATTAGATATTATTTTCCAGATTTTTTCTCTATATACTAATTCAATTCTCTAACCTTATCCAACCAAAACTTCTCTCTTTTTTACACCATTCAATCTTGGGAGAAAATGGCAGCTACTGCACCAATCTTTACATCTCCAACTCAACCCTTTTCAGCTTCCAACAGATTAAGAGGTACAATGCCAAGA